>JAECXC010004138.1:0-1200000 GCA_018152125.1 Drosophila dunni | reverse complement strand
AACAATTAAAGTGGACTTAGCCTGGGTTTTCATAGGGTATAAGGGGGGAGAGCTGGAGAGGGGGAGAGGGATACAGACGCACCCATAATCATAATTGCTCGACAAAAGTTTCCCCTGAAACTTGTCGATTCTCTGCTCGAATTCTAACAGGCTTCGTCTCGGCACTTGGTTCCCATTTTCCATTTCCATTTCCCGTACCCATTGAATTTCCCCTTTTTTCTTTCTAATTGTTGAGCCTGTATTCTTCTTCTTTTTATTCTGTTTTCCCTTTGCTTAATTGTGTCCCCGGTACATTTCCCATTTCTTTTTCAACTCCTCTTTCCTTTTTTTGTTCCATTCTATTTTTTATGGTTTTAGTAAAATTTTCACTTGCTTTTAATTTGTCAATTTTGTGCTGAACGCACCTTTTTTCCTTCCTTTTTTTTTTTGTGTTTCTTGCTGGACATTTTTTTATGTTTGCTGATGAGCTCTAAAAGTTGCAAAACAAGGTGGCAATTACTTATTTTGGCTTTCAGCGACTTGCGTTTTAATTACTAGGGAGATTCGGCTTATAAGACGGACGCTTCAGGGATTCGCATTCAACTTATCACCATTTTCACGTTAAGGGTTTGTTAACTGTTTGTATTTGTTGGGGATCTTTCAGGCTGCCGAGGATTGTGTTTCAAACTAAATTTGTGTGGTGTTGAAAATGAAAAATTTTAATAAAACAGCTGATTATCTTTTTAACATAGGATGGGTTGAAAAGTCTACTGATTGGAAATTTTTACCAGGCAAATTCAAATCAATAAGGATTGAATTGATGTATTGATCTTAAAATTATTGATGTAATTTATTTAATTGCAACAAGACAATAGCAAACTGTTGGAGGTTTAAGGACAACGCAGAGTCCTGTATCATTCAAAATATTTGAAAAATTCTTTTGTAGTATAAAATTTATACTAGAATAAATTTTATTAAAATTGATTGTAGGTTTGTAGGTGTGTTTACAAGAATAAAACACCATTTAATACAGAATTTGGACAGTTTTAAACTACTCTTCTCATTTTAGCAGCACAAGAAAAACTGCTCTTACTTTGTGCTTTTTCAAACATTCTCCATCAATAAGTTAACCAACTGGTAAGCACTTCGAACACCATTACGAAAAAGCTAGAAAACTGGCAGTAAATGCTACAAAAAACCAAATGGAGTGCAACCAAGTGAGTTTCCGGTATAAAAATAAATGAAACAATAGAAGAGAAACAAAAACAATCAGTAAAGCAATAAAATCAAGGAACATCAATGATAACAAATCAACAAGCGATTAAAGTCAATGCTAAGC
Source organism: Drosophila dunni (assembly GCA_018152125.1). Taxonomy (NCBI): domain Eukaryota; kingdom Metazoa; phylum Arthropoda; class Insecta; order Diptera; family Drosophilidae; genus Drosophila; species Drosophila dunni. Next base: position 1,198,682 of record JAECXC010004138.1, on the reverse strand, counting down.
AGAACGTAGACAGTGAAGGGGGTGAGTGGGAAGTTGGAGAGAAGAAGGAAACGGGCAAATAATGAATTCCTTTTGCAAACACAAATTGATAAATTAAACGCCACTTATGACAAAAGTGAGGAGACTCGTGTTAAGACTATGAGAAAGGGGGGACGAGAGAAGTTGCAAAAGTGTAAGAGAAATAAAGAAATCAAAATAAAGAGCAAGGACACGCACGACGGCAACAACAAAGAGGAAAACAAAAACAAGAAAAACAACAACCGCAAAGTGCACGCAAATTGAAGCGGCAATAAAAAACCGAGCATAAACAAGGCACAAAATAAAATTCAAAAGACTCACACACATTCTGTCACTTCCGCTCTCTCCATACACACACACACTCACACAACGAGTTGAATAAAAAATAGAAGCAAAACAATTAACGTCCTTGGCGAAAATATTTTTTGCACAACGGGGCAAAAAGAGAAGAAGAAGCAGCAGCGAAAGAGAAACTTGAGTTTGGTCATATAAAAGTACAAAAAGCAAACGAAGAAATTATGTGCAGAGAAGGGCAAGAAGCAACGGGAGCCGCAAAAAAAGCAAAACAAACAAATAAACAAATAAAGGCGGACAAACAAAACAAAACGACGCCAACGCAACGTCGACGTAAGCGTTGACGTCGAAGCCCATGCCGTTGCCGTTGCCATTGCTGTTGACGATGCCGACGCCGACGCTAACGTTCTGAGAGCGTAACGAAACATTTAATGTCGTGAGAGTTCGTAGAGAAGAAGACACAGATGATGATAATGATGACGATGATGAAGTTATACACGCACACACGCAAAGAATTGCGCAGGCAAAAGTATTTGCGAGCAACAAAACAAAAAATAAAAAGAAAATACAAAAAAGACAAACTAGAAAACGAGCAAAAAATACTCAATGACAATGCCAGCAAGCAAAAACAACAACAAGTAGAAACAGACAGGCAGACAGACAGACAGAAGAGCCAGAGTCAGAGTCAGAGACAACAACCTGTTGAGTCTGGCAAGCACACACACACACACACACACACACACACACTTACACACGCATACTGAGAGAGCGAGACCTGCAACTCAAGCGAAAATGCAAATAAACAAACACGAGGCATAGCCAGACGAGACGAGAGGCGAAAGGCAGTGCAAGAGCATGAGAACGAGAACGAGACAGAGAAATAGCAACACAGCAACTCGCGTCGTTCTCAACTACAGCAGCCTTTCATTGTATTGTGACACACACACACACACACACTAGCATATATTTACACGCTTTGAATAACATTATGAGAGTTTCGCCTTTTACTTTTAACACTTTTTACAACGAGCAAGCAACAAAAACAAGCGCGTTAAAAAGCAAAACAGAAACAAAACAATTGGAAACAAGCGACAAGCGAAAGTTACTCGCAAAGGAATTTACGGCTTTAGCGAAATCAATTGTGAACTGGCACAGAAGCAACAACTTCCACCTCCCCTCTCCTTCTTCACTTTTTCCATTTCCCACTCCTTTTGTTATAATTCCTCGCTGCTGCCGCTGACCAATAAAATTGAGTTTCTTGTAAAGTTTTTTGTTTGCGACAGAATTTTTGATTCATCATTTATGAGGAAGGTGATTGCACTCGCATAATTCAGTGCATTGAGTAACTGCTTTTGCGGTTGAACGTTTGTTGAAATAGATACGCCCTTTGATTGAATTGTAATTGCTTTTATTGCGCTCCCTTTGAAAATGGCTTCCATGGAGTACGCAATTATTTGAGTTGATTGTGTCAGTGAGTTAAACAAAAATTAATTGGAGTTATATGAACATTTAGTTAATAGTGAAGGGGTGGGAATATATAAACAACTTATTTTAAAATACATCAGAGGGTTTATTAGATATAGAAAGATTGTAAAATCTATAAATATTTATTATTTATTTGTTTACAGGTAATTTATGTAGTTAATCTATCATTATTGAATAAAAATCAACTGCTTAGAGTTTTTTGACTGATGAACCTTTCAAATAGAAACTTTACAATCTTTTGCTTTGGATTTGCATCGATTCAATTTGAGTTTAAGGCTAAAATTTCTGGTCAGCAAATAAGCAAATATATTTGGCAAAGCTTGAATTATATTTTCCAACTAATTTAGAGCAAGGCAGTGTGTGTTTATGTCTCCCTTGCACTGTGAGTGACGCTGCCTCTCACTCACAACACACACTCAGTCTCTCCCTATCTTTCAGTCTCTCTTACTCCCTCACACATATGCTGCGTCTCTGTTCAGTGTGGAAGAATTGCATTGATTATGCATGCGTAAAGCTGAAACTCAGCTCTCAGTGGATGCCACTGTACGAGCCTTTGATCTCAGGTATCCTTTCCAGCTTCTGTTCCTTAAACTGTGTGTGCGTGTGTATGTGTGTGTGCGTGTGTGAGGCTTTCAAGTAAAAAGATAAGATAGAAGGACAATTTACAGGCACTGTCGAATGTCCAATGCCCAAAAACTGTCCCAAGATTTACCCCAGCTCCAATTGGTGCGCTCTGTGTGTGTTTTGTGTTGAATTTTCTTGAAAATTCTCTTATTTGTTTCTCAGTGTGTGAACTGTACAAATTAAAAGCATTCATATATGTATGCATGTGTGTACACCCTCTTGGGAGAAATTACCCCACACCCCCTTGCGAAACGAATTATGCACAGAACTTCATTCGTTCAACGTTGCGTATACGTAACATTTGCCTCAAACCCATCTGCTGTGTGTGTTGATTAGATTTTCTTGCAAGAAAACTGACCAAAGAGTCCTCATATGTCAGCACAACATGTGGACTGATTGTATGTGTTTGTGCGTGTGTTTGTGGAGGTGTGGGTGTAACCACAAGCAACACACACACACACAACACTTACACGCACACACACTTGTATATCAAGATTGATGTGTGTTTGTATGTATTCGTAATGCTTGCATTACTTTTATTCGAAGAATTTTTGGGTCTGTGCGTTTGTGTGCGTTTGCTTGCATTTTAAGAAGCTGACCACACACACACACACACACGCTCACATACGTACACACACACACAGAGCTCCTGCAGCTGCAGCTCAGCAACTTTTCGGAGGCTTTTCTTGGGCTTTTCAAATGCACATTTTTGCATTTTGTCTAGAAAGAGTCGACTGCCTTGGCCAGAGCGAGAGGCACAATTTGAAAATTTCTTATTAGTGCACACACACAGTCAACGAAAGCATGAGTGCAAGCGAGTACGCTATACATGTCTGCGAAGAAAGTGCAGCAAGTTGAGGCTGAGGTTTTGCTGTTTCGGGTCTATAAGTTTCGGGTTTTAGGTTTTTGGGTGCTAACTGCTTGGGTCAGCCCAGTGCGTGTGTGTGTGCGTGTGTGTGTTTGTGTAATGACAAGTTTTTTTATAATTGTAATATGAAATTATATATACAAAATAGCACATAACGTGCTTAATTTTAACTTATGAGTTTAAACTTAGTAGGTAGATATTATTGGGAATGTAATCAACATTAAATAAACTTTAAGGGGCATGAAATAGATCTTACTTGGTACGCTGGCACCTTAAGTTTTAGTTATAAATAAAATTATAATTTATAAAAAGTATTTAAATAATATGATTAATAATTATAAAGTTATTTATGTACCTTCTTAAAGCGAAAAAAATTATCAAAAACTTACTAAAATATATCAATAACTTTTTCAAAATTCAAGTATATTTAACAAAAAATTCTTTTAAATATTTACAGCTACTGCAACTGAGACAGTATATAAATAACCAACTGATATATAATTGAAACTTGAAATATTTTAGCAGCAGCTTTCAAATGCCAAAGTAAATTGCTCATTTATGTATAAAACTTGCATCGACTGCAGGACGTGGAGTTGTAGCAACAAGAAAATGCAATTTCTTAAGACATTTTCCACAGTTTTTCCCCATGTGGCAACCTTTGGTTGTCCCCTTGCTAAGCCTGACATACACGAAAAATCAACAAAGATCTAGCAGAGCAGGAGCATGTATGTGTGTGGGTGTGGGTGTATGTGTGTGCTGGTGTTGGTCAAAAATTTAATCAAAATTCGTCTTAAGAAAAATGAAAATGTAGGCAATTGTCAGACGTGTGTTAGAGCGAGACGTACAGAGTACGACTGCAAATCGATAGCATTGCATACTTTTAGGCCTAAAACATGTGGGCGTAAAGACTCCCAATAATAATAATTATAAGAAGACAAACTAGCATAAACTTCGGGTTTGTTCATTTCATTTTTAAGAGCAATTTGCATTTCTGTCTCTGTCGTTTTGCTGGGGAATTTTGAGCTGAAATAATTATAAGGACAGGCCGAGTATAATAAAGGTGCAACTTAGCTGCTTAACCCTGCCCCCAATACCTGTACATGTCTGTGTTTGTGCAACTTAGTGTGTGTAGGTGTCAGTCAGCACACCCGAAGTCCAAACCAAAAACTAAATTCTTGGCTCAGCATCGATTGTCTGGGCAAGTCATTGATGAGCACAGCCCTTGGCTGACCCAGCCTAAGTGTTGGGCTAGGGGGAGTAGGAGCGGTGGTTGGGGGATGGTACGGTAACTCGGCTATCCTGGATATTGTGTGCGTGTCGGTGCCACAGCTCGCTTTGTTCCATGATGATGCATCGCCATCATTATGAGTTTCTATACATACATTTTGTCTGGGGGAGTACGTGGCTCCATTCCGGAACTGCTCACACACACACATGTGTGCACATATATATTTATATTTATATGTACATATATATATCTGCTTGTGGGGCTGTATTTTGTTTGTGTTTGTATATAATTTTCCACATATAAATATGAATATGAACCATCCACCTTTAAATTCCGACTGCCCGCTGTGTGTACGTAATTATGAACGTGTGTGTGTGTGTGTGCCTGCGTGTGTGCATTATCATTATTATTATTAATTTTTTTTTATAAATGTTTTTATTGCATTCCCTTGTATGTTTTTAGCTGACAACTCGCCCTCGACATATGCAACAGCGCTCATTCAATTAAACGCATTAACTTGATTTTCAATTAACTTTAAATACGAGCTATTTTAAATGATCAATCTACAAATGTGAATGCGAAACTGATTTGCCAGTCATAACCAAGATAAACTGATGCGTAAATCACAGCACTTAACACATTATCAACGGTAGGTGGTGGGAGGTTAAGATATTTTTAGTAGTCAGTTTAAAAATAGCTTAAAAAGTGTTTCTAAAACTTCTCTGATAGCTGTACCTTCTAGAATCGTTTTCTACTATATAATTTACACCCCAGCTCACTTTCACTACGCGACAATCTTTGTTCTTAATTCTTGCCACATTTTCCTGCTGCATTTTCCAACTCTTTGATAACTTTCCCCCCACAATTTCAGCTGTCTATCAGTCAGCTAACTTTCACGACCGAGCACTACTCAAAAGTAACTTTCGTAACAACTGCAACCCTTTCTAAGTCACCCCCAACCACGCGACTGTACCACCCTTTAGAGCTGAAACTAAACCCAACCCCTTGCGGAAACCCCTTCGAAATTTTCACTGCTTTTCTGTCATTATTTCCATCAAATACTCTAATGTTTTGCCTAAATGGAAAACACAATTAACTGAAATTAAAATAAGCGTACAGTCAGCGAGGGAGGGTGGGTGGTGTAGAGAGGCAACTTGAGTGAGAACAACCCTTATAGAGTCGTTAGCCCCGACCATTTTCACCTGCAGAAACCTCGGCACATCTTGGAGCACCCCTTACCCCGTAAACTTCCCCTTCCCCTGCCCCGACCGCTGAGCCTACCCAACCCCCGAACTCTGCTTGCGTCACGTTGTCTTGCCTCAATTTTTAATCACTTTGTCACCCCTTTTTGGCTAGCCTCGTCGTCTAATCCTAATTCCGAGCGCGCTGTGCCAAACCCTTTTCACAAACGGTCCCTGTACCCGTACTCAACCCCATACCAAGTCTTGTATACCGTTGCCCTCAGCCCGCATCTCGTGCCTGTCTTCTTGCCCATCCCTGTCCCATACGCAAATGCAAATCAGACACATTTTCCGACCCAAAATGAAAATTCCAAGCAAAAAAAAATAAAAGCGACATTGGGTGCCCTTTTCAATACCCTGTATGCATTTAAAACAGTGTGTTATAAACTAGCATACAAGTCAGTTGTTGTACGTGCGGTGAGTTGGGTGTTTTATCGAATAGCAATCGGAGTTTTGATTCCTATTTGTGAAGAATTGCAGTGCTGACCTTTCTTTTAGAGGTTTTAAGCAGATACTAAAAGAACCAATCTGCACCAAATCTAAAAATCAAACCATTTCTGGCCTTTGTTAAAGATTTTAATATTTATTTTTTATGAATTTTGACAGTTTGTCATTGTCATTAATCTAAAATCGGTCGATTAATTATTATTATTATTAGGAAAAATATGCTGCTTTAGTAACTTATAAAGAATTGAGTGAGGTCTGGATTGCACACTTAATCAAAGAGATATTGAGCCACAAAAAGGGGTTTTATTTAAAGTTATGTATTACATTAATATTAAAATTGAGATATTTATGAAGAGACTAGAATTTTCCAGATATTTTTACTGACTAAAATATTTATGAATTCATTACTTCCATACATCTATTTTTTCCACATAGTCCAGGGTATTTTCTAGTCGAGCCGGTCCTACATAGGACGTCTACTTTTTCTTTAATTTCTTTTTTTCTGTTCAGTTTCAGTTTGAAAGCGAAATTTATTTTTGATTAGGAACACCCCAAAGAGAGCTAAAGAGTGTGGATGAACCAGATACAGTTATATATATATTTATATATACACACATACATATATACTTGTATATCTTATACAATTTTTTCTGTTGTGCTGCTCATCATCATCATCATCAGACCTCATCTCACAACGTAGCAACCCCACGGGCCGTTGTGGGCGTGTGAGGGGGCGGCAGCTGAGGCGGGGGCGTGGCCAAGAAACTTGAAGGTCTTGAAGATCTTTGCGCCTGGTTGCCTTGACGGCGACACTGGTGCCCTGGCCAGAGTCAGAAAAAGAATGAGAATAAGAATAAGAAGAAGCTAAAGCAGAGCCAGGGGCAGCTCCATCTCCACTCTAATACTCTAACAGAACTTGATGTTGTACCGTAATCCTCCACGTAAAGCGTAAACTGAGCTTGCGTCGTCGTCGCCGTCGTTGCCGTCGCCAGTGTCGTTAGCGCCGCCTGGAAGGACATCTTTGTATTATTTTCAACATTTAATTTGTTGCCTGCCACGACGAGGACGAACACGAGGACGTGTAGTGGGGGTAGCTGGAGTTGGGGGTTTGGACAGCACAGGGGGTTAGCATGAGGACGGACGTCACCAGCCGTCTTCCCCTTCTCCTCTTACACTCTCCCCCTTTCCCATCCCAAACCAACTTTGATACTTTGTTTCATATTTTCGTGCCCAAATATAAAATAAAAATGCGCACGGTCAGAGGAACCCCAGTCTTAGGATGCACTGGGAAAAATTAGAAACGTGAAGTAATATGTTGATAAATTTTTTTTTTTCTCAAATTTTAAAAAAGTTTTTTTTGGCTCTGGCGCAGTTTGCACTGAATTTATAACCTATTAGTCCCATTGCTTAGCTTTCAAAACCTAGTAATTTTGAGCAGTGTAACGACTCCACCCTCTGCTGCAGTAAAGTTCCAATTTTGGTCGCTCGTTTCCGCTTATGTAATAACCTCGAATCTAATTACTTTCGGACAATATCGAGAGGGGTTTTCACTCGAGTTTTTCCTCCGCTTGATTTCGATTTCATTGTGTTACGAGGGGAATACAATTATTGGCTAGAGAGTCGCATAACTGAAGTACCGAAATCATATTGCTGCTGCCTCTCAAGTTATCCAAGTGATAAATTGGCTAGACTTGAGTTACATGTGACTAACAGTGAGCACGATTAACTAGTTTATCTCATAGTTAATAACCTTAAACGTGGGAGACTTACTTACAGGTTAAAGCATAACTTTTTCCAAGTGAGTTTTCATTTTGAAGTTGGTTTTGAAGCCATAACTTTGGCATCTTATAGAGCAATGCAAATACCTTCCAAATCCCTTATTTTTCAAGGTATGTGTGTGTACTTCAAGCACAAACCTTTCATATTATGCAAAACAGCAGTCGAGGCACTTGATGAGCAGGAAAGAACCCTTGCGAAATCGAAATGAAAGGAGTGTGTGGAGAAGGGTAGATACCTCCAACCACCACTCCCCACCTTTTTTTATTCTTCTTTTTTTCGCTTTTGAGTAGACCCAAAAGTAAACTTTTTGTTAGCCCATTTCGCAGCAGCGCGAATAAAAAAAGTTATGAAATATATATAAAAAAAAAGGGAGCAAAGAAAGTTAGGGTAAGGAAAAAAATGTAAAGGATCGGAGCAGGTTGCTGGGGTGCGGCAAACCATGCGGCATATCCTTCATTAAATCGAAGAACAAACGAGCAGACAAGCAGCATGGCGTCGTCCAGAAAAAGAACCTGAACCAGAAACAGTACCAGAAAGCGAACCCAAGCCAAAGGGGCTAAGCTTAGGGCAAACGTAGCTCTCCAGCTCTTTAGGAGTCGGAGTACTCACATGTACCTCGAACCACCTACCACCCAAAAAAAAAGCCCATCTAAAAAAAAAACCATCCGACCTCCGTCCATCGAGGCGGATTTCTTTCATTTTAGTTTCCCCCTTTTTCCCCGATTCCTCATCCCCTCCACCCTTCGCTCAGCTGCGGCAATGTGTGCCAATGTGAGCGACCCTCTTCAAATGTGTTGCCTTTCCTTTTTCCTTCGCTGTTGCTGTTGCCTTTGCCTTTGGCTGGCATGTGGCGCGACGACCGGACCTCCATACACTCTCCCACTCCTTGGCGCAACAACGTTTCAAATTCAACAACGAGGACGACGACGACGAGGACGTTGAGGATGAGAACGACAATGATGATGGGAACCGAAGAACGTGGGGAATGAAAGAATGGGGCAGCGACGTCGGGAAAAAAAGTTTTTCTTGGCATTTGTTGAACAGGAAACAAAGTCGGAGTGTGAGTAGGTTATGGGGGTTGTGGTGGCCGAAGGGGGCGTGGAGGGCGGGTTGGATTTCTGTGAAAAAAAGGCGGCGTGCCAAGCTAGACGAATGAGCCAGGGCAGCGTCTGATGTGTCCTGGGTCCTTGGCTCGCCCTTCGTAATGGGTATATAGGACTAAGGCGGGGGCTGGGGTTGGGGTTGGGGGAGTGGGCTGAGGATTGGGATTGGAACTGACTGACGAGCTCGCGCGTTTCTCGTTTTTGGGTTCGCTGTGGAGAATAGATGGAGGTTTTATTTGGGCAAGGCCAATGGATATGCCCTGGGACTAAAGGAGAATGCTCTGAAGAAGAAGTAAATGGAGTAGGAGAGTGGGTGGAAGTCACTCTGGCATGTGTTAGTTTGAGTTAGACCCTTGGACTGGAGCATTCGCCTGGGGGGTTCACTGCGGTAACCATGTCGCCTGATAAGACACAATGGACATATCAAATTGTGGCTTAGCTCATGTGTGCTGTCCAATCCCCTGTTCTGCCCTTCCGCCCGCCTTGCCTACTGTCCTTACCCACACTCACACAACCCAAGGGGCGTTTGCTGCCTCTGGGGCGCGGCTGACGGTCGTGGCAAAGTTTGGGAGTTCGTTCCGACATGCCAGAAGTAAAAATATATATATGTTTATATATAAATGGAATTTATGCGCCAACAACACTCTCCAGCGCAAGCGTTTGGTTTATGTGGGAACCGGCGACCAGTTCAAGCGGACAGTTCTAATAACTAACTAGCGAGTGTTCTAAAAAGCAAACCTTCTCATTCTAAATTTCAGTCATATACCGCACACTTGTACATACATTATTTTATATGACTCGGACCAAGCCCCCAACACGCAGGTTACCTTCTGACCCCTCACCCCTTGCCCCTTTCCACCCAAAAGCCCCAAACTGTCAGTTGATGGACGCGAAGTGCCGTGGAAAACATAATGCGCGTTACGTGAAATGAGTTTTGATGTGTGTACATGTGTGTGACTGACAAAAGCTGGCACTAACCATAGGGTTAGCCACGGTATAGCTCCTACGAGTTGGATCTAGGGTTAACGGGAGGAAATATGAGGTTGGTTCATAAAATTCAAAAGGTTAAGGAAACTTACAAACGCATCAAATCCAAGGAAAGGAAAGTCGGCATATGACTAGTCATACCCTTTATTCTATATTGTAGGAGTGGAAGACTAGTGAAATCGGTTGAATAGTTATACAAACTCTAGTGTTATACAACTATTTGATGACAAAGGTCCCAATGACCTCAACCCTTTACGGTTTGAGGAACTTCGTGCTTCATATCAAACATTAATTTCATCATAATCGAACACTGCTTGCCATACCTAAGTTTTTATCGATAACAATTCCTGGGGACCCATCAATACGTACCTAATCGTTTTATCTTACGGTTATCGGGCTTTGAGGCTATAACCTTGCCTTGAACCAGCAGCTCAGCAGCCTCCAGCAGTCACACCAGTCCCACAGCAGCCATTCAAGCCAACCCCAAATCCTACCCGTACCCCTACACAGCTCCACCAACACCTCCACTCCTCCCACTGCTTTTATGACGATTATTTTTATGCTCTCACCCTTCCCGAGGCGTCTTGACAGACTCTGAGTGACTCTGGCGCTTGTCTCACGCCTTACCAAAACTTTTCTGGCTGCTACCAAAAATGTTTGCGATTGCTTTAGTCCCCTCTTAGTCAGCTGGCCTCTCCTACCACTCCCCCTCGCCGCCCCTTTTGCCATACCACGCGCCACTTCCATTTTCGTTTCGTTATTCCCCCCCTTAAACATTTTCCAAGCTTAGCGCAATGGAAAAGGATTTTTGGTCTTTTATTGCACGTCAGACGTTAGTCCGCTAGCAGGACCTCCTCCTGGCATGACTCCTGCGACTGCCTGACGGTCCTGTCCTGTCCTGTCCCGTTGCCTTGGCCGTTATGCTGCAGCAGCAAGAAAAAATTTAACGTTTATTGCTTGCGCCAATGAGTCCTTCTGCTCCTCTTCTCGCCCCAGCTCCTGCTTCCTATGCTTATCGTGGGCTCCTACTACTGCGCAGTCCTTTCGACATTTGTCGGGCGCCAAGTTCCCCCTTTGAGCTCTTGCTGCTGTGACTAGCCCCAGCTCCTGCTCCAGCTCCATCTCCAGTTCCAGTTCCATGGCTTTTGGGGTTTTCTTTGGCTGCCCTTTCGTCCTGAGAAGCGCCATCTTGTTGTTTTGCTGAAATGCGAAGGACATTTGATGTAATGATGCCTGGAGGCAGCCAACAGTGTTAGACTCTCACTGTCCATGTGGGTGAGGGCGTGTGTGTGGGTGTTTGGGTGTATGTGTGCGATACGTAAGGCAACCGACGGGGGTCCTGAGTCCTGCGTCCTGAAGCCTGCGTTCTCCGTTCGTTTTTCTGGTTCTTTTCGAAAAGGACTTCGAGGGGGTTGTGCTCGCCGCCTGCGCCTTTTGTTTGAGTTCACTTAAGTTCAACGTTTGGGTCTTGGGTTCTTGGGTCTTCAGTCCTGAGTCCTGAGTCCTATGTCCTGAGTCCTTCTACTTGTGCTCTACGCCCTGCCTTTTGCAAACTTTTGCTTTTGCTTCTGCTGCTTTCATTATCCTTTTTGGCGTATCCTTGGCAGCCACTGACTCATGTGGGCGTCTTGAGCAGTCAACAAAAAAAAACTAGAAAAAATACCAAAAGAAACGTGAAAAAAAAAAACGAAGAAATAAGATGAATTATTTTTTTTGGCTGCCGCGCCAATGACCAACACCCAGGAAACCCCAACCCTCCGAACCTGTCCCGTCTGTGCCGTGTCTCTGCTCCGCTCCTGCATAGCTTTGACTAGCCCTAGTCACAGCAGTAGCAGCAGCACCAGCAGCAGGACAACCCTCGCCAGCTGCCCAAGCCGGTCATCAATTTTCGTTCTACGCGAGGGCAAAGATGTCCGTTTCATTTTTGGCGCTAAGAGGTAAAAGGAGAGCGAGTGGGATGAGCAAAAGGAAGGGAGAGAGGACTTGGGTCCTAGCAACCGATGTGCGGTCCAGGGCATCAGCAGTCGCTAGGAGATTAGATTTGATGGGTTTTAGGTGCCGCCATTGCTGCAAACATAGCGCATGTGTCCTCTGCTGTCCTATCCTGTCCAGTTCTGTCCAGTGCTGTCCACTACTGTCTTGTGCCATGTCCTATGTGCTTTTGGACAAACTCAAGCTAGTGAGCGGGCTATGTCTTACAATATTATGTCGAAATGCTTTTTGCGCAACTGTAACTCCAAACTCCTTTGGAGATTCCCCTTTCCATTCCGCTCCTCGCTCTTCTTTTCGTATTTTCTGCAGCTTAGTCTTAGGTGTTGTGACTCTTGTCTCCTCTACAGCCGATAAGCTGAGGGTTCAACCCATTTGGGACCAGTTACAATTGCCAACGAGTAATTAGAAACCTCTCAACGAAAATGTTCGCTTGATTTCATTTACAATAGTTTCAGCCGATTTCAAATGATTATAAAAATCCAATTCCATTTATTTGCTTCAATCAATTTTAATCAAGCCCGCACAGAATACAGCACAACACACACACCCATACACACACACATACGGTCTGTGGCCCGAAAATGGCAAAGCAAAGACGATGTCATGTAGTTGCCAGCACAAATTTACTCACACCTCCGAGTGTTGAGGGGGAGGTTTTATCTTCGGGTTATTACCGCTGAGTGTTGCCACACAAAATAATGCATTAAAGACGACAACGAAGAGGACAGAGCATCAACAGCTGTGTCGACAGCGAGGCAGAAGTAGAGGTAGTCGTAGGGTGAAGGGTGAGGCAGCAGAGTGCCGTCCTGACTGCAACCCTACGCATTTGAAAGGCGAGACAAGCCCAGGCTCTCACTCCTCCAACTCCCCCACATGTCGCTTGTCTTAGCTGCAGTCAACCTGCTGTGCTTACAAAGTGCATTTCAAACACACCCCTTACCCCAACCCCCCTCCACTCCACTCCCTACCCCATCCACATAAGTGCATTGCTTGGGCTTTGCCCCATCGAAATTTATGATGCTTGCAATGGCAAAATCAAATGTAAAAGTGTGAGTTTTCTTGGGCCTTTGACCAATGCCAGTCTCGATATATATATTTATATTTATATAAATAGATGTGCACATTTACATACATAGATGTATGTGTGTGCTGCATGCTATATAAGGCACCCTCCAGTGCAAGCACAACAAAAATGCATTGCATACTTACAGGCGATGTATGCTCAAGCATCTTAAAATTTAATGAAAATCTGCAGTTTACACACACACAGCCCCAAAGTTCACACACACACACGACTGCCCATTGTCTGAATACGTCCAAAAATCTTTATATATATTTGTACATCTAAGTATGTATGCCCATGCATATAAATTTATATGTGTGTATAAGTAACCGATGCTGTGTTGTTGTTTTTTGTGCCTGCAATAATAAGTTTTCTATGCACTTAATGTCAAGTAAACAGTCCAAGTTCCCCCCTCTCCAGGCACTTGAGGTGCTCGGCATTTCGGCTCGGCTGTACCACACTGCACCGAGTCCGAGCATTTTCTACAAACTTTTGCACAACACATTACGCATACGCACAGTAGGCTGACCTCAACCCAGTCTGAATGCAGTCTGCAAGCATCTCGATGCAATTGCAACGACTTCTTGTGCATTTTCTTAAGATTTGAGGTAGCCACAGGCCGTACTGCTCTAACGTAGCAGCTGCCTCTCGCTCGCACCTCTGGTCATGGTCCATTGCCAATGTCTTTGGGCTCCTAAATTTGTTGCTGCTGCATTTTCTTAAAATTTTGTAGAAATATGTGAGTAATTGCAGTCGAGCCTATATATTCATTTAATTTCCTCTCTCTCTAACTATATAAGCCCACACCACGTCGAGTTGCATAAATAGTTGTATATATTTATATATGTATTGGTATATTATATGTAGAAGAGTTAAGTCTGGAATATATTTTGCAATTTTCATGCTGGGCTTTTGTCAAACCGCCTGAGACTTACATGAATAACTAAAATTTTAATATATGTTTATTAAAGTCCACTTTGCTTCTAAGTAGATTCCCTCCATTGTCCTCCCTCCGTCTCCCCCCTCATTCGACAGGGCTTCTGACTAATTGTGCAACTTTTGATTGGTCATTGATTGTATACTTTTGTAGGCACTGTTCTCGGCATTAAAATTGCAACACTAAAATGAGACGGCCCCTACTCAGCTCCTACTTAAAGATGCACATTCGATGTCGACATATCAGCAAATAAACAACTAATATGATATGTTTTCCAGCTCAACAAACTGTATATACATCTTGGCAAATTAAGGGAAACTTTCAAATGCTTTCAAAGAAAATTACGAGTTGGAGGCAGAAATTAAGAGGCAACAACTTAGCCTTGGGTTCAATGCACTTTGCTCAAAAGATTATTTGCAAAAAAATTAAATACTTATTGTAGACATTTCTGAATGTTGTGGAAGTTTAATATATATTTTAATTGAAGGCTTAATACATATATGGATAGAAATAAATTTCTTATACAATTTATTACTGCTCCTTTTAAAAACTCTCCTCTTTAATCTCCTTAAGAATAGGTACTTCTAAAATCGTTCCTTTAGATTTTTATACTCTCTGCAAGAGTATATTGGGTTTGTGCAAATGTATGTAACAGGCAGAAGGAGGCGTGACCGACCCCATAAAGTATATATATTCTTGATCAGCATCACAAGCCCAGTCGATATAGCCATGTCCGTCTGTCCGTCTGTCCGTCTGTCCGTCTGTCTGTCCGTCTGTCCGTCTGTCCGTCTGTCCGTCTGTCCGTATGAACAAACAGATTTCAGAGATGGTAAGAGCTACAAGTTCAAGCTTGGTGTCAATCGATCACATATTTAGTCAGTCAATACAAGAATCTTTTTTTTTTTTCGATGCCACGCCCCATTTGCCCACAATGAGCAAAAAACTAGACACACCTCGGAAAAAATCGTAGTTTTCGGCGAATATCTCAGTAACTATGGCACCTAGGATCACCAATTTCGGTATGGAGGTTCCTTGCGACAGCCTAAATGCATTGACATTTAAAATTTTGGACTGCCACGCCCCTTTTTTCCCACAATACACAAAATTTTATTCTTAAATTTCGTTCCGTTTTTAGGCGTTTGTTCATATAGTACAGCAATGTAATTGTATAATTCGAGTGGAGGCTAACTATATCAAACTATCCTAAGAAGACGCCTTGAAATCGGAATATAAACAAGAAAGTTAGAAGCGTTACAATATTGATAATTGAACGAAATATCACTAATGAGTGCAAGCGAGACAGAAACATACAAAAATGTGATCGTATATTTGCGCTGCATATGTATGTGTGTTACTTATATAAAACATGTATACAAATATATATTCTTATATACACATGAATATTTAAATATATGTTTATAAATATTTATATTATATGTATATGCCAAGTAATTGTGTTAATGACCTGCGCCCTCTACGCCACCAAATACTTTAACAATACAAATAATTAAATAATGTTTAATAGTGAAAATAACGAATTATGCTTTATTCTTTTGTTCCCTTTTTCCCTTTTTGTTTTTGCTATTTCTGATTTAAAGAATAACAACAAACAACAGCTGATTATCAAGCAGATCAAAACAATAACATTGGAGAGGGAGACAAAAACAAATAAAACAGAAATATTCTCATTTTGCTCTCTCTGGTTTTTGTTGTTTTTGGTTTTCTTCTATTGCTTTGTTTCTATGCATTGCCTCTCACACATGCAAACGCATGCAGCATTGAGAGAGACAAATAGTTAGGAGTAGCGAAAAAGTCGTTACTTTTGGCGGCCGCGAAGCAAAACAAAAGACAACGCTTAGCATCAGTGCTGCCAGTTAAGCCATTTATTTGCTAGATCTGGAAATAAGCTATTATAAGTGATCTACATCTTTATAATTATTCTCTAATATATATATATATATATATATATATATATATATATATATATACATGTATATATTAGATATATATATATATATATATATCAAATATATATATATATATATATATATATATATATATATTCTCTAATTGTTAAATACAATTATTATATATTTATTATATATTATATTATATTATATATATTAAATAAAATATAAATTAAGACATTGAATTTCTGTTAAATACAAATCGTTTTATGATATAGCAATTTTGTATTACCAATTTTTAAATACATTCTAGCTGTTTTTATAAATTAGTTAACATATCTAGCTGTTTTTCATCGACGATTCTGACAGCACTGCTTTAGTGCGCGCGTAAAAAGTAACGACTTTTACCGTTAGTCCTTTTAACCTGTCTCTCTCACTCCTAGACTCGGACTATGCTTGTCTCATTTCTGTGAGAGAGAAATCCTCTCTCATGCTCTCATTTGTGCAATTTTCGCGTTCGTTTTGAGTTAATTCGTTGCGAACGTTTCGATAGAGCGGGTGTTATCGTCCATCGATTTGCATATTTGTCGTCGATTGCAATAAAAACCTTTAAAAAACGTGATTTTAATTGCGAATACTTCAACAAAACGTGATTTTAATTGCGATTAATATAATATAATATATTAATATAGTGAACATTAATATATCAGTTAAATATTTAAGTTTACGATAAGTGATAGTTCGTGAGTGTGTGTGTGTGTGTCAATCGACATTCATCTGTTCGCGAACGTTCGATTAACATTGAACGACGCGTAGTTTGTGACGTAGGCATTTTATGCGCGCGCAAATTAAAATACTATCGTTTTGTATCGGTTTCGGTTATCGAGTATTAATTGTCGCTTTACGTGTATTGCAGTAAGTCTTAAGTATTGTCCGACTTTGTCCGTTCAAAAATTGCTAAACAATTATATAATATTGCATTATATAATTATTCCATTTAAATACATTTTATATATTTTTCATTTATTTTATTTTAAAGGCTAGATCAAATAGGAAAGTGGTTAAAATTCTTTATAGAACTTCGGATAGCATTTTAAAGGAATCTTTTATGAAATTAAGTCCTGCCCAGATTTCTAAACCAATAAAAGGACTAGACCCCCTAAAGTGATCAAACTTCTCTACTCAGCATTGAAATTAATGACGTATCACACAAATTTGATGCATTGGACACTCCTAATGCCCGATTATAGACCACACCCATGACTGCAGGCAGTTGCTGATTAACCCAATATAAGTACATATATGTGGCTCTATAAAAAACTGTCTATATATGTACATATATTGTTTGAAATGAGGTAAAGCCTGTATTATATACCACTTGCTTAACCTGCCTCAACAAACTCGCGGGTTTCAGTGAAAACAAATGCAACCAATAGGAATACAGGCGAGCTATGAGCTATCATGCCATAGTCATAACCATAGCCATAACCATAACCATAACACCCGCTACCCTACCCCTACCCATACCCCTACCCCCTACTGTTACCCCTACCCCCTCCCCGCTATAGTTTAGGGCAAACCGTTGCCAATTTTCGGTGCACGCGTCAAAGCAGAAAAAACATTGGACACAATAAAAGTTGTGTAGGCGCATTTTGAGTAGGATCCAAAGGGGGGATGTGGTGGGGGAGTGCTGGTAGCACTCTAGGGGTATGGGTGTCTTTTGACTTTTTTCAATGGGCTTTTCGCTGGTGCAAAATATTTCGATCAGGCGTAAAATGTGCGCAAAATTCAACAGAATTTTCATACAATTCTATTTTTTTTTGGTTTTTGGGAGAGCAACAACAATGGAGTTGTGCATGTGTGTGTGGGTGACACGTATATGCGTGTGTGTTATACTTTATTATTTATTATAAACACACACACACACACACGTGGTGTTTGTTGTAGTTGTCGCAGCATTCGGTCAAGCGCAAAAAATAGACAAAATGTAAGCGAAAAAAATAACGAAAAATAAATTGAAATAAAATGTTCTATATACAAAAGTGCATGTGTGTGTATGTGTGTTTGAATGTCCGTGTGTGAGAGAGGTGCATAGCTGCAGTTGCGTGTAGGTTGATTTTGTGTGTATTTGTGATATTTAGTTTGCTGTTAAACTGCATTCCCCGCCCTGAGCAAACCAGGGCTGCAGCAGGTGAATTGAAATATATTAAAATATATTTATAATACCAAAAAATCAACTAAAAAAGTTTAATAAGTGTGAATTAAAATTTTAAAATTTTTTAAAAAATAATTATTAAGTATTTTTAATTTTTTTGGAGTTTATAGTTATCCATGCCTGGTTGTCATGTGGCACCAGACTTTAGTTACTATCAAACTCCAACCGCCCTACACCTCTCTGCACCTCCCTGCTCCACCCACCTGCTACTCACACTATTTAGGCTTAAGTGGCAGATTTTTAATTGAATTGGCTGCAGTTGCAGTTGCATTTGAGGTCAGCTTGAACCCTTGACCCCGCACCCTACCCAGCCCCACAGCACCCCTTTGAGTCCCCTGGCGCTTGTCACATGTGTACCCATTTTTTTGCCCCATTACTAGCCATTTGTTTTTGCATTAGATTTGCCAGCTTGCAAAAAACAAAACAAAACGAAAAAACTGAAAAATACAAAAACAAATCTATACATGTTCCGTTTTATATACACCCACACAAACACACACACACAGATATGCACAAATATATAGGCATATATTAGGTGGGGAGGGGGGAGTAGGTGCGTGTGTTCCACGCGGACATTTTCAAAATAGAGGCGACTGCGCATTTTACGCTTTTTACCTAGTTCTTTTTTTACGCTCGGACTGCGCATTTTTGCAATTTATATAAATATTTTATACATTATTTATTTTACATATAATGCACATATATATATTTTTTTTTTCGATTCTATAACGAGTTTTTTAGTTCATTTTATGCGCTTTATAAATATTGCATTAATTTTAGTTTTTGTTCAACGTTTTTTGTTTCCACATTTATGCATTTTTGATGGAATAGTTTTTGGATTTGCTACAACTAATTTTGTTGGCTATTTTATTTGAAATCGCTTCAATTTATGTTCACATGGATTTTTTTGGCTAGATTTACGGGCTTTAAATTGCTTAACCAACCAGGGTTGTCATGAGTCACAAGATTTGATTTAAGGTAACAAGAGTTAAAAAATAAAAGTAGGAAAACTATTGGCCTAATTTATGCAGATTTAACTATCTTATTTATATAACTCTAACGTAAAATATATGAACACATTTAATGCCCAGATAATAGCCAGTAAATACCGCTTTCGAGCACTCACAACTGGGCGCAATTGTATCGAAGTGATAAGTCTATTATGTTATCTTAACAAATCAATTGACTTGGCCATTAACATTAACCACTGAGCACATTCATTAACCTAATTATCACAAAATAGCAATTGGACATCGACAGGATGCGAATATATTAATGCAATCAACAAATTTCAACCTGAACAATGCGAATTTTCACTCATTCTAATGCCCAATATCCAAGCCCAATTCCAAGTCCAAGCCAAAGAGCCAGGCCAACACAGCGAGCTTTAATTATATATTAGCCAATTAGGCTCGTTAACTCAAACACTTTGACCCACAAATGGTCAACACACACAACTGTACACATAAATATACTCATATATATATCAAGTCTCTCAGATATATATATGTTTATATACATATTGATATTTGAAACTTATTCAAGTCGAAAATGCAGCGACCGCGTCAATTTGCCTGTCAAGTTGAAGATGAAGTCGAGGTTTCATCATTATCATAATCATCATTATAATCGTCATTGTCCTTGTGGTCCTTGTTGTTGTTCTTGCTGTTGGGGGTCACGTGTTGAATGCTCGCTGAGATGCTGACGGCATGACAAACATCATGGTAGCCTTTATAACTATAATAATCAACACCTTGACTGCGGCCAAAGGCACTCAGTGTGGCTCAGACGAGCGAGGGGACGGGGTACGGGGAGGGGGGACTTGGCCACAAATGTTTAACAATGGCGCGTTATTCTCTGTTCTATTTGGGGCTTAAATTGAGGGCGACAGTTAGCATTTGTGGGCGTGATGAGCAAGGCATTTGAACTAATACACTGTGCGAAAAGAAAGCATTTTAAAATCAACAAAGTATGTCTAAGAAATTTAAATGTTCTAAAGAAAAAAATTATAAAAGTAAAGCAAAATAGATTTTCGTAGTGAAAAATTATACACTACAAATATTTATTTATTATATAAATATATTTAAACTGTATATAATTTCTTAAATACTTTTATATAAATATTTAAAATACTCCAAGTAGTTAAAAGCCAATAAATCTTCCCACGAACTCCCAATTTTGGTTCAGTGTATAAATTTAACAACTTTACCAGTTGACATATTGAACTAAAACTTAAACACTATTATCAAATTTAGCCAAAAATTTTACCAAATTAACTCGACCAACTTGATTTCAAGCCAATTGATTTTTTGTGTATTTTTATACCGTCACCGATTGCCCTTTAACCGTTATCCCAGTTTTTATTTCCCAAGTTCTGAACAAAGCGGGGCCCTTCTAATTTTAGTAGCTAAACTATCAAAGTGTTCCTATTGCTAAGCCGCAGATATTTCTGTCAGTTTGGCGTGACGAAGAAAAAACCAACGGACACGACCGAGAAAAGGAACAGAAAAGGGAACTGAAAAGCGTTGCAGACAATCATCAAATAACTGACAGTCCAATTGACGCTTGAAAGCATTTTCTATAGCCAGTTTTTGGATTAAATTCCTTTAGTATTGGATTGGAATTTATATATTTTTTTAGATGAAATAGATAAGGAGATAGAATCGAATGCTCAAAAAATGTGCTATAATTATTTTAATCTTCAATTATTTTAATAAAAATAGTTTTAAATAGTTTATTATTATTTAAAAAATGAATTAAATTTATTCAGACTGAAAGGAGTCATTTCCATATAGTTTCATATGCCAGACAAAGTCGAAAAGATAAAGACAAAAACCTAAACGCAAATCAGAGGAAAACAGAACGAAGACGACATTTCAGTTGACAACAGCCACCCCAGACAATCTCAACCCAAGAGCAACAATGATGACAAACAAGGCTCAAACCGTTTCTCTAACCGTTGATCCCTTACTCCTCACGGAAATGCGTTCTCACTATTGTTTGCCGAACAAAAAATAAAAGAATAGGAAAAATAGAAAAAGAGCGAGGAAAAAAAGGGAAAATCAGTCGAGTTTTATGATCAGGAATGGACGTTCTCTGAAGACAAACCTCAAAAATGTTGAAACAGCGACGGTTCTGAACGTAGGCGGTGGGCAGCGAGCGAGAGAGAGAGTAGCTCCCTGCTCAATAAACACGCACCGTCAAGCCGTTTCCCGCGGTCCCCTTGGCCAGCTAAACATTTCTTTTGGTAAAGGTAGCCATTGCCAAACGCTCTTGACCCTTTTTGCACTCAAACCAACAGCGAAAAAATGACTGAAGCCACCCTCTAATCCCATTCTACGCCCGTTGCCTTTTTTCTCTTTTATTCTTTTGAAAAACTTCACGCTGCCCAACCCACAAATTACTCGCCTCCATTTCCACGACCGCCCCTAAGCCCCAATCCCAATTTCAATCCCAAACCCGAAAACCCCAAGCTCAAACTCCCTTCCCAGCCCCAACCCCAATTGTCAACCCACAACCCGCACACGGTAGACAAGCGACAACAACGTTGTCCACTTTCGCACCATCCTGCCCTGCCTCATACATACACACGTACACAGACACACTTACACACACACACACACACACAGACACTGACACAGCACACGCACCCTCTCAACCCCTCCTCTGCAGTTGCCCCTGCCAACAGGAACAACAGCAACAACGTTGCGTTGCCGGCTCGTATATTTTTCTCATTTATTTTTCCAGCTCCCAACTCCGGTCTGGCAACTTCACCAAAGACCCCGCCTCACTCCGCTTCCCCGTGCCCATCGATGAACCCAACCCAAAGCGCCGCAAAGCATGCTTTATTTTTTGTGCGTTTTTCATATCCGAAACGCCGACGAGCACCAAACCCCCCACCGCCCGCACATCAAGCCCACCCACTCACACCAAAGGCCAGACCCAAGCCCAGTCCCACACTCAAACCGACACCATCCCCAGAAGTTCCCCGAACCGCGCGACCGACCTACCGACCGACCGAACTGACGAACCGACCAACCGGCCTTTTTTTTCACCATGCCGGCGAAAGACAAAAGCAACAACAGCAACAACTCGTATACCCCGCGCATCCTCGTCCCATACTCTGGTGCCGCTCTCAGTCACGTTGTTGTTGTTGTTGCATTTTTGTTGGCGACGCGCAAAAAAAAGCAACAAAAATAATTGCCATTCCTCCCCTTGTCCACCTCCAGCAGCCCACAATCATCATACCACTAACCAAACAGCTCACACCTACAGTCCCCTCTCTCTCTCATTCATTCTGCCATACACTCTCACACTCTCTTTATCGAGTGTCTCCCCAACCATTCACAAAACTCGGCACTCAGCTGTTTGTCAACTCATCTGCCGTCGCCATCCGCTTTGGCAACGGCTGATTCAACGCGCCTCTCACCACACTCACACCCCCCGCTCTAGTCCATAAAGTATATTCGCCGCGTTGGTTCGTTGACGCCGCCGACGTCGCTGCCGCAGTCGCTGCTGCCGTCGCTGTTGCCGTTATCGGCGTTTCTCTGTTTTTGTACTCATATCCCTCAACTCGACCATGGATAGTCGCCCATTGCCCATTGCCATTGCCCGTCGTGACGTGACGTCCACAAGCACATTGTGTTGCATATTTTTTGCCATTTGCCTTCCACACGCACGTTCCGCGTTCTCCATGTGCTTTTTGGCGGCGTCCCACATTCACATCGTTGTCTTGCACAGGCGCATGTCACGCTCTCACTCCCTCTCTCACACTCTTACGCTCTCTATCGCCCTAACGTTTGCCTACGTTTGTACGCTCTCTGCTCTCAGGACTAAGTACGCTCTCACGCTGCCGCTGTCGACGTCGCGTCGCTGGGTGCAAACGGTAGAAAACGCATTTGTTGGTCTCTGTTTTGGTCAGTCAGCAGTTGGCTTTCGTCGTGTTTGGTTCGCCTCTGTTGGAGCGCTCTGAACTGAGAACTCAGAACAACAAAACACAAACAAAACAAACAAATAATTCTTAAGGAAATCACATCACAACAACCGTTAGCCGATTAGTGTGCCAAATTAGTTAGCTTGTTGCATTCGCCGCGAACAACAACAACACAAAAGCAAAACAACAAAACAATTGCCAAGTGTGAAGCAAAACAAAAGCAAAGACGCGCGAAACAAAACGAATCAAAGAAAACGCGCCAAAAATAAATTCACTCCAAATATTTGTATACTCTCAACTGAATTAAGTTCTTAAGGCAGCGAAAGTGAACAGTGTTTAGTGTTAAAGATCAACTTAAGAAAAGTTGCGTCGATTGCAACTTTGATATCATCGAGTTTTGGCAACGTTTGCGTCAATTTAATACTTTAGTTTTTGGCCAATTTCATCACCCAGAGCAGGCAATCAAAAAATTTGCCAAAATTCCGAAAAATCCGAGAAAAACACCAAAAACATCGACACGTACCGCATCGGCAACCGGTGGCGGTGGCGGAGGTGCTGGCGGAGGTGCCACCACCAGCACAAAAATGGCATCTAAAAGAAAAGCCTCGGTGTTGCTGCACAAGGTGAGTGGTCCTAACTGGTTACAACCCTAGAGGATCTACAAAATTGACTCATACTCCAATTTATATTATCTTAAAGAGTGTTCTAATAAAAAGCAAGAATCGTTCAATCAAATGGTTCTAAGGAAACAGATGATATCAATTGAATAGCTTAAGTCGACTAGGATTGAAAGTATTAGGTTCCCCATATTAGTTATAGTTTTCTAAATGGTGACACATTTGTTCTAAAACTATAATTCAAAAGGATAGAAAATTTTAATCAAATCTGATCTAAGATCATGAAAGTAAAATCCACCGCTTACAATTTAGAGTCTCTAAATATTACTCAATAGTTTCAATATTTAAATTCTTTGAAATATTTATTGCCGCTTCTCTCTGTTTTAAGTTTTAAGTTTTCCCGCCTGCTTATTCAAAGTTTCATAGATAAAATTCCAAAATACTATTCCTATATATGCGATTCGATACTTTTCTAAGCCCTGATCCACTCAAATGAATCATCTATATCTACACAAATTCTCCCCACCTTCAATACACCCCTCGCGGTTCGTTGACTCCCTGTTACTCCCCACCAAATAAACCAATATGAAATCAATTTGGCCCCATACTAAAACCAACATCCGTTTAGTAGACAACCTTGGACCGGCAGACACATTCGCCCAGTCGCAAAGCAAACAGAAATCCCCCCATCCCCTCTCCTAAAATGAGAAAAAACGAAAGAAATCGAAAAAAACATAGACAGTTGCAGAAAATATTACTAATACGCCGCGTAGGCAGCAGCCGCATAAGAAAACCTGCTCATAATGTCAGTTTGGATAGGGGAACTCTAATGATATACGACAACACGCTGTGTGTGTGCGAGTGTATGTGTAAAGGTGTGTGCGTGCTGATGTGTGTGTGTATTTCGAGTATATAGAAGCGCGAATTGAGCTGACGTTTGTGGTCGTGGCAAATGGGTGTCTTCCAAAATGATACGCAGCGCTGCCTCATCCCCACCTCCTCTCCTACACCCACACACACTCACATATATACACAGATAAACCACCCAAAAGGGCGCACATTTTGCCCCGCACAGTAATTCATCAAATGACGAAAACGCAGGCAAAGACGAAGCTGAAGGTGAAGGCAACGGCAAATAGCCGAGGGGAAGGGCAGGGGGCGTGGTACGGTGAATAGAATACACAGGAGTGGGGCGCTTGGGCGCCACCGTTGTCGCCACAAAAGAAGTAAAGCTTCTTGAGCCAAATGCCAGGCAAACCCTCAACCGATACACAAACCCCATCAAGTCCAGGGACTGTCCAGCTCCCACCCAAGTTCCTGTGTGCTGTTTATACCCTGCTCCAGCTGAGGGTATAACTATTTTGTGGAGGAAGTGTATCAGAGAGGGTTTCAGAATATGTCATATAAAAATTATAGAGGATTTTTTAAAAAAAGAATATATTTATAATTACAATAGATAATTTAAAGCATTTTTGATATACTTTCAAAACCTGTTTTAATTCCTGTAACTAAAGAATAAATTCTATAAATTTAGAGCCTTAGAGTAACTTAAATTCACTATGCGTTGAGTACTTTCTCAAGTTGTTTGTTTATTGCAAATATGGGTGGGACAGTGTCTCGAAGGGGTATCGTGTCGAGTCCCCAAACCGAGGGAGCAACAAAAGCATTGACTTTTGTATATAGTCAGCGGCATTTGTATATAAATAGTGCGTATGTGTGTGTGCGGGTGTGTGGGTGTGTGCTTGTGGGTTGGTGTCAAAGGCAACTTCAAACATATGAGGGCAGAGACTGTGACGCTTCAGATGAGACTGGGGCTTGAAAGGGCTTGTGTGTGTGTGTGTGTGTGTGTGTGTGTTT
This sequence comes from Drosophila dunni, assembly GCA_018152125.1. Taxonomy (NCBI): domain Eukaryota; kingdom Metazoa; phylum Arthropoda; class Insecta; order Diptera; family Drosophilidae; genus Drosophila; species Drosophila dunni. Next base: position 1,173,087 of record JAECXC010004138.1, on the reverse strand, counting down.
GTGTGATGGTCAAGCTTTGTGCTTAAGCGCACATAAGCCGCCGCAGGACATCGAGTGTCGAAAACGTCTTAAGGTTTAATTTGTACCTCAAAATGTTCATGGTTTGAATCTTAAAGATACGAAAGTTTTTGAGTACTCGAAGCAAGTCAAATACCAGGCATAACTTGTTATGCTGCTCAGCTGTAATCAAACATGATTTGACGATGGCAAAATCATCCCCTTCCGTTATCAATTTGGCGGGGGTGTGAAGGGGGCGGCATAAAACTTTAGACTTGAGCCAAAAAGGAGGCAAAAAGGAGGAAAAAGGAGGCAAAAAGGAGGAAAAAGGAGCTGAGTGTTACGGTTTCACAGCGCAGCATTAGTGTCGCAGGCAGACAACGTGCAACGACACACACACACACACAGACAGAGACAGCGCAGAACCAGTCATTGGCAGGACCAGGATCAGAGCTAGTCTCAGGCACTGAGGAAGATCCTTGGAAAGAGTCTAAATTCAAGGTAAATGGAGTTTGAGACGATGTTGTTGCCTAGCTTTCTTGGCTCGCTCTCTTTCCCCGGTTAGATGTTACGGAAAATTGCTTACGGTTTTTTGCACACACCAATATCCAAACTCGTACTCACAGCCACACACACACACAAACACACGCGCACACACATGTTGAGCGTCTTCCACACATGAATTGAACTGGAAGGGTAGAAAGGGCCGCGTGTAGCGTCACATCATACAAAGAGACAAGTTAGACAGCCCAGGACCCTCATCTGCTCATCCATAGCTCGAAAATAGAAATAGATGACAAGAAAACCGACGAAGACATTGCTATAGAAAATCCTTTGGAAAGGGGCTGCCAGCGTACGATGACGACAGCAGCAACAACAAGGACGAGAAGGAAGATTTGGAAATGTAGTGGGGTGGGGAATGGCTAGAGCGAGGGGTAGGAGTAACGAATTGGGAATGGGATTGGGAATGGGCATAGGGATGAGGTCGACTTTGGCTAAGGGCAAGCGACAAGCGACAAGCGCGACGGGTTACATTTGGCTGCTGCCACACAAGACACTGAGAGAAAAGGCGGGCAAAGAAGGGGGCAAATAGTATTTGGCTATTTAAAGCCAAACAAATCAATTTCAAATGCCAAACTGCTAATTATAGCAATGGTTAACAAATGAATCGATTAAAAATTTATTAAAATACATTTTATATATAAAGTTAATTTAAGACCATTTATGTTTGAGTTAAAATTACTATTCAATTATTTAACACTTAGTCATATAAAATACATTAAAACTATTCAGTATAATTTCCTTTTATTCAATAGTTTATTCATTTCTCTGAGTGTATTCCATCACTTGCTTCTGGGCTTACCATCCAAGTCATTCCACCATACACACCCATATAAATAACAGCCATCAGCTCAAAGTTCCCCTAACCCAAGGCAAAGCAAGACACACTCAAACACACACATGTATGTGCACACACCCCCACACTCCCCGAATTACATGCACAGCTCATACAGCTACCTTCTCAGAAAAGGATGCTGCTCAGACTCTAGTTTACGTAAAAACCTTCCATAGAACGTCTTTACGTACTGTCAAGCGCAAAACAGACAAACCATGGTGGCCAGGCCATCACCCACACCCAACGGAACACACCCACTCACACACACATACATAACACTCACACTGACAACTGAACCGAACTCCATCTTGGCCAAAATGAAAGGCGCTGCAGCAAAAGCAATGCCACAATCAAAGTTGCTTCGAAAACTGAGTTAGAGGCGGGCACAGACTTAGCTCATCCCCGTCTTTGTACACACACCGACTCACATACATCGAAACACTCACACGCACACACACAGTCAAACACAAATCCCACATCACAAAAAGGACGCCCGATATGCGACGACGCCCCCAAATCCACATACAAGCGCACACAAAAACAATGCCAAAAGTTTCTACACACACACACACAGCAAGGCAGGGAAGAGAGCGGGGTAGGGGCGGCAGGAGGTGCCTTACCTTCGTGCCAAGTTGGATGCTGTCTTGCCATGTTGCCAAGTCAAAGGCTCCTGCCATGCACTCTCTGCCCCAAATTGTATGCTACACTTTTCGTAGGCACAGCATAGCCGCATACATATGAGTAAGTGCGAGTGTGTGTGTGTGCGAGTGTATGTGTGTACGTGCATGTATCTGTGTGAGTGTCTTCGACTTTGGCTTAGTATTTTTGGTTAATTTTCTTGCAGTTTTAGGTTACATTTTTGGCTTTTCCCCACTGATGCCTGTCGGCTGGGATCTCCTTCTGAGCCGCCCCCTTGTGCCTGCCTCTGCCCCGCCCCCAGTTCACTCCGCAACCCATACACAATTCTCCTGTTGGGCCCCGGGCCTTTCACTTGTGAAAGACGTTTGCTTAAAAGCCACCACACCAACAACAACACACACACACACTCACTCCCTCTCACGCATTTAGTTAGTTTGTGATGCTTTTTAGTGCCAGAGACCGAGACTTCTTAAAGGGGTGCCGGCACACATGGCAGCAGCCAGCTAAAGCAGTGACTCCCACCTCTACCTTCTGGTCTATCCCCTCTCCAACTACCCCTCCTGCCAGTGTCGCCAACAGGCAGCATACAAATGAAACCCATGTCAGTTTGTAGCAAGTTCTTTGGCTCAACCCTAGTCCCAACCCTAGTTCCAACCCTAGTCCCCACCCTAGCCCAACCCTAGTCCCAACCCTAGTTTCAGTCTCAGTTTTAGTCTCAGTCTTCCTGCTTCTAGTCCCAGACTCCTTACTTGTCCCAGTCTCTGTCTTTCTTTGGTCTGTGTTCCTATCCTTCATTATTTTTGCGTTCCGTGGGTTCGGAGAGGTAACCCAACCGTTAGTTGAGGCTGCTGATGAGCTACGAGCAGAGCCAACAAATTTTTATGCTTTCTGCCTTTGTGCGCTCTTCTCATCAGCCGCATTTTACTTTTATTACTTGGGACAATGTGCCAGACCAAAGCCCGATAGCAACTGGCCATACTATCCTATGTTCTATGAGTTTTTTTTTGGCTTAATGAAAATGAAGGCAAGTACAACGACAACAACTCCTCCGCTACCCTTAAGCCTTGTTCGCAGTTTCTTGTCGGTTGCCTTATTCCCCGGAGCAACGCCCAGCTGAAAGCAGAGTCCAGAAATGGACACACGATTGATGTGTAGATGGTGCACACTTGAAGGCGTCGCTGCTCGATGTTCTCCTCTAAAGGTTATTACTTGCGACAGTCCGACTACGACTTCTGAGTCCGACTTTGACTTCGAACGAGTCCGAGTAGGAATTCTCCTCTCCTCACTCTCTTCTACTTCCTTTGCAGCGGTTTTTCTTGGCAAACCAAACCCAAACCCACGTCCAATCTTTGCCAAAACCCTACCTCACCCCACCACAGCCCATTTCCCTTGGCTGTCTCCCTTTCGCTTACCCTGTCTCTTTCTCTGTCTAATGGTCGCCCACTCAGACTGTGAGTCGCTCACTCGAATGCTCAAAACGCCAACACAAAACGATTCATCTTCTCGTGCTTTCAATCCCACCCATGTCCCACATCCTACATCCTACGTTTCACATCCCACAGCCATTTCCATTGGAGCCAACTTTCCGCTTTAGCTAAAACGTTGGCCTTCATTCTTGAGCTACGTTTCTTTTTCCTCCTCCTTCTTTTTTTTGGTCTTTCTTCGTTATTTTTTTGTGTGTTTTTTCCTTTGCGAGATTTGAAGCTGGCGGCCTTATCTTTGGGGCCTGAGCAACGTCTTCGTATTGCCTTGCCTGATGCTTATTCACAGCGATGCCTGACGCCCATCTTCCATCTCCCAACTCCCATCCACATCTCCGTTCACATTCACATCAACATCGTCTTCGCTTACGGTCCCTGGATAGCTTTGCCAGCAGCACGAAAAAAAAGAAGGTTTCCGGTTGCGACTTCCTTTTTGGCTACAACGTTCTTGTTGCCTGGGTATTGGGTTTTGGTTCGACCCTCTTCGCCCCTGCAAACCTCCAACTACTTCTGGACACTAGAAGCTCAAACACAAATTAGAGAACTTTGCAGGCAACGCTCCCAACTTTGAGGCACAAAAAAAACTGAAAAACGAAAAGGAAAACAAATATAAGCCGCAGTTGAGTAATGAATAAGGGGTGAAGTGAAATGTAACAAATGCCTGGTGAACGGTTAAAAGGGTTGACTGATGGGGAAGTAAATCTCGATATGACTTACCGTTGCAAACTTTAAACTTTATAGACAATTTAGTTTTGATCTTACACATCCTTCTTCAGGTGCAGCTCCTTCAACAAGCCTACAACAAAGTTAGCCTTTGAGTGCTGTGCGCTGTGGGCTGTGGGAGTGTAGTGTGGACTGCACCCAACCCTCAGTCCGAGACCCACTCCAATTTACTTACTGACTATCAGAACTGCTAATGAAATACGCCACGTAGCGTGCGCCAGCAACTTTTCCTTTGGCTCGGAGGGTAGTTGAATTCCTTCGTCCTGCTATTGAATTACTCAAGCATCGTCGTTGTCCTTCTGCCACTCCTACCACCACATTTCCTCCCACACCAGCTCATACTCATCGCTTCACTTGGAGTCCAGACCAGTGCTGGCAACTAGCTCAAGTCAGCAACATTTCAACGCGAACGCTTTCTTGTACCCTTTCAACGCTACCGTTGAGTACTGCTCTCCCTGCCTTCCCCCCTTCCCTCGCAAGCCAAAGGTGCACCAAAAAAAGAAGAAGAAAAAGGAGGGGAAAAAAGAAAAATGGAAAAAATCTATTCAGCAGGGGCTTTAACAAGAATTTGCGCTTTATTTTCTTCTATGAAGTCGAGTTACTGGCGCCCAAGCTGCTTCAGAGCTGAGACAAACTGTGGAATGGATTGGCAAATATTTGTATTTGAAAAATTTATCATGTTTTTATTTGCAAAAAGAAAGGAAATGTACTTTGACACCAAGTTAACAGGTTTTAACAAACTTTACTGCCGATAATCTTGCTTCGATATCGATAGGTGTTGCGGCAATTTAACATTTGATGATATAGTTGTTATATTTTTAAAGGTCTAAGATACTAAAACTTTCCTTTAATAGTATGAAGCGTCTCTTATTAATGCTATTAATTTATGAAACTTTATCGAAAATCAGTTGATTTAATTTGAAGTGCGTCCCACTGTTTGTTATCGCCGTCACCGTCGGTTGTCTTTGAAGCTGGCAGTTGCCCTTAGCCAAAACCTCTTACGCCCCCTCCAACCGGGTTGTTCTTACCTCAATTTTCCCCCGTCTTTTATCATTCCTCCCCTAACAATTCTTACCCAGTATCCTGTACCCACAGTCAGCAGTGAATTGGGAGTTGCAGCCCAACAGCAGGAACAGTAGCAGCAGCGTCATCGTAGGCTAACCTAACCCTTCATCAGCTAACCAACATCCCAAGACCCTGCCCCCAGACCATTACCATTACCGTTCCCTTCCACATTCTCTGCTCTACCCATTCCATTTGGTTGGTTACCCTTGGTATGGTCGTTGTCTGCTTTTTGCTAGCTTTACCGAGCGCAATTTTTATACAAAAATTTTCTTTTTCCGCCACCCTGGGAGGGAGTCGCAGCCCGCACAGCACCCCTTTGCCAAGTTGAGCATAATTTGGGGTGTAGAAAGGAAAGAAATGGAACAGTTCGAAATGGTATGAGGGGCAAAGATAGAAAGCAAAGGGAGCAGAACCCTCACTTGGCACGAGAGTCACTTGGCTGCAGGGGCAGAATGACTAGAAAACCGGCGGGGGTATTGGCAGGAGGACAGGGGCAGGACTAAAGGACTAGTTCACGCGGACGTCCTCGGCAATGCTTTTTATTAGTGTATTTCAGATGCTTTGCACTGCTGCTGCTACCTCTTTCTCCACCTCCTGCTGCTTCTTACGCTTGGCACCCATTCCAGAGCTACACTGGAAGAAAGTTTGTGAATAGATATGATAGATTATGCTATAGGGTGAAAAGTGTGTGAATGAAATAAGCAGAGCTGAACAATATAAAATTTTAATAATTGACAGAAAATTCCATTAAGATCTAAAGTTGAAATAAAAATTCTTAAAATAAATTTAATTTATAATCAGTTTTATAGTTGAATAGTTTCTTCGCCTTCACTTCTTCTTGACTCCTCCTACGCTTAATTTCTCTCAGTGTAGCTCCCTGCTGTGTGCCGTACCCTATGCGATGTACTCAACGTCGTAGTCCTTGCTCATCAGCGAGTCCGCAGTCGACTCCAGCCACCGTATTCGAAGAGCTGCCTTTGCACGTTTGTCCATTTTAAGTTCGAGCTCTCTGCCCGTGGCACTCATCCAGCAGCGTCGAGTCCTTCAGCTGGGTGCTATCCCTTGGCCGACCTGCTACCCTTCTCCTTCTCCTTCCTTTCTCCTACTCCTAGTTTCGCCCTCATTTATTTTGCACCCACGCCTCGCAGCAAAGTTTGTCTTGCGTTTCGTTTCGTTTCGTTTGGGTTTTCATTTTTTAGATTATTCCTTGCTATGCTCAGACCGACGATATTTCGTCCTTTTCCTCTTGCTCTTGCTCTTACTTTTTTTTTATTTTTATTTTATCATCCTCTTCTATCCTGGGTTGGACTAACGAGCATGTTACTTCTCTCCTTGCCTTTCGCTTTTATTATTATGCTTTGGCGCACATTCCAGCTACAAAAAAAAAATAAAAGAATAACGTATAAAAAAGCATAAAGTTGTGTACCGCTTTTGCCGCTACCCCCACCTCCCGATTGTGCCCCCGCCGCGTTGCCAGGCGACTAACGCCGGTCCTGGACACTGCAAAAGTTGCATGTCCGACTCGGACACAGACTCTGACTAGAATTCGGTCTCTGACGCTGCCGCTGACTCTGACTCTGAGTCGGACTCGAACTCGAACTCGGACTGGGGCCATATAAAATAATAACAACTAACTAAAAATCCGTACGCTTTAGCTGCAAAATCCTTTTGTTTTGCTCCCTTTTGCCTTTTACCCGCTGCTCGAAGCAAAAAAACCAGAACTACTTGCAAAAAAAAATAACAAAAAACCAAGGGGAGCTCTGCACAAAAAAATAAAAATTGTTTGGCCCGCTCAAATTCAATGCAAAACTTTTGCCTCCGTCGGCGTCTGGCAGCCCACATAAATTTCCCCGAGTCCAAGCAGAAACCCAGAACGCCCCGAAAACTCTAAGCGCTTGCCTCCCACTTTTTTTTTTAACCACCGGGTGGAAAGTTTATCAGCGCTTTTGTCTGACATTACCCAAAGACCCCAGTCCCTCCAAAAACCCCTCTCTCTCGACCGCCTACACAGAGTCCTCTTTTTTTTTTGTGTTGACCCCGTCCGGCTTGTTTGTCTTACTTTTGACCTCTATAAGCGCGGCGCCGGCGGACGGCTCTGAAGCATCCCCGATAATAATGAATTGGAATATAAGCGAATGCAGTTGCTCCAGCTAACAATATACATATATAGAGAATAGAGCTAACTGCATAAAGAGATCAGTGGGATTAACTCTGAACAGTTGCTTTGCGGTCCTAATGAACTTGACGAATGTATTGCAGTTTGTATAAAATTTATTTGTGAGGGAACCGTAGAAACAAATCTGTAGAGTTGGTTTAGATACTTTTGGAAACGATCCAATGGATCTTAGCAATACATTTACTTGAATATATTAAGCAAATTCAGGACACTACTGATCGTTTGTTGAATTTTAATAAGATTTAAAAAACACACTTTCACAGAGAGTTTTAATAATCAATTAAGTAAATATTTGGCTCAGTAAATAATTGACTTGTAGCTTTTAGAAGAAAATAAAAATACAATAAAGTAGGAAATATAGTTACACCTACCTTTAAAGTTAATTGAAACTAAGCTGTAGTATGTAGTATAAACATATTTGTATTATAGAAAATTTGTTTATCTAAATAATCAGTGCTTCATTGGTATTAAAATTTATTTTTAAACTACTACCAGATTATAAGGATGAGGATAACTTATGCGTAAATCCTTCCATTCTTTAAGAAATATTTTTTGTAGTTCTCTTATTTAGTTTAAAACTGCCTTTTAATGCATGTTTAACGTGTTAACGGTTTTAATTATATAAATTTAAAATCTCTCAGTTTACTTTACTTCACCTACTTTAAAACAATGCTAACCTATTAATGTGTTTTCTTTCCTTCTTACAGGTAAGCAAACAATGCAAATTCCATGCCTTTAAAATTCACAATTTGGGCCAAGTTGTAAGTACAGTACCATTTGGTCAACAGAGTTGAATTATTTTGTAACTTACTTCTCCATATTTGGCAACAACAACAACAAATGTCTGTGAGCAGCAAATAGATGGAAACTTGTGTGGAAAGCACACTTCATAAAGACACACACAAAATGCTCACAAAATGAAATGAAAAATGTTCCCTCGTTGCTTAAGCAGCTTAAAATTAATTTACATGGAACTGGCACGGGACCAGGCAAAGCTTTGGGTGCAACATAGACCATTTTCTAGGCTTAGAATAGAGCAGGAGCAGCAGCAGCAGCAGCAAAAAAAACCGTAATATTCAGTTGCAGTAGCATAGGAATTATACATTTGCCGGCGGAAGTTGAAAGTGCCAGTCGCGAAGGTAGGGTGTAAGAGAAAGGGAGAGGGATAGCACCAGGTAGGGAGAGAGGGTCAACATGCAATGCCTCCTAAAACCTAGCCTCATCCGACAGTCTCTGTGCCACCCCCACCCCCATCCCTAAACCAACACCCATTACAACCCCATTCCGACCACGCACTTAATAATACGGTTTATTAGCGACATAAGCACATCCGACGCTGGGTGCAGACATTTTAATTGGTAGGCGAATGCATGGTAACATAAAAATTATACTAGAGTGCAGTGTTAAGAGCTGCCAGGGAGCGGGGTGGAGAGAGGGAGCGTTGGAGTACGCGAGGGTACGGCCTGCAAGCAGCAAACTGTCTGTCAGCCGTGCTCCAGCGTAGGTTAAGGGAAGGCAACGGAGGAAAGGGGTCAGGTTGAGGCAATTGAAATGTAGGATATACTCGTACTTCAATCATTGGCTGCTTTTGTCTTTGCCAACAGTTAAAAGTGCTTGATGGTGTGGTCTAGTATGCAATAGAGGGGCGTAGGGAAGGGCAGTGGGTGTGGAGTGGGGGCAGGTGGGGCGTTAGGTGTTAGGGGCTGGGCACATGGCAGTCACAAATTAAAAAAGTGCTGCGTTTTTTAATCAAAGCAGCATTAAGAACTCATAGATGCATGCAATAAAAGGGGAGCACAACACTCGACTACAGGGCTGAGGTTCGAAATGGGGTTTAAACCTTTAAAATTGGTTTGTAAATTTAACAAGCAGATTTAAATGAACTAAAACTATATATTTTATTAGACTGAACAATTTCTGTAAACACTTTCAGTACCCAAAACACTTGCTGCACAGTGTATTTAAGTATTTTTTGGGCATGGGTAGCAACGCAAAGTCTCTAGGTTCTTAGGGTTGCCCATTTGAATACGGCGTCTGTCGAGTTGAAGTTGCAGATTAACATTTTAGCCAGTTTCGCAACCCATTCTAATGCTTGGCTCCGGGCCGAAAAGGAACCCTGTAGCCTGTACCCTGTACCCCTTTTTCGTAACGCCATTTCGTGGACTGCGCGGCTGTTGAGCTGGCAGACGTACGAATTTTCCACATCCCTAAATCGCTAATCTGCTACGCATTTTTGCCGAGCCCAGACCTGCCTCCATCTGCCCACTACTTTGTGTAATAATTTTACAGTACTAAAGAGCGGGGTTTTCCTCACTCACTGTACTTTTTTCCCTCTATATACATATATATATTATATATACTATATATATATTTTTTTTTTTTTTGCACCCAAGCGCAAATGGGCAACTTTGAGCTGCAAAGTTTGGCGGGTGCTGGCACTGGCGCTGGGTATCCAACTGGGTTTGGCTTGGGTTCGTGCTGGGTTTTTCTAATGGGTTTGAGTTTGGTTCCCTCATCCAGCCTGCTTAGTCCTTCCTCCGCCGCTGCCACATATGTGCGAGGGCGCGATAAGGCGTCAGAGAAATTGAAATTGTTACCATTTGCGAAGGTTGCCGCCGCCGGAACGCTAGACGACGTCGACCCTGCGAGGCATACTCCTTGCCTACCTTTTCGAAGGTGTGTTAACCCAACCAGGGGTGGGAATGCTAAAAACAAAAAAAAATGGAAACACAAAAAAAAAACCGAGCGTAGAACGCAAGTTTTGCTGCGGCAAAGGTTGTAAAACCGCCAGTGACGACATGGGAAAAGGAAAATGGGAAATGGCAATGAGAGCCGTTGGTACATTTTCTGTGTGTTTCCAACTTTCAGGCGCGCTCACAAAACTCAAGTGCGCTTCAGGGACGCGATGCGTGTTGTTGTTGTTGTTGTTGTTGTTACTGCGTTTGGGTTGCCGACAACGTGAAACGACTGAACGGGAGTGGGGCTAAGGGAGGAGGGAGCGGTGGGAGTGACAAGCGGTTAGAGGTGTAGCTGGTCTGAGGCATTGTTGATTATGATGGCATCGACCATCAAATTGCGGAATGGGTTTGGCTTTATTTCGGCTTGGAGCTGCGCTTCGAACTGAAGTGTAAGCCAGCGTTAAGTCTGCATAAGAGAATGGCGCTATAAGGTGTCTGACTCAATGCTGACTCAACTCATACAAGTTTTTCAAAAATTCTACCAACTACAAAAAAGTTGAAATATAAAATTATATTTAATTAAAATTATATAGCCAGATTTAAATAAACTTTCATACTGTTCAACTACTTCATTAATATAAAAAAAAGCAACTTTGATCTATTCTCAGTTTAAAATGCTCTTTTCTACTCGACCCCAAGTTACTTCTAAATATTCACATCGGGTATCACAATTTCCGTTGCCAGACTTTCTTGGACTAAACCACTTCAAATTAAACTCAACCCACTCAAAATTCGGCACAAACCCAAACTGCATTCCCAACTCAACCCTTTCGAATCCTTTCGAACTTCTTTTTCACATTGTTACCAATGTGGCAGCCAAATAAAAAGAATTTTTTTTTGTTCAGCCAAAATATTTGTTGTATTATCTAGCTGGTTTTTTATTATAAAGGTGGGTGGGAGCACCCACTGCTGCCCAAAATATAACCCAAAAAAATTGGGAAAAATAAAAGAATGAACGGGGCAGAGCAGGAGGGAGAAAAGCAACGTGAACTCATGCCAACAAAACGTTTGCCGCATCTTTTGGGATTTCTTGCCTCGTTTAAAAATCATTCAAGCAGCAGACACAACCCAACTCAACCACCGACCCACCGAACCACCAGAAACCACCCACAGACAGTGGCACAAATTGTGTCAAAAACGTTTGGCGTTGTCGCTGGCGGCATCAGAACCGAACTTGGCTGTAAAAATTTGGAACGGCTGGGAGGTGGGCGGTGGTAAGTGGGAAGTTTACTTTTTTGAGTCCATGTGTCCCACCTCTAAAACGTTTGTTTGGTATCCCCTTCATTTTTATGTTTTTGCGCAGTCCCCGGTGTCCCCCTCAGCTGCTTCACACACTCTCCCACTACCTCTCTTCCTACCCGTCTCCTCACCCCTCTTTCTCGGGGTGTATAAAACTTTGACGCCTAACGAAAGAGGCAGCAAATAATTCATCATTTTGCCTTCAGACTTCAGAGCATTTCCTCTGCCAATGTCGCTGGTAAATCCTCTCTGACTTCGCTGGTATGAAGCTAAACTTGTCCCTCTTTCCCCCCTCCAAACTCTCAGTGAATACTGCCCCTTCGGCGGTAAAGCAAAGGCAAAAAAAAATGTATTATTTGGAACGGTTTATCATCAATTTTATGTGCGATTTTTCTTTTATTTCCTTTCTTATTTTGGTGTTTCTTCTTTTTGCTTGTTTGCGCTTTGCCGCTGTGCCTCCCCCACTCACAATTTCTCTATCTCCTCTTTGCGCTGTGCTTCTTATCTGAGTCCGCTCTGGAAATGAGTCCCGCTTCGCAACTCGGGACTGTCAGTGAGCCACTCGCAGCGACTGTCTTTGCGAGTGAAAATCAACTGAAATTCGATTTGATTATGATTTGTTTCGATTGGAAATGTTGTCAGCAGTGGGCGGGGCATCAAGATAGCTACCTACCTTAGAGGGTCTCTCCCAGTTGCAATGCGCGAAGTCCATGACTTTTCCTGCAAGTTGAATTTAATTTTTCGCCTTGCTTGGCATTTTCCAGGAAGCAAGTCTGGCATTTAATGCGATTTTCCAACTACAGTTTTTCAGCTCAATTGAAGAAGAATTCCTTGTAAGACTACTAAATGGGTGTATAAACTATATTTCATGTGTTTTTATGAAAGACTTAGCTTATTTCCTTTATAAAAACATTGGGCATTATGTATCATTTCATTATCGAGCAATATCAAATAAAAATTTCAATATGTAAATATTTTTCTATTGAAATTGTATTATTATTTAATTTCATTGTTCGGCATCATAATTCTGTATCACGACATTTCTTTGATTTAATACCTTTATTATTTATACAATCCGCATACATGTAGCTTGTATCCTTATGTATTGTTTAGTTTTCATAAAAAACACATTCATTGGTAGACGTCGGGCAAAAACTGTCAAACATGGCAACGCATCAATCAGCGGTCAACTAAAACAATACAAAACACCAAAAATTATGTTTATACAAATATATATTGCATAAACTATACACTATATGCTTTATGTGTATGATATAAATATTATTTTTTTAGACTTTGTTTAATTAAGCTGCAGACTTTTTGTGTTCTTTGTGTTTGTTGGTAAAAAACTTAGTTTGTTTAATATTTCATGCGTTAAATATTTGATAGCTCACATTCCCCATACAACTACATTATTTTTTTGCGCGATCCACTCAAATTTACATTCAAATAACAACACCAAAAAACATAAAAAATCAAACAGAAAACAGAAAACAATAGAAATGATTTTAAAAATTAAAAAATGTTATAAAAAAAGTTATAAATAAAGTTGAGTATGCAGCGCTTGTTGCATTTGCATATTCAAATAATTTTTTATGAAATAAGCATACGTGTAAAAAAATGTTTACACTCACACACATACATCACGTATACGACGTGAGTACACATAAGCATTGCATTAAATATGAGCGACACATAGAATTAATAAAAACGAACTCCCACTCACCCCCCCGATCAGTTCAGTCACTATCTACACATATTCTATTTCAATTAGCCCAACTTCTGTTGCCGTTAAAAACATTTCATTTCTGCATATTTTATATCAATTGATTTTATATTTTTATAACAAGCGTGGCATGTTTCAGTTATAACAAACTTTTCTCTCTTTTCTGTTATCAGTTTGGCAATTAATTATTTTTTTAATACAGATCTATTTTTTAAAAAGATCCCTAGGGTTGATGTTACTTTCCTTGCCCGTCACACGCTTCAGCTGTCAACACTTTGCCTCTTTTTGGCCAAGTTGTGGCTGCCGTTTGGTAGCACACAAGTGTCTAATGTCGACTTGCCATATTTGCATATGAATGCTCATCATGACGCTGATGAAGATGGTGTTGACGATGATGACGTTACACTGCCCAGTTGCTAACTGAATTCCACTGTTCCCCTTCTGCATTTGACCAACAACTCGACTCTGCTATCCCATTCATGCCATTGCCAGCATTACGCATACGCCAGCTGTGTGCGTGTCTTCACTTGGAAGCCCGAAATATCTCACTTTAGACGTTTTGCTGGTCAACGCACGAGCCGAGTGACGTTCAAATTCAGCAGCCGCAAGATTTGAGCTCATTTTAGACCCTGGCATACAAAACTATGATCAGTTAGTTGAGATAGTTATACATAAATTGTAAAAAAAAGGGATTTAATATTAATAGTAATATATTTAATTATTTTTTTTATGTTTGACTCGCAATTTAAAGCTAAACTTTTAATTGTTTGCCTCTACAATTCTGGACTGATGCACTTCGTGCCTACATTTCAGGCATCATTGCGATGCAACGAATAAATAACGTTAAAGCACAAATTATAGCTTTCCCACTCCTCCTCCCCTCGCACTCCACAGTCCACATAAACCATTGAGTTTTTAAAACGGAAAATAGATACATCTCTCACCTATTTACATGCAAAACATTTGCCTACGCATTTTTAATCTCCTTTCACCTCTGCCAACATTCAGTCAGCTCACATTGTCAAAGCGCACTAAGCGGGTGTGGGGGAGGGTAGTGCACGGCTAATACATTGACTAACGGCCCATTATGCATATGTGGCGTATGAGTGATTTGTTGTTTGACTGACAAAAAAAAAGTAAGAGAAATAGCAAAAACCTGCAAAAAGCGCTGGCAACGAGTTGCACGCACCAAGAACCAAAAATAAAATGCAATTTTTGTTGCTGTCGGACGTTAAAATTATTGCATTTTGCGGGCCGTGTCCAACGAGCCAACAACAATCGTGGCCCTTGTGGGTGGCATTAACTGTTCCGCCCGTTGTCCCCAATGCCACCAACTCACTTGTGTGCGAGTGTGTGCGAGTGTGTGTGTGGGCTGGCATTAATTGTGATGTCTGGCGTGGTCAGGAGGCGACTGATGAGTAAGTAGATTTCCTTGTATGCAGCGTACGCCTGCCTTTTTTTTGTTGTTGCTGGAAGTACGCCTACTTTTTTTTGCCTTGCATGTGGAGGGTGGAGGGTGGGGGGATCGGGTTCGGGATCGGTTTGGTTTGGTTTTTTCTACTTTGCCTCATTGATAATAATGCCCCCCGCCTGAGAGTCCAGCATCGGTTGCAGTCGCGTTGTTCGTTCGGTTTTTTTGTGTTGCATGCGGCGTATGCGTAATATTTTTAAACACACACACACAGACACATTGAAGCGGAGATTACGCAGAGAATGGGAGGCTTGGGATACAGCTCGAAGGTGGCGCTGGGTAGAGTCAGACACGCATCGGACATTGCCCAGTCAGAGAGAGAGCCTTAGTGTGTGTGCGTGTGTTGATGTTGTTGTTGTTGTTGCTGGTTGTGCGTTGAACGCTGTGCGTGTGTGGCCAGCGCGAAAAAAGGACCAAAAAAGCTCCGCCTTTAAAAATATGTGCGCACCAATTGCCATTTGTGTCTGTTTTTCTCTTTTTTACACGCACAGCAGCGAAATGTGGGCCTATGTTGCACAGTGTATGTACGTCTGATAAGCGTGCATAGTTGTTGCTTCTCACACGGTGCGCTCTTGTTGTTGTAAATGAAAAAAGAACGCTGCACAAGTGTGGACAGTGGAAGGTGGAAAGTGGAAAGTGGAAAGCGCACGCGACGCCAACGGCTGACAAATGAAAAGTGCAAAAAGCGTAAAAATCGCTGCGTCCGCTGGAGAAGTCCATCTCTTTTCATTCCCTTCGCCTGTTTCTTTTTTGCACTTTTTGGACGGCAAGCTTCGTTACTGGTCCATGGGGCATCCCCGGAACATATGGCTGCAAAACTTTACATACTTGTAGGCGTTATTTCTTTTTTCTGCCTTTTGCCGTGCACCTCTCGCAGCTGTGGATCGAGGGTTGCGGTTAAGTGGCCTGCTTGAGCAAGGGTAGCAGGGGAGCAGGGTGGTTGGCTTGGGTGGCAAAGTTGTTGCGGTTACTGAGGAAATGGGCATCAATGTCTGACAATATTATGTTTCAATTTCTGTCTTGGATTGGGACAGAGTCCACACACCACTACCCACACACACACACACACACACGCGTACGCACAGTTAAGAGTGCGAAACGGGAGATGGTTGAGCAGAGTTAAGCGCTTTTGTCTGCGCGAAATTTGACTTGATGATGGAAATATTAATAGAGTCTCTGGGGAGAGTAACAAAATAGGTTCAGCATTTACGACATGTGTGTGTCAAAGGGAAAATTTGTTTGATTTAATTAATGAATTGATTGAATAAAGTGCTAAAGATCATGCAATCAGTCACCCATAACAGTTTACTTAAAAATAGGTGGATTCAAATAAGTAATTTTTATTTTAAATAATTAATTACATAATTTCCAGTCAATAGATATTTCAAATCAATAGATAAATTAAGGAAGTGACAAAGGAGTTATACAGAAACTATCCAAATTAAATTTAATCTTTTTGCAATAGAAATTAATATAAAATAGTTATCATACCCACTACAAAGCTACTGCATGCAATGACTGACTCACTTTAATACCCTATACCAGAACGAAAAGTGCAACATAAAACGGCACACTGAGCTTAGTGTGACCTGCCCTTGTATCGGTCCTGCTTTGCCCACTCCCACGCCATTTCTTCCTTTATTTGATGGCATTGATGATGTTTTGGTTTACCATTTTGAGCCACGCCACATTATGTACACCAAAAACTGAATAAAAGACAAAAATGTGCTTGCATTTATATAAAAAGGGCCATCAGGAATACCCTTACCCCACCCTCGGATTTCCTTTCCGTTTTTGGTCAGATTTGATTTTTCTATTTTCCAGCGACTGCCCACAAAGCGGGTCAAAGTTACTCATATTAACGAGAGAAAGGTGGTTGAACAGTCTCTGTTGCGAAATAGCATGTAGCGTACTTTTGGCCGACACTGTAACTAACGGTACATGCCACTCAATCGCACAACAATAATAACAACAAGTGTGCCTGGGAGTGGGATGAGGGAGGCAGAGAGGGGGCTAATACTACGCTTTTGTGTGGCACACGAATTTTATTTGCTCTGTGCCGTAAAGTATGCAACATTTTGTAGCTGAACTGCCAGATCGTCTATGTATTTCCTGCTGCAGTCCGGCAACGCCTGGAGCACGCCCCGCTGCCCAGTTGCCAATTTACCGCACCTTGTCTGCCTGATTAGTTTATGATGTGGTTGCACAGGGTTGCGATTCGAATTTGAGTTGGGGGTTAAAGGCTAGGACAGGATTTTTTAATGCCGAAACGCGAAAACTTCTCATGTACAGCTATAACTATAATTTGTGCGGTAAAGTGTGTAACGTATCTTGTCTGCCAGTCTGTCAAGGAAGTTGTTAAACATTTAATATAATTTCTAGACAGATATTAAGTAGTATTTGTTGAAACTAATTAGTAAGAATTCTTTTAAACAATTACTTATTAGGTTATATTTTTGTCTTAATTTTCTATAAGCAATCATATTGCTTCCGCTGTAGCTCTACTCCATTCTCTACAACTAATGGCTGTGACCCTCGTTTGTTACTAATTTAACACCCAGACCATGTTTCCCTCCACCAATTTTTCTATATATATATATAAACGTGCATATATAACTTATACATATACATATATATATATATTTTATATACATATATACTTTCAAATCTTTTTTCGACATGCACAAAACAAAAATGAACATGCGCCTAAAAGTATGCTGCAGCGGGCAAAAAAGTTTTTGTAATTGCTTTGACCAAAGCTCGCGTTTTTCAGTGGGGAAAAAGCATTGGCAAAGGTTTTTACCCATATATTTTATAGTTGTCCGTGCATTTAATGCATTTAGACTGCAGTTGCATCCATCGAGCTGCATCAAAATGACGCAATGCATCAGAGCAACGAAACTAAAATGGGGGAATATGCATATGGAAATTGTTGACCAAATATTGATATGCATATTCATGCCTCAGAAGTAGAATTCAAACGGTCGAAATATTTTGAGGGGGCATCAAAATAAAACTAGAGAATAGTTTCAAACTGTTCGAAGGGAGGAAGTAGATAATTATTTCCGTTATGAGTCGCATGGGAATCAATTGTTTTTATGCATTGTAAGTAAATATAGGGAAAATCAATTAGCTTATCTTAAAAAACTTACAACTTTATTAGAATTTAAGTCAGCAAAACGTAGGAAAAGACTTGGGATTCATTTAAGATTGATAGGGGTACAATATACTTAAATAATTTTAACATAAGTTGTTTTATCTTAGCTTTCATTGCACTCTTAGTGCAAGCCGTCAATTGTCACTAGTTGAAATTGTACACATTTCTTCCCTTCACTATATAGTAAATTTATATAGTATGTAATGTTCGATATGCTCTCACATCATGTGCAATTTCTTTTAATTTCTTCAGCACGATTGCGTAGTTAAGTTTTCGAATTCTCATTAGACTAAGTTGCCAGCCCACAGCTCAAGAGCTAGACCGACTCTGACAGACATCAGGGCACAACCCCGCCCACTGCAGCGCCCCTCTGGGCCACGTATGTGTTGCAAAAGTCTCCCCCAAAAACCAATGTCGTAACCACAAAAACT
Organism: Drosophila dunni; assembly: GCA_018152125.1. NCBI lineage: Eukaryota > Metazoa > Arthropoda > Insecta > Diptera > Drosophilidae > Drosophila > Drosophila dunni. Next base: position 1,154,848 of record JAECXC010004138.1, on the reverse strand, counting down.
TTGGAGCATGCCTCCTTTGCCGCCCTTAGAACAAGATGGCAATATCTAGAGAGCAGGAGAGAGTGAGAGAAAAGAGAGTCTGAGACAAAAACTAATGCATATGTTTAGGCATTTTAATTTATATACGACAACCCACTCAAACCCACTCCCACACACACTCCCACACACAGAAGACAACTTCTAAGAAAGCTCACATGCACACAGACACACACTAACCCCCACTCCTTTGGGGTAGTTTAACCCCTGCCACTGTTTACCCCGGCGCCGTTGATAAAAGCAACTTCCATTTCATTTAAACTACAATTTCCTTGACAGCGCACAGAGGCAACCTCCCTCCAGTTGGGCTGGGCTTTCAGGCATTCATATGGCTTGGGGTGGGGTGGCGGCCTGGAGGGTGAGGGCTTGAGGGCTTGAGAGGGTTTGGGGTTGGCAACCCTTTCACGCACTTATGAGTTAAACGCAAATTTTCTTAGCTGCCTTTTAGGCGCTGCTCGGAGAAGCAGAGTCTGTGCTCGTCTGGAGAAATATGTCATCGGCAGTTGGCAGTCGTGAGACATACACACACACACACACACACGCACACACTTGTACATATTCGTAGACTCGAGCCGTTTGGTAATTCATTATGCGTGTGCTTAGAGGCTTTCTGCCATTGTAGTGGTGTGTTGTAGTAGACATAGTCTGCTTTTAGGCGTGCCATACACCAACAATAACAACAACAACAAGTGCACATGTCCTCCCCCAACCCCCAGACCGCCCTACCCCCAACCCTTTCATCCCTGTGCTCGGCCTTTTGCATTGAACTTGTTCGCTCCGCTTTTGGCTTTTGCTTTTGCTTTACTTTCTTGCAAGATGCCACAAGCCCGCATATTTCTGACATTAGACTTGGCAACGAATCTCTCTAGCATACTTTTAGGCGCAACCGTAAAAGGGTTACAATTTGTCTGCCCCCGTCCCTCCCTCTGCCCACGTGGAAACTTCAAAAGCAACTTCGTTTCGTTTCGAGTCTCGGCTCACAAAATGTTGTGGCAATGGAAATAAATGCTTGGATTTATGTCCAACTGACTGTGTGTGAGTGTGTGTATGAATTTACATATATACCTACATGTGTGTGTGGCTTGCAGGTGTTACTTATACGCCTGGTGGGCTGACAGCTCATACAACAAATTGCTTGGCCCGCAATGCTTTCTCCTGCCAAAGTCAAGGTTGCCCTGGATGAGCTCAGCAGCTTAAATCGAGTTGTTCCAAGCCCAAAATCTTACACACAACCCACACACAGACATGTGCCCACACTCACACACACAGGCAAACCCATTCAAAGACTCCCGGCGGAGTTGTGCAACTTCACAAAAATGTCAGTCGTTTGGTTCCTTTGCTAGATTTGGATTCAACCTTCCCTTAACTCTTACGGTCTGCTTCTCCTGCTCCAAATGTCCAAGCCGACTGTCCAATGACTTGGCTAAGTCTAACTACAATCCTTATCCCTTACTCTGTTACTCCCCAGTTGCTTTTCTTATACCATTTTAATTAATGGAAAATTTGTACGTTTTCTTCTTATTCATGTGGTCTTTTCTTCAATCGACAGTGGTGCCTCAAGCAAAGGGTAACTCGAACTAAAAGAAATTGCCAGCTAGCATTGCAATCTGTAGCTTAACCTGAACCCAAACACAATACTCCAAACTCAATCCCAAACCCAATCCGTAACCCAACTTCGTCTCAGTCACAATCCCATACCCAAAACCCAATCGCACACATTTAAAGCCAACTCCCACAAGTTGACCAACTACAGTTTTGTTGGCTACTTGGCTACTTTCGTTTGACAGTGCACAAAATCCAAATTGTCATTTGTTTTCCACAGCTTGATTAGAAAATTGTCTTGGGAGTTGTTGCTTTAAACTGAATGAATGATTTTTACTAACTAAATTTGATGTCCATTTTATTTGTAGTACCTTAAGCTAAATAATTTTGATTGATATGTTTAGTAATGAAGTGGGATTGCAGTTTTAAAAGCTTGAGCTTTTTAGCTCGGAATTTTTTGTTATTAATCTTTGAAAAATTTTTTAAATTGAAGTCTGTATTGAAGCACCTATACAGAAATTACTTCCCCCCGTTTCTAACCTATTCTAGCGTTACCTGAGCGGAGACCTGCATCAACTGAATGTTAATTAGAGGCAGTGTCCAAACTCCATTTTCATTTGCCGTGTCTGTTGATATTCCCTTTGCTTCCATTCTATTTTTTTTTTGCTGTTTCTTGGCAATGCCTCATCTGCGAGGCTTCCGCAACGAACACAACTTCATTTGGTGCTGGAGCTGGAAACTTGGCTGGCAGACAAACCAAACCACTGTCCTTTAACCACAAGCCAAGACAAGTAGAGACACAGCCTTGAGAATGGTGTGAGAGTAAGGAAAAAGCTGAGTCGAGCGAAGCCCCAACGTCTAAGAACGTGGCCAAGAAAGCAGGAGAACGAAATGTTTCATTAGAGCAATGTTGGCCACAAATGGCAGAGACCCAAAAGTGAGAGAACCCTCCCCCTTCTCGTCTCCCTCTTCCCACCCTTCCCCCTTTGGCTTGCAAATCCTGGCAACTAATTTGCAGCGCAGCATAAAAAGGAAGCATTGAAAGAAATAGCAATCCGAAGAAGACAAGAAGCGAAGGAAAAAAAAGGATACCAGCTCCCTGGACTTTCATCTTGGGCCAAGATAAACTTTGCTTCTCCATCGGTTTGGCTTGGGTTTAAGTAGGGTGAAAGATGGTAGGGGCAGGGGAAGGTGCAGTAGGGTTGGCAGCAGCTTCTTTGACGTTTTTTGCGCATACTTTTGAATGGTCTAACGAGCTTGGGTCTCGGCCGTGTGACCAGAGAACCCGTTCAAATCATTGAGATTTTCGTATATCGAACGTTGTCCCAAAACTTTGTGCGGTCACTGAAAGTTCCGTAAACCAAGCTACACTGTAAGAAAATTTGTTTAAAAATGAATGATTTTAGACTAAGTCAGACTTAAAGGAAAAGTTCGCCTATTTTCTGACAGTGTACTCAACTTTTCCATCTCTCTCCAACCCTCTTTCACACAGGAAACCATACCAGCAACACCGGCCACAAGCACCGACACCAGCAGCGTAGTCGGTGTGGGTGGAGGCGGCGCCGGTGGCGGCGGTGGAGGCGGTGGGATCGTAGGCAGTGGTTTGGGTGACATTGCCAGTAGCCTGGGAGGAGGCGGAGGTGTCACCAGCGAATCGGAAGCATACGCGGGACTGATGAAGGATGCGGACAAACTAAAGTTGATGCTGCTCGCCTGGAACTACCAGAACTCGACGGCAGTACGCAACGGCACCGAAGGACCCGATCTAAGTGTTGTGGGCGGTCTCTGGGCGCAGTACCAGAACGCCTTGGCCCAGAATGCCGCGGCTGTGGCGGCAGCGAGTGGTAAAATGGACAGTTCGTTGTCACCGGTGCCCAGACAGGATACGCACTCACCGATGGAGGCACAGGACGAGACGAACTCGTCGGGGCAGAAGGAGGAGGACGAGGTATCCGAAGACGACTCCGATGATAAGCTGGACGAGAAACTGGCCACCACACACGATCCTGAGCGCCTCAAGGCCTTCAATGTGAGTAAACTGCGTGAGAAGATTGATGAAATGTGTTTGGAGTTTGTGCAGCGAATGTAAAGCAAGCGTTGCCAATGAGAACCACCAGAAATGGGAATTCTGCCGATAGTATGCGATATTAATCGAGGTTCATTTGCCTTTCAGATGTTTGTGCGACTCTTTGTGGACGAGAATCTGGATCGCATTATACCCATCTCCAAGCAGCCAAAGGAAAAGATTCAAGCCATTATCGATTCGTGTGCTCGACAATTCCCCGAGTTCAGTGATCGTTCCCGCAAACGTATTCGCACCTATCTAAAGTCATGCCGGCGCAACAAAAAGACACGAGACGGTTGGGAAAACACGGTGAGTTTAAAGACCATAAAAGACACCCCTTCAATGGCTAAGAAGATAGCTGTATTTCAATCCAATTAAAGCCAATGTTTGATAGTTATATTTGATTCCATTTCTCGCGCTTTTCAGACTCGACCCACCCCCGCACATCTCACCTCCGTGCAGGCAGAGCAAATCCTGGCGATTGCCTGTGAAAACGAATCGATGAACGCGAAGCGAATGCGAATTGGCTTGGAGCCAATTACTCATGCGGTGCCAGCGCCGGGCAGCGTCGTCGCAGCAGCGGCAGCAGCAGCTGTGGCTGGCACTAGCACCACATCCGCGAGCAATGCTGCGACTGTAACCTGCACGGCTGCCGATGCGGCTGGTCTGACCAGCGTGGCAGCAGCAGCGCTGCCATTTGTAAGCGCCGTGGGCTTTGCACGCTCCACGCCCAACTCGGAGCATGCGGATGGCGCGTTTGGTGGTGCCACGAATCTAGCTGGCGCCGGCAGTGCTGGTGGCAATAGCACCAGTGGTGCTGCTGGTGGTGGTACCGGCGGCATGAGCTCGGCGCGGAGTTCTCCGCTGGCGTTGAGCTCCAATGCCAGCGTTGGTGGCGCCAGTGTAACGGGATTGGCTTTAGCCAACGGCGCTGGGGCATCGAATGGCGCCGGCCTGCCCTCCAGCAGTCCTTATACCACGGACTTCAGTTCGCCGTCGGCGGCGTCGCCATTCGTGGCAGCAGCAGCGGCAGCGGCAGTGGCAGCCGGACGTGCACCCAGCTATCCCGGCTACTTTCCAGGCGTGGCAGGACTGGGTAATGGTAAGTCAAGTCAACTGCTAGTGACTGTGGCTTGAGATACATTTGTAGCTGACAGATACATAGCCATTGTTACTTAAAATTAGTTTAAAATTGTTATTAAATTCCTTTCTTTTCTTCTTTAGTTACGCCCACCGATCTCTCCATGAAGCCGACGACGCTGGGCGTGGTCGGCGGCCTCGCCGGCGGCGTTAACAGCAGCAACAACAACAGCATCAACAGCAATGCAGTCACCGCACAGCTGAGTGCTGCCAATCTGGCCACTCTAAGCAATGCCAACAACAATAATGTGCTTGCCACCGCCACACAGCAGCTGCAGCAGCTACAACAACAGCAGCAGCAGCAACAACAGCAACAACAACAGCAGCAGCAACAACAACAGCAGCAACACCAACAGCAGCAACAGCAACTGCTGTCGACGTCCGGTGATGCCAACTGCTCCCGAGTGCCACCAATACTGCCACACAAGCTGAGTCCCAACGAGGTAACCGCTGCCCGGCAGGTGATATCGGCGTATAGGGAGAGTGCTGCATTCCTGCTGCGCACCGCTGACCAGGTGGAGCAGCTGCTGGTGCAACAGCAGTAGGCAATAGTGTTGCTTGCCAGTTGGTGGCCAACAGTTGGTGGGGCACTTTCCAGACCCAAGCGACGCGAGGCGCGCACGGGTTGTTCCTATATAAATTTAAATTTAAATTGAATTACACACACTGAGCAACAAAACACAGCAACTAAGCAAATTAGAAAGCAACCAAATAATAGTCAAAGCATAGCAGCAGAAAAAACAAACAGCATATAAAACCAAAAACATATGAAATAATTAATTAAAACATGAATCAGAAGCAGAAGCAAAAAACAGAAGCAGAAAAATAGTCAAACAAAACGTTCGTTTTAACAAACATTTAAGTGTTTTTTCCTCCAAACTACGTACAGCATATTACAAATAGCATTAACGGATAAACAAAATGATTAAAACAGAATACCGCAGAAATACTGAATTACAACAAAATACAAAAAAACCAAACAAAAAAACCAAATCACATAATATTGCAATTATCAAAGCCGCTAAACAGAATAAAACTTTCATGTTCGTTTGCTCACAGCAGTTTTAAAAATTCGCACAAAATAAATTCCACTTAAATTCTGCAATTCTTTTATAACACCATTCATTATTTATTTAAATAAAAAATTAACGCTGTGAGCAATCGAACAAAAAAGTGTAATCTGATTAAGGTATTAAATTTAATGCAAACCAAAACAAAAAGTTAGCAGATCCAGCAAACAATTCAACTTACTACACTGTCTACTAAAAGTAAACTACAATAGCCACACCCACACAATCACAGTCACTCATATTAATATACACTCGCATTGCGTTCAAGTTTTTGTTAAAATTTTACAAGTTTTTATTAAATTTTTAATGCTCAAATAGAGCTGCAGTTTCCGGCCCAGTTTGATGTGCGCGATTTGTTAAAAAATGAAATAATAAAAAATATACAAAAAAAAAAAACGAAACATAAATAAAATATTGTATTGTATGTAATTAAGTTGAGTATTGTTGTAAATTTTAAGTGTATCAAAAGAGTAGGAAGAGCGGAGAGAAAGCACATTTTAAGGCAACAGGTATAAAAAAAGAAAACAAAAAAAAAACATTATTTAAAATATATGGGAAACTATGAGAAAACACAGGGTGATACTTTCAGAAATTATTACGAAAATCTAAGCTAAAATTAAAAGAAAATAAATACCATAAACATATAAAAATTGTGTAAAAATATTAAGGAAACGGTATGGCATAAAATTTGGTAAATGTGTATTGAAAACCAAAAAAATTTTAAACTTTTGTTTTAACCTATTTTAAATTATTTTTAAAATTATTATCGCTACTGACTTTGTTTTAGTTTTGTTTTATTTACTCACATTTACTGTTATTCACATAATTTTCCATTGTATAGACCATTGAAACGTTTATTCATTTATTGAAATACATACAATTAACGCATAAACACATAATACCAAATAGCCATTAATGTTTTTTGCAACTTTAAATGTGCATGTAAAAAAAAATTATGGAAATTCAATCGAATCGAAAGAATAACCAACATAAAAATCGCTATGCAAAGCAAATTATAGAATTTAATAATATAAATAACAAGAGAACAAAAAAATAACTAAAACCAAAGTAATTAATCATTTAATCAAATAAATGAAAATTAATTATACGAAGCCTGCGGCAAAATGGTTTCGATTCCGATACACTTTTGCTGGTCAGGCAAAACGAACATTATTATATTAACGAAAACCAAAATTTATTAATTATAATATAATGTATTGGTATTTGCTTAGAAAAGTAAACTAATGAAAAGTCCGATAACGAAAGACAAAACACACAACAAACAAAAACAAAAAAACATTTTAAACGTCGACTTAATAAAGAATTTATGAGAATTATATGTATAATGAACAATTTGTTGTATTTTATTCAGTCCTTCTACAAATGTAGTGGAGACACACACATTTAGTACAATTCGAATTTAGCACATCTTTAGCACTGCACTAACCGAGACACAAACCAAGCGCAGCGCTTCATGACCTAGCACAGACACAATCCCAATAGCGTCCTGCTCTGTAGTTAAATGCAAACAATTGCTTTCATACTGTACAGTTTATTTATTTCTATATTTATTATGTAAATCAACTTAATTAACAATTCTAAATTAACAGAATTTTAGATTGGATTCAATGCCCAAATAATAAATTAGATATAAGAATCTTAAAACTATTTCATTGTCATCGCCGTTGTTCTTTAATTTTTTGATTATTTTCTTTCACTTAATTAAACTATTTCTATTTTAATGACTGTTTATGAAAGTGAAAGAAATAATACAGAAATAATAATGGAAGCACCCAATTATTCTTATTATATTTTTCTTGACGCTTTTCTTTGCTCTTTTTTGCACCGATTCTCTACAAGTTTTGTGATTTCTAGTGGCAAGATTTCATAAACATTAATTTTGCTTAGATTGTGATAATTAAATGGTAGATATCCCCCAACTTGGTCAAGGCAACCAAAGGCTTATAGACTAAACAAAACATCTGCAATAACAAGGCCTCCAAAATGGCCAATCCTTCTGGCTAATTACTTCACGCCAAAACACCATCCAGAGCATGAATCACACCATTTGTGGCCGGTATATTCGAGGTGACCATTTGTGCATCGTTCACCTTGATTTTACCCGCAGAGGTCTTTTGCAGCACCACCGTCTTGCCGGTGTACAGTGAATCCTTGACTTGATAGAAACGCATGCCGGCGGAGAAGAGCGCTCCGGGCACAATGTGCTTCATGGCAAACTGTTCGGCGGCTTCCTTGTCCGTGTACAGTTTCTCCAACGTGTCCGAATCCAGTTCGCTGAAGCTCTTGTCCACCGGTGCAAAAACGGTATATGTCTTGACACCTAATAAAATCCATTTTAGTTAAGGGTTACTAAGCCAAGTCTCGATTGGTAACTTACCCTTGCTCTGCAGCTTCTCGGACAGTCCGGAGGTGTACAGTATCTTCAGGAAGTTGGAGAAACGACCCTCGCGATCAGACTGTAGTGTCTGGAGCAGATCACCCACAGGCAACGGGAACATGACACGATCTACAGCATGTGCTACTCCCTGCGGTATCTTAATGTCCTTCTTGTTCAGCACAACCATCGCTCCGTTAATGGTGGTCAGCTAAGGGGTATAAATGATTCAATTACATTCTTTAGTTAGACAAAAGATTAGAGCTCTTACAGTGACATCGTTCCACTCCTGATCGTGCATATTGTACTGATTGACACGGAGCTGAGTGCCTGCCAGAGACACGCCTGTCATCTCGTCCTGCAGTGTGGCTATTTCGAATGCGCCGGGGATGACGTGATGGAGGAGCAGCTGCAAAGGTTAACATTGAATAATCATTGGTTTCTTTAACAGCCGGCTTAATTCTGTACTTACACCGCTCAGCAGCCTGGGGTTAGAGTGGAACTTTTCTTCGGCCCTTTCGGGTCCACCCAGTTGAACCAACAGGTTCTTGAAGGCCTTGTCCGTGGGCACAAAGATGGTATACGGTCCAGTCTCGTTGAGAATGCTGTCGAGACCACTCTGGCGCAGGTACTTGGCCATGGCGTAGAGTCCATTGGTTTTCAGTATCTGCAGCAGGTCCTCACTGGGATTCGAGAGCACAGTGGCGCCACCTGTGGACGCAGCCTTCTCAGTATTTTCGGTTTCCTGTACCAAAGCGTCTGCGTACTGTGGAGTATTCTGGGGCGGCAGCTCTGGAGTATGGCTAATCTCTGCAAGACGCTCGGTTACCACCGGTAGGTGGGTGGATGCACTGGCGATATAAGAGGATTGGGTGACAGGGGAGGAGTTGTACAGAGGAGCGGCAGTGGTGCGCACCAAACTGGCAGCAGATCCTACGGAGACAATGGAGCTGGGAGTGCTGGTGGCCTCATAGATGGTAGTATAGCGTGGGGTGTAGGGAGTTGGAGTAGTGCTAGTGGTGGTAGTGCTGGTGGTGGTGGAGAGGCGAGATGGATGATACTGACGGTGGTTGCTGGGAGTGCCACGGGAAATGAACGGAGAAGGTGTTGTGGTGGTGGTTGTGGTAGTGCTGCTGGTGGTTGTGGGTGCACGTGTGGTTGTGGTCTGAATGATCTTTCCGCTCTTGATCTCCACGACTTCGTCGTTGGGCAAAGTCAGGCGATAAACGGAGGGCGGCAATTTGATTTCTCCACTGCGGATTCTCTCCAGAATACTCTCCACCTCGGCGCCCGTTTGCTTGGTCTCCTTCTCTCCGTTAGCCTTGACTCCTTGAATCTTGAAGCTGCCATCGGCCTGCTCCTCCAGGTAGACATAAGTGGCCTTCTTCTTGGGTGGCAGGGTTGGGGGTGCGGGTGTAGGCTGCGCAGGTGAATTGGAGCTCAGTCCCTCGATCTCGTAGCCATCGGGAATGAGGCCACGCTTGGCCAGTTCCTCTAGGGTGGGTGGATCATCAGAGTCGGAGGTGATAACTGCCGAACTGGCAATGCTATTAGCTCCACTGCTAATGCCTTGAATGTCGCCAGCTCCACCGCCGTACAGAGCAGCCAAATTGGACAAATCCACGCCACCAGGCAAACCTTCAGAGGGCAACGTGTCAGACTCTTGTGGATCGGGTGAGCGCAGAATTTGCACCTTTCCGCCGCCAGGTAGAACCAGATCCTTGCTCTTGGTGGGGGCGACGTCGCTCAGACTCAGCTTACCTCCCGCTCCTAGGGCTTGTTGGGCCAGCAGAGTCTGCAGTTGGTCTTGCGAGTAGGCCTGTTGACCCTGTACCAGATTAGGATCAGTGGTGCGTATGACCTGCACGCGCTGTCCATTGGGCAGCACCAAATCCATCTCATCGTAGGTCTTGTTGCCACCCAGAGGTTGCTGCGGTGCCTCCGAGAGGGCAGCCTTGAGTTGCTTCAACAAATCATCGCGTGCAATTGTTTTGACGGGTTTCTTGCCATTCGGCTTTTGACTGCCATACTTGCCCAGCTCCGACTTGACCTGCGAGTATATATTCTTCTTGGGTGTAGTGCTAGCCTCCGTGGTGGTGGTGGTTGTAGTGGTTGTGGTTGTCGTCGTGGGATGCTCCCTGTAGTATTGCTGCAGTGCACTGCTGAACTGATTGTACTCAGTGGGATGAGCAACAGGACGTCCACGTGGCAGTTGACCAAATTGTGACTGTACGGGGTAATTGTTGTGCTGACTAATGATGGTGGGGAGCACATGTTGCTTGATGGCATGCTGCTTGGCAATGAATTCCTCATGTTGCTGGCGCACCTTGTGCTGCGACTTCTCATACTGTTTGGCCACAAACTGCTCGTGTTTCTGTATAATCTTCTGTTTGTATTCCTGATCTGCCTGCTGTGCTTGTGGTGCATTGCTGATGAACTGATGTTGCTGCTGTTGCTGTTGCTGCGGTTGTTGTTGTTGCTGGACGAAGAGCGGCTGTTGCTGCTGCTGCTGATGCTGGAAGGTTTCGCGTGATGGCTGCGCTGGGAACGGCGTGGATTGCAGTGTGTTGAATAGTTGAGGCAAGGGCAGTCCCAGTTGTGGGCTCAGCTGATACTGTTGCTGCTGCTGTGGCGCGGGCAATTGTTGCTGCTGGTAGCTGAACTGTGGCTGTGTTTGGGTCTGGAATGTCGGCACTGGCGCTGAACTTGGTAGCTTCTGTGTGGTTTGTTGGCCAAACTGCTGAGGTTGCTGCTGGAAGGTGAACTGTTGTTGCTGTTGTGGCTGTTGCTGCTGGAAAGCTGGTGTTGGGAAAGCAGTCGATTGCAGGCGTGTATCTGGAAATTGCTTGTGGCGTTGTGGCAGCTGCTGCTGCGGGGTGCCAGCAAAGTTACGCAAATCCAAGAAGTTCTGATGATGCAGGTCGAGATTGCTGCTGGAAGAAGTCAATTGTGGTGGCTGCTGTTGCTGCTGCTGTTGTTGTTGTAGATTAACCGGTGCCTGTGGATATTGAGGTGCAGTTTGCAGTTGATTCTGTGTGGAGCGCTGGAATTGCTGATTGCTGTGCAGTTGCTGCTGATTGCTGTGCGGTTGTTGCTTCTGCTGCTGTGGGAAGTGACCAAAGCGATGCTGTTGCTGCTGCTGTGGCAATTGCTGTTGCTGATGATGTGGCTGCTGCTGCTGATGCAGACGATGCTGTTGCTGCTGTTGTTGTGGTGGTATGGGCAACTCTACGCCGGCCTGCAGAAAGTTCTGCTGATTAAACTGCGGCAAACTCAGTTGGCGACGATTCGCATTGTGAAACGAAGGCGGCTGTAATGACAACGAAAAAAGCAGAAGTAAAAGTTAAAAACAAACTCAAAATTCATTTCACAAAATAAAAGTTTAATCGCATTAAAACTACTTTCAGTTACATCAGAAAGTTGACATTAATCCCAAGTTTGAAGCGCTTCAAACCAGATTTATCTGCGAAACTGAAAACTGGCACACAAATTTGCCATTGACTTAACTGGGCTGTTCAATGCCCCCATTCCGGGTTTATGGTGTTGAACCAGTTTATTTTCTCCCCCCAAACCACATGATTGCCCACTGCGGGATCCTTTGGGGCTGTTGCACCAATTTCAAGTCTATGTTGGTTAAAAACCAGTAAAAGTAATAAACTTGATCCCAATAATGCCACAAGTGTTTTACTACTCATGGAAACACATAGTGTGTTTGTGGTTAGTGACTCAAGCAGTGACGTCACAAATGTTAGAGCAAAGTTAATGATGATTACATCCTTATTGCACGTTAATATTTCAGGAAATCTTTGGAATTATAGGCAAATAAAACTAACAAATAAAAATAACTATTTTTATCTATTTTTAAATGTAATTAAAGTTATGAGGTGCAATAATTTGTTCAATAATATTTTATAGCCCATTTAAATATTTATTTTTTATATAAATAATGCTGAGAAAATTTTTGATTCGCTTCCTTAATTTATTGTATGCATATTATTATTATATTATATTATATTATTTTATGTTAACTTCCAACCGCATACAAAGCCATATATGGCTGCTCACTATCAGTAGTTTTTTTTGTGTAAAACGGTACCTGCGTTTACCGTTTGTTATCAGTTATTCTCTTTTTGCGCTATTTTCTGTTGAAATTCTGATGTGTTGCCTTATCGCAAGTTTCAATCAGTTTAGTGCAAGCGTCTCAAGCAGATGAACGTAAGTGAAGACGTTACAGTGACTCTTACACTTATTTTAAATATAAAATAGAGACTAAATTAAATGCATTCTATATAAAAAATATTTTAAGTCGTTTCTGTCTCTGAATAAAATTAAATCTTATCAAGTGCTAGTGTTATTCAGTAAACAATTTAAATCACAACACAATTCTACATTCAACTTATTAATTTTTTTAAAAATATGTTAATAAAATGAGCTCTTCAGAGAGCTGTCAAATGAAGCGCAAAGATGATGGATTGAGACACTGGTAACGTTGTTAACTTCCTCCCAATTGACGCTGCTGGCAACAAGTTGCATTGTAACAAATTTCCTTTGTTTTCCTAATCAGTTTTCGTTTTATTTTCAGCTGCAGGTAAATTGTAAAGTGTAAAACGTCGCCTGGGATCTTTTCTTCTATGGAATTATTCAACCCGAAGCTGCTTGTCATACGCAACGCACTGCAATACGCATTGAGTGGAAATGATTCGGCAAAACAACAGAAGGAAAACAAATCCAACAATAATGGTAAGAGAAAGAGTTGACTGAAAATCAGTTAACAACAGTTATTCAAGGCAATTTTCATAGGCATAATTTAATTGCCAGGGTCATAAATCTTATGACTTTTGCACTAACTTGCGACATTTTTGGATGCGTCAAAGATTTGGGACGTCAGGGGCTTACCCCCACACTTCCCCTTCGACTGCCTTTCCTACGGCTATAAAGACACGTCTTTTCTTTCACATGGTAATTATGTTGTTGGCTGTAATGATGCAGCTCATCATTGGAATGTTGTCGAAGCTGCCACTCGACTCGCTTACGTAACTCCATCATTATGATGGAGCTCCTGTCGTTCGCACTCGCTGCTGGCTACCTGTGAAGCCAGACAGGTGTCTAGTTCTCGACTTGTAGGCTTTCCAGTAATCCACTTGAGCTTTGGCCAACAATAGCAAGACTGGAATTTAACCTATCCCAATGGGTTTAGGCCACAGGTCAGCGTTGTTCAATGACTCGTTTCAAATCTTCTTTAAATCATTTTTCAGACAATAACAAAAAGAGATTTCTTTTTATTTCCCTCAAAGGTTTTCTTTTGTACACCAAAGTTTCCCTGCCATTTATTTTATTTTTATTTCTTTGCTGGTTTTGACAAATTGCGCAGATGGTGAAAACATCAATCAATCATCAATCAAGTGCCCAAAAGTCATACCGCAGCGTAGACGAGTGCCTAGTGCCGACAGTCAGTGAACTCCATGAAAAGGGTTCCATAATTTGCATCACATTTCATGGTTGGAACATTACGAACGTGTTAATTTCACGCTCAGTATTTTTGTGGCATGCAAAACACTTTCATTCCCATTGTCTCTTAGTTACTCTCTCTGTCTCTCTTTGTCTCTCTTAAGTCCGTTGAGTACGTTACGCATGCGCCAAAGCAACGGCTTTCGGCAGGTAGTAGACAGGTGTGGCTTCTGTTGTTTTCACATGCCAACAACATGATACCCATTAGTGGCAGATTGCTGCCGTGGTCGTGGGCTGCTCTTGTGATTGAAGGTGTCAATCGTTTGACAATTTGAGAGTTGGCGTCATTCAATTCGTTTTTGATGGATCTGATGTATTAAAACGGTGGCCATGTTTAAGCCAAACTCAAATTAATCACTGCAGTTTGATTGATGTCATATAAGGAGAAATTGCTGCTGTTGATTGACGAATTTGGCAGCTTTTTTAACTCCAGCAAATTAATCCAATGATTTAATTGAGAGCAGTGCAGAAAGGTGCTAAGACATGTAAATTTAAGCTATTTTGGACATGTAATTAAACATTGGCTTTAAGTAACTGTTTTGCTACCCAAACTACAAGGTCTTTTCTTGACTGACACTCCCAGCTAAAGACTTTCCTACTCGTCGCTTTCAAATGCCTTCGGATATGCATAAAGCGAAAACTTACACCTTCGAGACTCGCCTCATTTATCAATAAACTCACTAAACATCTACTTAATAAACCACAAATAACTAATGTCTATAAATTACCAACATTTTTGGGCAACAAAGAAAGTTCCTCGAGACACAAACGAAAGTGTTGCCATGAAGTCTAAATTGCCGCCTTTAAAGCGATTCCAAAGCGATTCCCAAATTGTATTTGATTACGAAAGCGTTACATCTGAAGCTGTAGCCTGTCATATCAAATGAGCATTATGCTAATGAGTTTATATATCAGACAAGACAAGAGATTGGAACATGAACATGTGGATAAAACAAGTTTAAGAAGCGCTTTAAGTAGAAGTAAAGAGCGATTACGGCATTTATTAAATACGCATTTTTCACTCGAAATATTTAACATCAATTCTATGTTTTATTTTTTGTGTAATTTTTTTGACGGGGCGTTGATCTATGATGTTATAGCTGTCAGTTACACGACTCGGCTGGCAATCCGACTAATTTGTTAATAAGTCATAATTGATTTCACATCACACATCGGCAGCAGTTTCGGTTTCAGTTTTTAGTGGATTGTGGATTGCCTGAGCTCCAGATGAGCTGCAAAAAGCGGCCAATGAAAGCGAAATCTTCAATCTCAAATTTCTTTTCGTTTTTTTAGTTTTTACGTGTTTTGTTTGCTTTGTTTTTTTGGTGCTCTTTTTTTTTTGTGTATTTCGTTTTGTGGCGTTTGCAGTGAAAGTGATTTGTAGACACTAAGTGAGCATTTATGTTGTGTATGTTAATCAGAATATAATGGATCAAATCAGAAGCAAACGCCACTGGCGCTTAACTCGTTTCAGTTAATTAAAAGCGTTGCCCAAGTGCTCTGGCCATAAATTCTTCAACATCTCCAGCTAACTGTGTTGCGCAATGGCCATGACTAGACGTGTATCTTAAAGATACAGCGTCCAAAGCGATTTTCGGCCAATGGCAACCAATCTGTGAGACCACCAAACTGGCCTCGTTTTCGTTTTCCACTGCCTTTCGGATTTCCTGTGACTGCCCTGTCCCCGTCTCCTGTTCACTGAATTTTTATTTATGCAGGTTTTCTATTTTTTTTTGTGTTTGTTTTTTTATTATTGTTGTTAACTGCAATTGTTGTTGACGTATCGAGTTAAACGCTTCGTCTTGAAGCTTCTTTTCTAGGGCGCCTGCAGTTTTGGTCAGTCGTGGAGTCTCAAGGTTGTTTACCGTCTGAGGCATTGAGGGAATCTCATTCGTTAGTTTTTTGTGTTTATTTGGCTTGTCAAGATGTTTTGCTGTCAAACTTAGAACCACTTTTTTGGACACAATTAACGAGCTTTCCGAATGCTGCTGGTAAAACAATTTTAATTGGCCGAAAAGTCGAGAATAGAATTTTTTAAAGCAATGTCTTGAAAATCTGTTTAGTGATTAAATCTGTATTGAAAATCATTGCAAAACTCAATCAGACTGTTGCAATCGCTTTGAATTGATGGAGCCAACGAGATATAGTCAAATCTGTTTGCAGATCACAAAAGATCGTGCCCACATCATTTAAATGGCAGTTTAACAGAAGCTTTAATAAATTGTAAGCCATTCAGAATGGCAACGTGTTCAATTTCTGTCAACAGTTTGAGCAGAGAACTGGTTAACCACAAAGAGCTGATTCCTCTTGGCTCAGAGTGTGCATAATAAACATTTGATGGCTTTGGTTGGGTCTTTGGTGTTTGGAGTTTGTTGTTGGTCAATCTGAAGATTTGGCAATTGCCTTTCACTTTTTTTACATTTTTTTGGAGGTATCGACAAATGACTGCAGTTAGCAAAGCGAAGCTCGAAAGATTCCAAAACTAAAGGCATTTTAATTGCCTACAAAATAGTTTGCTTTGCTACGCAAATAAGTAATTAATTCGTGGCCGCACAAAAGAATGCACAACAACAACAACAACAGAGGCAAGCGAAAGAGAAATTTACATAAAATTGTGTAATTAACTGAAATTTGGTCTGGCTAAAAAAAGAAGGCCCGCCAGCAACACCTACAACAACAACGAGAAATCCCAGTCCAGAGACTCCCAGTCTGTGTCCATTTTAGGTGAGGCACGAGGCGAATCGCGGGCCTTAAGCGGTTTCCATGAATACGAAAGAAGCCCCCAAAAACAACAACAACAACAACAAGAGGCAAGTGCCAGCAGCAAGTGAAACAATTGCAACAATACACAACAAACAACAAACAACAAATAGCAAAAAGTCCAGCTAAAAAACGACACCAACAAATGTTACTTAACAATTTTGCTTGAAGGGGAATCAAAGGAGGGGGGAAAAAAGAAACTTGGTCAAAACTTTTGCTGATATTATCGCTTCTTCCACCAACTGAGACGTAATGTAGCTGAATGCTTGTAAAATTATGTATAAATTAGCACGATTTGTCTTCTTGTTGTAATTGTTGCTGAGCATTTTAGACTGAAAGTGAAAAATGCGTTAAATTTTGAGGCACTGTATTCTGTACGGCTAATTTATTGGCCAAGCAATTGAGCAATGAGTGGCAGAAAATTGGGAAATGTTTTTTAAAATAGTTTTAAACAGATTTTTTATAGTTTTTAAGAGCTTAGAAAGAGAACCCAATTACTTCCCATAAAAACTGCACTTTTATTCACATTTTTATGACCAATTCTATTTTTTGTGCCACTCACCCAAAGACCCGAAATCAAACAACTGGTGTAAAACGATGATTAACCTGGATTGCCGGCTGTCAAGGCGGCTTAAGATTGCAGCAGCCAACGCTGCAGTTGGCTAATTGCGAATTTTGCATCTTTGAGCTATGCTGAGACGAGTGCAACAACTTGTGTAACTGCAACTGGATCGTCTGCGGGGCACTCCAAGTTGCAGCTACAATTAACGCAATCGCAAAGCTTTAAGACACATCGAAACTGATGTGGCATGAGGCAAATTTGTGTGCGTTGTGTACGCTAATTGAATGTAATGTATGCAAATTGACTAAAATTGGAACGAAATGCCAATGGCCAGGTTAGGAGCACCCTTTCGAAGTGACTGTTATGCGGGTAGTAGCTGTAGTACTACCTGTATCTATCTAGTAGCAAATACTGTTGCCCACTCGCATGTGCCATGACTAATTTGACAGTGACTGACACTTCAAACGAGCTACGAAGATTTGTTATATCATTAGTGTGTTTCCCCCTCCCCCCTCACACACTTCTCCCCTTCGCTGTACTTAAAATAAAGTCAGTTTTTGGTTGCTCTGTATCGGGGTTTATGTGCCATAAATGCTCGTTTGGCTGATTGCATTGAAGTTAACTTCTTTAGCGTTTAATTTTGTCTAAGATGAGCGTTGCTTTAAAGCGAGAGAAAACTGACAAACTAATAAAGAAATTAATTAGCGAATTTAATGTGGACAGTGGAAAAGAAGTGGAGAGAACGGAGAGAGTGAGAGCAGAACTGATAAGAGTTCAAAAGGTTAATAGCGAAAAGTTTAGATAGAAAAGCGCTTGAGGGAGGTCAAAGTTATATGAGAATTTAATTAAAATCAAGTTGAAAATTTATAAATTATAGAACACAAAAGAGGGGAAACTTGAATCAATTAAAAAATATTAAAATACTCAACATTTTTATAATAAATTAAGCCAAGAAACGATTCCATCTCAGCCACAAAACCCACTGCCAATTTGCAACTCAGCACAGTACAAATAACTTAATAATGCACATAATAATAAATTGTTTATACTCTAGCAAAATATATATAATTATAGTAGACAAATTGCGTGCTGTCTGCACATCAGCAACAACACATTTGTAGAAATAAATTTAAATAGATATAAAAATTAACTGCAATTTTACTTTCCAATTCAATAAATTTGACGCACGCAGTAAGTGCTTTGCGTGTCGTGTATCTTGTATCTTTCAGCTTGTAAATGTATCTTATGGTTGAGCTTACTTTTGTTGGGCTTTCAAGAGTTGACCAAATTGTTAACACAATGCTGGCTAACAGAATCAGCCAATAATTGCGCTGTCTTGCCCAACACTCAGCTCAACCGATTTGCATTATCTGGCAACAGTTCGTGGGCAATAAGATTTCATAACTTTAAGCCAAGTTGGAGTTACTTTTTGTTTCTTTCATTGACAGTCACTGCTCCACGCCCAATACGAACGAGTCACTAAAAAAAAAACCTTTCCACGCGCATCACAAATTTCAATCTTTTGTCTCGTCTTTTCAACATTTTTTATTTGTGCAATTTTTTTGTTGTTATTATTTTTATTTTTATTTTTGTTGTTTGCTCGCACAATGAAATCAAAACTGAAATACAAAAATGTTGAACTGAAAGCTATTCAATTTGTATTATTGTTTGTCTACTCGTTTTCATGGGCTGTCACTTCAATTGTGGCATTCAATTGCAATTGACGCATCCATTGAAAATGGGTCAGAAATAAGCCAACATACTTAATGTTCGACTAAAGATATTTTTGTGCAGATGAGTCTGGCAAGTCTTGACCTTCGTTAGCATTATGTTTTAAATATTGAAATTATAATTTAAGTAGTCTATTATACGACTAAGTCTGAAATTGTCGTGGGATTGATTGAAGTACGACTTGAAGTCAGCCAAAAAACACTTGTGATTAACTAAAGAGAACTCAGGGATTTCCCTCAACATCATTATGAGGAGTCATAGAGTTAATTGCCAATAACGATAACTACAGGGACTTGACTTGATTTAAATTATTTTTATTTATTTTTCCATAGTTTTTCCACATTTTATTTTCGACATTCCAGTTGCTCACTCAATCCACAGCTGAAAATTGTAACTTTACGCTTTAGATGTTTCTTGCAATTTCATTTCAATGCATTAATTACACATTAGCATTAGCCCCCACTCAATTTTCATTAGCTTGAAGTCTCTTAGACATGCAATTCAATTTCTTAAGCAAGTTGCAAACTCTTCTCTGTGTCAATTGGATTTCCATTGTTTGCCATGAAATGAATGAAAACTTTTGCTTTATTTTTGCAGTCTTTTCGTGTTCAGGAATTTATAATTTATAGGTTAACAGTGCGCAACCGAAAGCTGAAGAGCAATTCTTTACCATTTCATTAAGAGACGAACTATTAATGCGGTTTTTGATTTAGATTTATCAAAATGTTTTTTAGACTCGTGCCCTGTTGTGGTCACGCAAACATTGCACTTGCCACTCGCTGTTTTCCAAGTAACCATATTAAAAGTGAACCCGACATGCAAATTACTGTGAAGAGCTCTCCTGGGGTCTGAGGTCCAACAGGGGTCTCTCCGGGGTCTGTGGTCTGACTAAATGTTTACCGCAAAGCCTAAGCTAATACCTCATGTAAAGTCAGTAAACTTTCGCATGTTTAGTTCGTGACAATTTTTAACAATTACCTGAACGAGACGATGTCAACGTCTACCTAACTTACTAGTGACTATTGTTCAGGCGGTTCAGTAACCCGAGTGTACGGTGTGGACTAAGTGGACACTGGCTATGATGTACTGCAGTGCAGTTGGCAAACTCACAGAATGTTGACAACAGATGGTTTTTCATCTGGGAAAGTTGGTCATCTCAGTTACTAAACGTGAGAGTTTTCTGGGCGCCACAAGTTGCAAGCGTATCTTTGTATCTAATGTATGATTACACTGTAAAAAGGTTGACTTTAATGTGTAGTTTAAAAATAGGTAAAGTGTTTTGAAGGGAGGAGGAAAAACTGATAAGGAAAGACGGCTGCTAAAGACTCTGTAGCAAAGTTTTATATAAATTTATTTGTTTGTTTTTTACGTAAATTTCTAGCTCTGCCCACATTCCTAAAACTCCCTTCTTAGTGCTTCTGTACAGGGCTTTAAAACTGTGTTTGCATTTGAGAACTAGACTTGCACTCGTCACGATCAAGTGACTCTGCTAGTTGTTGACTTGGCTTAAGAACAGTTATTCTTTCTTAAAGTATGAAGAACTGTGCCCTCATGTTTATAGGGCTATCTTAGAGTGACTCTAAACTAAAGATACAAGTGTTTTAAGTAGCATTCTTCAACGTTTTTTTTTTGCCAGCATAAGAACACGTATCTTTAAGTGCTACAGATACAACCTCAATCCAGTAGCAAATTGCACATCTTTGCCACATTCTTTAACTCAAATCGATGGAGTTTTCTTTCAGGGCTTTCCTTAGGCTTTCCAACTGAGCTTCAGTCTATTTGCTGAGACTGCTGCTAACTTTCCATTACATCATTGCCTCTTCACTACTCTCACACTTCACAATTATGCACTCTGAACTGTTAACAGGAAGTCAACTGCTCTGTGGCTATCATATTTACTTAGCGCTTCGTAATCTGTGGCACTCTGATTCAGTTTTGGACACATATTTGATGGCTACGCCGACGCGGAGTCAAAGCACTCGCTTGGTACTTGGAACTAGGTAGTTGGTACTTGGCACTTGGAGCCTGTCGAGGTGCGAAACGCCTCCCTCGAACTGATGACTGTAACCCACTTTACACACACTGTGATGTAGTTGAGTGTGGTCGGTCGAGTGTGGCATCCATGGCACATTATGGCCAGCCCAAGTAGGAGGTGGGAGGCAGGAGGAGGTAGGCAGGAGGAGAGCTGCAGCCTCAATGGCTGGCTGGCACTTTCAGTTTTTGAGCTTTTCAGCTTTTCAGTTAAAGAAAAACACTTTTCGCAAGCTTCGCTGAGCATAGAGCCGTGCACCATTCCCCTCTATTTATTTCTTCGACTTCTTACGAGTTGCAGTTGCAAATACACAAATTTTAATTTGTTTGCTTGCGGCTTCTGCTGCGCATTTGAGTGCATCAGTTGAACATGCAACATAAACACAAAATGCATTTCAGTTTTCGATTTCAATTTCAAGGAGAAAATCAGCTACATAAATGTTTGGCTATTAATTTAGTTAATGCCAAAGAAATGTACAAGTTTTTGTAATTAAAGTAAACTTAGTAACATTAATAAAATTTCAAATAAAATAAAAATTAACTTGAAATTTCATGAAGTCTAGTGAAAACTGTTAAGTAAATCCCTTGGGAAAACTAACTTAATTAAATTTTAAATCAAATTACTTCTACAACAAACTGTCTAAACTTCTCCCCTCTTCACTTAAGTCTTGCCCAATTCAATTAACTTTATTTACAAACCGTTCAATGCATTTACATAATTTGAAAACAGAAAGTTTTTTAATTTTCTGGCTTCTTTGAAAAGGCAAAACAGAAAACAGTTTTGCAAACACGTTTGCCAATTTTCTTTTGCACCTTTTCGACCACAAAAATGTCATTAAATAATTGCTAAGCGCATTTTACCGTTCAAAACAATATTAAAGTGCAAATCAATGGACAAGTCTTCGGTCTGGCTACACAAAACTTAAACTCCCACCGCGCAGTGGTGGTAACAACAACAGCAGTTGTAGAAAAACAAATTATGCAACTCAGGTTGGCTTGCAACATCTTCCAGCAACCAGCCCAGCCAGATCTTAGAGGCGGCACTGCTTGAAATCTTGTTTTGGAGCTCTCTCGGTGGCAGCATCGGAGGTAGCTACAACTACAACTACCACAAACGCTTCTTCATTTGAGCGCTGTAAACTTTTCACCCAAGAGGCAGCAACAAAAACGAAAGTGCAACAGCCGCAACTAACCAGTTGCAGAGTTGCCAGTTACCAGTCGTGGCCAGGAGGCACTACGTCTGGGTCTCTGGGCTTGGTCGGACGCTTACGTGATCGGCGACGAGGATCATTTGACTTTTTGGCCATATTTGTGTTTAGTTATGGCGCGAAGATGAAGAAGATGCAGCAAACCACTTCGTGCAAACCTGTTTAACGTGGCGTATGAGTAATGCGGAAGTTGACACTTGCTGCGCTTGGCAAATCTCATTGGCGGTGGGTGAAAATTGCTCTCTGATATATTTACTGCGCATTGCAGCACTAATTGCGCATTCAACAGACATGGGCTAAAAACGCAAGCAAAACTCATTTTGTTTTTCAGCCACAAAACTGGCTATTAATGACCCAACCCAGCGTAACAACAACAACAAATTTTCAAAACTCGCAACACTAAAAAAATAAAAAATAAAAAAAATGGTAAAAAGTGTTTAAAAAAGCGTCGCCTGTCAATAACCAGCGATGAGTTATTTTGCAGACCCTTTTACTTTCTTTTCCCAGCATCGCTTAAGTGTCCGAAAGATGCCCCAAAGTAGCAGCATTAATGATCCAACTCTTTGCCCTGGCCATGTGAATTTTTAGCTCTTTTTTTATATTTTTGTTTGCTGAAATATTATAAAGGCGTTACCTAAACTGCTGCAAGATCGTAAAACAAATACACACAGCTTAATGTCTATTTAATTGAGTAGATTCGGTTATGAAGTTCGGAAACACAAACAGGAAATAGTTTGGATACGCCGTGAACAATGTGAGAGCTTGAGAATCTCATTGGACTGATATTACGGGCATTGATTGGGGACTTTGGAGTCAATAGAGAGAGTTAACTATTAAAAATTAAATTAAATTATTTATAATTATTTTCTTTATATTTTAAAAAGTTTCCTTCAAAAAAAACAATTTGATTTTCATTACTTTAAAGGCACTTCCATTGTCCTTAACCTTTTCACAGCTGTTCAATTTACTTTTTCGGGCATATTGTACCAAAGTCTTTTCAGAGTTCGGAGTGAAAAACGTGTCAGACCAGATTGCTGCCGTCTGTCTCTATATATTGACACAAGTTGACTGTGGCAGCAGCAGCAGCAGCAACTGCCTGCGATTACAACAACTGTACAGCAACAATAACTACACAACTCCAACTCATTGCAAACAATTTTTTTGTAAACAAGAAAAACACAAGAAAGCATTTTCAGCCACATCATCATCTTCCTTTTGTCTGTGAACAGGAACTGGTCACAGGCAAGTCCGCGACGAAGAGGGCCAAAACGTAGGCAAAGTTGTAGCTGTCTCAAGTTTCTTTTATGCCAATTTTTGTTGCTGTTGTTGTTGTTGTTTCTTAATTTTAAGTCTTATGTATATACTATTTTCATGCACTTTTATATATTGCCTCACGTAGCGTTTTTCAGTTGCTTATTTGTGTCGTGTAAACAACAGGCAAGAAACCAGAGACAACTGTTAAGCATTGCAACAATCCCAGCAGCATCTGTTAGCCATCATCTAATTTGCTGTTGTGGTTGTTTCTGGGCCTGGCCATTATCGCCACTTCTGCCAAATTGTTGGCATAGCAGCGACTTTTGTTTTTCAATTCCATTTGAATTTTTAATGCAAATCTATGCGTTCAACGATAACAAATATTCCATTTAGTTGGTGGCTTTGCTTTCACTTTCGATTCAAATGAAATGCATATTTTGATTATGAAATTATTGCTCACAAATAAAGGAAAACCTTGGAGTTACCCGAAAGACTACAGTCATGTGCGGACTATAACTAATCGGAGACTTTTGCATAATTTTTAAACTGAATTACAAGTTGGGCAATGAATTGGAGCACGAATTGTTAAGCTTAATTTTGTAAATTTTCCCTAAGGAATAAATCTGCTCAACTGGTTTGATAATCAGCAATTAAATAATTTCTTAGCACGTGTTAAAATGTTGGAAAAAAGTGAGTTAATTCTGTCTCAACTAATAGCCGCTTGTTAATAGGCTTATGTACTTCAATTGTTAATTGGCGTCTATCAATGAGCAGCTGAAAGACGCACACTGTCAGCTGCTCACATATACGCAGATACTTTTGTATCTTTGTCTGTGAATCCCAAGTTTGGCAGCCCTTGAACCTGTTCATTGTCAGCCGCAGTTCGCTTTTCGTTTGTCTGAATTTCAAGTTGTAATTTCTTTTCATTTGTGTTGATTTTTTCGCGACGTTGAATGCGGCTCTGCGTTCTTGCCGGGGTTTATTCATCTTTTTTTGTTTTTGTATATTTTTTTTTATTATTTGTGGTGTTGAGAGTTTCGTTTCGTTTCGTTTTCATGGCATGGAAAGTGGGTCAATCGAGAGATCTTTATAAATATTTTGGGTTGCATATTTATCTGAAAGATATTTTCGTGTGTGTGTCTCACAAGTGACAAACTGTTAATGGATTTGTTTTTGAAAAATGAAAGTTACATCTGAAAACAGGAACAGCTAAAGTGACTGACTTTTATTGTAATGGGTTGACACTTGCCAATCCCAGATCCACGAGCTAATTTTAGCTCAGTTACAATTAAATTTCTGACTGACAACTCACGAATTTTCCACTTTAAGCTCGTTAACTGGCGCTAAAGCAAAACAAATCAAATCGATTGGAATTGAATTAAATCCCAACGAATTGCAGCCCATTGTTGAATCAGAAAAGATACAACAAATAAAGTAATTGAGCGCTAATCAGACGCAGAGTCCATTAATTTCTACCTTTTACTTCAACACTCAATTTCCATGTGTTTACTTCACTTGGAGTTGCCCTCGATGCTTTTGATTGGGCTGCTGTTGTGCATCGATTGAGAATTAAATTGAGTTTCAATTTAATTTCAACTCATCTCATTGGAAAGTATGGGGTTTTGGCCACCGTGAGCCCGACTCAGAGCCAAGTTAATGGTAATAATACCGAAAAATATTACTGTTTGGCCCAGGTAGTGCTGCTTAGCACAACAAATTGAACATGTAATTGAGCATTGCATTTACTCTGATATAATGAAGCTTATGAAATCATAAATGGATATAGTTGGAGCACAGAACTTGGGGGAAATCATAAAAGGGTTTAGTTGGAGCACAGAACTTGGGGGGAAATGGAGTGGATTTTACTACTTTTTATATTTAAGAAAAATACTTAAGCGCTATATAAATTTGATGAGCATTTATCAAGTTTGGTAGCCAATTGAAGCGTCTGTATAAAACTTGTTAATCAAGTCCATAGAAAATTCTTTGTAAATAATAATTAGCTTGCAATCTAAAGCTTAATTAATTATAAGTTTAGTTTCCTTCCATCATACAGCCTGCTCTAAGGAAGCCTATAGAAATTTGACTTTACAAAATGCCTATTTGTTCACACAATAACAAAATATTTCAGCTCCGGGCAGTACAACTTCGTTTATGTAATAGTAGTATTGTCTGAACAAAGCCACAAAGATCTCAATTATAAACATTAATTCATCCGCAAATCAACGCCAACAGCAACAACACTAACAACAACAAAAACAAACACACACAGGTATACATATACTTATTGTAAATCATAAATGATTCGTAGCTATTGCCAAGTTTTTGGCTGTGGCGGCCATGAAAGTGAAAACTAAGTATAACAGCGGATGCCGCAGATGCCACAAATTGACCAACAATCAAAACATAACAATGACAACAACAACAGCAACAAACTCAGCTATAATCCAGACTTATCGCAGACAAAAACACCTTAGAGTAAATGGCTAAAGGCAACGATTATTTTTAACCAACAATTTGTTGATGAGGCCATATAAATTATTGGGAAAAAACCAGAGATTTAGATAAGTAGACAGACATACTGCAGATCGAATTGAGAATGCAACCAATTTGCAGATTTAAAACATTTCTCTCACATTTCTTGACCAGTTCGAACAGGTTTCTTATTGCGGCTTTAAACGTTGTCATGACTTCATGGCTTTTACTCTTCGCTTCCTTTGCATCTTCATTTAATGAATCTCCAAAAATAAATATGTATATATGTACATATATATAAATCCAAAATAAATAAAAGGGAAAGTCCATTGAGGCGCTCATCGTTCAGCTTAGTCGCATATTTGTTCAATTAATATGAAAATGTATATGAAAATATTTTGAATAATTGAATGCCTAAACAGTCACAATCCACACGCATAAACTTATGTAAGTCGCCAATCGATGGGAATTTCATTTAATACACTTGTATCTTTTTTAAGCCCATTGCATAATGGAAATTAGACCTATTTTGTAGTACACGAATTAGCTCAGCGATTGTCATCACTTTTCCTGAGTAACTGTTGATTTCTTGAGCCCAAATCAAAACTGTGTCAATCCCAAAAAAGGTGAAAAATAAATTCCCTACAAAAAAGAAGTCACCACAATAAATATTTGCATAACTATCACTCAATGGAAATGCAAATTAAGTAATAAATTTGTTTCGTTTTTTTTGTTTAAAACTTTGGCACATATTTTAGCTAAATGGAACAGCTGAGGAAGCCAACAAAAGTTTGTTCCAATTTAGTTAAAATACATGTATTTATAGGTCAATTTGATAAAACTATTTTCAAACAAAGGAAGTTACAAAATAATCACTTTTAAACAGCAAAAAATATTTCAATTAAATGTTATATCTTTAATTTCTCACTCAAACTAGACTTACAGCATTATGTATTGCCGGATTGGATGGAATAAATCCCTGTGCATTGGATGTGACCACCCATAGGCACAGGGTGCCCCAAAGCGCCAACAGAATTCGCATGATTCACAGAAATTCCAGACAATCGATTTGAGTTTCGTCAGATGTGGCAAGCAGTTGCAATAGTTAAACTAATTAAGTGAGAATTTAATTCAATTCCGTTGCACTATTTATATACTTTGAAAATAAAACACAACTAGGATGCAGAGTGTAGGAATTTGAGTTAAAAAATTTCCAACTTGGCGCACGAGAAATGTCAAAAATGCGTTGACGGCAACAATAAAAAAGTCGAACACAAAATTGAAATCAAAATTCAAATCAACTTTTGCCTGCGCGTTTTGAACTTAACGTTTTCTATTTGCTTTATGCAAATGATGCAGTTTTTTTTTTCTTCTATTTAATTTTATTTTTTCTTTTCTGGTTCGTTGTATTCGTAGAGTTATTTGTTTTAAGTATTCCGTTAGCGTTGCTGCTGCTGTCGCGGACTTGACTCGAGTTTGAAGTTGCAAGTGGAAGCCGCAGACACGACTTGTCTGGTAAAAGTTCGATGCTTAACTGAAGATCATTAAGCGTTTGGTAACAATTTAAGCCAAGCCAAGCGACGATGATGCCAAAAAAATTAAGAAAAACAAATACGCGAAGCGACGACGCTTGCGATGAGCCAGCAACATGTTGCTGGCAACATCAGCAACAGCTGCTGCTGAGAGCGCTTTGCTGACAGCAAAGAGAAAGCAAAGAGCAAATTTTGTAAGTTGAAAGAGAAAGTGTTGCTCTAGCAACATGAGGAAATAAATGTTATGCTCCAAGTTTTGCTTAGTTTTCAAATGCATTACTTGTCTTAGGTCTTCTTCTATCAAACCAGAAATAGCTATCAACAAAATATGAAGCCATCTGAAGAGATTTCGATTTGTTGCGCTGATCACGTAATTTCCTCAAGCTCTCGTACTACTCGGAAGTGCCTAGATAAGAACGTATCGTTTTAATTGTAAGCACTTTGTAGGTGTGTATTCGCATTGAGACACAACTTAATAGTTTACCCACAATATGCAGAAATTATTGCGATTTAAAGACGTGTGACAACAATAATTTGGTCAACGCATTTAAACTGCATTCCATCGTACGCAACGATGTGTCGTTTAACGTCTTAATGCCAAACAATTTGTCTGCCTCATTTAAAGTGATTCATTTTTATTCGATTGCTGTGGAAGTAGATGATTAATGTGCACTACTTGTAGATCTACCAACATTATTCATGCTGATTTCCGAGTAGCTATTTCGATCATGCTGCGATCACATATCATCCGCTTTACTGATTATTGTGTTACGCAATTGTATTGATCCCAAACACTTGATGGATTGTGTTTTTGTCTAGTTTTATGGGCTCAACTTGACTTGAAATAACTTGTGTTTGTTTGGAAAGTCAAGTGTAATTTGGAAGACAATAGGATGCTCTACCTTACACTACCTGTTACCAAGCATTTATGTACAGATCGTTGCAGTTTCTGCAATTTGAATCAAAGAAGTATGTTTTCCTTCTCAGTGGACTTAATTTTTGGAGGATATAAGAATAAGTAGAGCTCTGCTTAATGATAACGAAGAACTGATGTTTAAATTTAATGAATTCTTCTAGAGACCTAAGCTAACTTTCAAGCTATCTTCCTTATTAGAATACATACATAAGTTATTGTTTGAGATAAAGAAACTAACATTATTTTTAAAAATTAATAATTTAAATGTCACAGTTAATAATTTTTATTTTATAAAGAGAAGGTTTCCTATATTAATTATCATGAACAGTTCAACAATAGCTTATTCCCAACCTATTTCAACAGCACTTACTGCAGACACTCTTACCCGTCGCTTCCCCAAGAAATAGAAGCGCAATTATTCATTTACTTATCAGTTCTTTATATCTAAAATTAAATATTAAAGGTTTTCCTTTTATTGGCTTCCGTTTAGTACATTGAAAAGTATATTTCCTCTTGCGCAACAGTTAGCTGCGTCTGTGGACTGTTAACCCTTATCAAAACGCAACCTAGGCCAATCAACAAATTATGGCATTTTCAGCTTTCCAGCAATTATATGTTAGCAGCAATTTTGTGAGACTCAAAGCAATTCGGCAATCGGAGGAGAGGAGGGCAATGCGACTGACTAATCGACAGATACATCAGCCAAGCCATAGACACTTCATCGCCAGCTTTCATTAATACATTTTCACTTTCAAAGAGGGAGAAGAAAAAAAATATGCAAGCCAATGGGAGTCGCATTAAGTCGATGCTCAATGCAATTCTAGAGAAGGTTCAAAGTCAGACGTTTTTCCCCCACACCGTCATTTCCTTTGTGGCATTACATAAGCAGAAATGAGCTTATCAGGTTTCAGTGAGACGGAGAGACGGAGATAGAGAGACAGGGAGACGGGGAGACGGGGAGACTGAGAGACTGAGAGACGCTCGCCCAGACAATGATAATCGCTCTGCTGATTTGACTGATTCCACCGATGACGCCCAAAACTTTTTTGTATTGTCCAAGTCATTCGATTGAGTTGGTTTTTTTGAGGCATGTGGTGCTTAAATTTTATTTGATGGCTTTCTTTATTAACCAAGCGTTTGTTTGAAAAACTTCGATGAGTCTTAAATCTATATTGAATAAAAACTATGATAAAAGAAAACATTTTCACCTGTTCAGCACATAATTTTCTTAAATGTTGATTTAATTACTTGACCCAGGCCTGTGAAAGAAACAAAAGTAACAAAACAAACTAAATGCCAGACATATCTTGACAAATTTTCCCACTTGTCAAAACTGTTTCCAATTACGAATTTGTTTTCTTTGTTTTTGATTACACGCTGTCAAAAAAATGTACTTAAGTATTTCGTAAGCATTAAATAGTATTTCCAGAGTATTCGTTCAATTTTACTTATATTTATATCATTTTAAAAGTAGATTAAATAATTCAAAGCTGTTACTATTTTAATATCCAATAGACTTATTATTATTTTCAAAACATAACTTAATTTCTTTCCTATTTTCTTTCACAATATATTTCTAGAAATAAAAAATATTATAATAATAAATTATTTTCTTTCATTAAAAACATAATCTAACTTTAACAATATTTATATACTTTCAGCATCTTTTTATTTGCCCTAGACCTGTTATTGTCAATCTCTCAAACAGCCTTCCAGACGAGTCTACAAATTAGTCTCTTGGCCTTTTGGCGAGTACTTCACGTCTAAAATAATGTTTCACATAAATATAACGCGTTTCAACTATGTTGAAGTTCCGCAACATTTTTGTGGCGCTGTAATAAAAATATATATTTTTGCTAACCGCACCTTAGAGTGCGTCATGGAATGAAACTCAACTGCAGATAAGAATTAAAATGATTTGTTGTGCGTTACTCTGATGGTCGTTTCAGATTAATCTAGCCATAATGGCCTTTTCAAGTGTGAGACATTTTTGAAGGAAGCTACTTTAGTCTAAAAGTTATGTAGTAGAAATTTTGCAAATAAACTTACTTATTTAAGCTCTTTAAGTATATATTGTATCTTTAAGTATATATTGCTTGGAGAAGTCTAATAAAGATGTAAGCAGAATGTTATTTACGTAAGCAACAAGCCGGTAAAATTCCAAAAAAGCCAGGTAATATTTGTGCAAGAGATTACCAGAAGAGCGTGCAAAGCCACAATCCAAAGCCAAGCAAAACAACAGAAATCAAAACATCGTGAAAGATATATATAAATACATATATATCTATAGGTATATGCGAAGAAAAAACAAGTCTAAATGCTGTACAAATAGCAACAACAAAATGCTTGAGGGAGAAAGACTTTCACCTTGCGACGAATGATCACCAAAAAAACAAAAGAAGAAGAGGCAGTGGCAGAGGCTGAGACAGAAGAAGCGACGGCCTTCGAGATGCTGTGGACCCGAAACAAATCGACAAAATCGAAACGCAACGCAACGAACACACCCGACTCGACCTGGCCTGGCAACAAGTGTCGTGAAGAAGCTACTACCTGGAGTCGGAGCTGATGCTGGAGCTGGAACTGTAGCTAAACCTGAAACTGGAGACACATCTTGCGTCAATAAACCTTTGACTCAATGACTGCGTATCACTCGAAGCTCTCAATGGGAATTCTGTATTTTGTATTTTGTATTTGGTTTCAGCATTTCGCTGTGGATCAACACTGATCGTGAGGAAGCAACTTTTACTTTCCATACCAGAATGGGCTTAACAACAAGCATTGGATTAAGTCATCTAGCTCTTATGTGAGTGGGTTCCTATGCCAAAGTACTTAGAATTCTCAACACTTTCTCGTTTTTCAGTTGATATGCCCCCACGCAACTGACAATCATTTAAACTTGTCAAGTGTTTCACAGGAAAAGTGAAAAGAAATGTTTCTTTTGAAGAATTGAGTCAAATGTGGTCTGCGCATCAAATTATCAGTCATTAATAAAGCAAACATTTAAATTAAATTATCTATGCAACGAATTAACAAAAAAAACCATACACGAGTTTAACAAAATAGCCATCAAAATTTGGCAAAGTCGTTGATTGCATAATTCAAGCGACTACCTTACCAAAAATGTTTGTAACCATATAATGAAATTATCAAATTTAAGCCCTGCAGCAGTATCGATTTGTGTCAAATGCTGCGACTATTAATAAAAGCTCATCGTTGAAAGATTAACAAAAAACTGGCACTTCGTAGCAGAAATCAATCTAAGTTTGCCTCTTGTTCAGAAAGATTAGCATTATTGCACAGATATTTACTACAGAATACGAAAGAGCGTAACATAAGGTTCACTCATACGTTGAGTCGAAAAATATTGCATACCTTTAGGCATGCGAATTATATCACCACATGTGCTTCGAGTCAACATGTAGTGATATATTTCGCGTGCCTAAAGGTATGCAACGTTTTTCCACTTGGGTGGAGCTAACACTTGTGTGTAGCGTCTTAGCCATAGTAACTATATATATGTATATATAACTGAGGGCAGCCTCACACTGTCTGCGCTAATTGCGCTCAGAGAACTCTGTCGCTGTTTATGTGATTGTTCGCTGTCATCTGTGGCGCTAAAAAGGAGCACTCTCTGTTACTGTTTGCTTATGCTCCCGCACTCTACTCTATGTAATTAAATCGAAATTACAGTCAGTCGCTTGCTGCTGATTCTGATCCCCTGATGTTTCAACCAAAGAATTTTGGCGATTTTGGCTTTCGCGGATTTTTTTTTGCTTGACCGCTGCGATCTGCAGTGCCCAAAATCGTTAGTAATTCTTGCTGAAATACCAGGCCAACAGAAAGATCAGCAGGTCGAAATGCAAAATATGCATTAAATGTTAATTAACATTACATTAACATAAACTGTTAATTAACATTACATTAACAGAAACTGTTAATTAACATTACATTAACATAAACTGTTAATTAACATTACATTAACAGAAAATGTTAATTAACATTACATTAACAGAAACTGTTAATTAACATTACATTAACAGAAACTGTTAATTAACATTACATTAACAGAAACTGTTAATTAACATAACATTAACATAAACTGTTAATTAACATAACATTAACATAAACTGTTAATTAACATTACATTAACAGAAACTGTTAATTAACATTACATTAACATAAACTGTTAATTAACATTACATTAACAGAAACTGTTAATTAACATTACATTAACAGAAACTGTTAATTAACATTACATTAACATAAACTGTTAATTAACATTACATTAACATGAACTGTTAATATTAACATTTCGACTTGCTGATCTTTCTGTTTGCCTGGTACTTCAGCAAGAATTACTAACGATTTTGGGCACTGCAGATCGCAGCGGTCAAGCAAAAAAAAATCCGCTAAGGGCCAAAATCGAAGATTTTATTGTGTGAAACACCAGGCCAACAGAATCAGCAGAAAGCGACAGAATTTAATTAAAGCGCAATTACTTTTAACTGATCGCTAATGTTTTTCTGTAATCTAGGAAGCTCACGAGCTGCACATATTTTAACAGAAATGCCAGACAAACTGAATTAACAGCTGCTGCTTATTTTGCTTAAACTGGGCGCTTGTAAATTCTGTTGTACCTTACTGTGGATTTCTTTTCGCCTGAGAATTCAACTGGGAATTTGCATATTCCAGCTGTAATGCCAAGCGAACAGAACTTTCAGTAGATCTCAAATCCCAATTTCATACTAAACCAAAGAGCTACAAACAGATTTAGTTATTGTTTAAAAACCGCCAACCTCAAAGTTTGATAAGAGGAAAAAACTATTGTATAATTTGAATACATAATTATTTAATTTATTTTCAATTATTGTAATTGTGTTGATTACATTTCGGTTTCTTGCTGGTTTGCAAGTCCATTAATATGATTCATTAATTAAAAATTGATATATTTTTATAATTAAATGTAGATTTAATTTGTATTTGTTTCTTAATGTAATACTAAACATTAAATTCGAATCAAGTGTTTTGTGTTTTGTATTATCAATATATATATTTTTTATAGTATAATCAAATCAAAAAGGCGTAATACATAAAGGGAAATAAAATAGTAATGGTAGAAGTTAGGATCGGCAGAGAAATACGCAATATAAATAATACATAAAATAGGAGAGGATTAATGTGTAAATATTCTTATGTGATACACATTCAAATACATATATATTGTATATCTATGTGTTTATAAACGTTTACATTTATCAAAGTCATGAGCAAAAGTTGCATTTGTTTACAGTGATATCTAAAATTACATTACAAACTTTGTTCAACGACAGTCTAGGTTCAGATACAGAGACGAAGAGTGTGCGAGGAGTCAGGGAAGGGAGCACACTCAACCAACATATTTTATTGAATTTATTGAACTGTGTGTGTGTGTGTGTGTGTGTGTGGTGTGTGTTTCTTAATTGATTATAATAAAATTGTAATTATTAATTCATTATTTCTTTTTTGTTTTTCTTGTTTGTTTCGACTAATACGATATACATAGAATTTGTTAAAGTTCCATCT
This sequence comes from Drosophila dunni, assembly GCA_018152125.1. Lineage (NCBI taxonomy): Eukaryota > Metazoa > Arthropoda > Insecta > Diptera > Drosophilidae > Drosophila > Drosophila dunni. The sequence goes on along the minus strand of JAECXC010004138.1, from coordinate 1,121,061 downwards.
TATATATTGGCCATTATGTTTGTAGTTGTTCTTGATTTGCACAAAAGTTTATATAATTAATGCATAATTACGTAATATAGTTCATTAAATATGTATGTTCATTAGATTATGACATATTTGATGAGTGTTGGTTCCTATTTCGTAACTCTACCATTGATGAGCTCTACGGTAAGGCTAGAATGTTTCATATCGCCAGATATATTTAAGTGAAAATCTGATAAGTTTGGTGGGTCTATGAATATGTCATCAGTTGTGGAATTACATGCGATAATTGATGATTATTAGTATGGTTTTTTCGATCATATTTGAGCATCGCATGAAACATTCTAACCTATATCAAAACTTTTACATTATATATATAGATTATTATAGATACATTTTGCATATACGTATATGTAACTAATAACAGCCTTGATACTGTTGCAAAAGACATGGAAGCTGTATGAAAATGTTACAGATTTGAGTCGATACAATCGCATATCGTAGAATTTATATCTATGTTTAGTACTAATAATCTATTATTCAGTGTATAACTATGTTATATGCTTGTTCCTTTGAGCTGGTTAGTAGTCTGGGGGAGTGTGGGGGGAACTACAATACAATCGTGTTAAAACTGAGGAGAATGGGAATACTTTTCTTGGGGGGGCAACTACAAATATATATATTCAGCTATGGCAGTAGCAAGAAATCAGAGAGAACTGAGAATACTGCAAAGTGTTGCAAGTGTTGTCTGTTTGGTAAGTGTTAGTGTGTTTCTGTGTGTCTGTATGTGTGTGTGGGAGTGCACACACACCTAACTACATACATACATATGTTATTTATTTTCTATTTATCAGCTTAAGATTTATTTCGTGGTTTCGATTTGAGGCTGGAGAAATGTTACAAATACAAACAGCATTGCGCTCACTTTAACAGTACCGGGACACGAACACGCATACACTTATCGCATAAGCCTACACACATACATACACATATATCCTATATATATAACAATTACAATTAGAACTGAGCGGGACCAGAGGTTATTGCCTCCTCGACCAGTTCCTCCTCCCGCAGGTCAGCGCATTGCTGTGGACGCCACTTCTAGCTCCAGAAATCCATCATATTCACCAATTTGCACTTCTTGAGCTCCAACTTGGTTGGCCTGGCTCGAAGTCAAGCCCGTCCAAAGATGGCCCGATCCGAGACATCACCAGTGGACTGCGAGTGTGACATGGCCACATTTGAGGAGCCCATTTGTGTCTGCCCCACCCCGCCACCAGCACCGTCATGATGATGATGATGATGGTGATGATGTGTTGCAGTCGCAATCGTTGCCGTCGATGCATTGTGATGTGTGATATTGTGATGATTGTGCGCCAATGTGGAGCTTCCATATTTGCTGCTGGTTGAATTGATTCCATTGCCATTGCTACCATTCAGATGCTTCCTGGTTGCCGCCGAGGAGACATGCTGGGTGCTACCTCGGCCGACCATACCGTAGATACGATGCAGCGTATACTGTTCAACCGAATCGAGATCGGAGGTACCCGATGTGATCTTTGAACGCACCGCTGTCTTCTGCAAACCATTGTATTTATCGCTGGCACTGAGCTTGATGTCCGGCAGATGTCCAATCGACTGGGCATGACTGTGACTGTGACTCTGGCTCTGACTCTGATGTGGCTGGCGAGAACTGGAGCTGGACTTGGTTGTGATGGCAGCATTGCTGACCGCTGTGGTGCTTGTTATGGATGCCACCACTGGACCATTGCCACTGCCGGGTGAGATCTCTGCAAAATTGTAGCAGGAAGACTTCTGTGAGACACTGTTCAGTCCCGAGCTGGATGAACTCGTGGACATGCGGCAACTGCGATGGCGACTCGATGTCGATGGCTGCAGGAACTCATGATGGGCTGCCTCATCGGGTGTCATGCGCTCCGCTGGGTCCCACTCCAAGCAGCGCTGCAGAAAGTCTATGAAATGGCGATCCTGGCAATGGAGTATCTGTGCCAAGGTTTTGCTGGCCGGCGTCCTCTTGCGTCCCTTCGTATTGGTTATGCAGCGCGGTGCATCTCGTGAGTCAAAGAATAGGCGACGACGACGTGCCACCGAAATGAGCACCTTTGGTGGCAATCCTCGTGCCTCCATAATGCAGGCCAATTGCTCCACCTCATTCTCGCCCGGAAACAATGGGAATCCTGTGTACAACTCGGCCAAAATGCAACCTGCAAAATAACAAAATATACAAATTCGAATTAAATCGATTGTTGTGCAATTTTGCTGCAGTAATTCTGAATCAGATGTATCTGTATCTAAAGCAAGCGCATTGACCTTGACTCTCGACACGTGCCTGAGAGGCTTGACCACAGGACACGGCTCAAACCGTCGCAGTGGCAATTTGTCCTTTAGGGGATTATTTATTTACCAACTGACATTACAAATTACATTTAAGTGGCTTTCAGAGGGTTCAAAAGTTCAATATTGATTGGCTACGCAGGCTATAAAATGTAGTACAAATATACACTATAAAATGCTGACTAATCGTGATTTAATTAATTTAAGCTGGTTTTCTGTAAGGACTTAAGCTCAATATGAAATGGTTGCTGTACAATTCTATATAAAGTTATGCCATTTAATGACAAGTGTCTTAGAAATTACAAACTTCAAGACATCAAATTAACACCTAATTAATGATTCTCTGCACTACATATTAATTCAAGTAACTAAGTCTTTTGCTATACAACTTTAACGTGATTGGTTTTCATTTCAGCCCAGTTAATCAGCTGCAAGTCTTAGATCGTTACTTCTTGCAGCTGTAACTTCAACTAATTCCCATTAGTTCCATATCAGTTGACTGCACTACACAATTTCCTAGACTCATTATCCAAACCATTCAGATATTTAGCTGCCAAATGGCAATGTTAAATCGCTTCACACAAATTCCAAATTGTAGCTACACTTCCAGGCTAAACAGTGCAGACCAGCCAAGTGTGAAAACACGCACTATGCCAATTAATAGCAACAGGCAACAGGACCTTAAAGGAGCGAGTGCTCGAAGTAACTGGAGCAACAAGATAGCATTAGGTTCAGCTACAGATACAAGGGACTAACTCGGTTCAACACTCAACAAGTGCCGCCCACTTGAAGTTTATGTATACAATAATATTGACTGAACCGTTATGCTTCTCCTTCTCCTCTTTCTCCTTCTTCTACTTCCACTCTTTCACATCCGTTCACATCCTTTTAGCGGCCATTTCCGGCGACGACCACGTCCGGCCAGCAAAAAATATTATGCAGCTCGGTTCGACACAAAAGACTCATTAAATGTGCAAACCTAACGAGAACCCGTGTGTGTGTTAGTGTCTAACAAAAGCTGTGCGAGTTTATTTTTAGCCACTGTCTTGCAAGCTCATGTGGGCGCCTACTTATTTGAGTTACTGTGGGCAATACCGCACACTGGCAAAATAGGTTACGTGTTGCATAGTGTAATGACTCTTAACCACCAACAACTAGAGGCACTAACAGTTCACCTTTAATACATAGGGGCGTTTAGAGAGAGGGGCAGCGTTGGAGGTAGTTTGAGAGGCAGAATCAAGAAATAGAGAGTAATACTAAAGTAATAAGCAATACTAGAGTGTAAGGAGAGCAATTAAACACTCGGTGATTAATTTTCGAAAATAAACTAGAAACAGTTCCCTAAACTTTGAACGCAGAAGCTTTAAATTGCCTGCACAAATATCGAACTATTCACTAGTATTTGTGACTTCTGCGCGATTAATCCACGTTCATAAACTACATACAGTAAACGGTAGAAAATTCTTTAAAAAATCATGAAAAATATATTCGGCTTGAGCCTGAGCACGGCCGGAATTATGATCGGTTGGTTGTGCATTGTTGTCTCCACCCAGATCGCAGCGGTCTCCATCGGCTTGTTAATTTACAGCAGTATAAATCTGACACTTCCAGCAGAATCGTACAGTGTACCGATGTATGATACATTCAATAGGATCCGGATTGGCATTTATAGCTTATGCTGTGGTGGCTCCATACTCGAGTGGGTGGCATCAGGACTGCTTATCTTGGGCACCATCAGGAAACAACCCATGATGCTGTTCCCTTGGCTGGTCTATTGGATCATTGGCATTAGCATTTTGGCTTTATCTACTTTGGTCTTATTTGTTTTCATTTTTACATCAACTAACAAAGCTCTGATTATCTATACAATCATCGCTCTGTTGATTTTAGAGGGTGTTGCAATTCTGATTTTTATTGTGATCTTCTCGCTGTTCAAGGAAATTCAGTTGATACATTCTGAAAAAAACCAAAATGAACTTACAATGATGGTCAGGAAGGACAGCCCAACCAATGCAAACTGTGACCTGCGCTAAAGAGGATAACAACTGTCGTTTTTTCCAAAATTATTGCTGATAATAACTAAGCTAAATCGACCATGATAACCTCACTTGTATCAAGAAATTATGTTTTAACTAAGTCTAACTTTATTAAACACTCATTTCAAAGCAATTTTCTATTAATTTTTCAATATTGTGTTTTGTTTTTTCTTCTTTAAGGGGGGTTTCAGCTTTGTAGACCTTAAAAACGACTCTTTTTCAGAAACTATAATAGATAATGAGTTGAAAACTTGTGTATCTAGTTAATCATAGCTTATTCATTATTTTAAAAATATTTTTAAATCACAAAACAAAAAAGGGGTGGGAGGGGGCTTTTCAAAATGGCGGCGCATCGGTCATGGTATGTCTGGCTGATGGAAGACCTCCCGTTATGGCGATTGCTTGAAAAATACGGGCGATTTCTTATAGGGGATATCTTCCGCAATTCGAAAGATATGGTCATCAAATTTTGTACACGTATTCTTGAAACACATATCTATCCGATAATCGATTTTTTGGATCCAACAAAGCTTCCTTCCTTAATTTAAGATTTTGAATATTGCATTTCCTAACGAGAACTCTGTGTGTGTGTGTTAGTGTCTAACAAAAGCTGTGCGAGGTTATTTTTAGCCACTGTCTTGCAAGCTTATGTGGGCGCTTACTTATTTGAGTTACTGTGCGGAATACCGCACGCCAGCAAATAGAGGCACTAACAGCTCAACTTTAATACATAGGGGCGTTTAGAGGAAGGGACAATGTGAGAGAGAGTTTGAGAGGCATAATCAAGAAATAGAGAGTAATACTAAAGTAATAAGCAATACTAGAGTGTAAGGAGAGCAATTAAACACTCAGTGATTAATTTTTGAAAATAAACTAGAAACAGTTCCCTAAACTTTGAACGCAGAAGCTTTAAATTGCCTGCACAAATATCGAACTATTCACTAGTATTTGTGACTTCTCCGCGATTAATCCACGTTCTAAAACTGCATACAGTAAACGGAAGAAAATTCTTTAAGAAATCATGAAAAAATTCTTCTGCATGCGCCTGAGCACGGCCGGAATTATGATCGGTTGGTTGTGCATTGTTGGCTCCACCCTGGTCGCAACAGCCAGTGCCTGCTTGGTACTTTACACCAGTATAAATGTGGAACTTCCAGCAGAAGAGTACACTTTCATGGTAAATGATACAATCAATAGGATCTGGATTGGCTTTTATAGCTTTTGGTGCGGTGCCTCCATACTAGAGGGAGTGGCATCAGGACTGCTTACCTTGGGCATCATCAGGAAACAGCCCATGATGCTGTTGCCTTGGCTGGTCTATTGGATCATTACCATTATCATTTTGGCCTTTGGTCCTTTGATCTTATTTTTTTTCATTTCACTTGACAAAATGCAGATTGTCAATTTTATCATCGTTGTGTTTATTTTGGAGGGTGGTTCAATTCTAATTTTCACTGCGATCTTCTCGCTGTACAAGGAAATTAAGTTGACAAATTCACCAACAATCCCAAATGAACCTACATTGATGGAAGGAGACAGGAAGGAGAGCCCAACCTATTAAAACTGTGGCCGGCGCTAAAGAGTTTTGCTAATAATAAATAAATAAACCGATCGAGATAACGAGCTGTAATTAAAGGATGAGAAACACTCTATTTGAACCTCACTTGTATCAAGAATTAATGTTTTAACTAAGTCTAAGTTTATTAAACACTCACAATTTTCTAATAATTTTAAACTCTAGTGTTTTGTTTTTTCAATTTTAATATGATTTGCACTCTTCTTATTAAATTTAGAATTTTAAATATTATATTTTTAAAATTGTCTGACATTTCGAATTATAACTATCCATAAGACACGTTAGGGAAACCATTTAAGACACATAAAGTGGCTTAGATATTTTAAATGTGAGCCACATGAAAACCACATCACATTTGTACGTCTTTGAAAACACTCGCATTGAATGTGGCTATAAAACTGCATATAAAATATTTAAATGCTGTACGTAAAGGGCTTTATAGGACACACACATGTGCGGGTGGTAGTTATTTATAGGTGTAACAGGAGTGGGTGTGTGTGTGTGTGTGTGTGCGTGAGAGTGCCATACACACACGGCTATAAATTTGCCTGCCAATGCAGGACACAGCCATTTAAAAATTCATTTTCATTGCAACGAGGTCAAATGTTGCTCGCAAGAGAGAGAGAGAGAGAGGAGAGAGAGAGAGAGAGAGAGAGAGAGAGAGGGACTTGCACAAAATGTTTTTAATTAAAATCAACAACCAGTTGACTATTTTGAACATACCCAAGCTCCACATGTCAATGGCAGTGCCATATTGCAGGCCCAATATCACCTCCGGGGACCGATAGAACCTCGATTGAATATACGTATAGATTTTCCTATCTACATAACACGAGCTGCCAAAATCGATGACTTTAATGGAACTGCTGCCGCGCTGTTTCAACAAAATGTTTTCCTAAAAAAGAAAGGTGTATTAGCATAAAGTTGAACAAGTTGAAGTGGATTACTTACCGGCTTGAGATCACAGTGTATGATATTCTCTTTGTAGAGCAAACGCAGGCATTTAACAATCGAATTGCAGAATCGTCTAATCAGACTCATGCTAAAACCATTATAGTTATTTTTCTTAATCAGCTCGTACAAGTTGAGGCTGCAAAAGAGTTAAAAAAAAAAGCAAACGATAAGCGATTAGGTTTACAGCTATTCAGAACATGACTCAGCGCAACCCCAGCAAATTGTTTACCCAAACAAGTGACTTTCCCCCAGAGTAGAATGAGCGAGGGGTAGGGAGTTGAAGAAAGGGCTGGAAATCTACAAAATAACAGAGAGCCAAAAAGGCGCTTCAAAATGCCGGCAGCTTTAAGCAACAACGATAAAATAGCATGCATTGAATTAATTTGCATTGCATGTCGCACAGAAATTTGGATATATGACGATAACAGGCAGCAACAACAACAGTGGGGGAAAATGACGAAAGAGGCACAAAAGCGTTGAAAAATACAGTGGGCAATATCAGCGAATTTACAAGCGTACTTTTACTTGAACTCAGTGAAAGCTCCGTTGGCCGGGAGATGTCCGCCTAAGAGAACGGATTTTGTAAGAAACTCATGCTAAACAAGTAAGAAAGGCTACATTCGAGCGAGCCGACCGTAAAAGACCCCGTACTCTTACGAATGCGAGGTTTTCCATACATATGAACAATTTTTAACCCATTTGTCCTATGAGACTTATAGGCTATAGTCATCCGATTCAAATTAAATTTGATGAGGATAATTATACTGGTACTATACACATAATGTATGAGTTTAGTTGCGATAGCTCAACCAAAACTACTTGTATTCATACAAATTCACAATTTGCGGGGGCCCCTACCGCGTGTCAAAAATTTGAAATAAACTTAACCTGCAGCTCGTATAGTTTAGAAGATCCAGATGTTCATCCAGACAGCGGCTGTTCATACTGATCAAAAATATATATTCTTTATGGGGTTGGAAACGCACCACAAATTTGTCTGTTTGCCCCACAGTGCTTGTCAGTGCCCTTCTTTTCGCTCTGCTTTCTTTTCGCTTTTTTGTCAACCCGTTTGCTATTTTTTTGCCGTTGTTTACAATTCTCCGAATTCATACGTTTTGAATTCGCAGTTTTGTGCGATTGTTAGCGATTAATTAACTGATAACGAAGGAGTTTTTTTCATCCGCCAATGTCATTGCAACCACTAAAATGTTATTGTCATTTTGTGGTACCCACTGTTTGGCTTGGGTCAACACAACATCCACCATGTTTTGTCAATTGCCGTGCTGTCTGTCAGTTTCAGGCTATTCGCTTGATGAGTTTTTTGGCAGTCGGAAGGATACCAACGAATCCCCTACTCATGCCTTTTATCATTATTGACATACATTTCTGGCTTTTGCAGCTCATATATCATTTGATACTTTGCTTTTGGCCATGTCAATTTACTAAACGCGCTGACCAAGACCAAGCCACGCCCACCACCCACTTTCATTTCCGTTTCCGTTCCAGTTTTTGCCCCTACTGACTGAATGCCATCAATAACTTCATCAGCAGCTCGCAACTTGAGCCGAGATGAGCTGCTTTCACATGCACTTAATAGATGCTCTGACCCAGATGCTAACCAGTAAAAATAACTGGCGAAAAGTAATAACTTGGCAGTGGCATAAAAGCAGATACTAAACTATGTGGAAGATGGGAGGATTGAGAACTGATAAACTCAGCAAACTTCATAAAGGCAGCAATCATATGAGTTATATTGGTACCATATTCAAAGAGGAAATTACTTGGGTCTGGTATATTAGAGTACTAAAGTGTGTGTTGAAATTTAAATCGCTGTCTTTAAACTAATTTAAATAAATTTAAATTTTCTTCATAGGAATTAATATTTATTTTTGCTTTCTGCTTTTCATTTGCTGCTCAATTTTATTTCCAATTTTATTATATTATCATTTATGACAAGCACTGCAAATGTTAAGCTCAAGCCCAACTCATGTCATGTTCAACAGCAACTTGTTATCAAGTAATACAATTAAGAATCGTGTCTTTTGGTGCTAAGCGATAAAACACAAACGCTTTTCCACCCACACACTCCGACCGACTTAAGCTGTTAAACTCACAGAAAGCGGCTGAAGGAGGTCTTGTATCGTGTTGGATTTATTGGGTTAAGCTGGCGTCGTCTTAAGGCCTTGAGAACCGTTAGAAACATTTATATATAGACTAGAATCAGCCACAAAGGTCACAACGCCTGGCGAATTGGAAAAGTTTTCAAAATATTTTTGCATTTAAAGTGCTTTTTTTTGAGGCCTTAAATTTAGAAACTGGTGAAAATTTGTTATTGATTTTACACAGCCCAAAAAGCCGACAGCAACTGCATCTATAACAAACCAATAAGAAAATCATCAAAATGTCATAATTTCAATCGGGCAAATCGAGCGAGTCGACTAACTGGGAGACTGCTCCTTTGCAGGCACATAGGCATTGTGTCAAAATGGCATATTATAACTGCATTATGACATGCCAAAAAGCCTCACAACGATGACACTGCCACTACCAAAGAGCGAGTGAGAGAGAGACAGCACCAATGGGGGATAGAGAGGCAGCATGAGAGTCCATGAACTTGAAAATTTACTTGATTTTCCTTTTGCTTTCAACACGCCTCTCACCTGCCATGACTTGTGTGCCAAATTCCTTTCGGTAATTTGATTGATTTGCCAGCTATGTGTGGGGGTAAGGGGGGGGAAAGGTAGGTACAGGTAGCATGCAACTGTAACGAGCCACTAATGTGCGCATTTAGCACAGCAGAAATATGTGCATATATTTATATGCAAAAATATTCCAAAATGTTAACAGTTTTATTAACTAAACAATGAGCAGTTCGTATGAACCATAACTTGTGGTACACTGATAAAAGAGGTTCAAGGTTGAATTTAATAAAGAAACCTCAAGTTTTCTAATTAACAAAATATATTTTAACTAAGCTTTTTCTGAGTAGACAAGTAAAAGCTTTAAAAAAAAAGTAAATTCCAATCAAGTATTCAAGCTTTTAATCTAATGAGACGCGACCTCACCCAATTCAATTTTATCCTATAACAACCTATTTACTTTCTTCCAATAACATTTTAAGTCCCTCTTTAAATAGCTATTAATAATATTGCTTTAAGTTAAAGCTTATTAAAGCCTACAAAGGGCATGGCAAGTACAGTTTGTTGTGTAGGAGGTTTACTAATTAATGAAGCTGTCCCCGACGACAACCTTGATTTGGTTAGCTTTGGTATTGTGGATGTCACATTGACTCAAGGCCAAATCCTTCCACATATATTTTTATATGCCAAGTTTCTCTGTGTGGCATTTTAATTAGAAGAGCAGTCGCTCAGTTAGACGATATTCTGTTGTCTATTTGATGCAAGTATGAAAAATATATAAATTGTCAAATGGAAAACACATGAGAAATGACATTTGACCTTGGCCATTACATTATAGTCTCCACTTTGTAAGCTGGGATCTGTTTATATCTATCCTAATACCCTGGCAAATGTCAATTAGCAGTAATTACTGTGCCACGGCACGGCATAATAATAACCTACATCAACAACAACAACAAGAACTACGACAAACAACAGTTGTCAACAGGGGTGTTGTTTGCGCAATGTCAACCGCTTTTCCGCTCTACTCTCCGGTCTCCTACTCTCCTATCTCCTGTCCCTTAACAGGACACTGAGCGTCTGTCTTGGTAACTCAATCCTCAGTTGATTCCATCTAATTGCAATCTACACGCTAAGTGCAAAAATTAATTTAGAAAAAAAATAAAAAGCTCTGCTCATTTGCATAAACATGGGCGTGGTGGAAAAGGGGGGTTTGGAGGGAGCAGAAGGGATACATTTGCATGTACACCCCATGCATGCTGCGCTTTTAATTAAAAATCTACGACTATTTACTGACTTGGCTGCTGTTTAGCATTATCTATAAGTCACTGTGCAAGTCAGCAAATGTACATTTATATGGTTTTAGATAGAAGATTTTGTAGAAATAAAATACACACCTAAAAACGGCCTGAAAAGCTCATTAAAATGTCTAGTTTACGGCATAACTAAAGCGCTTTTATTTACTGAAAACTGATTATACTTAAGCTTTACCTTTAAATCCTTAAAGCCCTCAACTTAGCATCACTTTCATGCTGAATCTTATAAATCGAATAACTGTATATCTGTATAGTTGTTTCGTTAATGGCATCGACAGCACAAATTGATAAAGCCTTGATTATCTCATCATGAGCTCAGCAAATTGATATAAATTTAACACAAAGACACAATTTCTTGACACATTTTGCCGGCGTGACCAAAAACAAGAGGGAAGTGGAAAGATTGTAGCAGGAAGCCCATCCAAATAGTATTGGGCTAAATTTACGACCCTGAGAGCCACATCCAAGCCCACATACACAGCCACACACACACACACCCCACACACCCCACACACCAAAGAAGTTTGGTCTTGACAACATTATTTTGGCAACGTCATCTACACACAATATGCTTGCTGCATAGTTATGGCACTCAGTGTGACCATATCTTATGGCATTTGATGGCAGCGCCCTCTGTCGGCTGTCTTTGCCAGTTTTGGCAGCTCATTTTATCGCTGTCGTTGTAAATTACGTGGCCCATAACATTTTTTGCCCGCTCCCCTCTACCCGTGCACCACAAAAAGTTATGGGCCAGTAGACGTATGTGGAACAGGACACACTAACGACATGTTGCAGGTGGCATATCATCCACGTGTGTATATATGTCCGTGACTTTATGTTCTCAGCGTGGGCTGACTGACAGTGTCCTCTACCACCGAAATGAAGTGCTTGAAATTTGTGTTTGTGGGCTTTAAGCCCCTCCCCAGCTGCTGATGAGCTTCAAGTGTCGCATTATAACAAAATTTTAGCAGGCACTGTATTTAACTATTTTTACTGTGGAACATTTTTGCACCGCTTCATGCTAATTAGCTAATCAGCTTGTGGTTACCCTTTCAAAGAGCGCTGCCAATTAGTAATGTTTGAGTGCTAAGTGCACACGTTCTATAATTAAGTACAAAAGCACATAGAAAAGAACAGAAATAGCAAGTGCTGTCAAAAGTTTAATAGGATTAAAGAGGAAACCAAGACTGATTGCCCTGGAAATACGCAGAAAGAATGAAACATAAGTTTCTTTTTCAGAGCATCCTACTCAACAAATAAATTATGCTGATTAAATGACAACTAAATTAGCCGTCACCTGCAGTACTCGATCTGAATTTTAATCCCTCATTAATTTCTTAAGCGAAATACCCAATTTACAGTGGCTGCCCCGTTAGGAAATTAGCATGTAAAATTGAATTGCGTGCAAGTAAATTGAATTACATAAAACTTGGCCACACAATTTGTTTACTCGCTCAAAACAAACTTTAAACTTGCCTCTTGGTGGGTTGTCAATGCAGTCACACCCTGCCCTGAATACTCTATAAAGTCTCTCAGTTCCATGGCCATTGCAAAAACTTTGCCCATTGGCAGAAACTTGTAAAAGGAACGGCAACAAAAAAAAACCTAAAACACAAGACGCAAAGTGCGCACTCGAGTTGCGATTTTGCGGCTAATTAGCCCGAAAGGAAGTAATTAATTAAGTTTGTGATTTTGTTGTTTCAGCTACTTTTTTTATGAATTCTTTTACATTTTGTTGTTTGCATGGTAAACAATTTAATTTTGTCGCAATATCGATTTGCCTGCCATAAAGCACAATTCAATGGCGTGCCGTTAACCCATTTGAAATTAGAAATCTGAAATCGCGACTCAAAAATGTCGACTTGAGCTAAAGTTAGTTGGAAGCCGGCAACTTGTAGGCCTCCAATTAAGACAAATTAGTTGCTGCCTGCCGGAAATGTCAAGGAGTAGTGATATGGCACAACCAAAAACAGAAATAAAAAAGGGGCAAATCGGAAGCAAGTCAAGTCAATGGTTAAACCATGACCTTCAACATTTTTCAAAAGTTTTTCTTACATTTTTTTTTTTTTATATGCCATATTCCTTTATGCATCGCGTGTTCTCAGCCATATTTGCGTTGCCAACTGTCTAAACTTTGACATATACGGGCGCAAGACAGCGAAAGGTAGGAAGGAAGGAGGAGTTCAAGAAATGCGGGTATGCCCGCCTATAAAATCAACACCTGATAGGGGGCGTTTGCTGTCTATCAATTAAATTGCTAGACAATCGCATCGAAAACCGACACAACAGGTAAATATAGACACAGCGCACACACATGCCTACGCCCACGCCCACGCGCACACTCACACGCATATGTGGTGTACATGCACGCATGCAATGCATTGAAACTGAAAAACTTCGCATGCGCCTGAAAGTAGGCTACAAAATATTTAAATTGAAATTGATAGTCAAGCGGCGTTTGCGGTTTGTTGTTCGCACACTTCCTGTGCTGTCTATCACAACGAGTCTACGTGTGTACATGTGTTTGTGGGCAGGCATGCAAGCAAATTAAATAGAAATTTATTTGTTTACTGCACTCAAGTGGCATTTGAAGCGATAAAGTTGCCTATCCATCGAAATACTCGAGGCGAAAGAGGCATCAGGAATGCTACTCAATTTATTTTATGAATATGCAAAGAAAAAGAATCATTTAAGATTGAAATCTTTCTGCCAGTTGTTAAGTAGTTTCAATAAACATTTATATAACAATTAAAAACAGTTGTTAAAGAATTACGATAACCACTTAATATTTAACGACACTAATGTGAGGACCGAAATACAATTTATTATGCAATAACAGCAAAATCAAAAGGCCACAAAAATCATATGTCACGAGCTGATATGTATTTATATGAGTGGGTGACGCTCTTAAAAAGAGGCAAAAATTCAGGCTATTTTTAACACAAACACACGCGTCTGCAGACAGGAAAGTGGTGGGTGTGGGTGTGTGTGTGTTGTCAAGGTAAAAGCGCAACAGAGGATCAACGTAATGCGTGCTAGGCACTTGTGAGGGCAGAAAGAAAAAAGAAAAAAAATATTCAACATACAAAGTAGAAAAAGAAATGATTACGATTGTCGTTTAATGTGCGCAACGCACGCAAGGATAAAACTTGCGAATAAATTTAATTGGCAGAATGTTAATAGAAAACGCGAGTGATACGCGTTTTTAATTGAGGAGTCAAGAAGCGACAGTTGTGTCGTGACAGCCACTCCATTTCACATTGACGTCACAGTGAGAACAGACAGAGAATGGGCTATACACACGATATAAAGGGTTAAAGACTTACCTCATTAGCTCGAATGTAATGCACAAATGTCTACGGAAATATGTATAATCCAGCATGTGAATAACATTATGAGATCCATCCGCATCCTTTTCCCTCAGCTCATCAAGTATATTAAGCTCCACGACCGCCTGGTTAAGAAAACGCTTCTTGTTCCTTATAATTTTTATGGCCACATGAGTATTGGTCTTATGATCTAACGCTCTGATCACCTGACCAAAGCTGCCCTTGCCAATCACCTCCAATATCTCATAGCGAAAGGCTATATGATCATGCTCAATCTGTTGAAAAGTTGGAAATTTTAGTATTTGAGTATAACATTTGTATGAGTGTACGTACGATTTTGTAGTTGCCATTGTCATCGTCATAGCCCATGTTTGTGGTATTGGCTGTGGGGGCGGGCTTGTTGTAGTTCTTGCTGGCGTGCTGGCCAAAGTACCAGACCTCCTTGTAGACCTTAAGTTCCTCAAACTCCAGATCGGTCAAGTAGTTGCGATATTTCTTAACCAGTTCTGTAAAAACGAAAACAAATTAGTTTAAATGTAAGCAAACTTCCATATAACAGACTTTGAGCTGAATTCATATTGTTTATTAAATATTTTGGTATATAAAGTTTACTGATCTGTATAAAATATAATAAATTACAGTACAAACAATTTTACTCTATAAAAATGTGTCGAAACATACAAAATTGTATCTAATTCTATGTGTACTACATTTATTGTACTCAAAAGAGTAAGCTGTCATGTTTTTCCTACAATTATTATCAACATTTTTGCAATTCGAGTCTCCCTCGGCTGAGCGCCAAAGTAAACTAATTGAAATCCAACTCGTGACCCTGACCTTTATGCGAATTGTATATAAAATTAATTAATGCCAGCTTCCAACTGTGGACCCAAGAGCGTAAACTCAACTGGGAGCAGTTCTAATTCGCATTGCAAGTTGACGATGCGTATCAAACGCAACGCGTTAAACATTTGCAAATGTTGACAAGGACCCTTTATACTCTTCCCCTTCTACTCACCTGATGGCGTCATGGGCGTGCTGCATTTGACTTCAGCACTACCTGTGCTGCTGGCTGAGTTGCCGGAGCTACCGCTGCCACTGCTGCTATTTGATTTTGTCGAGGATCCTCGCTCATTGCCGCTACTGCTGTTTGTGTTCGAACAGGAGACCGGTGAGCCAAGGTTATTGTTGCTGCCATTGCCATTCAGTGTGGTTGTTGTTGTTTCATTCACATGATTGCTGTTGTTGTTGTTGTTGTTGTTCATGTGACGGCTCACATTGCACAACTGTGGCAAATCCAGCCTGGAGCTAGACAGACGCACGTCGCGTCTCAACTTCTCGTTGTCCAATTGTATCTGTAGGGAGGAAAAATAAATTAATTTTTTTAACATTATATTGAATTGCAATGTGATACAGTACGTATATTGTTAAGTAATGGCAATAGAGGAAGTAAAAGAATAAAAGCTGGGGCTGTAAGTAGCACACGAACGAAGCCAAGACTGTTTAAAAAAAAATACAGCATACTTTTGAGCTTGCACTTTAAAGTTATCAATTGTGTGCTGCATACTTTGCGGCATAATAAAAAATAAAGTTTCATAGCTTTAGCCTCACATATTTAACATACAGTTAAGTATTAAAATTGTTCAGTTAATTTCAAGAGAGGGAAATCTATGAACTTATAGTATAATTTCATATATTTTATTATTATATAATAAAATATACTTATTTAACAAGCTCAAAACAAACTTTTCCAACATTTCATGACTATTATTGTATTATTATTTGTCTTATTAACACTGTGCCCTCTACCCAGTATCTACTCAGTACCCAATTTGTCTGTAAATTGTATCTTTTAATCTAGAAATCTGCCTTTCACTTTATCTCAATTTTAATTCAAATCTTTTGTAAGCCACTTACCGGCATTTCACATCGATCCAACATTGTGGTTCGCTATGTTTGTTTGTGGGTGTTCAGTTTCCAATATTGTCCAAAATGGCACAGTGCTTGAGCCACACAGTGCTTAGTGGTTGGTTGTTCTTATGGAACCGGCCAAAAAGAATTATTATTGATAACCAGCTGCTGGGCAATATGTCTTCGAGTCGCACAACATTTGTGTGTGTACCTTTTGTTGTTGTTGGGCAACTGCAAAGAAATAAAAAAAGAGAATGAATTTATACAATCACAAATATAAACACATTAATAATATAATAAACGAAAAGGACAAATCAAAGGATGGATGTCTTTAAACCCTTGACTTTAACCCTTAACTAACTGTCGAGCTGGCAACCAACCACTGCAACAACAAAAATACTGAATAATCGATGTGCATTCAAAGCACACACCATAAATAAAATGGTAAACCAAAGGAAGTTTCCCCCAAAAATCGGAAAAAAACATCAACGACATGTCAAGACATAACCATAACTAACTCAAAAGCGAGAACCAAACTAAAACAACAAAAAGAAAATAAAGAAAATAAAGAAAAGAAAAACTTGAATGCCAGTCAACGGCATTTAGCAGTTTTCATTGTCAAGGCGGTGTTTGTCGGCAAATCATCAAAAGGCCAAAAACATTGTTAATACATTTTAAGCGCAGGGCCAATAAGAATATATTTCCATGCAACTACAGGAGCCTTATTTCCACTTACTTCCGATAACCGGCATAAACACCGGGTAACCAAAAGTCATGACCAATTATTGGTCTTGTGTGTGTGTGTGTGTATTGGCCCTACTTGTTAGCCCTTTTTATGTGCATTTCGTTGCGAAGGGAAGGAAATCGGCAGTCGGCATGCATAACGATCCTAACCCTTTTATTTGCGGCCAGATAGACCGGGAGACCAACCCCTTTTTTGGGGGGGTCTAATGCAGTTCAAAAGTTACCTGTGCTCGACAAGTTACCCTATGAATGGCGACATAATGAGCAAACAGTTTAGCAAGTACACTGAGAGTAAGTAGTTGGAATAGAAAAGCTAGCTAAAAAATATTGAAGAATATAACTTATCATAGATAGCATAAATGCATGTAAATTCACTTGAATTTCTCGCAGTGCACTTTGCTAGTTCCCACATTTCAAGGTGCCACTGAGCGAACTTTCCTGTTCCTCAAGTTTAACCTATTCACTCAGCTATTTTTCTTTTCTGTATCATTTCTTTTTCGTCTCTTGACATGACCTGCAAAATTTATGGGCTTTTAAAAACTTTTCTGTCATAAAATCATAATTTACAGCATTCGTTTTTGACGCAGAGTTTTCGGATCAACTTGACAGTTGTTATGGCATCGGTGGGAGGGAGTGGGAGGGAGGAGGAGCATTGCTTGCCATTTTATTTTATATCCCACTTTTTTTCCTTTCCTTCATATTTTTGCAATATATCTTGAAGTTTTCTATTTTATTTTTGTTTTTTTCTTTTATGTCTGCTTTTAGTGGCTAAAGTTTAGAGTCGACTATGAATTTCGTTTTAAAGACTCGTTGTCTGGTTCCACTCGGCAGGTCGTCAGTCATAACTGCAGTTTGTGAGCTGAGCTGGTTTATTTCACAGATTTTGGTATATAGAAAGCCACGAGTTAGCGAGAGCAAATGGCATAAACTCAGGTCACTGAGTTGCTTTGAATTTCACGTCGTGGTTATTTGATAAACGAAAGTGTTTTGAACCCATTTTGGAAACAACTGCATTACAAGGCTGTCAAATTATGTCTAAAAATAACTTTCGACGGTCATGGGCCAATTTAAAGTGACAAATCAATGATATAGATACAGCTACAGATACAAAGATACAATAGGCTTAGCGTTCACAATTCTCTATTTAACTTTAGCGGTGACTTTGAGCTTTTTGCGCTAATTTCAATTGAAAACCGACCAAAAACTCTTTGACTTTGACACCCACCCAATAAAAAATATAAAAAACATAATCAATTAATTTGATCCACTCAAGTTTAAACGATATCTGCAATTTCTATGCATGGCATTGAAATTTAAATGTCAGTTTCAATGCTTTTTCGTGTACTTGTTGTTATTTTTGTGTCTCAAGTTTGCGAAGATGTGTCAGAGAAGTTGATTTGCTTTTGCTGGCATTGAGTTAGTAAAGCCTTTTAAGAAAACCTTCAATCACACCACTGATATGGAGTTATTGGAGACAGCTGTTGGCTTGAAATCAAATTGAATTTGATTTATAACTTGAAAGAAATTAAATTTGAAATATTTGATATCGTTTTTGAGACATTTATTGCCATTCATCACAAAATTACAGACAGTTCTACATGTTTCTACTTATTTAACTACCTTCAAGTTTATTTTTAAGCTTTTTATTCACTCCACGTTGACCCCAACTGACCCGACACAATAAAACAAAATATTAAGTAATTTATTTAAAATTTCTACGTCAAGTGTCGCAGACCCTCAGCCCAAAATTGGTCACTCAAAGCAATTGAGTTGCTTATTTTGTCGAGTAAAAAAAGAAACAATAAAAATATCAAGAAATTTATGAGCATAATTTGTCAATTTATGGCTAAGTTATATTTTGACAAGCGCGAGAAAATCATTTCTATCAATTCCCCCCCCAAATAAAAAAATAATACAATAAACCAAATTGTGCATTGTTTTTTAAATGCATTTCATTTTGAGTTTCCGTTAGAGTCGCAGCACAAATTTGCTTAACAAATGTCAATTGTCTTCGCTTTGTTTTTATTTATTCTCTTTTGTTTTTCGTCTGTCAATGATTAAATACACAACTTAAAAAAAATAAAACAGCAAAACGTGACATTTTGTTGTTGACTTTTGACACTTGCAATCATTTTTTGGGCAGTCGGATGGAAGATTTATAGACAGTTGATTCGTTGCATTTAAACGAAGCGTATTATGTAAAGTTTGTAACGAATTGATATGGGAATAAAAGTGTTATAATTTGAGTAGATTGCAGGAAAAGGTTCAGTGACTACAAGGTATCTACAAGTCGCACAACAGTTATCACTATTATTTATTTTCATCGAAAAACCTTGTTGCAAATGTCAAACTTGTCGGGGAGTGTTGCCATTTAAGTTTACACTGTACAATTGGCAGATGTTTCCAGTCACCATTTAATGCCAAAGAACTCTTTACAACCAAATTCCTATCTTACTCATAACTTGCCTTTTGTTTTCTTGAGCTGTCCATAACTCTATCGAAATATTCTCATCCATTGTTACATTTTTGATTTATTCAAAATGTTTTCTTATGATTTGATTTTTGACGCTTCAAGTGTCTTGAAAATAAAATCATACAAAATTTCTCGTGTACACACTTGTTGCCCAAGATATCACGTATCTTTCTTCTTATATCTATTGTTCGATTATCGCACCAAAAATGCCAAAAAATTATGGACATATTGATGTTTTTGGGGTGAAAAAACACATTTCGTGCCTTTGATCTTTGGCGTATTGTTAAGAAATCTCAATTATTAGCAAATAAATTCCAGTGAGCAGCTAAAAGTCTATAGCTTATTGTGAGTTGATATAAGCTATATAATTTTATGTTGGTCTATTTTGTATCACTTTTACGAGTGTCACAAATAAATAAAATTGTGCAAATCCGCTACAACTTGAAATTTTTATGGTTCAGTTAAGAGCCCCTCTTAATATGTGTAATTTTACAATAGCTGCACAAAAACCCAGCCAATTTATGACTACTAGTCGCTTGTCGAATCCATTTCAAACCCATTTTTATATGATTTCCTTAAACACCATAATAAGACATAATTTAATGGCATGCAAGTCTTGAATTGCTTGGAAATGTAAACGAGGAGAACAAGTTTGGGCCAATTGAGCACACGTAACCTCAATAGGTGAACCTACAAGTTGGCATATCCTAAATGGAACTGACCCACGACAAGGAGAAATTGCACTTAATCATATGGCACACCAGGTTAAAGCGCAACCAAAAACATCGTTTGTCCCAACAAAGCTCAAAATAAATATCGGCCCATTGTGGCCCAGAAAGAGTCGCCCTCAAAAGCAACAGAGAAAACTAAACCCCAAAATACTTGCAAAAAATTCAGCGACATGCTATAAATATTTGGTTCGTTACATTTAATTTGGCGCAGGCACGACACATAAGTGAAATTCATTTAGTTTTCATTATTACCTGAATTATTCTTATTCGTAAAATTACGATTATATTCTTGTTATTTTTATTATTAGTATTAAGCTGAATAAAAGCAGGCCACAAACAGACCGTAGCAAATACGAACATTAACCAGCTAGCTAACGAACTCATAGATTCCACCAAATGTGACCTCATAAGCTATTGACCCACTAACCCAAACGGCAGCAACAACCCCAACCAGAAACACCAACCCGAAGTAATGACCCCAAGCGAAATGTCAACTAATCGCATATAGATTTCAAACAGTCCAACGGAAGTAGCCAACGCTGTGGTCGAGTGGCTCAAAAAAGTGCCGGGAGGAGACCAGACAAGTGTTAAGCTTCAGCTTGTTGTGGGTTTGATTGGATTAAAAAACATCAGGGAGTGTATTCCAAATGGGAATTCCTTTATGTAGCACTGTCATATTTATTATGTTCACTATTTATTCACTATTAAGTTAGTTAGGGTATTACAAATGTCACTACAACCCCGAATAAAAGCCACGCAACAGTTGTCCACTCTTTAACGATTACAGGTGTGACATATAAACCTTAATACCGCAACACAGCAGTACAAATGTCACAGACAGCCCCCTGTCACCCTGTCACTTGGGCACACGCTGCGTATGTGTAATAATTGGTGGTCAATGCTCTGTGTCACAATGCACAACTTGCCCCTTTTAGCTGAGTGTAACAAACTGTAAAACTTGGCTACTAAAACATTTTAATAACTTCCGTTCTAGAAACACTTTTCGATTGTCGTTCCTCCTCGAGTCTCGAGGTGACTGCACAAACACAATGGCTCTCCAAATGGCTGCAACTGGGCGACTCTGGGGGATAGTCAATAAACTTGAAAACAAGTGCAGCAGGTTAATGACAGACAGCGGCTATTTTAGCCATCGAGTTGGCCAAAATTATGCTTTATTGGCTACAATTCGAAGTGCTGTCGGAAAATGACAATTAGCCTTGTGTTGTTGTTGTTGTTGTTGTTGTTACTGAAATTCTCCCTCTCATTTGATCATTGACTGCTTTTCTCCAACTCTCTTTCTAGCTCTCCTAATACACAGACGATCGCGGAAGTCTTTAAATTTGATTGAGTAATATCTTTAAGTATATTTTACTGTATCTGTATCTGTATCTGGATATTTAGCTTGTATTTGTTTTGTTTTTCTGCTGGCAGCTGCTGCCAATTTTGTTAATAGCTCTGACAATGTCTGCCATCGCTGTCTGTTGTCGTCGTCTCACAGCCAACGAGCAGGAAGCAAATGAAACTGTTACAAAGCGCATCGAAGACATTTTGCCAGCGGTCTATTTACCCAACATAGATCTAAGAGTGGGTCGTAACGCCGAAAGGGAGTGGAGTAGTGGAAGTAAATGGAGCTGCGGAGGATGCAAAATAGTTTTAGTTCGGAAAGATCGATTACAAACAAGTTGCTCCATAGGTGTGGCTCTATGGAGTATCTTCTAAAACAGACAAAAGTACACTCAACGAAAGCATGCATGGTTAAAATTAAGATAGTATGTAGCTAACATTTTTAAAGACAATTTAAAGAAGAGATATAAAGGGCTATATATTTTAAAGTAGAAGTGCGACAATTAGTTTACATTTTAAATTAATTATTAAAATTTGCATTAATATTAAAAAAATTCACATGTGGTTCACAGTTATTTGTTTTAGTTGCTGTGACTAAATCGCTTTTAAGTTAATCATAGTCCAATCATTAGGATTTCACAGCAATTTTCTACGCTAATATATATTTAATATACAATATTTTTTGGTTTGAAGCATTAAATATATCCGTTTATTATATTATATATATATTTTTATATCACATCAACTCTACTCTATAATAATAAATAATCGATAAGTTCACAAATAAATTAAGGAAATTATAACATTTTCATCTTTCTACCCCATTTGACTGATCTCACACTTGGAGAAGAGTTGTCTCTGTAATCTTCCTAGAAAAATTGTCGCAATCATAGGGGCATTCACAAAGAAACTATAACTAAGCTAATTGCGTTGATCGCGCACACGCAAACACACACACACACACACATACACACAGTAGTAATAATTGCTTCAATTATTTTCATATTATTATGTGTTAAAATGCTTTTTGTTCAGTTTATTTATTTCACTGTTTAACCCTCCGCAGCCTTCTAAGATCCTCCTCCCAACTCACATCACATCATCTCATATCACATCAATTCAATATGCCGCCATGTCTGTCTCTCTGTCCGCTTGTCTGTCACCGGGTCTGCCTCTGCCCATACGGGGAGTGCTCGCTAAAGTGTGCTCATGTTCATTAACGCCAAAGTTGAGGCAATTGTCGTAGTCGTCGTCGTCGTCGTCGTTGTCGTCTGTCCGCTGTAATCTGAGCGTGGAGCATATTTGTGCTTCCCTCTATGTCGTATGCCAACAATTGCCAGCATATTCCATGGCTCATTGTAAGGCGAATCGTCCCATGTCGCCCGTTCCCCGTGTTGCCAACACAAGTTTGATACCCTGCACACAATGAGTGTACAAAATGAGTTTGATGGGGTGACCAAAATGTAATTTATAAAGAAGGAAGTTTAGGAGAAAAGACAAATCAAATAGTGGGCTAAAACTTTCGACACTTACTTATTTCCTGGTTATAAATAAATATGTTATTTTCTTACTTCTCTGTAACAGAAACTGCTCAGATACCCACTTTAATGGGTATCTTGTTAGTCTAGCTCCATGTCAGCTGCAACATTCTCACTTTTTATTAATAGTTGCTGGATACTGTGGTTGTTTTTGTTGCTGTTGTTGTTGGCATTTTGGTTTGGTTTTGGTTTCTTTCTAGTTTGTCAGCTGTCAGCAGATTTTTTGTTGGTTTGGTTTTTTTCGGGCATGGAAAGTGTGACATTTTGATTAGTTGATATTTTTCGCTGATTGTGCTTGTGATTGAACTTGAGGCGCTTGTGGGTTAATGAACGTCAAGGTTGATCAGAATTGAAATGAAGAAGTTAATCAGGGTGAATTGGAGGCTGACAAAAATTGTATGAAAATGGAATTGGTGAAAGTGCCCGAAACGATTGACCCAATCAGATTGTAACTGTTCACGGCTGCAATTCGACAATTTTCATGCGAACCTACAATCACTTCTCCTTAACATGATTGATCAATCTCGCTGCTGTGCGTGTGTGTGTTTGTGTTATGGATATGTCTAAAGATGCTGCCCACAAGCTGCGTTTTGTAGCGCCGCCTTGTGGTCGATCAGTTACTCGAATCGACATCATACATTGCCTGTTGCAAGTCAAAACCATGAATTCTCGTCTGTAAGTCTGAAAACCACAGGCGCAAACAATTGACAGTTGATTGACAGACAGTTGTCAGTTTTTTTTCTTTTTTTTGACAATTAGGCGGCAAAGTGAAATTGCTTTCCATTTCGTTACGTTGCGCCACAAAGAATCAAAACACAATAACAATGAAGAAGTACAAAAAACTGATGGCAGTACAACAATAGACTCAATGTCTATATGCATATGGAAACAGAGACGAATGAACCACAATTGCCTTGAACAGAAAAATTGATTGGGAAATTATAAATCAAAATGGTATTTTTACACAATATTTACTATTTTTATAGACACTTCTGTATATGGGACACGGAGAAAGCGTTGAGCAATTGAGAGACATCGCTATGAGCTGTCTTTATACCCTTACCTAGGATACTATTGTGTCATGGGTAGTTATACCCTCCAAGGCCAGACAAATTTGAAAGCGTATTCCATATTCCACCACCCGATTTCTACTTGCTTGACTTGCTCATATGTCGTGAGTTTTATTTTAGGTTCTTTTTCGGGATATTGATAGAATGCTGTCAAAAATTGGGTCACAGCGATTCACTTGACACATGAATGCCGAATTTCGTTGTCTTCGCCAATTGAATACGCTACTAATTAGAGGTTGCGCAAAATATACTTTTTCTAATGAAATTATCAAGTGGTCATCATCATCTTGTTGTTCAACTCAATCATCGTCATTAATAAAAGCTCCCACCATAATGTCTTATCATAAGCCGCAGATCATTTTGATGTTGCCCAATTTCTTTATGGCCATTATGATGGCTTTTTAAATGTTTGATGTTCTAATTTCGTGAGCTCAGCGGGCAGTCCAAAATGAATACATCTTTTAGTTCATTTATTATGTAAATTTTGTATCTTATATATAATATTTTTAACGGCTTCGTGGTGCGTTGTTTTGTATCCCACTGTGCTTGCAGTTCTACCATCAATTGTTGATACCAAAAAACTAAAAGTTCTGCTCATATTTGGGTAATAAAAACTACTCACCAGTTTCACAGTTTTTTCACAGTTTTTGTTTTGATTTTGGTATGGAAAATTTGTCTTTAAAATCGTTGCGAAATCATCAAGGGGTCAGTGAACCGGATGGGAGCTTTATGGTCACAGGTGTTGGGATCATTATTTCGGGTGAATTCACAGATGTGTGTCATTTACGATGTTCTAATGAAACATTTCATAAAGTTTTCAATGAAATTGTGATGTAGTAACGAAATTAGTTCAGCTTTCTTTGGAGTTTAATAAAAAATAGTACGATTTCTTAATAAAATTTATTTTTATTTAGTGCTCATATAAACTTAATTTTGTTTTATTATTGGCATACCATTTCCGCAGCTTCACAAAATTTATTTCACCTGACAGCCACTGCACTCTCTAGTTACAAATGACTGCACTATATTACAGGTCTATAAATTCAACTTTTAGCTGCTCTATCGACATTTCACACTCCCACAAAAACGCATCGATTACCCGAGTAACAGAAGCAACCCTGAGTGCGCCACCAACACTAAAGTAGAAACCACAAATTGCAAACCACGCAAATCCCATTCACTGTAATCCCCCCACTCTGCCAACCACTCGAGCCCTTTCCTCGCCCTGCCATGCGTCAAAAGCTTTGCATTTGGCAGCATCAGAAACGTTAACTAAAAACACAGAAATCCATTTGGCAAGCGCCTAAAAAGCAGACTCTCAAGTGGCTACAAAAAAAAAATAAAGCCCCACCTCAGCAGCAGCACTGTAAAACAGTGTTGGCTAAGTATTTTGGCTTGCATTTCAACGTGTACTAGTGTTTTATTACACGTGAAACGACTGTAGCCTTGCAAAAATCCACAAAACACTACAAAAGGAATCTTCAGAAATCAGCAAAAAGCTAAAAAATGAAAAAAAATGTTTGTTTTCCTTGAGCTCCATTGTTATTGTGTTTTTAATGCATATTTGTGCCGTAAAATGTTTTTGTTTTCTTTTTGATTATAAATGTTTCATTTTATTATGATATTTATGCCATCACTTTATTATAGCCTAACGGATCTTGTATACTTTTTAATGCTTTGTCTTTAATCGTGTCTTTTATAAATTGCCCCAATTTATTTTATATTGAGAGAGGACAAGGTCGCAACTAAGGAACAAGCAAATTTCTTTGTTTACCAAGGGGGTGACTTTAATGGGTACATCATTTTTGACACTGTTTGTAATATTTCTGGAGTAAAGTTTACCTTTTGAAAGCTTTACCTGAACCTCCCCCCCTCCTACCTTCTGACTACTCTCAATTCTATTGTAAACGTTTTTTTTTCAGTTTTTTTAGTTAGACACAAGTCTCCGCCAAGGCCGTAACAAATCCCATTCACTCGTCTTACTCGCCGTTTGATTTTTGACTTTTGCCAACTCAGCAAATTGCAAAATTGCGAAAATTCGATTTAAAATTTGATTTTGTTGGTGATTTTCTAAGCACCAGACAATACATTTATCGCATCTCTTCAGGCAAAACCAACAATAAGTTGCCAATAGTCGTGAAAATCTACAAAAGCTTAAATATTTGAAAAACCAAACCAAGCGCAAAACAATTAGACATGCAATACTCGAAAGTACTCGTAATGTCATATTTGTAATTAAAACTAAATTTAGGTTTCATTTGCCGACTCGCTAACGTGTTTATTGAGATATTTTCCATGACAAGTCGCGGTCGAGGTAAGTCAAAAACTTGGAAAATTAACTAAAACAATTAAAACGAATAAGTAAAACTGATTTGAACGGCTTGAGACAATCCATGGGACACATCTATAAAGTACAATTGTCATGTATCTTACAAATGCTAACAAATTTGTGACAAACACGAAACTTTACTAATTACTGATACGACTTCGTGCAGATTTTAATTTGTATGATATTAGACTTCTATTTCTGATCTGTCCTTATTTTCATGTTAAACGATTTAGCTGTTAAATTATATATTTACAGCCGCTTTCTCACTTATAATTTACGGCCGCAGACTCCAATTGAATTTTCAAGTTGGCATTCAAATGCGCTCCATAAATGCAAACTAAACGCTTGAAATTTAAAGTTTAAACGTTTGAGACAGGTCATATATCAGCTGGAGTAAACTGCAGACAAACTGTCAGTCGTCAGTTTCACTCCCTCTCTCCGTCTCTCTCTCTCTCTGTTTTACACTTTTCCCCTTTTTCCCCGACAAACAACTGCCGCCAAAGAGACGCAAAAAGACGAAAATCGTAAATAAAAATGTCACATGAATTTCCATAAGAAAGCACGAAAAGTCAACGGAAAGTGGAAGTTGCTGTTTCCAGACCAAAGCAAACCCAACTTAGACAAAGGAGCGCATATATAAAATGGTCAAATGGGCTGTCTGTTAACGCTATAAAAGAGCATTTGATGCAACTTTGGTATGATATTAATGAATTACTAAATGGAATCGTGTGGGTTTAAACTGCAGTTTGTGTGCTTTTATTTAGCTGTGTGTTTGTGCTGGCCAAGTTATTGGGAACTAAGGCAACAGCTCGCGCTGTTGTTTGAGAGTTGCAATCAGAGTCAGAGTCAGATAAACCCTAACACGTTTTGACCGCGGACCAAAGAGTCTGGACTTTGTCTTCAAGTCGAAGAAACTTGCTAAACTGGCTTTTAAAAGATTTGTTGCTGTTGTTGCTGCTTCTTTCACAACCAACTGCGGAGGTTGCCTTCAAGTGTTGCAAGTTTCTGTGAAGATCATGGTCCAAAAGCCAACAACTTGTTGTTGTTAGTCTCCTTGTGGTTGTCGTTGTTGTCGCCAAAACGCATGTTGTTGTTGTTGTTGCTGTTGTTGTTGGTGCGAGCACTTAAATACTGATTGTTAAGGTTAATGCACTTGAGTTCGTTGTCGCTTCTTTGCGCACCAAACTTGGCTGCAACTGCAAAATTCGTGATCGCCGCCTCAAGGATTTTAACAATTTAACAACCATGCTCCAATAAACGATCGTTAACCGAAGAAAACAATTAAGGCTCAGTGTCTATGACAAATTTCAAATCAACGAAAATATGTTGTAAACGCTTTTCACTTTAACAAGTCTTGAATATTACGCATACGCAACGCTGCACAAAACATATTTACTATTTGTGTTTTTTGTGTGTATTTATGATGTGCATTGGAAAACTTTCACTTGTTTGGAGGCTGTCTAATTAAAGAGACATAAGTATTATTTAACTGACAGCAATTTAGCCGAAGGAAAAGCTGCCAAGATTAAAGATATACAAAGTATTTTTACTCAATACTTACAAGTACTGAATATAAGTCAATGACAAGTGAAAGCTAGGGGATTAAGTGCGAAAATTACTAAAATAATAATTTTTAAACACTTCTTATTTATTTTCAAAATATTTATATGCCTGTAAGCTACGGCGTAAGCGCTTAATTTTTACGATCCACAAACAATCTATTGAAAACATATAAAATTAAGAATTTGCATACACATTTTTAACGACTCGTGAATTTTTCCCGTACAATGTTTGTATTACAAAGAAAACTTGTAATTCATTTGAACTTGAACTACATTATAAAATGATTTTTTAGCTAAACAAATTTCGTACAACAAACACAGGTGGATATTTTTGGTAAAGTAATAAAGATTTTTATAGTGTAACCTTTAATTTTAATTCAACAAAATAACATAAGCTGCTTTTAAACCCCCTCTAAATTCCAACTACGCCCCTGCCACACACATTTTTGCCACAAATATTCTCCGTTAAATATTTTGCATAAATTCCGCATGATTTTCGCTGTGTTTATGTTAAACTCACGTTTAATGTTCTGTCTTTTTTTTGGCTACGCAAAAAAATTAAATTTTGGGGAGGCCATTGCTGGAAAATGGGTCAGTGTTGTCAGCTTTTGGCTGAATTGGGTCAAATGTGCGTTGCATACGAAAAAATAAATCATAATAAACACAATTATTATCATTCGCATGACATTAAAAAGCCACAAGACTCAAGACACTCCAACTCCCGGAGGAAGTTGTTAATTAATGCTCAACAAGAATAAAAGAAAATTAAATAAAAAGAAGTTAAGAAAAAGAGCTGGAAAATATTTGGTGGTTTGTGTGTTGTGTGTTGCTTTTAGCTGGCGTTTTTAATTAAAAACTCGTAGCTTGGATTTTGAGTGGCCACAATTCATTTTTGTATGCTCGAGTAAGTTCGTTACATTCGAGTTCTTGCTGAGGTCAACAGAAGCTGTGACCTTTCCAAAGTTCATGGAGAAATGTTTGTTAGTTTTTCAAGTTTTAATTCTTTTAGAACACTTCAGCAATGAATTTATTAAGTAAACTTCGTCTAAAAGGTTTTTAAAGTGGTTTGTTTTATAGTTTCTAGGGCTAAAAGTGTTTGCACAGATTTTGGTTTGAGGAAAACCCTTCCTTAAACACTTCCTTGTTCTAAATTTCTCTACCCCTTTGCTCAAAATCAATCGATTGGCACTTTTCGTTGCCGATTTCCTATTGATTGTCCGCAATTTCCAACTTCCGTTTGTTGGTCTGTCTTTTTTGCTGACAGTCTGTCTCTGTGTCTTGCTATTCTATTTGTTTTCTTTTCATCTGGCCGCATAACTTACACACACGCACACACACCTCTATCTCTTAACCGGGCTAAATAGAACGCACACACACTGCCTGCATTTTAAGGGCAGCCAGGGTTGTCGCTGCTATTAATACTCTTAACTTGTTCTCGCTTTTTTTAATTTTTCATTTTCATTTAGTTCTGTGGCACGCAATAAATTTGTATGTTTTCTGTCCACTTGCAACAATTCGCGTTGACAGCTGTCGCAGAAAGTATCTCAAAGATTGCCAGACACATTTGCGAACTGATTTATCTACGGTAAATCTGAAAGTGTAGATTTCCCTACAGTAAATCCAAGAGAGCTCGTTCCGTTATCCGCAATCCGATATCATTTACTTCAATGTAATTTTCACTTTTCATTTAATTTAACAGCCACGCCCATTCGCCATAGACACGAACATTGATTGATGCATTGCCAGCGCTGTATGGGGTCTAATCAATTATTAATTTGTGTTGTCCATCAGTCAATCAGACAGATTACATCATAACCACATAGAGTCCAATATCATGTGCATTAATTACAACTTGCAGTTGCATCAGTTAAGCAGTCAACGAACCAAACTTCGGACTCCACTGCAATTCCAGTTTCAGATCATAGACAACGCTTGAAAATTTCACCCAATTTCCTATCAATTGGCTATTCAATTTTCGTTGTCATAACAACAACAAAATCAGCTTTTTATTCATACAATAGAGAGTAGAGAAAACCTGATGCCAGATAAAGAAGCAAGATAGTAATGTGTAGCAGTTGAGCATGATAAACGAGCAGATACCTCCTTTGATCTAGTAATTCATTATAAGTTATGTAATTATTAAACCATTTTTGATTATGGCTTTATTATGTTATATGTATAAAAAATATTTGAAATTTTGGAAACAGTGCTGACAAAAGCATGCTGTCTCTATGTCTTTTACAGGGTATAGCAAATAAGTAAAAACTGGGTGCTTTTGATTTAACAACTGCCTGCAGCAGCAGCAACAGCAATCATAGTTGATACTCTATAAAAGATATAGTAATTTTGACTTGAAGCTTACAACGACTTTGGGGAGAAGTGACAGATATGATAATGTGTATAAGATATGGATATAATTGGATTGAAATACTATAGATCTGTTAATACTTTTAAAGTTACATTAGCTTAATTAATCCTGAAGTGTTTTGGTTTTTCGTTGTTTATGTGATTTCAAAAAGATTTCCATACAAAAATAATAATAATTTTCAATGCTTCTTTTAAGCTGGTAAAAACAATTATTATTTCAGATAAATAATAACCGATTTGGAGCTCTTAAAGTGTAGCAAATATTCGGTTTGACTCTGTTGACTTTTCTTTCATGCCTTTGAAGTATTTTGCTGTTGCCCGTTGGCCACTGACCATTGACCAGCACCTCGACACCGACATCGACTTCAGCTTGAACAGTCGCTGCTTAATCATAGAGGAGCAACTTCAGACCAAGTCCAAGTCAAGCAGGAGGCGCACTTCACTTTACCAGGGGCAAATTTTATGGCTCTTGTTGTTTCTTTTCTATTGGCAATCAATGCAAGCTATTGTCGCGTCTCCAAGAGTTACCTCTTCCTTTCCCTGCTCTTCTCTGCTTTCCACCTCTCCTCTTCGACAACCACATTCTGCTTCATTTGGCTCGCTGTCAATTTTGTTGTCTATTGGCTCTGACCTACGATAAATTTTGCTCTGCGCTTGATTATAGACTCTCGAGAGTCTCGCATCTTATCGAAGCCATGCATAATTTTTGCTCAGTCTCAAGTCTTGAGGCACTGGGCTACAATGGGTCGGGTCTGAGCTTTGCTACGATCTGTTATGGTTACTTTTTGGTTTTTAGGTCGTTCGGGGTTGTTGATTTCAACGCTAATTTATGATATTCAGCCAAGAAGCGATTTAAATTTCAAATGTCAATTGCATACGAAATTTTTGGCGCATTCAACCTTTGAAACTATGAATATATTTTGTAAAACATTTTGTAAAAGCTTTTAAACAAATGTCCCACATCTAAATCCGCATTTGTTTA
This sequence comes from Drosophila dunni, assembly GCA_018152125.1. NCBI lineage: Eukaryota > Metazoa > Arthropoda > Insecta > Diptera > Drosophilidae > Drosophila > Drosophila dunni. The sequence goes on along the minus strand of JAECXC010004138.1, from coordinate 1,089,823 downwards.
AACATTTATTAATTTCTGATTTATCAATTTGCTTAAGATAACAATTTTTATTAATTATAGACTGATTTCCTCTGTATTACCGTTTTAATCAACTGGGTTTATAGTCTCATTTCTACGAATCTCCTAATAAACCATCTTGAACATTCTCAACATTATTTCATGGAACTAGAAAAAGCACCTGAAATGCAACCACATGTCGAATTTGGCCATCATAAAAGCAATTGGTAAACAAAGTTTTCGGCCTGAAAAATTTCCCTTTTGTTGCTCGATTTGGCTGCTACCTGTGAGTAAGTGAGTAAGTGATGCATAAGTAAATAAATAGTAGAACATAAGCAGGGGGAGGGAGATTAATTGGAGGAGGCACAGATCGTGGCGCAAGATCAGCGAATGCCAGACGTGGTCCGAGACCGACCCAGTGACCAAGTTGTGTTAGACAGGTCGATAGAGGTGGCTAACAGACGATAGACCAAAGAGAAAGGAACTCGCATTCGGCGGCGATTGCCCCCGAAAAGAATTTATGATATTTTCGTTATACTTTGAGTGTGTTAGAGTGTGTGTGTGTGTGAGCTCGATATAATGAAAGATCTTGGCGAGGAGTAGACAGATAGCAACTAGAACAGCAAAATGGGCACAGCTGTTATTGTGTGCCTGCTGCTGCTGGCGCCCCCTGCCGGTCGGTTTGTCATTGCAATTGAAAATGAAAATCAAAAGCGCGAACGAGTTTTACAAACGTGAGTTTTGATTTTCTTTCATATTTCGCACACTCCTCGCACCGTGAGTGAAATCGATATCGAGAGTATCGACAGTTTCGTGAGTGTGGCAGTTTGGAGGAGGCGGAAAAGGCGGTGGAGGTGTGGTAAGCGGTGGCTTGGTTAACCATACCAAATCGCGCTTATAATTTGCTTTGTTTTCTCAGTGAAATTGCTTCGTTTTGTGTTGCTGTCGAACATCTTCACTTTGCACATATCTTGTGTCTAATTAACGCTTCGACTTGTTGCCTGCTTTCCAATTGTTGCCTGTTCAGTTGATTTCCACACGTCCCAAATAGTATTCCCCCTCCACACTTTTCCTCCTTTCCCCAGGGTAGGCACACTCCTGGCACTCCTACCCGAAAACGAAATCAAACGAAATCTTTCACGCGCCAATTCCTCGCATACTTTACGCTGTTTAATCAGCACGTAAGTGTTTGGTTTTTATTTTTAGCCAAAATAAAACAATTAAACCGAAAAGGCTGCAATATGGCACACACACAAACACACACACACAACATACTACACACTCGTGTGGATTGTATAACAGCAAACTTGGCGCAATGAATTTATTGCTAGCCATTCTAATTTGCCACGTGCCGCAGAATTAAATACATTGCAAATTCATACACTTGATTATTTAATTTTCAAAACTACTCAAATTTGCCAAGATCAATAAGAAATTTATGCCTTAGATACTTTGTGTGTAAGACAAAATTTTATTAGTTAAAAAAATAAACTAAAAATTGACTTTAACTGTCTGCATATTTTTATAAACTTTTCCTAATTATTTACACCGTTCAGTACAAAGAAAATGTAAATTTTTAGTACCATTTGAATATTTTTGTAGGCAAATAATTTGATGCCGTTGATTAGTGCCCGAAGACGTCATAAAATGCACTATACTTTTAATGACAGTGTAAAACAGAAAATTAAAATTTGATGACAAAGTGCACAGGAGTTTCCATAGACCAAAAGAATTTCATAGTCCCCCAGTTAGTTAGTGCTGGCGAAACATTAAAACAGGGGCAGTATAACGTCGACCAGGGCAGCCAAAACTAATTAACATTCTCGCCGGTATTACGATGCTAAAGATTCTAGTCTCTGCCATGGTTCTATGTTCTATGAAATATGTGGCAGGCGGTCAGCCGCAGCAGCAGTCGGAGTTGGAGTTTAGAGTGTTGCTATGTTGGTGTGTTCAGTTCGGTGGTACTGCATATTATATAGAGCGGTTAAGTGGCTTCACTCTCCACTCGTCACGCTCTAACGGCTCTCTAACAAAACACTCCCTATACTCCCGGGTGTATGCTCTCGCTACCCGGACATTCCAATGGAGCGTACAGTCCAATTGGTAGGGAGCCCCGACATCACTTTGCATCTTTTTGTTTTTCATTTTTTGTTGGATTGTCGACCCTTTGACAACACTTTTTTCCGTTTTTTCTCTTTTTTTGTTATTATTATTATTATTTGTTGTTGTTCGTGCTTCATTCGTTTTGTTATGTTTTGTTTTTCTATCGGAAGTTGTTTTGTTAATTTATGACTTTTCCAAATGGAATTATGTCTACTCCGTACAGGAAATGCAATTAGATTTTTTTCTACACATTCTTCTCTTTTTTTTTTCGACTGGGGGTTCTGCACTCCGACTCTGTCGAGTGTTTTGCTGCTGTTGGTAGGGCTCTGTGACCTACATGTTTTTATGTTCCGAGAATGTTGTAGTGTCTCTTAAACATTTTTATGACACATTTGACAAATTAGTTGAAAATTTACTACTTGACGTTCTGACAAATGAAGAGTGGCAACCAATTGACGTTCCAACTTTGGTAAATGGAATGAACATGTGTTTTCCGAGAGACTCAAGAGCTGAGAAATCACTTGTAAGTGTTTCTTCTAGGGCTTGAAATTGTTCAACTGGAAATTAGCATGAAATTTTATTATTTACTGCAAATAATTAAAGCTACCAAAGCTACGATTAATCCTACTCACTATAGAATACACAATTAAATTATATAATATTTAACTCCAACGTCATCTTACTTTTATGCCTTTGTCAGTACTCATGCGATTGAATTGCAAAAAAAAAGCAGCAACTCATATCAGCCAATGCCTCATTGGAAGTCAAAGCCCCTGAATAACAAACCCAAAACACAAACAAAACAAGACTTTGTCATTCTTCTGATGATGGATCAACAAATTTGCGCAATTTAAGCATTTTTTTGTTGTTATTTTTTCTGTTTTGTTGAGCGCATGTGGCGTTACTTCTGATTATTCTGCCTTGCATTTGAATAACAGTTTGTGATTTCCTGTTCAATATATAAATATTACTCAGTCCCACTGTTGGTGGATTCATTGCTTTATTTGCATACGCATTAAACAGTTATTTATCCACATAAATCACTGCTGATAAGCTCGTCTAAATCATATTTATATATTTATATGATTTTTTATCAAACCTTGACCACTTTTGCAGACCTTCTGTCGTCATTTGTGACTATTAGCTAACACTTGCGATTACGTGTATTTGCTGCAGTTTATTTATATGTAGCAAAGATCTCGACCCACGCCCCCTGCAGCGCACCCAGCACACGCCCTCCTAACACCCCCGTGGCTCCCCCAAGTCGAAACAAAAGTATATAGAATTACGTCGGACACATGCAGAAGACTTATTTGCATTTCGTAATCTTCAGACAAAGAAGGCGATAAAGACGTCGTCTATTCTAACATGTTGAACAAGAAGAAGCTGCAGAAGAACAGGCAGGGGAAGGGAGAGGAGGTAAAGGGAGGACGGGGGGAGAGCAACTGTGCAATCTGCCTGCTGCCAGCCTTTTGTTTAGTGTGTCAGTCTAAGAATACACAGAGAGACAGAGAGAGACACGTCCATTGTTTTGCTGCATTTTAATTGTGAGCATTCGCAATCTCAAGATACGCGTACTCGTATTCGCAGTCGTATTCATAGTATCTATGCCAAATAGTTGTGCAGTTGAGCAAATGTCGAAGTGTTTAAGTAAATGCTCAAGTTGTCAGAAGCTTATACTTTGTATAAATTAAACAAAAGGGGAACTTTATGTACTAAGAATTTAAAAAAAACAAACTAGACTATAAGAAATTTTATAAAATAAAATAGATTATAAATTTTGTTAGGTACTATAACAAATTTAACTGGTTGAAAGAACTGCTGGAAATGCATTTCCAATTATTAAGTTCGCTTAAAAGAATTAATTGTTTAAACATATTAATTTTAATATATTTTTTTAACAGCTTTAGAAAGTTGTATTTACTTAGATGAAGGCTTAAATATCTAATATCAACAGCTGTTCATCTTATAGAGTATTCAAATGCAGTGTTTGCATGTTCGGCATTTGTACACTTATGTGATATCTTTAGCTTAATTGTTGCTACGTGTATTTGAAGAAGAAACAAAAAACTTTTCTAACTTGAAGGTAATTGTTGCTCATTTGCCTGTCTCTCTGTCTGTTCGTCTGTCCGTTCGTCCCACCGTCCCACTGTCCCGCTGTGCGTCTGTTTGTGTGGCCGTTGCGCATGGCCATTGTACAAGTATATTGTCAATTACTTGTGATTTACGACAGTTTAATGATAGACGCCGACTGACTTTGTCTTGGACTTGTAGAAGCTTTTGCTAACAATTTACATGATGTGAGTTTAGCATGTGATGAATGCGCTAAGTTCTTGCTGCCCAGTGTTGCATGTAATTGGCTCATAAAAGTTTTCTTTACATTTTGTGCTTTGTTTTGTTGCATTCGAGTTAATGTACAATGCACTCGATGGACCCTAAACTGAGGGCTATACCCAAGTTGGGCCATAAAATGTCAACAACTTTCCAGATGTCGGACGATACTTGAAAGCTGTGACGCAATGCATTTCAAAAAAAATAAAGTCGAGTTGATTTCAAGTTTTTTAAATGTTTTGCCATTTGCTTATGCAGTGCTTAAAGCCGCACAGGTGTGTTACCAACATTTCCAATCACGCTAAATAACAATTAACCATATGTGGAAAATGTTATTTTATTCTTTTGTTCTCTTTTCTTTCGAGTTTTATTCAAAACATTTGGCAAACAACGATTTATTTGGGGGAATGCCAAAAAGCGGTTTGAGTCAGCGTTTGAAGGCGACGATGGGTTGATAAGAAACTTGAACTAGTAGAGTGGCTAGTTTAGCAGAAGTGACTAAAAAATAAATAAACAAGTGTCGCATGAATGAAAGAACTCAAGTAAATAAACAAATTTAATTCAATACCTTTTTAAATATTTAAACAAATAAACGTTTTAAACAAACTTTGAAACTTAAATTAAATTAAACAAGCTTTTTAAATTATTTGCTAAGCAGTTTTTAACTATTTTTTTCTTCTTTTAAATTTTTGCTACACGTTCTTTCGCCTTTGCCCATTGTTCATCTATTTCTTTTGAGTCACCGCACCAATAATTCAACAGGTTCTGCTTTAAAAATTTCTATCTACTTTGTTTTTGTTCTTGTCTTTTTTGTGTTACTGTTTTTTTTGGCTCTAAACAGCAACTGGAACCTGACAATCTAAACCGACCACCAACCGACTACCGAAAGGGAAACGAACTCATTGAAATTCTTGACAAGCTACGCACGCGAATTGGGTAAACTAATAATAAAAGAACTGAAAACGGAGGAAAAAGAATAAAAAGAATAAAAAACAAAATGAGAAACACGGTGTCAGTCAGAGTTAAGAGAGGCTCTCACAAAGTGTTACGTGTTTTTCCAAATATCTGAGCACATTTCACGCCAAACGCAGCGGGAGTCGAGAGTTTTCCTAGAATTTTATTTCATTTTTCTCTCTACTTAAATTGTCATTCAGCTTCAATTGGCGTCAAAGTGGAAAATTCAGTTAACAAATAAGCCAGGCAAAAGGCAACTGACACCACTGTGCACAGTGGGTGAGCAATAAAGCTGCGTTTTGCGGCTAATGCATAAAACTTTTAATTAGAAAAGAAGCAAAAAAAATCGCAAAAATGATAATAATACGAGCTTAATGCATATGAAAAGTTTTTCCTCTGTTTTTTACTAGTGGAAAGACAAACAATGGCACAGCAGCAACTCCGTTAAAGGGGAAACAAAAGCCCGGCTCAATGACAAAACAGCCATAGAGCAAAAGTATCTTTAGCGTCGAGCTGTGTATCTGTGAAATTGCAAAACGGGCGAATGGCGTACAATAACTTGACACATATTGGAGTACTAGTGGAACTGCCTTCCCTACTGCCGAGTATTTATCATACAGGAAGCACTCTCATCGTCAAGTGCATTACACTTTCAGCATGCCAAAGCATTCAGCTTCTGTTAGTCTGCAAAGCAAGTTGAATGAACCAAAATGACTCCCTTTCTACCGCTTCTAAAACTTCTGTTTAGGGCTTGATTAGGGAGTTGCAACTGGCACAGAGAACTCTATGTTGACTCACAAATACGAGTACAAGTATTCATAGTATGCATTCGGCAATAAATAAAGTCAATACCCAACTGCACTGATAAACTGTCGGTGGGTTGTAGTGTCTATCTCTCAAGTTATGCATTATGCAGTGCTTTTGTATTGAAATTTTTTATCTTTTGTCGGCATTTATTTAACTTACAACTGTTGTGGGTGCAAGTTGCAACATTGTCGCTGCTATCAGAGCCGACTGTGGAGTCAGTGGGTCAGTGGAGCAGTCAACTGATTAGTTCAAGATAAGTTAAAAGTTATATATGTATTAGAGCTTTATGACTAGCAAATATGCTGACAGTAGTTGCCATCAGGGGGTTAAAAGTTGAACTTATTTAAAAAATCTCCGACTCTAAACAACGTTATAAACAGCCAAATTCAACTCTTAATTTGTTTAATTCGCGGGTTAATGAACTTTGAACCCGCTGACACGACACATGACCAAACTACAAGCTCTTGCACAAGAATCTGCCATTCGATACGCCTCCAAACGTCTTAAATTAATTATTAAATATTTTATTTGGAGGTTTGCTTGTTGAACTCACCTTTAGACACAAAAGTTTCCTGCGCAATGTCTGCAAAAAAAATCAGAAACAAGAAAAATTATGGTTAGATTGTATCAGACTGCGCAATATTTCTAGATACATAAGTATAGTTAATAGTATATATGTAAATGGTGTGCATAAAATTAGTTTGTTATGACAAGAATCAGGCTCTAAAAATTAATCAACGTTTACGACATTGCAACTGAATATTAACTGGTAACAAGAGAACATTACCACTCATTACAAGAGTTCCCGGTAAAGGAGGTATGAAGTATGTATAATAATAATAATAAACCTGGCTGCTACCTGTCTATATACAAAAGTATCTATGAGGTGGAAGCAGAGGTGGAAAAAACTTGTCAACTGTAACGCAGGCAATCAACAGAAATGCATAAATTAATAAACCAAGAGAAATGATAATATGAAATGTTATCGACTGTGACTATAATCATGATGACAATGAAGATCATTATGACGTTGGCAATGGCCATGTAATGAGTAAAACAAAACACGAAAGTCAGGGTTAGTTGGGGGTGTGTTGTGCATATGTTGGTAATAGGAGAACTCGAGGTCTCACTACCTACCTTCCTCCCTCCCTCTCTTCCTCCGTCTGCCTTTCTCTCTTTCACCCTGTCTGACTGTCTGCAGCACGCAGCTAATTTCATGCTTAGTTGCGCCGTATCTTTTATAATTGATTGTCCATGGAGTACTTGCAATATATGGCAGGTAACGACCAGATAACCAAAGACTGACAACTCAGTAAAAGGACACACTATACACCCAAGGAAAAAGCCATAAAACAACTAGAATCAACAGAGCGGAAATACGCACTGCGGTCCCTACAAACTTTTGTCAGTTTTAAAACTTATCAAAGCCAAGAATACTCGTTTTTACTGAAACAAAAAGTACTTAAAAGCTTGTCAGTTTCAGTAAGTTTGTTGTCAAAGCAAGTAATTACGGTAGTAATTAATTAAAAGCGCTACGCATAAATATTTTAAAGCATTGTCTTTGTTTTAAAAGGGGGATTTAGGCTGCTCTTTGCTTTTTGATTCAACCTCAGTTCAATAAGCTCAGTTTGGTTAAAAAATTATAGTTAATAGTTAACAAAATTGGCAATAAACCGTCTGTCTGTCTGCCCTAACTCACTGAGTTGTGTCCTTGCAAATGTCTGTTGACTTTACCAAATCCACTTAAGTAGATAAATGATTTTACAACGTTGTAACTAAAGCATTTGATGACACGCACTTTGCGTGTTTATTTAATACAAATTTGCATACAAAGTAAATAAAGCTGAATACGAGACTGAAATAATAAATACAGAATTTGCACGCCCAAAACAAAATAAATTCACTATTTAAGTAAGGAATGCATTCATCCAAAAATTGTACCGTAAATAATTAAAAATTAGAAGATTAAAATAAGCCATAAAGTGCCCATTTTGAGACATAAATTCAGTAGCTGCTGATGGATGTGTGATGAGCAGCGTTAATCTAAATCCTTGGCCTTGTCTGGCCACACTCAGCACACACCCAATTCCACTTAAAATACGTCTCGTCTGCGGTTCTGATGAGCTCAACCCAACGCTTACCTTGACCCAACCCAACTTAATCCACTACAATCCAATCTAACTGAACAGAACCGTGCCCCAACTCAAGCTGAGCTCAACTTCTTTGCATCCATAACTCAACTCAACTCAATTCTCAAGTACTCGTTATAAACCCATGGGGCAATTTCAATGGGTTGCGAGTTTGATGTTTTGACCCCTCCACTCTTCTCACCCCGCCTACCGTCCCTCCCCATCCCCCACTGGTCTCCTGCTAAAGTGTAACTAATACGCAAACTTGGACTGGCATAATAGGTAATGGGAGTACACAAAACCGATGGCCTGCTCTTTGATTAATGGATGCCGCTACTGTTTGATACAATAGGCAGGGCAGGTTAAGGGGGTGCGGAGGGGGTCGAGGGGGCACCACAATTTATGCACGTTTTGATTCGAGACGCTGGCGGCATCATGATTCTGTTCATATTTAAAGACCAAAAGAAGACGCAAGATACGTATTCGTATTCATATTCAGATTCGTGTATGTAGAACCAGAAATTAAGCATAGAACCTCAGATGTACCCCCCTCTCCCACCCCTCCAAGAGCGTAGCGAACATTCAGTTAATCGACTTTAAGTGGTCGTCATCGGGTATTAAATGCTTGCCAAGACTTGCTTGAGTTAAGTTCAGTTCAGTTTCAATGTTAAGCATATCATTTGTCTTGTGGTCTAATAGTTAAGTTAAGAACCCAGCAGGAGCTTCATGCTTTAAGACCAGTTGAGAAGGGGCCTAATTAGCGACAATCATTTTTCATCTCTTGTCGAGTATCGAGTGTGTATACCCGTTAAAAGTGGAGTTGGAGTATGTGTGACTGAATATACAGTCTGCCAAGTCGGAAAAACTAGGACTAAAGCAGACAACCAACATTGTTGGAGAACTACTCAGATCAGCCCTCTTAAATTCATACTTATGAGAAGGAAATTAGCTCTTAAAGTGTTTAAAGACTTAATCAAACTATTTCATAGCCTTTCAGTTTAAACTTGTAGTCCAACTTAAGTAAAGGGTATCTCAAAGTCGCGCTTCAACTAGCTTCCATGCATTTACATTGCATTCAACATCAGTCTGTGATTAGTTGGCTTCAATGCCAGACTAAGAAAATCAGGCACTTGACCAGTTTCTGTTTATTTCTTTTTGTATCTCACAGATAAACTCGCCAAACTGTCACTGCTATTGTTGCCAAAACGTTGTATCTTTTGTTGCCAGCATTAAGCAAAATACTCAAATAAATTATCAAGCAGAACAAATTTGTTTCGCAAAAGGGGTGGAAACTGCTGAGGGGTGTATCAGTTACCAGATACCCAGTAGTTTCAGTACCCTCCACAAGTTTGCAGCTTTTTGTTGTCGCATTGTGTTGCACAAAAGTTTTACATGATAATAAATTTGTGGACGCTGTTGTAGATAAAGGGGCGTGCCCGACTACTGGTATGTGTGTCATGTGAGTTTTGGGTGTATTGTATAGCTACCTTGGCGTGTGTGTGTGTGTGAGTGGGTTGTAAACGAGTTGAGTTGAGCAATCTGAGCAAGAAGATGTTGCCATTGTAAATTGGATGTTTTCAAGGAGAACACACTCTTTTATAGTGTTGATAAGCGCACAAAAGAGTACAAGTTAATCATGGGTTAAATTGGCTGAGTTGTTTGGGGTTTTAAAAGTGATTCAGTGAAGAATTTACTAGGAATTAACTTTTTAGACAAAGATATAAAACATATAAATTTTATAAAATTTTTTTCCTTTTTCCGCACTTTATCGCATTTAATATCAATTCAATTAACAGCTTATTAAATCTTTGCTTTAGACGTGTCTCGTCTCAATTTAATTTGCATTTCGAGATGCATTTTCAATGCTCAACTCACTGTTGTTGTTGTGGAAATTGTAATTGTTGTTAGCCAAGTGCTTAATATGCAAAGTGTGGTATGCACATTGTGGCCAAGACAAGTTGTGCTGTCATTTTGTGTGATTATTCAGGCGACACAAAAGAAATGAGTTATGGATTGCACTTGTTTCAAATGGGTGTGAGTAGAGGTGTGTGAGTGTGTGTGTGTAGGTGTGTGCGTGCACTCACACTCGTGGTCCAGCGTCTTGGCCAGAGGCACTTACGGAAGTTGTTGCCTAACCAGTTACCTGATAAGGGGTGCGGTCTAATGATCGCTGATCACCGATAACTACACGACTATCAAGTAGAACAATCTTTTTTTAGTGTCTACTTATGTATCTACAGCCACGTAGGTTCGATTAATGTTTTTCTAACAAGACTGATTAAGTTTTTAATCAACGTATTTTTCAATTAAATATTTGTATGCATAATTAATATTTTTTTAAGCTCTCACACATTTTGTGATTATAATGTCTTTTATGTACAGTAAATTGTTTTTATGGCAGTCAATGTTATGTTATTTTTATGTATGTATCTATAACTCTGCACTCAGCTGACACTTTAAGTGTAAATCTTCTAAGCTTCAAACCGACTTCATCACATGATTTCGTTTGTTTCTTGCCATTTCTAAACAATTTATATTTTATTTTTAACTTATTTTGTGTGCAATAATCTGAGCAGACAGCTCAAAATAAAATACCAAAACAAAAACACGCGAAATCTTAGATAAGCTTAAATTGCGTTTCTCTAAAATGGATTTCTTTTTTATTCCTTTTTATGTGTGCTTGAAGCTTTGACTTGGATTTATTTTATATTTCTGGACATTCGCGGCGAGCATGAAAAGTATCTTCTTTGATAGCTGAGCTGAGCTTTTAAGTATATTTTATGTTGGCATTTCTCTCACACCCTCCTCTGTTCCCCTCCACCTCCCCCTGTTGTGATTTGTGCTCCGACTTTGACCACACAAGGTTGACTTTCACGCGACACTCGACTCGGAATTGTTTTGTTTCCTTTTTCAGTTTTGCTACTTCGTAATACACGTAATTCGAAATCGATTTCGGGTTGCAATATGTGTGGAAATGCGAATTGATGTGCCACACACTCACACACAAGGTTTGTTTGTGTAATCATATCTGAGGTCTTTGTTACAAACAAAAATCTTATCGCATTTGAATGAGTTGCAAGTGCGCAATTGTTCTTAAGTTTGTTGGACTTTCCATGAAATGCTCAGCTGTCAAAGCATTTCAAAGTACAACTATTCAGTTTCCCTATCACTAGCAATTCATGGAAATACTACAGTAATTTCAATAAAATATACAAACATTTATCGGCGAACCTCCTACACTTGAAACATATATCCGGCGCTATCAATGGCAAAATTGATGACTGCATAAATTTGCGACGCATGCAAATCATAGAAATGTTCTCTTAATTAAATACCAGTTGTGTCACAATTACAATTATTTTAAATTATTGGTGCATAAATATTAATTTAGTTGAAAATCAGTGGATAAATCTGCATAAATGATTTCTGTTTCAGGTTCTGCGCAATTTACACAAATTTGAAATATGAACTCGAGTTTTATCGCGCAGTTGTTACGCCCGAGATGCAGTTTAATGTATCGCAATGGAATTTCCATAAAAAACAAATTGAATTTGAAATTCACTACAAATATGCGAAGCAAATTGTGCCAGCAGTCAGGGAAATAGGAATTTTGTCTTGAGTTTGGACAAAGAAAAAGATTCATAAACTTTAAAGTAGATAAATAAAGGGTTTGAAAACTTACCCAAGTTAAGTTCTTAGTTTCCCTTGAGTTTCTCACGATATGTCTACCTAGTACATAAGGTTTTCTGTAAAAAATCAAAAATAAACTAATTTAATTATAAATATAAAGTTGATTTAAGTAAAATAATTTTTTAAGCTACTTTAGGCGATCAATCAAATGTCTATCTGGCAATCTTTGAGTACACTTACAACACTTATTCTATTGGCCTACATTTCACTTAAGCCCCAACTACAGCAGGTGCCCCAAATTTCCATTACACGCAACCTTATCACAAACTATGCTTATCAGCAGCTTATGAAATCAAATATATTGAGGGTAACTAAACTATTTAATGATACTTTGATAATATAAAAGAAATTCCATTTAAATCTAGACGCCTGTGCTATCGCAGGTCTCAGTGTTTGACTGATAAGCGACGATTGTTAAAGGTGTTATCAAATATACGCCAGATGGGCCAGACACCCCAATCAGCAATTGGGGGCGTGTGAGTCACTTGATAAGCAACTGCAGCGATTAAGAGATAAAGAGATAAAGACAAACGATTTGATTGATAAGATTTGCATGCAAACTTTTATATAGAAAGTTAAAAGGAGTGATCTCTCAGTAGTGGAGAGCTACAAAATTAATACGCTTTATCCTCTTTCAAAGCCAAACAAACTGAGCTGAAGCAAACGCTTCACACATAAATCAGCTGAACAAATTAATGATAAACATTCGTTGGTTTTGAACAACAAATCAAATTGTTATTAAGTAGCATAAATATCGCATTGCTATATAAGAAGACTGGCTGCAGACAGGCGATAATTCAAAGATTTAACTGCCACTCCTCTCGAAGCGAGTAAAGCGCAAAAAAATAAAAAGAAAATCGAAAGTGACGACTGTACAAATCGGAGGATCTCAGATCGGGTGTGTGTTGCGGATTATTTGCGGATCACGTCGCTGATATTCCATTTAAATATGTAATTTGCATGCAAGTGCAATTTTTCATTGGTATGCACTGAGATGCGCCTTTAAAAATTTAAAATGAAATAATGATTAAGTAGCAATTTCCTTGTTTTTATTTATACTCCATATGCGGCATGACAGCAAGCCCCCAAGAAGTCGGGAATTATTTAATTTATTATTCCTGTAAATCCTCCAAAAAGCAAAACAAAAACATAAATGTATAGAAAGCAAAGCGACAAACGAATCATTTTGTTGAATCAACACAAACTATAGGGTATACGACATGAATTAATAGCAATAATAATAGCAACAAGTGGGAACACATAAAAATAGACCAAGAAAATAAATAAACTGTTGAAAGCACGCAAAATGTTCAGTTCAAAATTGAAAAAAGCTCGTAAAAAAAATACAAAAAAAATAAATAAAATCAACAAGTGAAAGCGCCAAAAATAATACAATCTCGTTTTTATCTATTACACAGCTGTTGGCCAAATGTATATTGTATCTATGAGTATTTTATAGTATATCTTGACGGCAATAAATAAATAAAAATAACACTGGCAATAATTGCGACAAATCTTAATGCATTGAAGATTTTAATGAATTAAAATGAGCGACAGTTCATTAAGGTTTATAGCAAATCGGTTTGAATATATATGCATACCTAATTTTATTTGTCTAACATTTCACTTTAAATATTATTTTAAATAATTTAAAAAATCCTTGAAGTTATATAATTTTTTTATACATTATTTACCCCCACAAAAGTGCAAAGATAATAGCAAAACATTGCGCATACGCCGCGTATCATTCATGTACAACATTTTGTGGCTAAAAATTGTACAGTGCTTGCATTTGTATCCTGCCAACCACGTTTTGAAAGCAACTTGTGTGCAGCAGCTGGTAATTTACCAACAACAACAACAACAGAAATATGATTAACCGCAACTGCAGCAGCCCCCAAAAGATACAAAATGAATGTTGCAATCTCTGCTTGGTGCAACAACAAGCATTGCATGACTTTTCGAGTCATAATGAAACTGAAAACAGCCAACAACAACAACAGCAGTTGGCGTAAATTAACGTTAGCAGAAAAATAAAAAAAAACTAAAAAACACTAGACAACTCGACATCGACTGCACAAATAGAGTGAGAGGCAGCAGAGACTCTGTTTTGTGAGCATTTAACAATTTTTGTTTTATTTTGCATGTATTTAACTGTGCACAACACACACACACACACCAGCATTTGGGCACAGTAGTCGGCAAATCAGCACAGATCATTAACAACACCGCCCTGTACATATTTTATGGCAAGGAGGTCTTGTTACATAGCCCGCCAACTGGACAGCACAAATCTTGTGGCCTTGCTGCCTAATAACTGCAGTTGCCTGCTAACTGAAGTTTTTTTGTATCTTTTCGCAGTTTGCTGTAATTTTGTCGCTGACTTAGCCGCATCTACATAAGTAAATCACTTTAATTTGCCATTTAATGCCCTATTGTGAAAGCCAAGAGGGCATATTAGTGTCGCAATTAGAGTGTTGTGTCATAAATTTAATGTGATCTTGAAAAATAAACTAGATTTGAGCTTTAAAAAGAAAATAACAACTTTAATATTATTATTAACATTTTAAATGATGAAATTTAAGCTGAGAAAGTTACGGGATTACATAAAAAATATATTTTATATGGAGTAACAATTTTTCAATAAAAGTATTCCAATTTCCTATTGCAGCAAGTGGAATTTTTGGAGCATTAAATATTAAGGAAAATAAGAAATAATGTTGGCGAAATAATTGTAAATAAATGTGAAATATTTACGTACACGCTTCAAGTGATTTTTGTGTAATTATTTTGTAGACTGCATTTCTTTTCTATGCCTGGCAAGATCTGTGATCGCGAGTACGCCCACTTTTTACATCATTTATTATGTGGGCAATCTAGTAATGGCTGCGATTCGACTTTAAATTACTTTTTACTTAAGGTGAGTTGATCGGTGGGGAGGGGAAGGGAACTGGTATAGGATATCTCATTGCATGTTGTGTGGCACGCTTCGATGGCTGCCACTGCGTTTATCGAATCGCTCAGCTTGAACTGAACCGAATGTATCTGCATTGAGCATTGAGCATTGAGAGTGTGATTAGAGGTAGGCAAAAAGCCACGCGTGTCTCTAAAAGGCTAGTTTTGAAACGGATTTCAAAAAAAATATCTAAAAATTAAATAAGCACAAGAAAACATAGAAAAGCTTTTAATAGATTTGCATTAAAAACTTTCTTGTTATGTATACATTTAAAATGTATTTAATAAATATTTTAAAATTAATTAATTGAATCTGCTTTCCTATTTAAGCAAACTTCTTTAAATACATTTTTCTTTTAGGCATTTTTACATTTTATAAAATTTCTCTCACTTGTTCTTACTAAAATGTTTCTCTTTTTGCAGTGTAGCCCCGCTTTTAGCCACTTACACTTGCAGATACCAACTATTTTTGACGCATTACTTGGCCAGCTGTAGGCGTTGTTGTCTGTTCGCTGGGCTTTTGAGTGTCAAGAACTTGTCTTGGCCATAAAAAGAGAAACTGGAAGATATGTGCACCAAATGCACGAAACAGCCAACAACCAACAGCCAACAACTTCCAACTGCCAACTAACAATTGCCAACAATTTGGTTGTGGTTGTTGCTAAAGTTCAACCAGTTTGGCTGGCAAGCCGGGTTTTAAGACTTTTTATGGTAGCTTGCAGACATCAGCAAAACTAAGAAATAGCTGTCAATGCGCAGGTTGAAGTCATGGCTATACCTAGGCCATGGTTTACCATAGCAATTTAAGGGCGAATCTACTTGGCAATTCAGCATGGAAGTTGCCAGCTGTAGCTGTTCTACCAAGGAGAAAAAGATACAGATACTTTAAGCCAACTTTAAGCTAAGTTAAAATGTTTCTTTGATGACCTGCATAACAAAGCATAAAAGAGTCAATAAACCCTTTTATATTATCATTCAACATAATCAAAACAGTGCAGCAAATAAGCCAAAACAAGTTTAACTATATATATATAAATTTATAAGGCTGATTCTGTTCTTTACTCCAAATACATTGAGGACGGAGGCAGTGAAGCATTGCGAGGCGAGAAAATTCTGAAAAATGGCGAACAAATAAACAAAAAAAAAACAATCTAGAATTGCTAGCGAAAAGCATAACAAAGAGGGGCAGATACACACACACACACACACACCGCGAGATATAAGCAAAGTAAGTACGGATAAGTACCTATACCTACGACAAAACAAGACGAGTCGACAATGCGCCTCTGAACCTGCCAACCGGTTCTCAACTCTAGACTCTAGAGTACAAAAAACAAATAGCAAAACTTGAGCTTGAGTATCCATAAACCAAACAGACGACAGCCAACAACAACAGCAACAACAGCAACAATAAGAACATCTTTCGACCGCTGCAAAGGGCAGTAGATGTTGTAGATACTTGTTGGAAAATCGAGTTTTAGAAGCTGCTGGCCAAAGTTGCTAAAGACTACAGGTAGATGCACTTCAACTCCCTGCTCCTACTCCTACTCCGACTCCAGCTCGGGAGCAGGAAATGCTCAGGCTTAAACTGAGCAAGCTACACTGTGAGAAAAGTGTGGGTTCAATTGAATAGACAATTCAATTTAAAGTGCGTTTTTAAGAGACAGATAAAGACATTTATAAAATAGTGTATAAAAAAATGTGTAGCAGTAAAAATTATTATGGATTTCTGTTCTAAAAGATACATGTCAAATTAGTGTTAAAACATTGTATAACAGATTTAAAACAACAAATTTAAAATCACACCTATTCTAAGACACGTTTTTAGCTGGAAAATATAACAACTTTACACTTGAGGAAGTCTACTAAGTCAATAAAATAAATTATGTACATAAATACAGTGAATGAAATAATATTGAATTTAAAAAATAATACTTTTAAGGTTTATAAAATTACTTTAAAAATTTTAAATAATAAAAAAAAATTATTAATATATTATTAAACACTTTCTTATTCTTTTTCTGCAGTTTTAAAAGTAATCCTTTTTTTCTGGCAGTGTAGGGCAATAACAATAAGTGTTTGTTTGAAGCCTTTTTGGTCAATGGCTTTCGCAGCGCTAAGATCAACAGCAGTCGCCGAAGAACCCGCCGAGAACCGACGTTGCGTCTTCAGCTCCAACCTCAACCCCTTCTCCAACTCCCTCTCCACCTCCATCTGCGTCTTCAGCTCCGTTTCTCCCTCATCAACGACGTCATTATCATCATTCATTTTTCATGGCTGAGTGCCTGCCATGCAGTTAGCTCTGATTGTTTACAGCTGCCGTCGAGAGCCATACACAGACAGTGGCTTTAAACTGGTTTTACAGAGCCGGCCCGGTGCGCTGCCAGTCTTAAGTCTCGCCCCAAAGGCGTCGCACAGCTGTTGGCCAGGTCCAGAAATTTAATATGCTCCACGCAGGATGCAGGCAGACAAACAGACAGAGAGACACAAGCTGGACAACCCAACCAACTGGGACAGACACACGCACTCAAATTGCTGACTGAAACACTGAGAAGTTGCAAGTTGGCAGAAGTAGACAGGAGCAGTAGTCTCTGCGGTTTGACCTAAAACTTTTTGAAGACATCGTCATCGTCGTCGTCGTCGTAGTCATTTCATATCTGTCCCACGTCTTGCGTCCCACGTCCCACGTCGCGTATGAAAATGTTGAAACTTCAAGTTGGCCCAAAGCTTTGTTAGCCCGTTTCTTGTCTCGTCGAGTTTTGACTTTGTTTTTGGCGGAACTTATACACTAAATACCCTGCAAATTGGCTATTGAGTGTTGTGATTTTAATGTCTTCATTGATTTTTTGACTTTATTAACTAAGGAATTTAATAAAGCTTTCCTAACTTCTTTGAACTGATATAATTAGGAATTTTTTTATTTTTAATCCTATCAATAAAAGCTGCTAAGTTTAGTTATTTGTAGGCACAATTTTGATAAATTTTTGCTTGATTTTTTGTGGTTTAATACTTAGTATTTAATTTATTTGATTTTGAGTTATGTTTAAAATACTTGAGACATATTTTTTTGCTTTCGATATTTTAATTTCTAATTTCTATAATTTAATTTAATTTAATATTTATTTATTTCTACTTTATTTATACAGTATATTTAATTAATATTATTTTTTAGAGCTTTAAATAAATATTTTATACTTAGTATTAAAATAGTTAATTTATTTGTTTTTGCGTTATGTTTTAAATTTGTTTGAAGTCTTTTTTCTGCTTTCATTAAACAATTTTATTTATTATTTGTTTATTTCTACTTTATTTATACAATATAATTAATTTATTTTATTTTATTTTATTTAATTTATAATTTTTAAAATGCTTTAAATATATTTCTAAATCTATTTTTACTCAAATCTTCAACTCTTAAGTAAATTCAAGGGTATTCCCACTTCGTTCTCACACTTATTTACTACATTTCATTTATAATGCAACTCATTATTCTGCGGTTGAAGAAGTTCGTTCTGGGACTGGGTCCAAATTTCAGTTACAGCGTTGAAGTGCATAAATAACTGCGGCTTCTTCTTCCTCTTTCTCTCCTTAACTTATTTTTTAAACGGTAAACGATACAGGTAGGAACGTTACTGGCTTTGATTTAATCTCTGGGGCATTAATATACCAGTACATATATACATATATAACTGTTTGGCTTAGTCAGATTTCAACGGTTTTTGCTCGTGGGTGAAATTGTGGTCAGCTGATAAAAATGAGTTAAGACAACTCCGAAATGCTTTTGGGTCAGCAGCACAAGAATAAGCTAACGGGTATTATAATTAATCACATCCTTTAAGGAAATCCACATAAGTGTATACACAATTAATTACTGTACTTGACTTGGAAGGTCTTTTAAATTAAACTCCATCAATCTCAATTAACTAATATTTCCAACTTAAGCCTACACACATAAATTCAAGCATTAACTATTCATAGATAATTACTGTATTTTTAGCATATACAATATGCTAAATCATTAAGCTAACAAATTTAGAAGATTAACACACATGTTTTTGGAAATCAAGTTTGGCAGGGGAAACACGAAAATAATTCTAAAAAATCAATTTTTTTTTTTAAATTTTGTAGACAAAAAGTTTAGATACATAATGTACAATTACTAAATTTAAGCGGAAACTGTAACAACGTTAAATTTTAAGTGAATTATTTTGAGCTTTTCATTTTCAGGGTTTTCTGTGTTCGCCGTTCAATAACTTGTTATTGGAAAGCGCCAAAAGCCACAAAGTGCAGGGCCAATAGGGCCTCAAGTTCAGTTAAAGAACACATTACACAACTTGGCAACTAAAAACCAGATTCCTAATAGAAATATGTATATACGTAATGCCTCCAAAGCTGGTGCTACCCACCAAATGAGACGCCTAATTAAGTTTCGTTCGCCAACGTCAGCAGAGAGAGAGAGAGAGAGAGAGAGAGAGAGAGAACCGAGACTCGTTGTGCCCAAAAAAAAAAAGGTGGAAATTAATAAATTAATGCATTGAATAATGATGCCAATATAAATTTAAAATACTATTGATACAATGATTTAAAACTGTGGGCAGCCAGACGAAATCAATTTTCAGTTATGGGCTACTTCATCAGCTGATGAGCAGTCAAAGATTTGATGGGGAAAAAGATACAGATACTATTTATAGATTTTTGTATTTGGAAAACCAGTAAAACTGCTTAGAAGTCAGTTAATCATTTTGAAGAAATTGCAGCTAAAAATCGAGTCGAGTCTTCATACAAATTTTCAGGCTGCTGCACCTCGTCTAGACGGAGTCTCAATGACAACGTTGTCAAGGTGTCTGAGCAGTTAATTACCACATGTATAAGTTGGCTAATTATATAAGCAACTAGCATTTAGAATTATTTAGTAAAAGTGTTAATAATTAGAGAGAAATACCAAGTCATGGCTTGACAGGCGAGAGAGGAGAAGACTGGGGGAGAGAGAGAACAACAAGCTGATAATTAAAACTTAATTACAACTCTTCAAATACTGCGATTTCACTTTTTATTATTATGACTTTTATTTTTCCTATACGATTGCCTTATAGACTTGACCCAGTTTCAGTAAATGAAAAAAACAACTAGTCAAGTAGTTGAGAATCATAATTTGAAAATGAATATTCGTTTGCTGTTGTTGTTGTTGCTGTTTTGATGGTAAGTTACTCATCAGCGCACGCCTTCATGCGTGAGTATCTGACGGATACAAAACGTTTGGCAGGTGGTAAAGCAGCCGACCAAGACCCAATTTTCACAATGACAAAAAGGAAAATTTGTTATCATCTTGAACTGACGTATTGAGTGTCTGTTGTCATTTCAATTACAATAGACACAACGACAATTAAACTATGAATACATCAGCGAATAGTTCCTTCACTCGTGTGACCTTAGAAAAAAACACTACACGCAAAAAACTTTGGACATATCCGCCCACTGCATGACGAAGTGCGACAAGTGCTAAAAACCCACCCACGAAAACTGGGAAAGTTTTACTATACTATATATATATATATGTGTATCTGAAGGTCTGGCAAAATGTACTCGACAGCTGACAAACCTGTAGATACAGCTATCATATCTTAAGATCTCAAATAGTTTCCAAACTGACTGCATTTTTGGAGTAGGCGTTCTATTGTTGGTTACTGCAAAAACCGGTAAAACTTCAAGAGCTTTGCATACAAGAATTGTTTAAACATTTATACATTTTGTTGCTGTTGCTTTACTTGTGTTAATTAAATAAATTTTGTAGGTCTTTTTTTGCTGGTGCGTGGATGTCGCGCGACTAATCAATTTCAATTGAAGGTGTCGGCTTGGCACTACAGTTAAGTGATCTATCGAAGGCCTAGAGGCCTAGTAAAATAGTTAAGAGCTTGGCAGCTGACGTAGGCGCCATAATGAAAGCTATTAGAAGGTTATACGATCTACAAAAATCCAACCAAAATTCCTTAAAAAAGAAGCGACGTGTGAAGTTCATTTAGATAGCTTTAAACTCGTTTTTATTGTATAATAAATCTAGCTTCTAAGATACTTTTTGCCTACCTTTATATACGTATTTCTTTTATCAGTTCTTACTCACCGAAACTGCAAAGACAAAGAAAAAGAAAGAGAGAGAGAGTGAGAAATTGTGAGAATTAAGTCATAAAGTGTTTACTAAAGTGCAATAAATTGCTCATAGACATGTGATTAAATTCACTTTAAAATGTTGCCAAGTGCAAAAGGAAATGCCATTTAGTTGTGGTTATTAGCAAGGTTAGATTGGGAACTAAAAGTTGTAATTTAAATATATTGCAGTTAAAATCCACAACATAAAACAATTAACTACAGCGTAATCTGTTTAAAAACAATACAAAACCACAAAATTATATTTATTTTAAGAGTAAACCATCTTCAATAATAATTTTCTGACCTCATTTACTCCTTTACAATTCTATTTAAAATGCTGAATAATTTTCATAGAATTTTTATTACTGTTTCTTTATATTTAATTTAAATAGAGTTGTTTTTAATTTATAATAAGCTGCACAGCAGCGACTTAAACACTGCAATTCCAACAGCTGTTTCACTGACTGAAACTCGTTTAGCAACTTCATCAAATGTTCAGCTGCGAAGCTTATCTAGATTTGAATTACCAGTTTTAGGTTCTCTATACTTCTCTATATATAATTTTATTTAACTAATTGCTCAGCTGAATCAGGCATAAACATTGTTATAAGCAACAGATAACTGCAAGTAACAAATTTGATAAGCGAACGACCTCGTCGCGCATATCGTATAGAAGTAGGCGAATATCTAATATAATTACTTCCTATGTATCTCATAGTACTGTTTTTGTGATTGTTGTATCTTAGGCTAGATCAAGAAACCCTACAACTACTAGAAACGCTTTTTTATACTGCACAATTGTCGGAAGATTTATAGCAAGTGATGCCAACCATTCTGACGCACGTTGGAGGGGCGAAAATTGGCAGAGGAGAGGGAAAAAACGCCGTCAATAGATTTCGTAGTGCTAAATTTAAGCACAATACAAAATATACACAAATTCACACATATATACTCTGTCTATTCATAACTCGTATGCTGTTTGACAACTGATTGTTTGGAAACCCCTTTGAAACCCCCCTGAAACCCTCGTATCTTTTTCGCTCTCTGTTTTAATTACACCTGTTCGGAGAAAGATTCATCCGGCGCTTCAGCGGAACCGTTAATTTGTCATCAACATTTTTGCGGAAGTTACGGCTTTTTAGTGTTAAATTCGCAATCACCGAAGGTTTTTTTTTCGGGGTCTTTGGGGTCTTCCCTGATAAACCGATTTCTGTGTCACAATTTGATTTCGTCTGTTCATTGATAAGACTATTTATATAACGTATCCGTTTGCTTTTCGGTCACTTTTTTTATTGTTATTAATTTTTGATTAGTTTGGAACTTTGATACTTGATTGTTGTCGAGAGGGTCTCGAGTGCTTATGTACTTTAATACTAACCAAATAAAATCTGGTAATTTTTATTTATTTTTACGTCAAGATCTTTGCAGAAGATTTCGTGTGTCGAGTGTTTAGATTAAGTGGCATTGACCTAGACAAATAAATTTAACGATAATTCAATTAAGTTTATGATTTTCGATTAAGTGACTGGAGTTTCGAGAAATTAAATGTGTGGTCTGTTTAAAATAAAACTGTTGATATTTTGGTATTTTTTATGTCTTTTAGAATAGAGAGTTTTAGTACAAAATAAGATTTCTTTAGGCGAAATATTTAAATTTGCTTTATTACCATAAATTCATGCAAAAACTTAGGCTACTTCTTGAGGTCTGTTTTTTAACCAACCTAACGGCACTTATGCCACTTATCGCTCTCTTTCTTTTGCCCCACATCCATCTCTTTCTTTTGGGGCAGTCAAAAGTTTTCTGCACATCATAAAAATTGCGCAAATAGCAACAAAATAAATACTTATAGTAATAACATTTTAAGTCCGTTAGGAAACGGAGCACTCGAGGGGACCAAGTGGGTTACCTTTTTTTTATATGGTACTTTAGGGGGACCATAAAAACAAAACAAGAAAACTACAGACAAAGAGATACATGTGTTTGTTGGTGTGTGTGTGTGTGCCTAACCAAATCACACCTGAGGGCATCTAAATTGTGTCACTGTGAGTGCTTTATGCCCGTGTGTGTGTGGTGTGTGTATTGGTGTGTTTATTCTGCAGAAATGATGAAAGAAAAGAAAAGCAAAATTTCATTAGAATTTCTAAGCAGACGAGAAAATTTCATTTATGCATTTGCATAACTTGATGAGTTCCATAGCAGTCAGCTTAGTCCGTTAGAGCTGTTAAAATTTCATATTCTACTCAGGCTTATGCAGAATTAACAGCAAAGTGAAATTTAACATTTATGAGCAAAGTTTCATAGCAGGCAGCCTTGCAGCTGTAGCTGCCTACCCAACAAACTCACAGTTGGAGTGAAAAGGAAAGCTTAGCTAAATCCAAATGCAAAAACGTGTTGCAAATTGATTAGTAACAACAAAAAAAACAGCAAAAGATTATTAATAATGCTTTCAAGTCGAACAAAAAACAACAAAGCGTTGATTAGCTAGCATACAGCCAAAGGGGGGTCATCTGAAAAAAACTACAGAAAACTATAAAAAAGAACATTATCGATTGGAAGATGCAGATGAAATACTCTTCCAAAAAACACACAGTTTTTTAGGAAATCTAAAACACATATAAAATAATTTTTTAGGATTTGTAGATAAATATAAAATAAATAAAACTTAATTTTCTTAAAAATATTTTAGAAATTTCAGAAAATTGTCACATATTTACTAAGAAGCTTGAGGTTACCCTCTACAAAGTGTATTTAAATCCACAAAAGAATCTCTAAGCAAAAATTTCACTAAAGCTAAATTTTGTATCTGAATATCTAACAGCAGCCGAACTTGAAGATACGTGAGCATTCACAAGAGTGTTTCGCGTGTGTGTGTGTGAGTCGACTGAACTGCTGTTGCTCGGCTGAATCTTATCGTTTCTCAGCTGACTTAAATCTTCAATAGCCTCCCTCATTAGTGACCGGCAAACGACATTGAGTTTATAAATTGGTTTGTTAGTTCTTTTCTTTGTGCTTTATTTCATTTAATTTTATTTTATGTGCTTGTGTGCAAAAGTTTCACCTCAACTTTTTTACCTGTGCATTTCATATTGATTGTTCTCAGACTTTTTATGGCGGTACAATAAAACTAATAAACCATTTGGAAATTTTTGTATGTTGATTAAAAGCTTCTAAAGAAACTGAAACTGGTTGGATTTGCTTATCACGTGAAAAATGAAATATTAATTTTACATAGTTCATGCGGAAATCAGCTTATCAGCCCACTTTTATTAATAAATAAAATAAACAGAATATTAGCAATAAATCCAATGTTTATTATGTTTTATATATGAGAGCTACGGGAATTGCTGCTGGCATCAATGAGAGCTCAACAAATGTTCAGCAATTTGTATACAATACGTAATAAGCAATTTAAATTTGTTTGCATAATATTTATTAAAAGTGTCATCGTACCCGAGTGACAATATTTGCATACACTTAAAAACAGCTGAGACTACTGATAAGATTTATGACTTTATGAGCGTGTTATTTTTGGTTTGGCTTTAAATATTTCCATTAATAAAAAATTATTAAATAACTTAAGTTGCAGTTCTGTACATGATTTTCTCCAAAACTTTAGAACTCTCTTTCTGTGCTGCTCTTCTCTTTGCCTTGCGCTCGCAACTTCACTTTGGAAAGGCTTATACATGTCCTGCTCAAATAATACACACAAGCTGCCACAAACACACATACAACAATATTTGTGTTGTTTTTGGGATGCTGCATAACTCTCCCAATTGTCTGCTCTCTTTTCATTTCACTCCCTCTGACAAACTTCCGCTCTCTGAGCGCAATGTGTGACAAAAAAAAAGAAGCATATTCACATTATTATTGTTGTTGTTTGGTGGATGCATGCAGACAAATTATTACAGTTGTGTATGCGAATATGTGTGTGCCTACACCTTTCATCCACTCGTACATAGCACACACACACAATCAAACACAAAAACTACATGAATACAAATGTACACAGTTTCTGCTCGTACCTTTTTACGATTATTGTTGCTGTTGATGCTGGGTGTTATTGTTGTTTTGTGGAATCAAATTAAACTCGCTCGAAATTGTTGTATACGCACAACCAAGAGAAACACTTTTAATATTTACGGTTAAACTGTTAAACACTTTTGTAATAAATACAAATTATTAATTATTATTTTGCCGTTAGATTTTTGATTAATATTTTATTGCTTTAATTAATTTTTATTTGTTGCTTTTTCTTAGCGTTTGAATCAAAAAATTTTTTGCGCGTCGTTGCGGTGTATTTGCTTTACCGTTTTAATTTCTTGAAAATTTTCACTTTCAATTTTTTACTGATTTCTATTTAAATTGCATTCATAGAATTTATTGCCGCGTTTTATCCAACCCGATTCAAAAATCGTCGACTGCAGTTACTTTATTTTTTGATGTTGCCTGCCGCGTCTCTCACAATTGAAATCAACAATGCGTCAAACGTACGAAAGAACGAGTGCAAAACAAATGAAAACCTTTGGACAAATTGAAAGTAAATTTCAAGTTTCCGCTCCACACATCCGCACAGCACGAACAAATTTTCTGAACTGAAATCCAATAAGAGTCTGGCAGCAGTCAACGCGGCAGAGACATCGGCCGCGGCAGCAGCTGCAGGCAACGAACAAAGGCAAAAGAAAACAAGCAGAGGAGAGTTTGAAATTTAACACGACTACAATCACACTCTGTAAATAAAGAAATAGTACCAGTTTTAGGATTTCGAATAAAATTGTAGAATTTTAACATAAGCAAGTATTTAATTACAGTAACAGTTATGCGTGTGATATTGAATTTTTAACAAATATGTTTCAAAATTTCATTTATGAATACCATATTTTACAGAGTACAACCGAGTCATACCCACGAAGTAAAACAAAAGTACAGCTCACGAAATCAGCAGCACCGACCAGTACACAAGCACTGCAAACACAATGATGGAGCAAAAACAGTGTCGAGAGAGCGAGAAATAGAGAGAGGAGAGCGTGTGAGCAGCAACAACAACGAAAGGCAAAGCAAAAGTAAACACAACGAAAAGCAAGCTAACATAATTGAGTAAGAGCGACAAAACAAAAATGCCATGGTCTGTGCGAGTCATATGGAGAGAGGTAGCGAGACTGTCGTTTGTGCGTGTGGGAGAGTTAGCAGTTGTATGCGTGTGTGTGTTTTTGTGGTCGTAGGCTTTGTGACGACACATAAGAGAATACCGTGGCATGATATTTAAAATTTGAACAGTAAAAGACGGCTTACAATTTTTGGTCTACATGAAAGCAAGTCTGTATAAAAGCAATTTTTGACCATACTTATCAGATTGAAGTAAACTTCCACCCTTATATTTATTTTACTTCGAATTTAATAAGCCCACATCAAACATGCAATCTTACAGATCGATCATATTGCATGCAACTATGAAAATAATACTTGAGATTTCATCAACCCCTAAAAATTATTTTGATAGTCTATTAAATTACTACGATGGAAAGCAAAACATGTCAAGCAATCAAAACCCGCATATAACCGATGGCTATCATAATTACATTGTAATGCGGCTCCAAACCAACACTTGATTTCATCCCTCGAGTGTGGATAAATTACCATTAAAAGGTTGCACTGATCAACGATGCACAGAAACCATAATGCAAAAGAGACTGTCTGGCAACGCTTCAAGCGCCACTTTAAGCAAAGTCAATTTCATCTGCAAGTCACATAAACAAGAGCACACAAGTCATGCGCAACTCTCTTGTTATTGTTTTGTCTCTGTCTTCGCCGGAGAGCACAGAACAGCAAAAACAGAGGAAATAAAAGCAAATACAAAACTCAGCGAGCAAGCGAAAAAAACAAACGCAAAACTTGCAGTTAATGTGCTCTCATCACTCTCCGTCTCCAGCTGTTAACAGCTCAGCGTGTGGTGGCCGTAACAGTGTGCTGTAATTTAACAGTGTCGCCTAACATTGCATGTTAGCAAGTGAGATTAAATTAAGGCATTAAATTTCACAATAATTAAATTAAAGTCTGCACAATAAAATAAAGGGGAAATTGGTCACGCTGCTGATAAGGCTATCAACTGCGCTGCAATCTGTTGGAATTTCTTCTTATCACAACCAAATAAAAGCGCAACAGAAAATTGTTTATTCCAATTACAACATATGGAACAGCTGTTAACGAACGGAGTGTAAGACGAAAAAAAAACACATAAAACTGGAAAGCAGAAATCAAAAAGAAAACAACAACAAAAGAAACAAGAAATCAAAACTAGCTCAAATCCAAACCATTTGAAAAGAGGGCGGTCTGGGGATGTGTTTTGAATACTTATCGCGAGGAGAGAGAACTGGTGCTAACATGTTGAAACATGCACGATACAATCAGCTGGAATGGTGTCGACATTGACACACACCCAGAAAATTAATATCTGGCCTGGATGAGTTAACAGGACAGTTAAGATCGTTAGATAAACTTGACAGATTTGTCGCTGCGAGTTAAAAATAGAAATTCAAGAAATTTTAATAGCTGCTAATATTTTAGAAGGAAGAATATTTTTTATTTTTCAAAAATACTTAAAGCTTTAAAACTTCAAAGTTTAATTTAATTTGTTAAAAATTATTTCAAAATTCTTGACTTTTATTTTTACAAAAATTTCTACCGCTTTTCCCCCATTATAATTTCAGATAACTCCCCTCACGTCCCACATTCAAAGAACGTCTGGAACACGCACTGTGCATGATCAATATCGAAAGAGAGTTGGAAAAAAAAGCTCAAGTCTGAATTCAAGTAATTCTACAACTTCTATCACGAGTGCTGCCCCCACCCCACTACCACGCCCACAGGGGAGTACTGCTTGGCATAACTCCCCAAAGTTTTTATGACAGGAAGAAATCCATCAACACGATTCTTCTGCCGCTCGCCGCGGCTGAAACACAACAGATTTTCCAACAAAAGTGTTGACAGTGAAAAGTGGGCGACTAAAGGTTACCCTAGAATTTTAAAAGAAAGGAATTTAAATATGTAAAAACTTCCCAAATTGGTGTAAGTTGAATTAAATTTCACTGCTACTGTTTTACCTCAGTTAGCATACCCCTCAACAAACTACAGGGTATTCATGAAAAAAACTTACATTTAACACTCGCTTTCTTTGCGAGTCATCGTGTAATGCGCGGCTTGAGGGCCCGTAGCTAAATATTACTACATTAGGCTAGTTGTTGTAACGCCCCCCGTTCCACTCCCCCTGCCCCTGTGCTTCCCCCCGCCCCTTGCTCGTGTCAAACTTTTTACACTGTCACGGGAAATTGTTTGTTTAAAATGCGCGGTGCGTTTAAAATTACATGATGAGCCGCATTTATCAAAAAAAAAAAACTTAAGAAAATGAAAATAAAAAGAAAAGGGAGAAACGAGACAGAAGACAGAAGAAAACATTGCTGCAATTCTGCTGGCAACGTCTGGAGGCTTCATCTTCTTCGCCTTTGTTTTTCTTCAGCTTCGTTTAGTCCTACGCAAGTTTTGTTGTCTGCTGATTATACCAATACACACAGAAACACATATATATATTTAGCTGCAAGTCTTCTGGGGTCGTCGACGGGGTCTTCACTCAATTCCCGACTCTCGATTCGCATTTCTCAATTCTCGATTCTCCTTTAGTCATTGGCGTTGACTTCTGTCTCTGTCTGCTGACCTATGCTGATTTCTTGGAAAGAAATTATGATATTCCTCTATATATACATATATGTATATTCTCCTTTCCTCAAGTCTAGACTTTGGAGTGCCACCTACGCAGCTTTTAATAGAATTGCAGTGGGAATTCTCTGCTTAATTGGCAGTTACAAATTTTATATAGTTCAACGAACTGAACCATCAGTTTGCCGATTTTTTAATTAACTGAACTTAGGGAAGTTACGAAAAAATCGATAAAAGTTATGGAATCAATAGAATGTAATAAAGAAAATTAAATTATTTAAATTTAAGTATCAGCTATACGAGTAGTAGCTTATATATCTTTTTATATATACTTATATATATAAAATTTGACTCTTTACCTAAAAAATACTAAAAAACAACGATTCCCTTCATTATCCAATCAATAAATGTATCTACAGCATAAAATTGTAAGGCTTATAGCTTTGTTTACATATAAACACGCCACTGAGCGGTCTGTAGAACGCTTTGACATACGCAGATACAGTATCTGTATCTGTAAATGTATCTGTAAGTGTTGCTCAAGATGAAAGTACTTTCCGGACTCGTAATGTTGACAATTAATCACAAAGCAAATAAGTGCAGGCAGTTTGAAGGGGAGTGTAGCGGGAGAGGGGGGACTGGACCAGTCCCATAATTACAAGTAACCCCGTTCGCTCCCTCTTCCTCCTCCTTGCCCACCGCCAATCACTGACCGCTGCGGAAAAGTTGATCTGCGTTTGCGGACTTAATCGGCTTCGAAGACGACGAGATAAGGTCCCTCTCGCTGTCTCTGTCTTGGTCTGCCTCTATCTGCCGCTCTATCTCTGTCTGTGGGTCTTGTAATCAAGTAACGGTTAATGTACGCATAAATTAATTATTCCACAAGACAGAAGTTACAACAAATCCAGTGCACACAGGGGCGATCGGTGGGGCAAATCAAATGTCAATTAAAATGAAATGAAATATGTGTTTCTAAGTACACTGAAAAAAATAAGAGCAGGAACATAAAAGACTTAAATACTCGATTTAAGTTTGAATTTTATGGTAAGAAATAAGTAATTTTTTAGAATTTATTATTTAATTAATTAACTTAACTGAAATCGAACCCTTAACCCTAATCTCGATTTAGACTGATCTTGTCTGATTTGATCTGAACTGATCTCTCAAAGGTCGAACCCCCTTTTAACCCGACATAATAGCTGTCCGCTTATGAGAGTTTTGACTGCTAATCTCTACTTTAGACTTTTACTTACTTACTTCTAACCCCAACCATAATTATATTATTTTTTTCAGTGCATGTTCCAGTGTAAACAAAAGATCAAATTGTTGCCGATAAGGCGTGGCTCCAACTGATCTTAAGTAAGAGTGTGTGTGCGTGTATGTGTGAGTGTGTGTGTGAGTGCGTGTGCCTCTATGCCCTCAGGGGTTTACGACTTTCCTTCATTTCCAAACATAAACAGAATTTCTCAAGTGCTTTTCGAACCGGTTACTCCCAAAAATGAATCAGGAGCCGTGACGGCCGTTCATCAAAACCCAAAAGAAATTAAACACGAGACGGGGTCAATCAGCGTTACGGTCTGAGGTTAAACTCCATCAACACAGTTTACACAAGATTTGGGAACTGTTCAAATAAATCTTAAATGGACGTGTGGTCCAAGGGGCTGCCCCTGCGAGAGAAGTTTCTCGAGCTGTGGGAAAGATCAGGGCAGGAATTCGAGTGGGACTTCATAATCAGAGCCACTTGATTGGCTTGTCAGAGTTTAATAACTGGCAGACGAATTAGGCGTAATTAAGTGTGCTAGACAAGCAGATGCCC
This sequence comes from Drosophila dunni, assembly GCA_018152125.1. NCBI lineage: Eukaryota > Metazoa > Arthropoda > Insecta > Diptera > Drosophilidae > Drosophila > Drosophila dunni. Next base: position 1,059,190 of record JAECXC010004138.1, on the reverse strand, counting down.
TGTACTAGCATGGTTATAAATACCAAAATACTGTTAAGAATTCAGTTTAAGGCACTCTTTTTCTCCTGCCTCTTTACAGGGTTCATGCCCTTCTAAGTGGTCTGAAGTGAATATGGCAACAAATGTAATTTGATAGTGCGGGAAAAAATCAGCTAAGTTCTCTGACTTTGCCACACACAATGTCAGGCATGTGGGCGTGGCATAAGCATTAAAATACGCCCTAGGGGTATACGTAAGAGGAAACGATGTAAAAGAGTTAAGTTTCCTACTCTACCCGTGTCTCCTGCTGTCTCTCATTTATCGACTTTCATTTGTTTTATTTTGGACTCCCCAATAAAAATGAAGATATATTTAGTAGGTTAGTTCTACAAAGTTTAGTAAAGAAACTAAAATTAAATCTTACTTTAAAACAACTCAAATTCACTTCCTCAATTTATTACAACTTTACTTTTATATTTTCTATATCTCGTATGACAACTCTGAATTTATAAACGTCAAGTGTCTGAACTTTTCAGTGCTAGGGTTGCCAGACAGTGCGATTGCCTTCATAAAATGCTTTAGTCTTAAATAAATTGAAATTTTTATTGGAATTAAATTATATAAATTATATTATAAACAATATTTATTTACTAAAAGTATTAAATCCCCATTATAAATAAGTAACTATTTAACTAACTAAATTATAGTTAATGTAACTAAATAAAATTAATTTTGAATTAATGAATATTCACCTCTAGCTCCGATTTTAAAGCTAAGGAACAAATTTTTAAATAATTAATACAGACTTTTAGATCAGTCCCTGGAAGTCAATATATATCTAAATTTCTGTAGTCACTAATTAATATTTGCTAACCTTGAAAACTGCTCCTGAACTTGTCAATGAGTGAGTTTGCCAATTTCAATAAAATCATAGCCAAATTCTGGTCTACACTTGACCCAGTTTAAAGCACAATTTCCATTAATTAAACCTTCAAAATAGACCTCGACAATTGTAGACACACGAGTAGTTTACAGTCCAGAAAGCACGAACCGCACACACTTGAGATACCGAGAGAGACCCAGACCTTACATATAGAGCTTACACAATTCAGCGATCAACCAAGCGATCCCCAAGTTCCGACCCGATCCGATCCAAGCGACCCACAAAACCATAAAGGCCAAAAAGTGTTCATTAAAATGCGCGCAATGTAAATGAAAATTGCCAAATTTTTAAGTAATTTTCATGTGTTGTGGAAAAGAGGGTTGACTCTAAGTGAAATTTCCACGTAATTGTTTAAAGAGTCTTTCCCCACGCACACCCCCAAAAAGGTCGCTTTCTGCACACTCTAATGGGTTAATTCGAGCCGTAGCTGACCCCAAAAACTGAGGGTAAACAATTACCTTAAAATAGGTGTAAATAATTGAAATGCAAGACAAAATATTTTCCCAAACTCAACCTTAAATATTTGCATCATCAGATGCTTTTTTGGTAAACAAACTGCAATCGAAAATGAAAACAATTTTCAAATGCCTCATAAACTTTTCTCACTTTTCTGTGCCTGATGCTGGGCAAAAGAGTCGTAACTTATTCAGGAAGAAGTCGGAGGAGAAATCCATGAAATGCACGCGTTGCAGCTACGAAATTTTCCGAGTCCAAAACAAATGGAAAGCAAGGAAAATGGAAATGGAAATGAAAACAAATAAACACAAGTTGAAAAAAAGAAATGGGAACGAAGAAAAATACTGATTACTAGTCGTTGGCCCGCACTCGAAACGTACCCCGGTCCCGATCTCTGTCCCGGTCTCGGTCCCGGTCCAGATGGTCCAGAACTTTTGCAATAGAACATGATTTTTAGTTGGGCGTGCGAGGAACAACTTAAAATTAATTACGCTGTGCGGGAGTCGCTCCAAATAAATCTAAACAGTGTAAAGCAACGAAAACTTTTGGTTAAAATGTTGAAAGCCAGAAAGTATCTGAAAGATGCCCAAATAAAAGTGCAGCAATGCAGTAGAGTTCAATAGACATTTCTAGAAAGAAAGTATCTGAAAGATGCCCAAATAAAAGTACCGAAGTGCAGTAGAGATCAATAAGCTTTTCTGGAAAGAAAGTATCTGAAAGATACCCAAATAAAAGTGTTGCAATGCAGACGATTTTAAAAGGGTTTCTAGATTTAAAGTATCTGAAAGTATACCGAAATAAAAGTGCCGAAATGCAGTCCAGTTCAATAGTTTTTTTAGAAAAATATTCACAGCTACAAGAAGGCAAGAAAAATTAATATTTTTAATTTATTTATTTTAAAATATTTTTAGTATTGCAAAAAATGTATTAAATTATTTGCACACTTGACAAATCCACAACAAAGTCTAGACCATTGTTATCTCTAGTCTAGTGCAAACAAAAAGATACAGTCACAAGTATCTGAGTGTGAACTTAGCAATGCAACTGCGCAGCCTGAAACTGATAAATGTGCATAGTTTAGATACTATATACACTATATAGCAGCATCTATGTGTGCCAATTCCTTTATAGAACTCTGAAGTTTCAATTTATGCGCATTTTATGGCTTTTGTGTTTCGATTTGAGTAATTGCAACGCAAAAGATACATTTGTATCTTTGTGCAGTGCTCAGCAGCTTTCGGTCTATGTAAATAAACTAAAAGATTCAAGTGTGGACGTTAACAATTTATGTGGCAATTTTTCTAGGTTTCTGTAGCTACTTTGTATATAAATTTATACTTTACTTTAAGTTTTACGAAGGAGTTTATAGAAAATTAATTTTTAATTAAAATAAAAGTCTGTTTTAAAATTTTTATTTATCAAACTGGATGTAAAATTGAAGTAAAATTTTATATAGATTTTTAAGGAGTCGCCTTATATTTTTTTTTAACAACTTCATCTCTTAAAGTTCTTGTACAGCATTTCAGCAGAATTATTTCGTTTGATGTGGAAATACAGCTTAATGAAGCACATTAATTTTAATGCGCAGACATTTGTCGGATTTCCCGGGTTCTCGGCAGTTTGAGGGGCATGAGGGGCACGCCTCTCATATGAAATTAATGAGATGTTATTGTTGCTCTTGATGCAGTGGCAACATTATGTGTCGTGCTGCCTCTGTAACTGTCAGGCACTCAATCACATGCGGATTTTCCAGATAACATGCTGCAGATACACAGATACAGTTTCAGCTACAGATAGAAAAACAGATTCGCGCCTTTTTTTTCACCACTTGTCCCATTTCTCTCAAGTAGAAACGGAGTTTTAGTTGTTGTGCTTGTCTTGTCTGTCAGTGACGAGTATAATGGATTAATAAATATATGTATCTGTATGTGGCTGAGTTGGGCATGTGTGAAGGAGCTAAGAGATGATTTAAGCAAAAGTAAATGATGCTTAATAAGTCGTTAATGAAGTTATTAATCAATGGGGGTGAAGTAAAGGGAATTTTTGATAATCTTAAAGAAAGTAAGAACTGCTGACGGGAAGAAAGTTACTTTAAATTATTTATTTTGGGAAGTAAGACAAAAGAGTTGACTATAAAAGTCCCTGCATTCCTTCTGGTGTGCAGTTTTCCGCACAAAAAATAAATCTTCTATCTTTTGGCCTACGTTAGCTTCAATATAAATTTGTTCGATCCGGATCAGTGTACAGGATGAGTGTAGTAACAATAGTACCATACACCTACTGTGCGAATTTGGTTCCCATAGCTTTAGTAGTTTCCCAGTTATGGTGCCTGTGATAAGCGGCAAGGGTTAAAATAAAATTCAAAATATTTTCCTAGCTGACTTGACCATCGTGGAGCTCAAACTATAATAACTAAACACTGTAAAATTTATATATAAATTAAAACAAATTAAAAACCATTCCCTGTTACAGTTTTCTTTAAATAAGTTTTAAAATTTGCATAATTTTCCACCAAAACTAGAGCCACTTTTAAGTTATCTAGAAAAAAAATCACCCCAAATTTCTCTTCTCCCTACACTTATTTTATTTTAAAGTTCACTTGGTTGCCCAAAATTCCCCATGGAGCTACTAAAATTCATCGAAATTCTGTTGACAGAAAAATTATACCAAAATTTATGACAAAGAAAATAAATTGATTAATCTTGCCATAAATGTCTTAACTAATTAATTGCCCAAGTCCCAACGGCTTCCCAGGAAACAACACTTAATATTTGCGCACTCAAAAGCATTTAATTCTTATTTCAAGTTTCCACTTAAGAAAAAGAAAATCATCAACTGAAAATTCTCAACAAATTTTTGAATCATTTTGGGGCACAAAGAATATTCTTTTCACCTGACAAACCGCGGAATTGAACAGAATTTCAAGTATATATTAATTTTCAGCACATTTTGTTCCCGGAAGCGAAACATTTTCACTGGGGAGAGCGAGAGAGAGCAAGCACTTGGTAAAGAGAGGGAGAGAGAGAGCGAGTGCTAGCTGCAAACAAATCATGTTATTTAATTGCTTTTAATTTCATTTTGGTCACAAGGAAACGTGGCAAAGGCTAATGGAACGTCAAGGTCAGCCACCCCATGGGGGTGGCCTGAAAAGCGGATCAGAAGGGGTAGGGGGTGTGGGGGTAATGGGGGCTTACAGTCGCCTATTAATCAACAAGTGGCTCAGAAAGGCGCGACTCACAAAACTTGTAACGCTCAGCAAATAAATCGACTGATTGTTGAGTTGAATATATTGCACATAAGATTTCTTTATAACAACAACAGAAACAACAGAAACAACTGGGAGTCACGCGAGTGTCCACGTCCAAGTCATTGAACGTGGCTCTGACGGAAGTTACCAAACGGAAGTCGGATTCGAGCAAGGATTGGCGAGTAAAAGTATCTAAGTATCTCACAGTTAGATCGCATGCTGGCACCAAACTACTGTTAATCCAACAACAACAACAAAGGGGCCTTGCGTGCTCAATTTTACTGCTAAATTAAATTATTAAAGAGGCTGCAAAAAGCAACAAAAAAGAGTTAAATTAAGCAAAGATTTTTATACGCAGCGCAGACTGAATACTCTCTCTAAAGTAGAGTAGAAAAATATTTAAAATTTGTAATATTTTATATATTTATTTATTTAATATATAAAGATTGTTTATCTTATGGAATATGTTTTTTGAACCTTCCAGTATATATAATAATAGCAACCAAAATATATCTGTATACTTTACAAAATAAACAACAAAACAGTTAACACGATTTATGAACTAAATAAATTAAGAGTTTTCTGACACGAGGTCAACATTTAAAATGTGTTAAAACAAAGGAAAAATTATATTTTTGTTATTTTAAATATTTACAGACTATTATATAAAAAACCAATTAATAAATCAAATTTATACCTTTAACAATTCAAAACAAGCATTTATACATCAGCAAAGACAAAGAAGATACCGATTTTAAGCGAGTACAAAAATTTATTCATATTTAATAAATTTAAATATTAAATTATTGAAGTAGGAATATTTTTTTAAAAATGTTCCACCCTAAGATTTAAAAAACATACTAAAATTGTATGTTGGAAAAAAATCTTATAAAAACACTTACATAAATAGATTTATTTAATTAAAGATTAAATTAAAAATTAAATTTTTATTTTAAAGGGCCAAAGAGTAATTAATATTTATTAACTATACAAAGAATAAATTCTTTATTTAATCACTAACTTTTAATTTGAAACATGTAGTAATATATTAGTTAATTTGTTTCATACTCAAGAGACTTCTTCTAGACTGCGTAGATACTGCGTAAAAACTAAATAAATTACTAATTATTTATCATAATTATAAATAATTTTTATATATCTAAATTATTATATAAAGTCTATTCGAACAAAAATTATACTTGCACTATTTTAAAGACTTTTACTTGAATTTAGAAAGCAGTTATAAATAATAAGATCACAAAAGATTTATGTTTTTAGCGAATATAAAAAATTCTAAAATTATACAGAGACTGTTTTATTTTAAAATAAGAAATATTTTATTTTAAATTAACTATAAAATTATCTACACAAAAAAAAAGAAGCTTTTCTGAAGCTTTTGAAATAAATACTTTTTACAGTTTTTACTTTTTAGGGAGCATAAATATAAAGGCGTCCAAAGCTCAGTCGCTAACACGGTTTACTATACATAATACTTAGTCTAAGTATAAGTCCAACTAAGCCATGACTCAATGGGCCTACAAAGCACACACCGTTAGTTGCAGTTAACTTAAGTAAGCCACTTTTAGTGATGTAGGCCTTAAGTTTGACTAACTAAATGAAATTATTAAAAATTAAGTAAGTTAGTCACGCTTTAGGTATGAATATAAAACGCACTTAATTACGCGGTACACAAAAGTCAATGTACCCACTTTAGTCGAGCACTTTAGCCAACTTTGATTGTGTTTGTCCAAGAGCCAAAATATGTATAATAGCCAAAATTGCCAAGCGTCGTTTAAAAAAGTTATTAGAGTGCGTCAACAACTAATGAAAACAACAAAAGCAACAACAAAAGCAACAACAAAAGCAGCACAAACTGTTGCCAGCTGTGCGCCCCAAAGATGATAATGAACATCAACATCATCATCATCATGACGTTGTAGTTGTTGTCGCCCAAAAAGTGATCATTGACCGTCACGCCTGACGCAAATGCCGCAAATCGGCAGCCGTCGCTTTCGAAATTCGTGTGCCAAAGCTGAGTGGGCGGCACGCTAGCAGTGGTGGGGCAGGAGGGGGCGTGGCAGGGGGTGGCAGAGAGCGTGTTTCTATGGGGAGGTAAGTTGTCTGATCGTTGGCTACTCAATCAAATGGCCAGCGAAGCGCCAGCGCCAGCGCAGACAATGAGCCAACTGCATCCATGAGATACATTTTGGACAGCTACAGATACACAGACACACGCTCACTCTTTTATTTAAATGTTCAGCTAGGCCTCGCATATCAGCATGCAAAATGTAATTATAAATCAACGCGAATGTGAATAAACTTTTGCTTTGTATGGCAGGCGGCTGAGGTGGCGGTGGGGCCACGCGGCGTATGAGTGACGACTTGTGATGAGGTGTTTGGTGTTCGAGCTGTTTTACAGGCGAGTTGTTTAGTTTAAGCCAAATTGATTGAGCTCACTATTTGGCGAATTTCGCAATGAAACGTTTTGTAGATACAGTATCTATGCGGTTGCCAGCCACAATTATAGACACACGTTGAGATACTTTGCTCGCTTATGAGCAATTACGTGGGGTTTTTGCTTATTTATGTAGCGCTAAATTGAGTTAGTTGGGAAGCTAATGCAAGGCTGTTGAACTGCAGTCGATAAAGTAGCTTGTATCTTAAGTATTTTATAGCTTAAAATGTATCTTAAGTACATTAACTTGCAGCGCACATTTGCTGGCTTATTTGCATTTTAAACTTGTGTACAGCTAATCCCAAGAGCATCACTGGATTCTTTTCAGCAGCTGTTCACACACACACACACACACACACACACACCACTCGCACACACACACACTGGCACACACTTTCCCTATTTAAATCCCTTAGATACTTTGCAGGCAATTGTTAAGTTCATGTTTGCAGGCAAATAACCGTTAGCCACAGCATTCCGCCCAACAATCAACAGCTTGTCTATCAACTCACAAATGGCGCCCAACGTGCTGCTTATCCGCAGGCAGAGTAAATAATGTATTGTGGCGCCAAAAGCTAAAAAAAAATGGGGAAAAACTCCTCCCTGAAAAATGTATGTATCACTTTCGCCTGTGCGCATTTCCTATGTACAAACCCAGACACAATACGCGATGCTGTATATTGGTCTGGTAGTGAAACATGGTAGACCCTGGATGAGTCATCGACAGCCGCATTCGTCATTCAGGCGCGTTGTCGAGCCTGTTGAGCAGTCCGGAAGTTTTATCTGCTTCTTATGAGCTACCCTCATTTTATTTACTTGTTAAAGGAAGTTTATTAGAGTAGAGTCGACTTAGAGACACCCGTTAAAGAGTTCAGTCAAGGCTGAGAGTGTTTATTTGCAGTGAGAAAAAAGTGTGGCATACTTCAAGGCGCTTTGCAGCTTACAAGTTTTAAATAGCTATAACTTTTGTTATATTTATGTCAACTGTACTGTTGTTATATAGTCTACTTAAGTACACTTAAATACATGTTTGATCAATCAACAGAGTACTTATGCTTTTTTAGTAATAAAAGTTTTTTGTAAACTTCTCTGTTGCCTCCCCTTTAATATACCCTTTCTCTACCGCTACCGGGTACATACAAAGGCCTGGCCACATCTTACCCAACTCATCTCAATTTCTGTGCTTTGCAATTTCGTACGCTCAGAATTTTAGCCAAATTCAGCGTAAACTTGACAACACTTTCAAACTTTGATATCGACTAAAAGCTCCGGCCTAGACAATTTATACCATTTCATTTGTGTATCTGTTGGTTTTACGCTCTGCTGTCACACACATCCAGACGCCCCAAACTCACAGCTTCCCGTTCTCTCTCTCACTCTCTTTCGCCCTCCTTCCCTTCTCTCTCTCCTTCGCTTGCTGTCTCGCTCACTCGCACGGCTTTTAATTTTATCGATTTGTTTCTGGTCTGTTGCGGTTTCATTCCCCAAATTGTTTTTTGGCTGCCATTTGGGGGTTGTCCTTGCTGCTGGACCATACAATCTGCTTTTTATTGGTCATGGGCATGGGTGGGTAGCAGCCTTGAATGAGCCAAAAAATACTTTTTTTAATCATTACACAAAAATGCTTATTGCCATGAAGTGTTGGCTTAGAAAAGTGTTTCATAAAAAGACTTTCATTATATTTTTAATGAAAATATAACTGCTTAAGCCAAAATTAAAAGATAAATATGAAAATAAACATTACAAAGCCTAAAGATAAGTATAAAATATACGACTTAATTCATCAACAATATTTATTTATTTATGTTAATTAAATTTTAAATATTTACAACTATTTTCTTTTTTGTTCAACCCCTTTACTGGCCAACTTGCTTAATTTATCTGCCACTACCAACATAAACAATTGAGGGTATTTACATAGGTTTAGTTTCAGTCAATGCCCCATGGATTTTGGTATTAAGACGCACAGGAAATGAGTTTCTTATGGACCGATATTTTCTGGCCTAAATTGAAGCGGACAAATTGGCACGTGCAAACCTCTCCCCTTGCCACTTACCACTTACCACTCTGACAGCTTGACCTTTTGGTGTAATAAATTTTTAAGCAACTGCAGGTAATGTGGCCAGTGGAAAATGAGAAAAAGTGGGCTAAATGAGATGAAATTTGTTTGTAGTTAGTGCCAAAACTGTTGCCTACTTTCTTAGCCAGTGGAAAGGTCTCAAATAAAATTCAGTTTTATTACACACATGTCGAAATGGCTAACGGAACTCACATAACACAGCAAGCTGCTGTCTGAGCCAACTAAATATCAAGTTGGTGTAGCACATACAGCCAAACTCACACAAACACAGACAAACACACACGTACACAGAAATTTGGCCTCGACAAATGTTGAGTTCAAGGAGACGTCACTGATTTCAGTCGATTTTGTTGTTGCTGTAGCTGCAGCTTCCCACAGCTGTTGTCCAATGCGAAGGACTCTCAACAAAAAAATCTCCAAATGTTTCACGCTCTTACTCTCCACACGCGTTCTCTCTCTCGCTCTCTGTACAAAAGCGAGTGCGAGTGCGCGCTTGATCTGGCAACTCTCCCCCCAACTGCAGCCACTCAACAGTTATGCAATGTTACATTCACACAAACATTTCGTAGACTGTTATGCTGCGGTCTCTGCTTGTGGCTGACATTAACAGCTTCTTTGCCTACCGCTCTCACTCTCGCATCCACACTCTCTCTCTTTGTGTTCTATCTCGTTCCTTTCCATGACGTCAAGTGTCTGCAGTTATCTCTCAACTGACTGCATAATCCATAAACAGAAATGTCTGCTCTGTTATACAAGAATTCTGCCTTTAACTGTCGTTGACATTTTTACCAACATGACGTCGTTAGGGGGCGTCTTTTATGCTTTGCTGTGGGTGGAGTGGGTGACAACTGAGCGCAGTCACTGTTTCTAAAGTTTTATACAGCTACGCGAAAAGTTAATGCGCGCTCCTAAGTAGAGCAGACTAAAAGTCAGAAGGGACCCGCTGTTGTCAGAACTTTGTTTCCTTCTATTTTACTAAAAGGTTTTAAAAGTTTGATGTCTTTTAAATAACATTTTTTATAGTATAAATAAACTTTAAAATATTCAATTTAATTTTAAAAATGGTTTCCGATGGAATGATTTTGATGTAAATCAATTGTCTGGGTTTCAAAATCGGGTTTCAATTGATATGTGTTCACAGAGTTTCCACTTATAGAAAATTTAGAATATAAGAATTATTATTTTTTTAAAATAGATTAAAAACTCTTTTTTCTGATAAATGAGATTATTTTTTGAGTTTAGATAAATTTTCTAGCTTTGAATATGATTACAAATTATATACATATATTTATAGAGTTACCACATATTGCAAATATTTTTATTTGAAAGTATAAATTCTAGTCAAAAAAATCTTTTATCAACAGATTTTAAAACTTGTTACTTTAGAAGTAATTTTTGTATAAAAGCATTTTTGATAATTTGAAATTATTAAATTTTATATTTTTGAAATACAAACTTTTAAATTATGTACACGGATTTGCCACATAAATTTATAATTTTATGTCAAACACAATTTAACAGTAATTCCCAGGAACATTTTCTAATACTTTATTACCTTTTTTGGTAGCACCATGAAAAACAACATTTTATTTTAATATAAATTACAACTGATTAGCTCGATTAATAGAGGAAGTTGTGAAAATTCACAGAACACAAAACAATTACGGGTATTTTTGTAATGTTTCGAGTTGATTCGTGAATCGTGAGCTAATTTACGGAACGCACAAATTGCCTACAATACAAATTTAATGACAACGACAATTTCAATCACAATCAAAATCGAAATTAAAAAACAAATCAAAACAAACATTAATTTTTGAGTGCGTAATACATCAAAAAAGAGCGAATGAATATAATACCGTTACTGTGCAATGATTTCCGCAATTGGCTGTCCAATTAATATACCTGGGTGCTATGAGAGAGGATATGGATCGGGATCGGGAGTGGGAACTGATACTGAAAACGCAATGAGGCAATTACAAAAATTTGTGGTTGGAAGCTGTTGAAAGTTAGACGTGAAGTAGCCAACTGATTTTGAGCATTGAATTGTTAGTGATCATCTATGTAGAGATAACAATAACAATGGCATTAACTACAGTAACAACAAATACAGTCATTGACGAACTGCAACGGCAGCTGAGAAACTGAGTTAACAGAAAAGCTGATGCAGCTGTCACCACGACACTCAGTTACTCTACGAAAGGAACGAATATCTCAGCGAATAAAAATAAACTATTAATTAAATGAATTTATTTTGATTACAAATTTTGTTCCCAGTTTAATTGTTTTAATTAACTCAATAATTTAAAAATTTTCGGAATAATTTAATTAATCTATCTTTATAATTTTTTAATTAAGCTGCTTAACGAATAAAATATATATTTTAATTTTATTATAAACTGTTTTGGGATTTAATAATAAATAGTTATTTATTTTACTAAGTTTTATTTTGGAATTAAAGAAAAAATATTTAAAAAATTGTTTGATTTGTCAAAAAAAAATACTTAAATAAATTGAGGCTGGGTTGACTTTACTGTAACATAAAATCTATAAATATACCTACAGTAAAACTTCACAAAAGTAAATTACACTAGTCCCTCTCATTTTTCGGTACGCTGACAAGTTTTTATAGCTTCAAGCGAACTCATTATAGCCACATTTGACTGTACTTTATGGGACTGCACATGACTTTTGAACTTTCCACACATTTTCCACGAGTACAGTGTATATAAATAAATGATGCTAGGATGGGTTATAAATAAATGCATTATACCCGCTCAAAGCAAGTGTATAAAAACAAAACTAACAATAACAAAAGCAAACAAAACTTGCAACTGTAAACAAAACGCACGCGTTGCGTTGGGTGGGGAAGTGGGGAGAGGGAGAGATAGAGATAGAGTGGAAAGGGAAACAGACAGTGGGGAGTTTAGGCATTTTTGGTCAGAGCTGTGAAACGAGACGAAAATTTCACTGTACAAAAATCGTCAGCCTCATATGGAAAATTTCACTTGCACGCTTGAGAAAAAGTGCAGTCAGTTGAAGGGGGAGTGGCAAGGGGCGGACTACACACAAAGGGGGCGGGGAGCGCACTGCTGTCGAGTGCGGTAATAACGCGTTTTCATGGACTGCGAATGGTGTGGAAGCGGGGGGAGTGATAGCCGAATGGGGGAAGTGGAGCCAACTACAGTGCGTATTTTGTTTTTATTTTTGTTTCTTCTTCGACTTTGTCTCTCTTCTTCTTCAACTCTTTTTTTTTGGCACTTTCACTCTCATCCTCGGTTGGCTTCGATTTGTTTCGTTTTTCGGGGTTTAAATATTACGTTATGTTTCGGATGCTTTTTGGGCGGATAAGCAAGGCATTTGTTTATGTCATTTGGAAGTTTAGCTCCGTCAAATGGAGCGATTAATTTATACTCTTACTGAGGGTAGTTCGGTTTAGTGGGGAAGCTTTGAAAAGATTCGATTTGGGAATTTGGTAACTAATAAATTTAAAATATTAACTAATTTAATATTATTTTATTTTGTTTATAAATTGTTTGATTTATTTTATATATTCCTGACCCTAAAATATTATTTATGGAACATCTTAAAGTTATACTCAACATAAAATTTTGTTAAAATATCTTTTGCTTTCATAACCTTCATAAAAGTATAAATAAATATTTAATATGTATTATTTAAATATGTTCAAAATAAAATAAAAAATGTTAAAGTATTAATTTTAAAGTTATTTTTAAAAATCTTTATTAAAAATATACATACATTTCTTCAAAATAAAATAATGTTGTGGAAAAATATTTATTTTTAATTACTTATATTTTTAAAAACTCTAAAATAATTAAATAAAATTTTAAAAATAATATTTTAAGTAAGTTCGCATTATTTCCTACTATACATTCATTAAACATCTTAATAAACGAATCGAATTCTTAAAGTTAAACCAAAAAATGATGATAATAAATAATATCTTAAAAAGTTTAATATCTTTAATTTCTAATAATTTAATTTAAAGCACAACTAATTAAAGTGCATTAAAATGTCGACCTATCGAATGTATCTTTTATTTTCAATCATTTATTTTTGTTTTCTTGCTGTTGTGTGTAAACATAAACAAAACACATGGAGATTGGATTGGAGTTGTCTGATGTTTCGTATCTATCAGATACAAAATGGGTGCAACGAGTGACTCGACTATACAAAATCTCTGTGTCCAAGGTTCGTTATATCAAAAAAAACCAAACAAAAAACTCTATAAATATAAATATTTTGTGTGCAGCATTTCGTAGACTAATTCCAGTTGAGGTCTCTTAATTATTTATGCATTTTTTATGGCTACGGGGGCGAAAACATCGATGGAAATTCATAATTTCCATGCATTTCGATTACCGCATCACGTGTGATTTGATTTTATCGATGATTAGGCGATCGATTTGTGCTCATTACGAGGCGATTGAAAAAAGATTGAGCAAACGCATTGAGTAATCAGAAAATCACTTAACGATTTAACTGAGAAGAATTCAAAAGTTGAGAAAAAATTTAATTGATTAACAATTTTGTTGTTTCAAGTAGGAAACTTGACGATAAATCTTTCACTGTCCGACATAAAACAATAATGCAGATCAAGACCAAGGTGCATGCCAAGATCACAGAGCGAATAAATCATTTCCGGTCAAAGTATCTGGATTTTGTTTATTGCGGTCGCGTATGAACAATAAATACCACCCAAAAATGACAGTACCGGAGCTTCATTAGTAACGGCACAGAGTGTATTACAAAATGCGCTTGCAGTTGCAACATATGGCCAGCAGATGGCGCTACCTTGCCCCATACCGCAGACAGATGCAGCCTCATTGAACTGTCAGCACAATGAAATTCAAAATTGCATTGAATTTTTCGCCTCAAAGGTTTGTTTATCCACTTTCCCCAGACTCAAGCCAGCGGTTTATTAGCTAACAGATACTTTTTGCATACGTATTTGCCGCTAGTGTAGCGCTTGCCACGTGCAGCGCGTTAAAGTATCTTGCAGATACATTTGTGTATCTCTGAGAGGAGTGGGGCTCATTTAAGTGTCTGTCAAAAGCTGACTAATGGCCTACGCACTGGATTTATGTGGGCACCATGGAGGGCATGGGCGGCAGGGGCGTGGCCGCTGTCAATGCGGTCTGCGTGTGAAAATTGTTAACAAATTGCAGCGTCGAAATGATTTGAAAAATCCATCGATTTAAATTTAGAAAAATATCCAAAATATATGTATTATTATTTCTGGTAATGCAATGCACTCAAAACACCGAAATGTGTGAAAAATGATTGTTAATTTTCTCAAATGGTTTTGGATTTTCTTCTCTTCGCTTTCTTTGATAATTTTGTGTGGGCGGCAGATGCAACTTTAATTGACAATTTAGCTGGAAAGTGCGGGGGAAATGTGAAAAGCCGACATCAAATTTGTGCTGAGTGATGAATGTGGTTTGTGTGCTCGTTTTGGGCAGTGTATTGCGTCATAGTACATGAGTACACTGCTAAGAAATCAATTTTAAATGCATTTATTGATTGATTTGTGGATTTTAAATTCATTGAAATTATGTAATAAAATATGGAATGATTGAATAAAACTTTAAAAATTTAATAATTAGTTAAATTAATTAATAGAAAATTGTTTAAAAATTATTCGCTTAATGAAACATTTTTATAACTTAATTGTTATTAAATCTACTTCAATTAAAATTGTTTAAAAAATAATTTGCTTAGTGAAACATTAATATTTTTACTCATTAAATAAAATCCATTAAATAATTTAAATAAAAAACTGTGTAAAAATCTATAATTATTAAATTAATTGAGACTTAAATAACTTATTTATTATATACTGTATTTATCTAAATTAAAATTCTTAAAAAACTACATATTTGCTTGGTGAAACATTTACATAACTTAATTATTAATCATTTTTAATAAATATCTCACTTAATATTGTTCAAAAATTATTTGCTTAATGAAACATTAATATTATTACATATTAAAAACTTAAATTAAACCATTAAATATGTTATATAAATATAATAAAAAATAATGTAAAAATCTATTATTTTAGATTAATTGATATTTAAATGACTAATTTGCTAAGTGAAACAATTTTATAACTTAGTTATTAATAATTTTACTTAATTTATATAATTAAAAATTTTAAAAAAAAATTATTTGCTTAGTGAAACATTAAGATTGTTACTTAATAAATAAAATCCATTGAATACGATACCCAATTTAAATAAAAAATTGCATAAAAATCCATAATTTGTAGACTAACAAATAAAAAATCAAACAAAGTGAAGGTTCTCATACATTGCTTATTATCGAACACTGTTTTTATGGCCCATTATTGTGGTAAGATCAGCAAACATTTGGTCTGTTCAATGAAAGGCAGTGCGAAGCTCAAAATTGATTACAGTTCACACCTCACAATGTGGAACATGTTGTCGTAATTAACCCAGTTTTCCAGGTGATGGTGCCACCTGGTTTTAGGTCACTGCGATGACTCGACAGCTGTCGCTTAAAGTACAAGTAATTTGTACAAATTATGGCCCATCATTTGAGTTACTTTATTATTATTTTTATAACATTAACACAATCAGCGAGGGCGATATAATTGAAAGACTTTCGTTTTATTTACTTTTCGGTATTTTGCTCTGATTAAGTTTTGACTTGTAGCACTTTTCAAGTACTTAAAGTAAGCAAAAATTCATTTAAAATAATAGTTTGTTTTTATATATTAAAACAATTTAATAACATAACTTTCTATAATTTAAATTTGGTTTATTTAATGCTAAAAAATTATAACATGACAAAATTTTAGCTAGATTTATATCTCAAACTTGAAGCTTATGCTTAATGAGGTCAAAAGTATCTCCCTCCAAGTATTACGCATTTCGTGACAAAAACTGAGACAAATCTCAGTCTTTCTTCTCTTTGTATCTTTCCGTTGGCTTGTGTATCTTTCTACTGTGCAGTAATTTCACGAAATTTTGTAATTTTGCGCATGCGTCAATCTCTTTTCTTACTTCTGTTTTTTTGGACCGGTTTTTACCGTTTGTCGACATTTCAATTGCTAAATTCGAAAATAAACAATAAGTGTACGCACACGTATACAAAGATCTCATTGGGTGTGAGTAATGGAAATGTGATTCACGGCTCGGGGGCCTCCGTGCTGTCAGTTTTGACAGCTCTTTTGTTTTGCATTCGTTTGGCTTGTTTTTTGCACTCTTTTTTTTTTGGAGCAAGGACGTAAAACCCACTTGACAGACCTTGTATTTCCTGCTTTCACCGCTTTTAGAGCCGCCCACGCGTGCCACATCCCAACCGTTTAAGGCAACGTGTTTCGGCCAAAAGGAATTAAAGAAAGCCTCATAAAAATAAATATTTAATTTATTTATTAAGCGGTAAGTGAATTGTTCAATTGCCAGTTAGTGGGTTTATTTAATTTTTAATGCCTTTAAATAAGTAACTAAATTAGCGAGGCTTTAATGAAAAGTTATTTGTTTGTGTGTGTCTTATTTTCGAATATACCCTTGAATTCTGTGTCTTAACATATTTTGTAGAGGTGTGTTTTAAGTGGGATTTGACTGCTTAATAGCTAGTCCTTCTTACATAACTATTTTGTATAAAGAAATTTATATAATGAAACTTCTGTCTGTGAAAAAAATACTTTTATTCTTTGTCTTTTATTTAAATTTAGTAGGCAACTCACAGCCAAAGAGCTCGACATTTAAAAGATACATTTTTAACAGCGTATTTAAGCTATAGATACATTTGGTCAAAGTATCTTTTAACTACATCTGATACAGTTAATCGGCTTACACATTAAATAAATGACTTAATACTCTTCTAAGCTACTTTTTAGTGCTCAAGATACTTATGTATTGTTTCCGCGAATTGTTTACAATGAAAGCTCCCTTTGCCGGACAGCCAAGGTTCCAGTATTTTTGTCCACCCAAGGAAGCTGTCCGCCTGAGGGAGCTGTCCGCGAGTAGAGCTTTCACTGTATATACCTTAAATAACGCTAGCACTATCTATGCATACAATTTAGCATTTTTATTAGCAGATAATTTTAAGCTTCAAGCTATATTACTACAAACTTAAATAATTATATATATTTATTAGATACAAATTTTCAAACAGCTTTCTGGTCCCTCTTCTACTCTCCTTCTAGCCTTGCTGTGCCTTTTTCAACTCCAGAATTTGCTGCTTTATAAACTGTCGCTCCAGCTTTACTTCCACCTGATCAATATGCTCCCTGCTAGTTTTAGAGAACAAATAGGCAGTACGTGGCGTGATCACTGCGCCCCTAAGGCCCCCAGCAAAAGGGGGTGTGGGGTAGGTCTCCAGAAAGTAGGTGCCCGTCATGGAGGGTGAGGCACGGTAACCCATAAGAGCCTGAGAATTCACCAGCGTGCACTGACCAAAGGCATAAACTGGCGAATTATCACAGCGAATGCCATAGAAGCCCACATCGGAGCCAATGGACTCGGCATAGTAGAGCGGAGCACGATTATGACTACAACTGCCGGGGTCAGGGGCTTTAACGCAACCCGGTTGTTCCTCCATGCGAAAATTGGGATAAAAGTCCACGTGACCAATGGGTTTTAACATTCCCCGTTCGGCGGTATTTGTGTGGATTATGTCAACGAAATCCGCATCTTCCTCATCCAAACGTTGCTCCTTCGGGACATCAAGAAATAGTGGTTTTGCGGGATCCAAGCCAGTGATATGATGGAGTTTTTGCTTCACATAATTGGACATTTGACCAGCGACCTGAGCACCCAAACTGAAGCCAATAATGTGCACATTTTCATTCGTAACAATTTCACGATAAATTAAATAATTCACAAGTTGAGCGACACATTTGCTCACTTGTGGTGCATTCTCCACGGATTCGGTAAAACAGGGCTCCTCTACCAACGGACCGTAGTCCACGGAGATGACATTCACATCCTCATGATCGAGCAGGGCAGGTCTTATCGAGGTATTAGGAGCATAGTCCTTGTGTCCCGTGTATCCGTGTATCAGTATTACCACCGGTTTATTGGCCAGAAAGACATTGCCATTGGCAAGTGGTTTTACGGGATCTATTTGTATAGGTGCATCACGTGTCTCGCTGTGGATTAAAGTTGTCCTTAAGCAGTTTAATCCTTCTATTCTCAACTTACTTCGTGTAGAGCCAAAAAGTCACATTTTGATTTGGACAATCGCCGTCAACCACGAAGCAGCCCCACAGCAACTGCACACAGCAGCTAAGGAGTACAGCTATAGCTGTATTTGAATTTAATGTTTTAGTTTAAGATTTATAAATTCCACTTAATGCACAACGCACCCAAGAGTAATATCCTCATGCCGATCAGTTTAGTGGCAAACTGTAGGCCCTAAGGCCAGTTTTTTCGCCTTTTAAACTGTTTACTTAATTATTCTGAATGCAAATTTTGAAATTTTTGCTATTAACCTCAAGCCAACTTCAGTCTTAGAAATTATTACATGGAAAGGTATAAAAATGGCCAAATAATGCTTTCTCTGTCTCTCTGCATTTAAACTTTTATCTAGAGTTCCACATTTTATATACTTATATACTTATATGTTTAAAAAAAAAAAGTAATGTATTCTAGAGGCAATACAAGTAAATAAATTTATTTATACTTAAAACTTTAAACTAAAGATTTTTTTTCTGGAACAAAGTAGTTTAAGAAATTGGCTGTAAAATTATAATATTTACAATTTGATTTAAAAGATTTTCACTGTATAGTATACAAACTTTATTAGTACTAACTAATATGAAAAGAATATACATATGTACTTATTGAAGAATATAATATTTAATTATATATGATTAGTTTTTTATTATTTAAGGCTTAATGAAGATAATAAACGTATAGAAAAATATTAACAATAATTTAATTATTAGGATTTTATTTTTATATTTAAACACTCCCTTGTTTTCAATAATTATTTATGTTGCAGGTTGTTGTCAAACATTAATTTAAAGACCTAAATCTAATATATATTTAATAAAACAGAAAACAATTGATCTTTTTTATATTGAGAACTTTAAAATATTAAATTAAAACGTAAGAAAGATTTGTAACAACAGTAATTTTTTTTATTCTATTGAACTTGAAATTAAATAATATAATAAAAATATTTACTTAATATAATTAAATTAAGTAAAAATAGAAAAGTGCAATAAAGAAAAGATTTATTTATAAAAAAGGAGCACACACATTTCACTATATAATTAACTACATAAAAAAATAAAAAACTTTTCAATGAAGTTTTAGTTGAAAACTTTTACATCGGCAATAAATAAGTTTATCAGACTAAACCAAACTCAAGTGCATTAGCCTATTGATTTTTGCATAGAGGACAGCAGACAAAAGCAGTGAAGAGAAGAGAAGAGAGAGGGAGGGAAGAGCGAGGGAAAGAGGGCTAGAGACATAGAGACCGAGAGAGAGACATTGAAACTGGGGACACTCATTGTGCAAAATCAAACTAATCCGCTTAAAAGCCTCGATTTTCCGACTAGACAGTGACAACATGGCAATGTGGCATTTGAAGCGAAATAAGCTGATATCCCTTTGCAAAGGGGGAAGGGGTGGACAGGTGGACTGGTGCTATATTGATTTACAAACCGGACACAGGTGAGCAGTCGAGCGACACGTGACAGTGCATGTGACATAGACAAAGACAAAGTCGGAAAAGGTATTTTTAAACAATATTGTTGCTAATTTTAAGCACCTGATGGGAGACTGTGGGGATAGCACTCTGAGCCAACTGAGTGGATAAGCCGTTCAAGCCATCGGCTAATCAAAAGACCAAGAGCCACCCATTTTACCATTTTCCCATTTTACCATTTTACCATTTCAACATTTTGCCCATTTGCCAGCGACCCACTTGAACATGCGCGCTCGTGACATTCGACTGGAAAACGTGCGAAGCGACGGGAAATCGACCAAAGAAAACAAAATGCGGAACGTGCAAAACGTCACTTGAGTTGGCCCCAAAGACGAGGCGACTTCAGATGCGTCACTGCGGAAAAGGCAGCAGAGAGAAGCGCACACAAGAGTCAAAACAATAACAAAACAGAAAGTGGAAAAGAAAAAAGTGTAGACAACGAGCAGATACCCTGTAAAAGCAAGTAAAAAATTGTATTTATTTACGCAGACTAAGATATGTCGCGAGTATTAACCAAAAATAAGTTTATAAATATAATAAAAATTAATATTAATAATTTTTACAAGGTGAATATATAAAAAAGAAAAAAATGTTGAATACAATGAAAAAATTTAACAAAAAAGTCGGAATTTCTGAAATCATTTAATTTTTCAATTAATTTAATAAATATTTATATATTTTTTCCTATATTTCCTAAGAATTTTCTTTCATCATTTTGAGCTAATTTACCTTATCAATTACTTCTAGATATTTTGTAGTAGTTTAGATTCATTAAAATCAAACTTAAAATATTTTTTATTTATTTATTTTATTAAAATGACAGAATAGCTTTAAGTTTTTATACTAAAAAAGTATTGCTGAATTAATAAATTCTTTTATATTTATATTTAATATTATTAACTAAGTTACCAAATTTCCGTATTAAATAAATTTTAAGAAGAATTTAAGTACAATAAAAAACTATCTCCTATAACAATAAATATTTAATTAAACAAGGCACAACAGTCTTAAAACTATAAAGCTTAATAATATTATTTAAATTAAAAAAAAAAAAAACCTCATAAAATGTATGACAGTAAATATATATTTAAAAATATATTTAAATATATTTTGTATTTATTTTTTGGTATTAAATTTGTAGCTTTAATTACCGAGCTAACCCCACTACAGAGTATACAAACAAAAGTGTTTAAAATGCATTAAAATACTATAAACAAAAAGTCAGGAAATATGCAGTGCGAAAATGCGCAGCTGAGCAATGAGGCACGCCCGAGCGACAAGTGGAGACAACAAACAAGTTGAGACAACAACTGAGATAGCAACAACACAGACAAGACACCCCAACAGCAACAACAACAACAAAGAAAACAACAACAACAGCTACAATGACAACAAATAACACTTTGACAATTTCCAAAGCTGACAGTTTGACGTTTTAAATCACGCGCCAAAACGTCACAAGTTGCAACTGAAACTGCAACATTTTGACTAGACAAAAGCGAATTGAATATCTTATGGATATTTATGTATCTATTTCGTACAATAACAAATGCAATTAACGGTAGACATCAAATTTATTGTCACACAAAGACAGCCAAGAGGTCAACAGTGTCAGTTGCCAATGCCAAATGCAATGCAATAAAAGCTTTTAAAGTGCATTCTAAACTGTTGTGAGCTGCTAAAACTGTCAAGGGTTATCAATTACATAAAAAAAATGAAATAAATAATTTAATATAAATATATAATTGTCTTTTGATATTTGTTTATGCGCTCTCAGTTCTTGACACCTTTTGCAAGTGACTAAACAATTTCTGTAATGCGAAAATATCCAAAGAAAAAACAAAATGTTAGATTCTTTTGTTTATGCTTTCCATTAAGGTCTTACTTGAAGGTAAATTATTGATTTATTACTGTATTTAAGTGTTATTTAATTTTTAAAATTTATTGTTTTAATTAATTGGTCATTAATTGTAGAAGTAATAAGCTCATAATTAAAAAAAAAATATATTTTATAACCTAATGCTCTTGAACTTATAAATATATAATATATATAATTAAATAATATATAAATTATTATGTTTTTCATTGATAATTTTACAGCTTCAATCTCGAGTCTTATTGCAGCTAATTTACTATTTTTATGACAGCTACATAGGAAGATGCATCTTAGTTCTTCCTGGTCACAATTATACTTAAATGCGCATTCTGCATTTATTATTACAGTAATTTTCATTTGACTTTCTTTCTTTCTATGACTTGTAGTTAAAAATTAGAAGAGTGGTTTAAATTAGCGCCAAGAAATGCCACAAAAATTGCAGTTACCTACAAATATATTAACAAATTAAACTGACTAAAAATAATAGTAACCATCGAATCAAATAATGAAACTTTTTTAAAGTTCACAAGGACAGAGAAAGTTTGGTAATCATGATTCTTAATATACAATTTGATAAAATTTGTGGAATAATTATGTAAATGCCTTTATTTCCTTCCCAGTTACCCAGTTTTTGTTACTTGGTTTTTTACTGTCGACAACACTCAATCCTTTCTTCTACTTATCTGAAAGCAGCTGACTTTCAGACCGCTGTCATACTTTAAATACGTGTTTATGCAACCAAGAACTACCCACACATTCAGCAACAGTCTCCGCATAGTTGCATCTGCTGATCAGTCAAGTTTGCTCCTCAATTTGCTAGTACATTTGTTGCACTGCCTCAATTGTTATTAATTTGAGCGCCGAGAGTGTCAGTTGGAGACAACGTCGATTGCAAACTATTTACATATCAGATCGAGAATCGCACGCGACTCGTGTCAATTACATAGCAAATTCCTGGACTCGAAGGCAGGTCAACTGCCCCAAGATGGAAATTTTTCCCTAACTTTTCTCTATCTCTCTCCCTCTCTCCCTTCTAAGTTCAACACAAGTATTTGTTGCAGAATTTACTGTCAATTACTGGGTCAGATTTTATTTCTGATAGCTATCAGTGTAGTTTGAGAACAATATTCACCACTAAAAGTTTTCCACTTCAATATGCAAATTAAATTCACCTTTTTCCTCGGTCTGTTCGAAGGGTTACAACATTATTTAAGCATTTCTAATAAACTGTTACTTGTTTATTTATTCATTAACTTTTGGGCACAATACTTTGGCAACTATCACATGTCAAATGCCGGTGGTATCAACTAGAGACTCTCAAGTTCCTGAAACTTTTACCCACGTGTCGGTTACAGGTAACTTGTAAGTTTTGAACTCATTGGGACAATGACGACAGCAGTGACCTGGAATATTAGTAGCAAACTAAGTGGGAGTATGCGTGTGCCAAGTTCGTACACTGTAAAACCGTAAAAATATAAAAATACACTTTAGTCATGCCCAAAATTTGTTGCGCAGTGTTTGCCTGCATAAATTACTCGCATGCGTGTTGCATACTTTTAGGCAGCGCTGCGAAACAAATATTTTGTTTATGTTTGCGCAACGAAAATTAATTTGATTTATTTAGCGTTGGCATAAATTTGCCAAACGGCGTTTGCTGACGACAATTGCGGTAAAGGTAGGTTTATAGGGTAGGCTAGAAGACACGCTGTGCGAAAGGGGTTTTTATAGGGAAGTAGATATATTTAAAAGCAGCTGAAAGGGTTAATATAAATTTATTTTAACTTCTTGACAACTTATACATTTTATTAAGCAAGTAAGTGGCTCATAAATGTTTTAAGTTGCAGGTGCTTAACATGTGTATTGAAAATTAACCAATAAAGCACCCAATAAGAACAACTGCAGCTGCTTGCATGCACAATATAATTGCATACTTTTAGGCTGTAGTTAGTTTAGCATGTTAACAGTGACTGTAAAACTGTTCAGCTACTCAAAATCAAGTACCAAAAGCGATTTACCTATAAACTCTTTTAGATTTAAGTAGAAGAATAATATTTAAATTTAGCATCTGTTAGTTAAATGTTTAAGATGTATAGTACATATAATTATACTGTATTAAAAGTCATCTCTACTCCCTTTAGCTATTTTCCTGACCAGTACAGCTGTTCACACATGTACTACTAAACCTTTTACAGTATTCTACCTCACTCACCTAATTTGAATGTAATTTGTTGTGTCGGCACCACAGGAACTCACAAACAACAAAAACACAGTCCTAAAAACCCGACTCCATTTTCAGGTAGTTCCAAAACAGAAGCACACTCAATATTTTGCATTTGCTGGCTGCACAGATGCTTATCGAGGTGACAACAACAACAGCAGCAGCAGCAACAACTCCACCAAATTGGCTACAACAACAGGGCCAAAAGCAAACTCTCGACTCGACTTTTGTCACTTTGCATATTGGTCCGGCTTTTTAGCATAATATCAAGTTCACGCTGTGCGCTCGGTTAACCTGATCACCATTGTTGCCGATCATGTCTTCTTTTGGGCAAACAACAATAACAACAACTGCAAGCTCATTGGCCCAGTTGGCAACTGTTTGACATGTTTACCACGCTTCTGTGCAAAATCAGCAGGATTAACTAAGGAGCCTCTACTTCGATGGGCTTCACTGCAGTTATGCGGAAGTCATTCCTTGAGTTGTTCGAGTTGTTCTGGCTGCAAAAGTGCTTGTAAAGGTGTCGGCTTTGCACATGATTGATAGCGTGCTCTAAGCAGAAGCTGTGTATCTCAAAAGGGACTAGTGGCAAGAAGTAAAAAGTAAGGAAATTTAAGTAATAAAATATAAAAAAAACGTGTCATTTAGTTTAGAGAAACGTATTAAATATTCCCCAAAAACCAACACATTTTTTGCACTGAGCCACCTCAACACTGAGCCACCGCAGCACTGAGCCACCACTCCACTCAGTCGCTAAGCCACTGTAGCACTGCAACACTGAAAAAGCAATTACACGCCACATAGGATGCCAAACTATTCAGTCTCCTTTTGCATTGGTAACCTCCGATTTCTTGGCCATCTTCGCTTACCTTGAACTACGTTTTATTTTTAAATTTCTTACTTTAGCAGTTGGCAGAGACATGAGGTCTTATGCTCCATGCCGCATGCAAATTAGCCATTTAATAGGCGCTTATATGTTTTGCCAGCTACCGCGTTAATTTACAGTTTACTTTTCGCAGTTGCGACCCACGCGACTGACTCGTAAATAAAATGCTCAGCGTCATTTTACGAGTTTGTAATTGTGCTGCTCACCGCCAAATGGCGCCACGCCCCAAAGTGTAATATTTTTGTGGGAAACGTGAGTTGTGTGCGCTAACAACAACAAACACTTTAAATGCCATTGCTACGAAATGTCTGTGGCATTAAAGGAGCTTATTTGAATGTCTAAGTCATGAAAAATGAAAAAAGGAATAAAAAAAATATAAAGAATTTTTCTATGAAAGCGAAAGTTAACATAAGGAATTTATGTTAAAGACTGTTGAGGAATTTATATATAGTAAAGGCTTAAATTGAGATGATAATAGGCCATCTTTTGGTAAACATTTTTATGACTTGGCTATGGACATATAGAGTTATATTTATTTATTATTTATTTATTTATTTATTTATTTAGATATTATTAAGTTCATAAAGGCATATTATTATTAAATACATTAAATATTTTTTAAACACTTTATTATTATTAGCTTATTACCTTTAAAATAATTTTAAGTAATTTATGCGAAAACTCTAAAAAAGTTTTATTACCTAAATAAAACTCTCAAATTTAAAGAATTTTTTATTTTATTATAATAAATAAAAATAATTTATAATAAAATATATGGGAAAGTCTCTAAGAAAAAATATTATTACAGTGAAAGCTCCCTTGCCCGGACAGCCACAGTTTCAGTATTTTTGTCCGCCCAAGGGAGACGTCCGCCTAAGAGAACTAATGTTGTATGAAAATCATGCTAAAAAACTATGAAATTCGTCCGGCTAAGCAAACTGTCCGCCTGAGGAAGCTGTCCTCGAGAAAAGCTTTCACTGCTTTCACAGCTTTCACTACGATTTATTAAATTTTAGATAATATTATATGACTTTTTAAATTGCAGCTAAAGTGAGTTAAATTATTTAATTAAATTTTATTTAAAATTGCCATAAATCAGACAATAATATGATTGTCATTTGCAGCTAAAAACACGCCTTTGAGAATTTATTTTGTATTTATTTTATATATATTTGTTAAAGCTCAAACTTATTTTGCACTAACCTTAAATCTTGCTAGTTATAAAACCTTACGCTGCCCCAACTGTTTAAGTCAACTCTTTCCGGATATGCCCTGTAATATAATAGAGCAAACTTTGTTCCAGCCTGAGCTGCAAATTTTATTGGAGTCATCAACAAAGCAATTAATGGGAATGCAACATATTTGCATGCAACACACAAATACCGACAATGTAGAGAAAGACAGACAGAGAGTGGGTGAGTGAGTGAGATGGACAAGGAAAGAAAGGGAGAGAGCGAGACTGGCAAAGTTTATTAGCTTAATTAAAACGCTTGAAAAGGTTCATCAAAGCAGCAAAAAGAGTCGATTGGATGCGCTTCTTTTCGCCTCAAGGCAAACACTGCAAACACTACAAAATCTTCAAAATGAAAAATGTGTTGAATGTTGGCAATTTAGCAAGTTTACAGTTTCCCTCACAGACTCAATAATGGAAGAAACCTAATCCCCATACCAATTCCCATTCTCATTCCAATTTCCCACTGTAGACCAGGTCCAGGTTCAGGCCATTGGACCATTGCTGTCTCTCATTCCCAGTTGAATGACGTTTTACTTGATTGCAGTTAATTTTTTTCTTTTCTCTCCCTCAGCTTTGTCCAAATGCAAATTCTACTTTTCTATCAGCTCGGCCCCTTTGTGGCTATGGTCCCACAACGCAAGCTCCAATTGAAGCCACAGAAACTTTTGATTGTTTGTCCCTCTATCCTCCCTGCCAGAGTTCGTACAATAAAAAATTAAGTTGTAAAATGTAGAAAACGTGTTGAAAGACTTTAAAAGTCGCAGTGTACTCTTCGATACAAGTGTGTGGCATTAAATTTTAACTACACTTTGCCCTTGTTGCAGTGTGTAAAACTGTGTCCCAAATGGGTTTGACTGTAGTAAAACAGGGGTTCAAATTTCGATATGATTTTGTTTTGCGACTTGGGACTACAAAACACAACAAATTGTTCCATAAAAGATTATATTTTTTTAAGAACATTTAGATTAAGTCTGTTTTAATTTATGAATAATTCTTGAATTCTGAATTCTGGAATTGAAATGGGTTTAGACAGCTAATGGAATGTTGTGCTGAAAAAAAACTTTAAAAATGTATAAAAAAATATATAGAAATTTAACAAGCACCTAAACAATAAAATAAAATAATATATTTTTTTCTAAAATAATTTGGAACGTAAAATTGGTGTTGCATTAATCTTAAATAAATATATAAAGTAGCTGAATTTGCACAGAAAAATTGATATGTTAGTTAATAATATAATAAAATTATATTTTACTTGTACAAAAGACAAGTCAAGTCTAATAATAATAATTATTTTATTTACTTTTTATTTAATTATGTAAATTATTTTTTAAAAGTATTATAATTTATTCTGTTATTATAAATATAATTATAATAGATTTTATAATTATAATTATTTAATTTATTTTTTATTAAATAATATATAATATTTATTAAATTTATTATAATTTATTCTGCTCTGCTTACTTATTAAATATAAATCAATACCCCGTAAAAAAGACCTATAAAATTGAATACCCATTTCCGCTCTTAACGCTTTTTTGATGTGGGAAAAACTTTCATAATCTGCTGGAAATCCATACAGCCATATAGTCTCATAGCCTTTATCGGCTTGGTTCAATTGAGAAATTGAAGTTTCATGAGTCTTGGCCGTCGTCGTCGTTGAACTATTGACCCCAATAGTTATTCGGTTTGGCCCACGACGAAGTCGTCAATGAAGTCGCTGATGATTGTGTTTGATTTGCCGAGAGTCGAACTGAGTTCAGTTGAACTTTATTTTTTATTGCCATGACTCTGAGATTGAAACATTTCGCCAATTACAAGTTGCAAAAGGTGAGTGCTGTGTCAAAACAATGCCCAAATTTCATTTCAATGGAAATCTTTCTCTGCATGAAAATGAATGTGAAGTTGGGCAAGTAACTAGTGGGAAAAACTGTAAACAAATACTGCTAACCCGTTTGGTATTTGTTCTGGTTCAGTGGAAAAACTTGTTCAACATGATTCTCAATATCAATTACATAATGTGGGCAATATACAATATTAATATTCAATGTTGAACATGAATCTTGCTTGCTCTTCTATCCTAATGGAGACATAAAACTAGCAACCGTTTTCGATTGGATTTACCAATAAAATGTTAAGACTTTAATGGCAGTGGACACTTTTGTGGCAATTAACAGGCATCCACATGGCCAGCAATTAAACGAAACTGTCAGTAATTTATCTTGAAGCGTCGAAAGATGTCGACGACGTGACTTCCCAGAAAAAGCGCTGGCGACTTTTCATTTGCGCCTCCATAACTGGATAACTGGCTGGTCGAGTCGACTTCAGTTGACTCAGACAATGGGTACTACGAGCCTACGATAATGAGCCGACTGTGGAAAGTAAAAGGGTTCGAGATTGCAGCCGAGTGCATCCTCTAATTGGCACCAAATATGGCTATTACTTCTTCCTACCACGGCCAAGGTATGCCGCAAAAATATGTCAAAATGTGACAAAATGCGTGTATGCTCGTTGGGAGAAAGGTGGGGACGTGAATGGGGACTTGGGGTTAATGCCACATACCAACTGGCAAAACTCGGGAAATCACCATTTAAGGTGTTCATTAGTCGCGCGCTCCGATCGCTACTGGGATCGAAAAGGGACGTCCAAAAATGGCAGCAAAATCTCATCAGTTGTTGCCCATTTCGGAAGATTACAGACAAAAGATCAACATGATCATGATCAACAACGATAATGATCGATCACTCGCAATCAGCTGAGAGCGGAGAAGAATCTGTCGCTGTCTCTTTCTCTTTTTTTCGCTTTCTTCTGCATAACTGTACAACTCTGCCCTAAAATGTCACTAAAAAATATCTGTTGTCCATTTACCGATCTCGATACTGAAATTAAGCGATTTTCGTTGCTCAATTTACATTTCTCGTTACCAGGTTTCGATTATTGTCTTGTCCGTCCATCAAGGCAATTGTAAATCGTCCTCAGGTGTAAAACTGAAGACACAAAAAACTCAACCTACAAAAAACTTTCACTTGTCGTGTGCTTATTGTTCAACATGTTCCAACTGAGCTGCTTTAATTGCGATTCCAGACAAATAAATACACTCAGAAACACTTGAAGTTTAAGTTAATAACTGGTGGTTAAAGCTTCCAGCCTGGATTATGTTTAACATCTAGAAATAGCATCCTAAGCAAGGAATTTGAGCTTGTTAAGTGATTTGTCTAAAATTAATTAAATTGAACATTTTATGACCGGAATGCGATAAGACCGAGCACAAATAGAGCCAAACACGCAAGCTGCGAGCGTTGCCAGAGGCAGAATAAAACACTGAAAGAATAAAGAGAAATAAAATAATATAAATAAAATAAAAATAAAATAATAATAATAAAATTATAAAAATAAAGAAACATTAAAAATTGTAATAAAATATAATTTAGTAGGAAAATGTTCTACAAGGGAAAAAAAAGAACCAAACCTTGGAATAAAATATATAGTGGGTAAAATAATAGAATAGATAGAATTTTATATTTATTAAATAATAAAATATTTTTTAAAAATATTATTAAAATATTAACAAACTAAGCAGACATCTGTTGTGGTAAAAAAAATACATTTGAAGGGTTTAAGTAACACATTTTGAAAAATAATCTCATTTACTAAAATGTTTTCTCTGTTGCTCAAGCAAAAACTAATTTATTTAAGAGATTTAAATACTTTCTATTTTATAAATGGTTGATTTTAGATTTTAATCTTTACTTATTCGCAATAATATTTTTTATATTTTATTTTCTTCAATGTAAGTCAACTTTAGCTCACTATTTCTCTCAGTGCACGCATAATCAAGCTACAGGACTCAAATGAAGGTTAAATTAATGAGTTTTCGGTAGCACACCGGGCAGACACAGAGCAGCAGCGAAACTGAGAGTGAAAGAGAGGGCAAAAGAGCAGCGCCGACAAAGGAGTGAGTGGAGCCAGCAAAAGTTGTAGGAGTCCACAGCCAAGGGAATCCAGAGCCTATGCTAAAATGCCCTCAAGTGGCGTCTGCTCTGGCGATGGCTAATCAAAATATTTAAAATAGTTTGCCACAGGCTGTGGGCTCTGTTTATAAATAGCTGGACAGGATGATCTGTAAGACGACGCTGATGCTACTCTGAGACTCTGCTTACCACTCCTTACCACTACTCCAAGTGCAATCAGTTGGCGTGTGTTTGCTACATAAATTATTGAATCTCTGGATAGCATATATTTCATAATCTTGCACAGAGCGGCGACTAAAACAATATGCTTAATCATTTAGTTGTTGGAGGGAAGAAAAGTGACACTGGAGGGACGCACTGGTAATTGCGCATGCGGCGTTGTCGGTCTCTTTACAAGTACCGTACATGAAAACATATATAAATTTACTATATGCAAGTATAATGACTTTTACGCGCTTTGCATCGATTTCATTTCGAGTTGCGTCTCTGGGTGACCTACTAAACGCATATATTTGAGCTCCCTTTCCACTCTTCCCGATCACTGCTCTCACTGCTCTCCCTTCCCATTGCTTCTTCCGCCTTTGACTCTGAGAATCTGTCTCTCGTCACGCAACGCTGCCTCGTTCTGGTCGTGCTCTGGCATTTCCCTTTCATTTGACTTACCATCTCTAATTCTCTCTAGACAGCAAAAAGCCATACTCATGGTGTGCTAATTTCAGTCATTAGACAACACTAACAACTGCTCAAAATTTCATAACAAAAACGACCACACAAAAGGAGAATTTAATCAATCGGCTGGTTGAAAATTAATAGTTATTTGTGGATTACCCTAAAGAGCAGACTTTTAATAGGCATAGGTTTTTTAAATTATAAGCTATGTCTCTAAAAAACAGCCGAACTTTAGAGATACAAACTACACAACGTTTCTTTCCCAAGAACAGTACCTAGATAGGTTGCAACCTCAAGTAACTAATGTCTCTATTGAGTGTTATAGGCTGCTTACAATCCAACACTATACGCTCCAGAAAGTATATAACATTCAGTTCACGCTTCCACTCCAATTAATTCAACCTTTTCTGTAACAAATTTGTAATATCTAATTAAATTACCCAAAGAAAAGGTAACGCCTTCCAACTGCTGATCACAATCTGAGACCCCAGTTGATTTGGCCTAGGAATGCAGCAACGAAACTAGGCGTAGCCACAAGTATAACTTAATTTTACAACAATTTAAACGCTTTGGGGTGTAATCATATTAATATATCGTAAAACTCTCTAATTAGACGAGCATTCAAAGCACCGCCCGATGCACAGCTGGTGGCTATAAACAAAAACTAGGCAAGGAGGGGAAGGGAATACGATTTCCAGACAAAAGGCGTTACCAAAAATTCTCTAGTGTCAAAATCAAAATTCGGTGCATGACACTTAAAAGGTCATAAACTTACCTGAACCCCTTTCGAATGACCGTCAATTTGAGTTCTTTCTTTAGTTTCGAGTTGTACTCGACTTGGACTTGAAAATTAGTAAACACATTTCATTCCCACAGGGTGGTCGTGATACCATAACATTTTCACTTTGTCTGCACAACACTTAATTATAAATTCTATATGCATAATTTTGTCATTTCAGAGAACATTGGATAACAAGTAATTTTGGGGCAGGTTGCGACTGCGCATAAAGAGTTTTTTTAAGAGTTCAAAATCTGGGTATGAACTGAACTGTTCAGTATGCATGGTCATGTAGTTTAGGCACAAGTGTTTCAGACTCTACAAAGTTCATGACTGTGTGAAAGGAATAACTGAAAGCAAAGTGTAGTTGCTGAAGCTTTAAGCACTTTCAAACACTTCTTTACGTAACAAACTATTGATAATGAAGATATCAAGTGGAAACCCCCGCAGAGAATTGTTTTTACCGCAAACATTGTGACCAAAAACACAAAAAATACATCATCAATCTTACCAATTCTTTAAAAATATTTCCTGGAAAGAAAAACGAACTGTAAAAATGCAACCTTGTTAGCAAATGGTTGGAAGTCGGTGTGCTCGTTTCACCCACAAGAAAAGTTAAAGCAATTTACATAACAAGACCAGTTCCCAAGGCGAGAGACAATCAGTGGCGCTACAAAAAAGAAACCCCAAAGGCTGTCAACATGTAATCTATCAAACTACAAATGCTACAACATGTGAGGCAACAACTGCCAGTTGCCACTGTCCGCATGCCACAAATGCACTTATGTTTACACACACACACACACCTATGGATATAAACATAATACTAGAAACAAACAGAGTTGAGAACTTACAACTTGGTTGGACCCCATGGGCGATCGAAATCAATTTAGCGCTTTAACACACGAACGTGCCCCTCATAGTTGACACGCCCACCGCCTTGTCCAGCGTGGCTGCAACTGCAACTGCAACTGTGTGTGCCATGGCCCACAGGAATTGCCAGCGACAGTCGGACAGTAGACCTCGAGTTGAGATTGCGGCTCTCTGCTTGCACCTAACTCTAATTGGGCATAATTTAAATTCCGCTCGTGAGCGCCATGAATTGTATTTAATGTTTTGGCGCTTCTAAACTTTGTTTCTCGATATCTATCCAGACCATAAGACGCAATGGCATTGGCGGTAAATTTCATTTGATTTTATTTCGTTTTTCTAACTACTTTTTTCTTGGAACCTGCACTGAAGCGGCAGAAAGAGTTTATTTAAACTGTGAATGGGCTTTGTGCTTAGTGTACAAATCGAGGATTGTTATTAAGGACACTTATTCATACAATATATAATATAATTGGGTATATAATGAAGCCAATCTGATCAGCTCTATAAATATATTTAAAAAAAAAGTATCTTAATTTGATCCCACACATAAATGCCTTAAACTGTGTATTTTTCTCTCAGCTTCTGTATATAAACTTTAGTAAAATTCCTTTGCTACAGGGTTCTTAACAGTCCTGCTCTCTCCTCTGTCGCCTCTCAGTTTCCTTCTGTCTTTTTTTTGGGCATTTGCGACCAAACTTCCTTATTTGTTTGTGGTTTGTTTTCGCCTGCTTTTATTCACTCCTTTAGTCTCCTCCCAATTCCTGGCTTAATTGGTTTTGCGCCTGCCGCCCACAGAACCGTCGAGAAGTTCGATGCCTTAGTTTTGATTAGAAGGCGGCTATTAGAAAATTGTATACACGAGTTTCTCTAGATTCAATTTGAAAGTCGAAAGCTAAACAAAGATAACCATCTGGTAAATGGTACAAAAATGTGCATGAAAAATTACATCACAGTCTGATAAAAACCTGTTACTGGTTAGTGGGTCAAAACAAGGGTAAAAGCACCTGAACGCAATACAAGTGTATTGCAATTAAATAAAGGCGGATACTAAAAAGTAATTTAATTTAATTTATATACAAAAGATACCGTATTGAAGCTTATTAGTTAATATTATTTATTAATAAATTTAAAACTATTTCAGTATTTTTTGAAGTAATACTAGAATTTCCGCTTAAATTTTATTCATATAACTAAGATCCTACTAAAAATACTTTTTTAAGTCGTTAACTTTTACTTTCTTAATCAAACTTCTACAGTTTATTCTAATAAAATAATTTATTTCTCGTCATGTCTCATATTAAACTCCAATTTTCGAATGCAGTAGCAGGAAATCATTCTTATTTTCTACCTAATTTTATTTGGCATCGTATTTCTTTGGTCTTCAATTAAATTGCCTACAGGAAGTTGTCACACTCCATCAACAAACGTTTCTAAATCCATTCACGTACCACTCAGGCATTCCGGGAAAAAGAAACTCCTTACTGGCATGCCAAGGCCAAACGTGTCTCACTCTCTTTCTATCTCTTTCACTACCTCTCTCGCACTCCTTGGCACTTGCGCCAACAATTTGTAAGCCATCATTTCAATTAAGTCGCATAAATCACAAGCAAATCAGCAGCATCATCATCATCATTATCATCATTATGATGATCATCGTGCTCGTTATCCTCAAGTACTGAGAGAGCACTTAAACAGGCACTGGGCATGCGCACAACCTACGCAACCTCAAGGTAAACCGAATCGAACTGCACAGAACCTTTATAGGTTTGTACGTAGTACGTAGCTTAACTCGTTCGAGTTTCGTAAACGAACCAATTTAAACGGCAAGAAGCAGCATTAAAAGAGCAGGAAGTGGCAAGAAAACAAAGGGCCGACAGAGACTTAATCCTTGTCATGACCAAAAACTGAGGCCTTGGCAATTGCAGCAGCTCGTGAAACTGCTGTTTCACGCTTCGACAAATGCCCTTTGTGCTCAGTGTCCAGTGTGCAACAAATTGCGGCAGATGCAACACCGTAGTTGCAGATACATTCCTCTGCTTGCTGTTGAACTTATTAGGCTCAGCATTTCGACAACGAGGTATTTATGCAACTGCCACGAATTGAGTTGCAAATAGCCAGCGGGGCAACATAAAACGTGCGCCACCGAAACTGAGTGGCTCAAGTATCTTTCAGATACTTCTACACATACACATGTATATATTTCTCTTTTTCGCTGGCGTTAAGTGGCCGTGATTCGTTGCGGATGCATCACCTGCTGCGTTGCCACGTAAAAACACGAGCACAACAAAAGCACCGCAAGGATAATCTGGAATCAGGAATGCCCCTTGACCATTTCTCAGTTTCAGTTTGAGTCCTTAGTTCTACGTTCCCTCGTCTGCAAACTGTCAAAATGAATTTCAAGGCAAACAATAAAGTGTAAAATTGTAGACAATGCCAAAGGTGCGCGGGAGGTCAGCACGTAGCGAAATGTTTTTCTTTTTCGGCACCGGAAAATCGGAAAATCCCATTTAACCCAATACGCATTTGTTTCTCTGAAGTACCTGTAAAATCACTCAACAACAGGTAACCAATGGCAGACACCAGAGAACGCCCGTGTGTGGAAATTAAGAGCGAGGCGAAGGTTAAGAAAACAGTCTGTGTTTTGTGGATCATAAGTTACCCA
Source organism: Drosophila dunni (assembly GCA_018152125.1). Taxonomy (NCBI): domain Eukaryota; kingdom Metazoa; phylum Arthropoda; class Insecta; order Diptera; family Drosophilidae; genus Drosophila; species Drosophila dunni. Next base: position 1,024,150 of record JAECXC010004138.1, on the reverse strand, counting down.
AAATATTAATTATACAAGTTTTTTTAAAACAATAATTTCATGTTCATGGAACATTAAATTTTTATGCTTTGATTTACAGTCCAGTATCTTAAAGTATCTGATAAAATATCTTAAGTTTGCTTTCTTTTTCTTTTAATGTAAAACTTAATAAACATGTTTGAAAATAAAGCGGCAAGTAATCTTAAATAAGGATCAGTTTGAAAGAATTTCAGTAATTGCAGCACAAATAAAACGAAGGAATCGAAAGAGCATGTTCAATGCGTTCCACAAACAGAAACCACAAACACATTCCCACTTGCAGCCAGTGATGCGCAGTCGGCTGTCTTTGAAAAGAGACGAAAATATGTGAGGTGAAGATGAAATGATTTATATTATAACTAAGAGTATATATTTAGCAATCTATCATATATTTAACAATCACAGAAATTTATTCTATAATTTATTATTTTATTTTATTTTAGAAGAAGTTTGTGGTTTTATTTATTATTATTTTTTTTTTATTTACCTGAGTGTGTTATACACAACAATTGTGAAGCTGTCTTTTAACATACTTCAGCTGAATTTAATTTAAATATTAAATTATTGAAGTAGGAATATTTTTAAAAATGTTCCACCAAAGATTTAAAATATATACAAGTAAATGTTGCACAAAAATCTCTTAAACACTTATATAAATAAATGCATTAAAATTGATTAATCTCAAATAAACACTTACATAAATAAATTTATTTAATTAACGAATTTTTTCTAAATTCATAGCTTTAAATCACCATTCCACATACCAGTTTTTCTAACCACATTTTTTTTAGCCTTTTTCCCCAGATTATCTCAAGTGCCGCGCATCACTGAGTGCAACGAACAACCGGCACGATCGTCAAGCCGGCACGAGTGTTCGCATCAGTTTCGATTTGACGGTCGTTTGTGTAGGACGCAGATTTCGCTTGAAGACCGAAGCGAAGAGATCGTCGTCTTGTTCGGTGCGTTTCGTTTCGTTTCGATTTGATTCGTCTCGGTTCGATCGGTTAAACAACATTTAAGTGCGTCTTGTTGTTGTTGTTTGATAGTGCGTGCTGAATGCATTTTGTTCTATTCGCCGATAAATAAGCGTGTCATTAAATTTAGCTTGGAGTTTAATGATAATACAGTGCCAATAAAATAAAAGCAAAACTGTTTTGTGCAACGACAGCGAAGATAGTTTACTTATATACGCGTATAAGTATATATAAATATATATATATATTGATATCACTAGTTTATTTTCTGCAGTTGCGTCGAGGATATACGAAAATAGCCAGAGAGAAAAAATTTGTCGCTGTCGCCGAGCAGGAAAGTGCGAAATGTGCGTGAAACGAAAATAAAATTAAATAGCGCAAAAATTGCCTCAAAGAAAAAAAGCGAATAGAAGCTAAAAAAAAAGGAAGATTAAAATGTTTTTAAATACATATAGTAGTCTGCAAGAGAATTTGCATACCAAGTAAAATAGAGTGCCAAAAGAAATGTGTAAAAAATAATAATAAAAGTCAGCCAAACGTCGCGTCGTCAACTGACAAGCGGAAATTGTAAGCAAACAAAAAGTATTACAAAAAAAAGAATTACACGAAATAAAAATTATGAATGAAAATTCTTGGAATAGTGCGAGTGCGCGATCATTTTGATATAAGCTATAAAAATCTAAACAAATAAAAAAAAGCTATTAAAAAAAGAAGAAATAATTAAAGTTACAAGTTCAAAGTCAAGTGGTTTTTTACAATGCGTGTCTGAGTTGACTCGAGTCGAGTTGAATTACAAATTCAGTTAGTGTCAAAATGAAAACCAGAAAGTTCTACAATTGCCTGCTGTGGTGTCTGCTGCTCATTCTACTGTTGGTCCTCGAAGGCCACTGCAGGAAGCAGGGAAAGACCAAGGCACAGTCGAAGCGTCTGCAAGGACTCTCACCCGCACAACTGCTCAAGGAATACAGTGTGGGTGGCAACTCTGCCGAGCAGTTGGAGGACACGATCATGTCCTGGACAGGCGTACGCATACAGGAGCGTAAACAGACAACACCTGCGAAAGCGCAAAACTCGAGTCGTCGTCGTAAAACCAAAAGTGGCCTGCTGATCGAAAGTAATATTACCGAAGAGACTACGGCATCTGGTTCCGCTGAGATTGCTGCCAAAACGGGCAAGAAATCCGGACAGCAGCGTCGACGCAACGGTCGCCTGCAAAGACCCAACGTCAGATCGAATGCAAACAACAGTAAGTTAATGCCTCTATATAGAATACTCTAGCAAGTCTAATGTTCCAGCTTGGCATGGCCAACTAAATATGGCTTTGATCGATTCTTGCGCCTCAAGAAGTCGATCGTTATTCGGCTTCCTTGTTGTTGTTCTTGTTGTTTTTGTCGTGTCCAACTTGTCTTGCGTCCATATTTGGGCGCTCAAGTTGAAAGAACTTTCATGTGAAAGTTGTGACAGGAGGAAGAGATTTTTTTTCTACTTATTTTATATTTTTTTCTACTTCTTTTCTTGTAATTCTATACGTTATTACGTGAGAGGTCCAGTTATGGGCCAGCAATGTTGTCGCTGGCTTTTGTCCATGCTATTGTTGCTATCGCTGTCGTGTTCTTGGATCCAGTTCTGGTTCTTGTTCATGCTCAGCATTTTGTTCGTTGCCTTTGTTCTTTTCCTCCTGCGATGTGAACTTTGCCTATTAGGCGTGCGATCTGCATAGTTTTATCTGCTTAACCCGCATCACAAAACGGTTTCATAAATTTCAAACATATTTAAAAATTTAAAACCTAAACCTTCAAAACAAACAACTGTTTTGTTCCTTTAATTGACTGTCAATTGAACAGGGCTCGAAACAGGCAGACATCACAACAAAAGGGTACCTAACGGATACCATATTGTGTGTACATGTGTGGGTGTCTGACGCACATATGACCCCATGCTATAGCAAAGACTGAGCAAAACAATAGCGCCAGGCTCTAGAGACACTCTTCTACCTACTCCGTGCTATGTTCTAGTAATTGTGGTCTAGCCTATGGAAGATGCCATAACAACCAAACAACAACAATGCACACAATAGCCAATTGTTGGACATTTAGTAGAGAAAAACCTCTCTTGAGCACAGCATAGATGGGCCAACTGGGTCTGCTCATATCTTTGGGAATATGTCAGCAGAGGAACCGCAAACACGCGCTAATAGGAACATGTGTTGGCTACATAATTCGGTTAGCTGTACAACCAAAGACCTCACAGAGTTATACCGTATGTAGTAGTATTAAATTTTCACTCAGACTGACTTTGCGGCTCATAAAAATTAAGTGGCTTATCGTGTAAGACCGGCAAACACAGAATCGTTTAAAATTTGTTAGGCCCTTAAACAATTTCTTCTTCCAGACTTCTCTCAAGACTTGGACGCTCTAAAGAGCTTACAGTGTTGCGTGTCGACAAGTTTTAGGAGCTGATAAGTGGAAGATATAGAACTTTTATGATAATCACTTGGCGGTTCTACAGTAAATTTTGCTGCGATTTTAAAACACGATTGACCTAGTCTGATAAAGTAGAAGCCGTATAAAATACCAATCTAATTAGTTTCTAAAAAAGGTAGAATTCAATTTATTAACTTAAATTTCCACACTCAGTTTCAATTTCCTCTACTTTACCGCAAATCTATTAAGTTTTCTGTCATTTTTCTGAGCACTTGTTGATTGAAACTCTCAATTCCCAAACAAATCGAATCAAATTGAATTGCAGCCACTACAACTTTCAAACTAGTCAACGAAAAACATACAAAAAACAGCGACTTTTAAATGATTGCGACAATGATTGCAAATCAAATGCATCTAATCGTTGATTTAATCATTCAATTGTAAATAGATTCAACAGTTTAATATTGAGTGCAATTTTTAAATGTTTAGCTACGGGCGATGTGTGTGAAGACAACGAGAGACATAAATGCGAATTGATAGAGCAAATTATTGGTGATTAAACGGCGTGTTGACTATTTATAAAGCCGAACAGCGAATTCAACAGCTATTGGCATTAATTGATTGATTGGTTGTTTAGATTAGAGAAAATGAAAGTTCGTGAGGCGAACGAAATGGGTCACCAAAGACGCAACAGATGCAAGCTAAAAGATACAGATACATTTACTGAAATTGTCGACAATGGGGCTACTGCATGATTGAGACACGCCGACGCTGCCTGCATTTCCGTAGTGGTGTGTGTGTGTGTGTGTTGGTGTGTGTGTGTTAAGCCATGCCTAATCAACACACATGCACACTTTAAGAGCTCATTAGTTTCCCTGTTTGACTATATTGATTCTGATATTCATCGATATTCCATAAGTCATGAACAACCTCACATATTTATACAACAATCCAAGCTGGAAAGCTGCCACTGGCATTGCCGCTGCTGTTTGCCCATCGGGAAAACTGTTTGGAGAATGCATTCTTCATTGATTTTTAACGCGGCTTTTTTTTGTTTAGCTTTTTTTTTGTTGTTGTTTTGTTTGCTTCTTGTTAACTGCATTACACAATGCAGCCAGCGTAGCACAGAATAGACAACACTTCGTTCGTATTGCTGGAAATTTAGATTTGTGGGAAAAAAGACAACTCCAACTGTTTTTCCTCCCCATTTTCCTCCCTTTTCCCATTTCCCGCTCTGCCACTTGCCACTCGCCACTTGCTGCCTGTCATTGACTTTTATTTGTTTTTAATTTTTTATTGACATGTGAAGTTGTAGAAGTTTAGTGAACTTTACTGTTGGTTTTCTATTGTCCCTTTTATGTTTAATCTTCGTCTCCTAAAGCGTGAAAAGCAAAAGTATTCAGTGCCAGCAATTTATTGGGAAATTCTCTAGGAGAAGCTAGAGGAATGCGTTTCTAGGAAATCAAGCAGATGAGACCGCTTCGATTACATAGGAATAAAGTGACTCAAATCATATTAAAAGAGTAATATTTGTACGTCAATAAATTATTGTGATTAAAATTACTAGAATAAGTCCGTATAAAAATTGATTCATTTTCTAGAAATATTTATTATATGTAAATGTATAATAATTCAAGAAAAATTGTTTGCTTCTCATTGAGCTTTATACAAAAGAAATGGAAATATTTATATCATGCTTTTTCGACCCTGGACTTCGCAGTTTCTAGGATTTTTCCACTACTATATACGCCACAAATCAGAAATGAATACACCTCGTTATCTAGGTTATTTTCTGAAAAACTTCTAGGGTATTTACAAGTTCTTCAGCCATTAACCCATTAATTCCCCCCTTTTGAATATTTTATTTAAATGCAGTTTATAGATTATGCAGTTTATGGCAAATAGCGAACACCTGGCGAACTCACCTGTCTTTTTGTCTTCATGAGCAATAATTTGGCTGGGAAGTGCATAATGCTGGAAGACAGCTGTGCTACACGGGATCGTAAACACTATTGTTTCTGAAAAATAAAAGTAGATCAAGGCAGTGAGAACATAAAATCAATGCAACTCCAACAAGCATTTACAGCTAGGCAGTGGAAGTAGTTGTGTTTTTTAAGCAACTGAAATATCCCACAAGATATTTGATATGAGGGGCGATCTCCAGTGGGATAACACATGTCAAAACTCCACAAAAACAATAAACATTAAGAAGGAGAAGTAGAAGTGGAAGTAGAAGTAGCAGGAGTTGGACAATACCAAGTTTCAGCAGCGGCAATTGGAAAACTCATTAAAAATAAACAAAAGCTGCGAACACAATGAAGTACCGAGTTGTGTTCAGTTATTGTTGGACGGGTTATTTGATATGGAAACCTAATATATCTACACAATTTGGCGCGCTTTTGGGGTAAATTTGGAAAACAAAAATAAAGCACTTAAGAACAGACATTTTAAGTTTTACAGATCAGTCTTTAAAATGACTAATAGATACCCTGTAGGTATCTACTCTTCGACATGCAATAAAATTGATAATTTCTACCGTTTTCTTGTATTCAAATTAAATTTTAACTACTATAACTTTTTTGGTTGCACCTTTTCGTATGCATAACAGGGTATAAAATCAGAAAAAGACATGTAAACATTTTGTTGTGCATTCATAAATACAAACACCGCACACAAGTGTAGTTGTATCTTTTGTAAACAAACAGATACAAAAACTGAAACAACAACAAAATGGAGTTACAACCTAGAGACGCCACAAAGTGATCTATCGAAATTGAAAGAAAAGACTCCCAAAAGTGGAACTGTTTTGTGGCTCTGTTTACATAAACGGGAACATCATTTTGGTTAGTTTGCTTGGTTGGTTGGTTTGCTGGTTGGCAATAAACTTATGCTTAATTGCTGGCAGATATCTGATGATCTGTTGGTTGCAGGCAACTGCCAACATAGCTTTGAAGTGCCCCCAACTGTTATTCATGCCTCGAGGGCAATAAATTAATGTTATAGACCAAGTTTTGATAAGACATTGACGCCGCCAGTCAGACGGCATCCCTCTGTCCCACTCTCTCCCTCTCTCTCTATCTGCCTCTCACTCTCAGTTCTGTTTTGGGCCACCGGAACATTTAACGGGTCAGCGTCCGTTGATGTGTGTGGAAAAAACAAATTCGTAGCTCGTTAGCCCAGACACTTGAGATAAGAGATGGAAATGCAAGCAGTTCCAATAAATTCTCTCAGGCCTACAATTCTTAAAATTGGGTCAATGAAAGAGCGCATCAGTGCCACATGGTTTTGTAAACTACCAAACTACCAAATGTTCTGATAATCATCATCATAATGCACGTGAATTGTGAATAAATTGAGTAATCAATAATCTATGGGAAAATATGTTTAGTATTTGTGCAACACTATCAACATCTCAATCTAATAAAACGGAGCATCTTTCTTAGAACCCCATTAGGAACGCTTCAAATTAGTCATAAGTGGAATGTGAATGAGAAGATCGGAGGATCAACCTTTCTGATCAATGCAGCTGCTTTCTCATAACCTTAGGATTTTTTAGTTGAAGAGAAATTAATTCAGTAATTATTAATATTTTCGGTTATAACCATTAGTTCTTTAACGTCTCGTTTATCGTCCTTAACTTGAGTTTAGCTTTCTTATCTTACCCCCGAGCCATCAACCAAAAGATATAAAAAACACTCATCAATGTCATCATCTTTTAACTGTTTAACACAATCGATTTGATTTCTTTTTTTCACTGTTCGCTTGCGGTGTCTTTATCGCAACATTTGTCAATATTTAGGCTGATAAAGGTTAACTACAACCACTGTCATTGAACTTCATTGATAAATGTCTCGCTAGCGACAGGTTTTCTCGACTGCATTCCCGTCTCTTCCGTGTAGAGAAGTGCCGAAATGTATTGACTTGTGATTCAATTGATAAGCTCAACACACAATCCATTCTCGAGCTGGCAAGGTAAAGAACTTTTATCAGTTTCTATAACTCAACTTGTATCAGATTACATAGAACTTTTAACCTGCTGTCGTAGCAAATATTTTTACTAACAGATCGTTTTATATCAACACATGGAAACTCACACTCCCTAGAATCTCTCCTACTAGAATCAAGATGAAATGATTCTTAATTTCTGAGAAGGGAAACGCGTGCTTACGATTGCCCGGAAAACTGGTGTTTGTGAGAAATTGGGGGAAAACACTTGAAAGTGTTGTATAAATATTATATAGTGAGTGAGAGCAAATCGCTGCTCAAGTTGTCAGAGACTAGAACTAATTATGCTTTATGTTTGTGTTGAAAGAACTTCTCGACCCGCAGACAAATTGTTTATTTGCCTTAAATATCTGCAGTTGCTTCCCGTCCGTTGAAAGCTGCATAAAAATGACTTGGAAAATGGAAATGAAAAAAATCTCAATCTCAATTTATCAGACGTGCTGAACTCTGTGGGGGCAGTTAGGTAAACAGTGGATTTAAACTTGCGTAAATACGGGATGTGAGTTCCGGACTCTTTGATCGAGTCTAACAACATATGAGTTTTAATTTGTATTTGAATGAATTCCACTTTGATTTTCTTAAAGACTTAGTGCTAAATCGCATAAAGGTGTTAAGTTTAGCAATTTAATCGTTTCGTATTCAAATAAATTTCAAAGCAACAAACCATTTCTTTTTATGGCTAAAGTATATAAATTTAAAGCCATTTTTTATATAACTTCTGCTGTTAGTGAATCATCAATCAGAGGCATATGTCTGTCTGACCTCCCCGACAACATTTTGTAACTATAGTCTGCAATTTTACTTGCATGTTCTTGGCTGTCTGACATTTCTACAAATGTGCCGACAATCGACGACAACTCGTACTTTTTTTTTGCGCCAATCTATTTTGAAAATCTAAAGGAGTGCGGCGTGTGAGGGGAAGGTGTTGGCAATGATGGAATTTCCATCAACATGCAGACAATGTGCCGACTATATACAAACTGGAAGCAACAGTCAAATAAGCAGACAGACAGGCAGATAGATGAATGTACGGACTGATGGACAGATGTCGAGACGTGTCTTTACGCATGACTCACACATCAAGTGTTGGAAAAGTCTATTGGAGAAATGTAGTACACAATTTCCTCAGCCGGAGCGGAAGTGTTATCTGCTAATCTTGATCATTGCGTGGGCGTTTACAACACTTGGAAATTTTACATATGACAAAGTCTAAAGCAGTAAAAATCTGACTGCAGTATACCCTAGAAAACGCTGTAAGCTGTAGAAAACTCTGCAAGTAGTTTACCCACCTGTACAGGTACAGGGTATATTAAACTAAAGGCGCTGTCAAATCACTAGTAAAATGCACGACAAAACAAATTGTCTACAGACACGCGGCACAAAGAGCCAAGAAGCCGGCTCTAAGGCGTCTGCTAACAGTCCACACATCAGGTTCAGCTTCAGTTATAAACTGAGATACAGATACTCACAGCTGGAGCTAAGAGTGTGGAGATGCTACAGCTGCCGACTGTCGACTGTCGACTCTTGTTGGCGGCTTTTCCATTTCATTCCTTCTACTACTGCTTTCAGTAAGCCAAAGCAGGGAGAAAATCTCTGACAGCTTCACGAGATTTGTCTTTAAAAGGATTGATACATTTGGGTCTGCCATGATTAGTGTTCTAAATAACGCAACTGTCGTGTTGTCAGAGGCCCAAGAGCAAGACCAAGACCAATCAATGGGGAAATTTGAGAAATTGACACGCGACATGCAAAGTGATTCAGCGTAATAACTGGAATTGATTTGGGATCACATAATCCAATCCCATACAATTGGATTCAAACCAACCTGACGCTTGACAAATTGCTTAATTAATACGCTCTGAAGGCGATTTGTAATTGTTGCCAGTCGAATGTGACTTCAAAAGGCAAAAATACCGCTGAATTTATTTCATTTCTATAATTAATAAGTGAGCAATGAGTGCGAAAGACTTGAAGATACTCGTGGATTAACACAATTGAAGTTTTTTATAAATTGTTTAACTAATTTGGTTAGAGTTTTTATTTAATAGTCAATTAGTAATGCTTTTATCTACAAGGTTTATAAGTACCCTTCTTGCTTTAAAAACAACTGAATAAAAGTCTGAAAAAATTGTACAATCTTCCTAGAAACTTATTGAACAATTGTTAATTTGAGGTAATAAAAATAACTCATCAGTTCGGAAACCGCAAAAAGATACACAATAGTCTAGCAAAACATGAGCGATCATTAACTTCTTTGTACATTTATTTAAATACATTTAAGCTGACATTAAAATATATTTTTAAATTAAAACCACCTTTGTAGTGAAGAGGAAATCAAAAGTCATTCCCAAACCTATAAGTATTTCTATACACCACTACAAAAGCCACCCAAAGCTTAACAGTTATGCCAATCAATTAGCGTTGGAAATCTTTTGGTATTCCTAAGGATCGGGTTGAGCGCAGCTTGAAGTCAGCTTGTTCAATAAAAACGTTAATTGCTAATCAAAAGCAACATTTTTGTGACGCGACAGGATAAGCGCTTATCAAATTGCAATAATTATAAGTATGCAGTGGGCTGATAACTGGTTGGCTTATTTGCTTAGCTTGTTCAGGCGATAAAAATTTGTAAATGGCAAAGAAACCAGACGGCATCAGCGTAAACAAGCAAATTAACGCAATTTCTTTCAATGTATCCAGCAGATACACAAATACTTTCGACAATTAACCAGGCAAACAAGCTGACAACTATTACGGATTGCATATGCCATAAAAAAAACAATGCAAGACAACAAACAAAAAAATTAAATAACAACAAAATAAAAGGCCAAAACGGTCAAGACACTCAGACACTTGGTGGACACATCTGGCGGCGCCATCAAATGGCCAAAACGGCGCCTGAAGCATTCGTGGGTTGACTCTGGTGATTTTTTGTCTCCTCCGTCGGCGCCTTTTTACAGCCAAAACTAACACGCTGGCGCGTACGTACTAATTAAATAGTTTACAAGTCAACTTGATTGCAACGAAGGTGGAGCCTGCCAGAGTTACTGACTTGGCAGCTAACTATTTTGACCAGAGTTGGTTCAAACCTCAAGATTTATTATATGTTAGCTTACACTTATCCTGTAGCCAATAAATGCCCAAATGGGGTAGTACCAAAAGCTTAATACGCTGGGTTGAAACATTATTATAATTATAATAAATTTAAATCGTTAACTTTATTAACCGAAATTAACAGCACAATTTACCACAATTACGCCAAAGCTTAAAAATATGCTAATAAAATAAATACTCGCTGCAGGGTGTTTTCCAGTCAATTACACTCAACGCGAGCAATTTATCCAGCTGGAGTTTTGGGGCGGATCAAATGTTTTTTAATGCTTTTTTTTTGCCTAGCGTAAACTTGTTCCCGGCTGGAAACGTTTTAAGTTTTATGTCTATTGAAAATGATTTGTTTATTGCTGATCGCATGGAGCTTGTGCCATTAATGGCTGTCATTTGGATTACCAGCTGATTTTAAAGCTGACCGAGCGACCCACTTAAATATCGACTAGGCTTACAGCAAGTGCTGCCAACTCGTTAAAATCCACTAAAGTTTGATCATGATCATAAATGTTATGTTTTTATAGGTACTTGCAATTGATTTGTTGCCAAACTTGAGCAGCTGAGAAATTTTAATAAATTCCAGCTAACAATAATCAGCAGTAAAGCAGTAAAATAGTTGGTATTTAAGATAGGGAATTGGGTTTATAAACTGCTTTAAATATTTGTATAAAATAAATAAATTTGGGTAACTATAAAGCAGCGAAAAAAAATTATTTATTTATTTTTATTAATTGAAATTCCTTTAAAAGTTCTAAAACACTTTAAAATGTTTTTTATTTTAAATACTTTTTTAGGTAAAATATTATCTCGTGAGGATTCCCCTAAGCAAATTAATTATGAGTGCATTATTTCAAGCTGTCTAGACATTGTCATGCTTAACATTGCAGCTCAGCTATGTTTTCCTGCTGTTCTACAGATTCTCCAGAAGAACTGCAGACTTGTATGGTCGCTGAGTCAGAGTTTATAAATTATATTATGACATTATTATGCGAGGCTCGCACCAAAGTGCACAAGACAAGCGCATTTATTAATAACAAGTGACAGCTCATGACAAATTAACAGCAAAAATATGAGTGAGCCCAAAATATAACATAACCAAAACATAACCAACTGAAGACTGTGGGCGATTTCATGACTGGAGACTCGTGGCTAAGCCAAACATATCAGATATCCAATATCAATGTTTTAAGCTTGCCCAAAACTCACTCGGACGTAAGTAATGAGTGTTGACCATATCAATTAGAGTGGCCCAAAAAAAAAAAAATTTAAAAACTCTACGCTTAAGCCGCACTTTAGTGTTGGTTAACGATTGCGAGGTAAATATTTGTCAGTGCTTCGAAACGTCTTAACGCAAATGCATTTCAAGTGATTGGCAAACACAAAAAAAGCAAATTTTCAGAGTCACTTGCATTTCAACGCCTTTTGAAAACTCCAACCCAAAGCGATTGCAATTGTTCGATAACAGCATTTTTTTTGGGGCTCATAAATCGTGATAATTATCTGTGCTGTTGCTGGTTTTATATACCCAAATTCGGTGAAATGTATTTTCGTGTTGTTGTGCCACTTATTAAATTATTAATTGAACCGCTAACCGAACAGATCTCTTGGAGATTTCGCCTTGTCTTGTCTCGTTTTTCCTCAACTTATTTCTCCTGCCAGTAGCTTACACAATTTCGATCGCAGATTAGATAAAAAGTCGAGTGCTTTTGGCGTTCAAGCGAAACAAGTCTCTTAATTAACACAGGTGACGACAGCAGGACAGTGTAAAACAGAAAAGCAGTCAACTGCCGGTTCTTTCAGACTGAAGTCAGTTGGTATTAGTTTCGTTGGAGGAAGTTAATTTAGGTGGGAAAAGTAGGAACTAGATATTTAGATAGTTTTGGAAACACAATTAAAAAAGTATTGTTCTTGAATATGTTAACAAAAAAAAACAAGAAAGAATGCTATAGTCGCCTCGCGACTTTAGGATACCCGTTACTCAGTTTCAATATGTTAATAACAATGGTGATAGATAAGATAGCTTGGCAAACAGAACATTTTCATACTTCTTCATATTTGGAGCGTATTTTTGACCGATCGGCCCTATGGGAGCTATACGATATAGTTGTCCGATTTGAATCAAACTTGGTCAATTCATGTACTTCCTAGATATGTACATTCCGTGTAAATTTGGTTCAGATAGCATAGCTAACAAAAAAGTTTTCTATACTAAAACATTCTACGTTTACCTGTACATTTACATTTATATGCAAATAAAACGCCTTAAAGTGGGCGTGTCAAAAAACAAAAACAAACTTGTACTGCTTGGGTATTGTACCTTTCATTTGCGACCACTATCATTTTTCTAGCTCTTATAGTCTCTGAGATCCTTTTGTTCATACAGACGGACGGACGGACGGACGGACGGACGGACGGACGGACAGACGGACAGACGGACATGGCTATATCGACTCGGCTATTGATACTGATCAAGAATATATATACTTTATGGGGTCTGCCACGCCTCCTTCTGCCTGTTACATACATTCCAACGATTACAATATACCCTTTTACTCTACGAGTAACGGGTATAACTATTAATAGATTTTTCTGTAAACGGAAGTCGTAGTTCATCTCCAAAACTTTATGAAAAGGTTCAAAATTCTACTCAAAAAGAAAGCTTTTCTAAACTTAAACACTTCATTTAATTAATCCGCTGGAGTCTTGAAAGATCACGCTTAATTAAATTGATTTATACTATTAGAACATTCTGCCATACAAATCGGTTGAACTCATGTTATCACACCTCCATAACAACCTCCCAATGTGCAGCACTCGAATTAGTCTCGCTGTCTTTGGTCAACTCACTGTATGAAAAAAAAAATAACCCTCAACATGCAGCTTGATTGTGTTGTGAGTCATCAAAACAACGCCAAGTGGCAGCTACCAGTCTTCAATACCAAATCAAGCATTACTTGCATAACCCAAGCGAAGTCATCGACCAACAAGCAACAACTATCGAACATCACCATCATGATCATCATAACATTAATAATAATAATAATGATCATCGTCAGCATTGAACTGGCATGCATAAATATTTTTCTAAAGCACAACTTGAGCTGAGAAGCTGCATGGAGCTGTAACTTGGCATCCACTTCAGCATGTCAGAACCACGGTAGCTCAACGTGTGGAAGACGTCGACGTGAACGTGGACGTGGACATATGTGTGGTTCTCACTGTGCAGACTCTGTAGTTAGAGAGTGAAAAGGGTATGTAGGGATTACAGAAAATAAAGAGGACAAATATGCGATATATCATATTATATAGTACTGAGATTGGTACAGTAGGTTGAGATTGACGTTGAGGTTGTTTTCAAACAAATATTTAAACTACAGAAATCATCATAAAATAAAATAAATTTATTAAGTTTTCTATAAACAAACTATTTGATTGTTATTCAAAAGTAAAGTTCACTTAACGTTGTACCTACAAAAATCCCTGTTAAGATCTACATTAATAGACTTGTCTATCTGAATGATTTCTTTGGCCATCAGCTAAAACGATTTTATACCGATTTGTGGGACACCAGAATATATCAATTTTAAAAGATATATTAGCTTAACTTTCAATTAGTGTATATTTTATATGAACTTGATTAAAATTATATAATTGTCAGACCAAAATCCTTCCAAAATCTATAATTTGTATATAATAGTTTGTAGTTTGGAAATACATTCCAACCAAACTTAATAATAGTGATATTTATATAGCCAGCATTCATTTAGTAAGAATTGGGTAACTATCAAGGAGTTGACACTAGAAAGAGAAAGAGTTATGAGACTCAACTATGTGTTTGGTCCATAATAATTACAGGGTCTTTTAAAAACGCGTTCCCTCGCTTAAAGCCTTTACTACTAGTTCGAATTCTTATTGTCGAAACCCGTCGTGGTCGTCGTCGGTTAGCAGCTTTTGAAGCACCCACCGACCAGCGACGAACGTCCAACAGCATCCACTTTGGGAGACGGAGCGGTACGGTACGGCTTTTAAGACACTTGGTGCACCAGCGTTGCCGTTGTGGTTGTTAGCTGTTGTTGTTTTCGTTGTTGTTGTCGCTGTCGTTGCTGTGGTGCACTGATGCATGTCCAAACATCCTCAGTTCTGGTCAGTTTGATGCCAGTGTTGTACTTCGTGTGTTCATCGTTCTTGGTTCTACGTTCTCTGTACTCTGTGCCTATATTTTATTTGTTTTTCTTGGAAATGCGTTTGTCGCCTTGTCCGTCGTGTTTGTCCGTTGTCGGTTTGCCGTCTTGTTTGTCAGTTTGTTTATTTGTTTGTTCGTTTTGTTTATTTTCAATAAATATTTGACATTTGTCTAGGCATTTTCCCGAGCCTCCCAAAAACCATTCGACCGTTTGACTGCTAACACGGCGCGGGTACATTAATTTTTCAAGTATTCCAACCAATTCACCTCTTTCACCTTTTCTTCCTCTTCCGCTTAAGGTATATAATAATATTATATATATGTAGCTGTCTCGTCTGCAAATCTGCTTTAACTTGATGCATTTAAGGGGCCTCCTATTGAGTGAGTTTCCTACTTTTCCACTCCTCTGCTTTGCACTTCCTCAATGCGGATGTTTGAATTGAATTTTCTTCTACTGCGCAAATTTCTGTGACATTCCCAACTTCATGTTGAATTTACCGCCTTAAACTTTCAAGTGTCTTTAAATATTTCGCAGACTTGGATTAGGAATAACAGAATAAAGTAGAAAATTTATGTTTGGCCGCAAAGTTTGAAGTTGTTTTTGATATTTACTGAGTGCTTAAAAAAAATCCTAAAGTTATATTTTTACTACAAAAATATCAATGGTCTTAAGCCCTCCAAAAATTTAAACATTTTTTAACTTCCTACCAACCTTAACTGAGACCTTTAAATGAGTTTGGTAATTAAATAAATTAAATGAAAATCTTCTTTAATTTTCTTTCACGTTTCTGTCGTTGCTGCCCATGGCATTAATTTTGATTACATTCCATTAAACGCCGCGCTGCGTACAAAATATAAAAAAAATTCCTCGAAATTCTGCGCCGTCTCAATATTCCATTAAGTTTTTAAAAACTGCTGCATCATCTTGGGGTCCAATGCCAAACATTGTCGCCATTTGTAATTGAGCCGTTTATGCATTTTTTTTTTTGCGTATACAGTCAAGAGCTGAGAGACTCGCGTTTGGACGCCTATTTATGGCCATATTTTGATTGCTCCTTCGTCTGTTCCAACATTCAATCCATCCTCCAGACGGGTCCAGTCGTGTCGAGACAAGTCGAGTCAAGTCAGCAACGGTAGCCGAGCAGCCTGTCAAAATGCATAAAGTTTGTTTTCGTCACGCTGCCGCCCCGCATGAGACTCATCAGCAACGTCATCGTCATCATCGTCCCAGTCACCGTCACCGTCCCCAACAGTAAATCCATGTGGAGATACAAATTTTTTTCTCATCTTAGTTTTGCCTTTTTTTGGGCATCAGCGATTTTTTATTATTATCATATATATAGTATGTATATATAGATTTTGCGGGACTACCTTGGATGGAGTATGTCGTCATCAGACATTTTGGCAGCTACTTTGGCTACCGAAAATCATTTATTATTTCCAACGAATTTGGCAAAATTGATACAGCGCTGGCAAGTTCGCTAAGGCAAATTGGCCAAAAGGGGAAGAATACTTTCAGCTATAACTCACCCATTTAGGCCTAAAACATTAGCTAAACTGTTACCTATGTAAAGTAAGCTCTAGTGGTAACATAGCTAAGGAGCAAATATTTAATTATTTACTTAGTGAATACAATAAAAACATTTCTTTTCTAATTTTTATGTTGTCAGACAGTATTTATTTGGATTAGTTCAAAGTCCACTTGCAAATCCCACAATATACCCTCTCTCTGAACCACTTACAGGTCTGACAATCAAAGTAGAGAGTACGCATTCAAATGGTAGTCAATTTGGGTGCAGCATTCTTTGAAGTTCAACAACTCGAAACGACTTAATAAGCAGCTAAAAACTGGTAGATCTAAGTAATTTATGCCAACTCAATGGTCGACTGTCGACTGTCTACTGTCTGTTTATATGCATAATTGCCCCCGTAACAACAAGAGGAAACCAATAAAACAGGCAGCTCCAAAGCCCAAACTAAACTCCATCGCACAGCTGTGCAAGAGATGACGGCGAGGACCAAAAATAGTAAAAATATTTTTGTATTTTATGTGCACGGTCGATATGAATAAAATGCAGAAAACAGTAAAATGCTTTCAACTATGCAACAGCAGCAGCAGCAACAGCAACAACAACAGCAACCAATAACAACAACAAACAACAGCTGCTGCTGTTCCTGCTGTTGCTGCTGTTGCATCCAATAAATGCTTCTCTGCAGTTCGCAGAGTCCAGACATGCGTGTGCCCATAATGGTTGGTAATTAATCAAAACGAGAAGCTATCACTAAGATAATCCTGCAGAATACTGAATGCTCTTTATGCATGCTCAAAAGTGTGATTTAGCCTTTAAGCTACTTTGGCTATTTGTGCTTTTAAGCTGCAGCAACATTTGCACAAATTTATTACCATTTCAAATTTATATAAAGAGTTATAAGTTTTAGGAATTTTAAAATAATTGCTCTATGAAAAATATTCCAAGCTTATTTTTGGGTGACAACTTTTATGGCAAGGCAATTAGGCATAACAAATGTTTCTGTGTCTTAAAAGATTCTTTTGTATCTCATGATCCAATTAATCTTCCAGTTTAAACATTTCTGCTGAAGACTCTTTAGAAATATATCTAAATATCATAATTTACATGGCAAGCCTCCAGCTTAATTTATATAAACATGCAGTTTGCAACCTGTTACTTAAACAATTATTTAAACTAAATGTTATTTATTAAATGTTCCCTAAATTTCATTAAAATATATTCAATTCTGCTTAAGACTCTTTGGAAATATATCTAAATATCAAATGGCAAGCCTCTAAATTAATTTATATAAACCTTCAATTTTAAACCTGTTACTAATAATAACACTAATAATTATTTAAACATTATTTATAAAATTATTTTATTTAATTATTTTATTTAAAACTTTAA
Source organism: Drosophila dunni (assembly GCA_018152125.1). Taxonomy (NCBI): domain Eukaryota; kingdom Metazoa; phylum Arthropoda; class Insecta; order Diptera; family Drosophilidae; genus Drosophila; species Drosophila dunni. The sequence goes on along the minus strand of JAECXC010004138.1, from coordinate 1,006,524 downwards.
AAATGTTCAACAAACAAACTGCCTTCCAAATTCAATACAAACTCTTAAAAATAGTGTAGTTATAGCTTTTTTCAGCAGATCATTGTATCTTCGCAGCTATTGTCTGTTTTTTATTATTATACAAATTTTAATGCATTGTTTACCTTAGTGTCGAGTATTTGTGAAATGTGCCGTGATAAAGTTGCATTTAAGAAATCAATCAAACTGCTGAGCCATTAAATTATTAATACTCGTTTTCTATTCGTCTGCTATTTTTTACTTTGCACTCCAATTTGTTAGCTGAAAGCTTTTGTAAATTTTGTTTTTTATGAATAAGTGTTGCCGCTCAATTTGTCAAAACATTTAATCAGCAAAACTTTTCTCACTTAAGCTGTCAGCGCATGGAAAACTTGTGGAAAACGTGCTCAGACTCAGACGGAGGCCAGCTGGTCTGACTTCAATTCATAGATCTCTGTGGAAGTGGAGTCAAGTTTTTTTGGCTACCGCAAATTTGTTATTTGTCAAAACATTTAAATGCCATTTGCGTGTAGCGTTGCAATTTGACAGCTGTCGATAAATTTTCTTGGTTTTCCACTTTTCACACCTAGCGCCCCAAAGGCGAACATTTTCTGGCGACTTTCTACACAATTCATGGGCTCATTTAAATAATTATTGACCACTTTTATTTGTTGGTTTCTTATCGTCTAAGTTTTCACGGCTGTCTTCCTGTTGAATTGAAATTAGTTTCAAGTGAAAGTGATCTGAGTTTCGAGTGGTTTTATTGTTGGCTTTAATATGATCTCTTTGTCCAAGATATCTAAACACTGATGGAATTCTTTTGTACCATTTAGAGGTTTTTTAAAACTCATTCACACTGTCTGGGAATTTAATTAATTGATTTATTCAAAACAAATTGTAGAGTTGCATTCTTTAGGGTTCTAATAGTGTTGGAAAAAAGCTTTTGTATTTCATTCGAGTGTAGCGAGTAGATAAATTTCCATTCAACTTTTCCTAACTGAAAACTTTGGTTTGCTAAAAGTTTTTTGGGGCCACCCCTTTAGGAAATCAAGTATTTTGAACTGCTGAGAAACTTTGAAGTTTGTTAAAAAAATATAGGAAACTTATATGCAATTTCACAGCAATTACGTCAACGGTTTTTCCATGGGACAAACAAATGTGAAAAGTTTTTGTTGACAATTGCCAAAACGGCATACACTGACACTAACAACAACTAAACAGCCCAAAAAGAAACAACAGCAATTGCAATTTTAGGCCAACAAACATGCAAATCGCATTCCAGGTCAACATTTCAAGCTTTTGGCCAACAGCTGCTACCAACTGCGCTGGGCAGTGTACAAAAGATAAACTTTATCTCGAAAGTTTCCATGTTTGGCTATCTAGCTACAGACGTGAGATACATTTTTCAAGCCAACCAATCAATATGAAGCCAAAACAAACTGAAAAGAGCAATAAGTTTACAGCAGCTGTATGGTGATTTATGGTCACTGTTTGTGGATGCATGTTCTTGACTTGTTCCAGCAATTAATATGATTTACGTGAGAAAAACTGTCAAATGCATAAACTTAGCATATTAAGCTGCTTGCGATGGGTCAAAGGTTCGCAAAGAACTGAATGTTGGCTTAAAGCAGAGGAAATTTATGCAATTTATTTGAAGTCAGCAAGAGATCGGTATATTTTAAAGTTGGATATAAAAAGTGAATAGACCAAAGCAGCCAATTGAAATGATTTCATCAAATTTAAATTTAATTATTTTTATTTTAATGATTTTTAGACCCCGTACTCTAAAAAAGAGTATAGGGGTCTATAAGGTTTGTCAGAAGCGAAATGTGCGTAACAGGCAGAAGGAAGCGTTATAAAATTTGTATGAAGACAAGTAGTTTTAGTTGAGCTATCGCAACCAAACTCATACATTATGTGTATAGTACCATTATAACTATCCTTACCAAGTTTGATCTCGATCGGACGACTATAGCCTACAACTTTCATAGGACAATTCGGTTTTAAATTGTTCATATATATGGAAAACCTCGCATTCGAAAGAGTACGGGGTCTTTTACGGTCGGCTCGCTCAACTGTAGCCTTTCTTACTTGTTATGTTTTGTTTAGTCATTCAATATATTGCTTAACTCCCCCTTGTTTCCAATTAAATATTAATGTATTTTAAATTAATTTATTAATATTTTCCTTGTTTTTCCAACAATTTTCATTACCTTACCGAAATATTAACAAACTTTTCTCCGCCTACTTTCAGACTTGCGTGATCTTAATAGCCAGCAGGCCGACGATGTGAGTGCCGGAAGTGCTGTCGGTCTTTATCCGACCGTAATTAATGTCGTTCCACGTGCCGCGATAACGGTGAATGCGACCTGTGGTCAAAATGGCGCCGAGGAATACTGTAAACTGGTCGACGCCTATCCGCACCGCAAGTGGGCCAAACAGTGTGGCATCTGCAATGGTCACAGTTCAGATCGTGCCAAGCAGCGACCCATTGAATCGCTAATCTCTTTGGTCTCCGGGTATGATGAGAGCTGGTGGCAATCACCGACACTGCAGGGTGGCCATCAGTTTGAGTATGTGACGATCACATTGGATCTGAAACAGGTGAGACTTTGACTGGGCCATAGATAACCCACACTGTAGTCTGAAGTGACAGCAGAGCTGTGATCCAGTTTGTAATTAAGCCGATGACTTGTCACTCATTTACAAGCGATTTAACGCTAGTTTCATGATCCATGATCCATCGGTTATGCCTTGGGCTTGTCGCTGATCATTAGACTGTGAGGATGAAATATGACCACTCTGGGCCGGATCGGGTTTTTTCTCCTTTAACCAAACCGGTCACTGGGTATTTCATTCTAATGCTCAAAATGGCAAACATAAATTAACTTTGATGGAGTTTTGATTAAGTCATATCGTCTTACAGTCTTTCTTTGATTTCTTAGGCAAATCAATGGAAATCGTTTCCGTGTTGAGCAGAAAAACTAACGTTAACTAGAAATTAAATAAAGTTATTTGAGTGGAAAGAGTTTTGCCACATTCTTGGCTTGTTTTTTGGGGGCAACAAAAAAAATCTGAAAAGTTTTATTTATACGCGCGAATATAAATCAAAATTCCATGACAGTCTGTGAATATTTTTCTGCGTTCATGCAAAATCAACTTAATGGGACCGTGTAAATTTTGACACATGCCGTTGATGTGTTAAACCATCAAGCGTCACCCGCAACCACCTACTGCTACCCCTACCTCTCCTCCCGCCCACTTCCTCTGGCTCGCTGAAATGCCAACACCATAAACAAAGTCATGGGAACCTTAAAAATCACATTCTCTTATTTTTTTTTGTGACAGTTTTTCAAGCAGTTTTATGTCTGTCGATGTCTGACCAAAAAACTCCGTTGAGCATGTGTCAATTGTGGTTTAAAATAAGTTGAAAATATTTAAATAAAATTGTCAGCGTGCGCTGCCAAAAAAGGTAATTGGAATTGTGTGCCAACTAGGGAAAAAAGCTAGAAAACTGCCAAAGTTAATTAACTGATGAGCCAATTTAAATATTTATGCGATTCACTTCGGGGAGTTGGACTCGCGTTTTGCAGACTTCGTTATTTATTAATAACTCTTGGAACGCATGGCTGTCATAAATCTTTCATACTTAAGGCATATGCGAAAACATTGTTCTGGTACCCTGTACACAAAAGAGTCAGGAAGGGTATGATAGAGATAAAGACTACAGGGAGTACTTGTTAAGTTAAATCCATAAGTAACTTACAGGGTATTTTAATGTGCCTAAAAGACACCACAAATTAGCTTATTTTAAATTCTAAATCACATCCTATAGCTCACTCCATTCGCCTTCATTTCTGCCCTGTTTTAATTAAGTGTGCACTTCCCTTTCCCTCGTTCCCAGTTGTATCTTTGTCTTGTCTTTGGCGTCTGTTTCTTTCCACCGCATATGGCAATGAAAGAATTATATCAAAACATTGAAATATCTTTGGGATGGCAAAAACTGTTGCGGGGGTAGAGCAAGTTTCGAGTGCAAACTGCACTTGAAATGTCAACTTTGTGTCGGCTGATGTTAACCAGACGATTTTTCAGCACATAATTACCATATACTTATGGTACTATAGCAGCTTGTGAAAGTTCACAATCCACCCAATCATATTAACGAACTTCATGATCATCATTTGATTCAACAGCTGCAAAAGTATGGAAAGTGTTGAGTTCATAGCTGATCTGAGGCTGTGAGATCTGTGTGGCCATTGAATAAGATACTTTGTTGCCTTCTGTTTACCTCCTTCTACAATGGAATTTCAATTAACACTCTTTTAGGCTTTCAACAGCTCTTTGATAAAGGAAATTTGGTTTTCTTTGTGCGGTAGGTCGACGCTTTAGTAATTAATTATTACTTAGAAAGGAGAAGGGTTACAGTTTTTATTTTCTTTGTACAGTTTGCAAAATGTATTCAAGTTTTATCTACTTCAAACTGCCCTAAGAAGTCACTTTAACTACAGTAGAATTACCTTAAAATTGAGTTCTTCTTCATAAAATTAATTCTCGTAAAATTCCCTAAGAAATAACCTTGTCTATGTCTATTTAAATTCTAGTATTACTTATGTACTTTATTTTTAAAACATCTTCCAGTTCCCCTTCATATAATTTTCAGGCTTCGCATTTTGTCACAGGCAATTAGCACTCATTTCCATTTCCTCTTTCCCCATTTCCTCTTCCCATTTCCCATTCCCCAAACTGTCCCAATAGTTATGGCTTTATTTATGTAGTCATGTGTTTCGACTGCAGATATTTAAAGCATTTGTCACAACTGTTTAAAAAGACATTTAGAAGAAATCTCCAGCCAGCAACAGACAATCCAAAAACAACAACAAATTTATGACCTCTGACGAAAACTTGACATTCGTTGTTGGCTCGTTTCTCTACAAATATTTATAAATATTTCTGCGTTTTCATGGGCGTCAAAGCCATTGAAGTCTTCGAGTTGATTTTAACAATTAGACTAATCGAGTGATTTACAGCAACAACAACAACAACAACAAGAACAACTGTAAGACAGGCATGTGTCAACGATTTGACAGCTTAAAATATTTTTCTCGCTCACTCGCCGAAAAGGCAACAGAATGCCGCCAAAAGCGGCCAGAACGGCGGTTAAAAGCGAACTGCAACTGTCAGCCAAAAAGTCAGTTAGTCATTCAGTCAGTCAGTCAGTCAGTGAGTGAGATTGTCTGTCAGTCTGTCAACTTGGTCTGGCCACAACAATGTCTAGATTTATGCTTCAATGGGTTTGAGGCGCGCGTGACTAATTGAAATACTAGCGATCATTCTGGGAATTGCGACTATGTGAGCGCAGCGCAGTGGCTCTAAAACTGTAAACAACTTAATTTATAACGGCATCGGTAGGCCTGAAATTATTTAAAGTAGTGACATTAGGGGATTAGGAGAAATAGATTAATTTAAAGTGTGTAAATAAATTTTAAATAAATTTATGGTTAATTTAATATTATAATTTATTTAAAATTAAGCAATTTAGATCATCACAACCACTAAGAACACTCTTAAAATTAATTTATAAAATCTAAATACGTTTGATTTTTAAATCATTTCAGTTTGAGTAATGAAAGCTCTTATTTATCAATAAATAAATATAAATAAATGACTAGAAAATAATAATAAATTATTAAAATGTTTTCTTAGTAAAAAAAACTTTTTTTTTATTTTATCTAGAACCCAACCACATTAAAAAGTTTAAACGAATTAAAAGCGAACCAGTTTAAAAGCAGTTCTAATCATTTTAATCTTTCTAACTCAAATGTCAAACTTTTCGCATTGCTTTTAAGCGGCAACATCAACAAGCTGAATATAGAAAATGTTTTTCTTTGATTTTTATAGCCATTTAATTGCTTCATTAAATTTAGCCAAATTTGGCCAAAAGTTGTGCTTGTTGTTGCTGTTGTTGTTGTTGTTGGCGTCGGCGCCCGTGGCTGGAGCAGCTTTACGTAACTGTAATTCAAATGTTTGACAAGTTGTTGCAACATTCGCCAGCAAACAGCGAGCCAACTGAAGCAACAACAGCAGAAACAACAACAACAACAGCAACCACAACAACCACAAGCAAAGCGTGTTACAAGCCACGTTCGCAACGCATTTAGGCGTTGCAATTATTTTAATGGTCAATTTATTTATTTGTTTTGACTGCAATGTTGTTGGCTTGTTCACGTTTCTCCTTTTTCAGAATGCTTCTCCTCTTTTCTTACTGTTCATTTGGTTGTAATTGTTGCATTTACATAAAGGTTTTGTTAACGTGATTGAGGCTTTGCTTGATAGCCTACCATATCCATGACATTCTCCACTTCAAGTCCAAGTGAAGTCAATTCTGAACTCTGAACTTGCTGCATTTGCAGTTAATGCGCCAATTTAAAGATAAGAAATTTCAGCCAGCTAAAAGTTTTCCATTCGAAGCATTGAACTTTTTATTACCCCCACACGAAGTGTAAGAAAACTAAGATTTTCCGAGGAACAGCATAGGTGACTACAAGTTACGCTGTAAATTTTCTTAAAGATACTTTAATTAAGTCACTGATATACCTCTACAGCCTGCTTTTTGTAGGGTGCATAATCATGCTTATGGCTGCCATGTGGGTTCATTCACTACATAAGCCAAAAATTATGCGCTTCGCTTGTTTGGCCGCCTTATCTAAAAACGTGCCAGCCAAAAATTCTATTTCTTGGCCGCTTCAAATGGGCCAAACTTTTTAAATTGTAGCAAAAAATAATAAAAACAAGTTTGTAATGCTTAAAAGTGAGCGACAGGCAACTACCCTGTGCTGGCTTTAAAATTAGCAAAGGTTTTGCTGGCAAGTAATGGAAATGGGCCATGATGAGCCTATTACCTTCAAATATTATTAGAGGCAGTTACTTAATTGTAGCCATAGGTACCTTATTCCTTATGAGTACAGTGAAAGCTCTACTTGCGTACAACTCCCTCAGGAGGACAGCTCCAATAGCCGCACGAATTTCATAGATTCTTAGCATTACTTTCATACAAAATCCGTTCTCTTAGGCGGACATCTCCCTTGGGCGTACAAAATCACTGTAAACATGGCTGTCCGGCCAAAGCAGCTTTCCCTGTCTTAATTTAATTTTTGTTTACTTATTAATCTTACCGGAAAAGATATAACTTTTTGTTTTACAGAGGAATATTGTGCACCTTAAAGCAGGCAATGATTTTTAATTTAATATTTACAGCTGCAGCAGAGAGTATCTTACAGTTGTTCCCACTTTTTCCTCGACTTTTCTGTTTTGTTAATTACGTTGTGTTAATTTTCGCACTGAAAGGTAAATAATTTTAGCTATTAAATGACGGAAAACTTTAGTTTTCAAACAATTTTTATCATATCACTATTTCACAGGGTATTTCAGACCTGCAGATAAAAACAGATAGACATGTAGTCTTCTGAGTAACATGCACATTCAGAAAACCACAACAAAAATCTGACTAAATTTTTGTTTTTGCTTCTTTACCCCGTTGGCTTTAGTCTAGCCACAAAATTTCGCGCTTGTTTATTTTTAAAGTTTACGATGCGATTCACTAAGTTTTCTGGGATTATGGCATTTGTTTTATTGCCCATAGTGTATTTTATTTTGCCTTTTTGTTCTTCTTAACTTCATTTTGGATAATTTCGTATTGTTGATGCGCTCGATTTGTGTTTGTTATTGTGCGATAAATATTTAATAGTTGTCTAAATATTTATAATTTATGGCACTAACTTGAGTTTCTCAAACCACCGCTAGATGTCGCTTTAGTCGTTTCAATTAAGTTGTATTCGTTGCATAATTTAACCATTTTGCTATCTAATTTGACAGCTTTACGTGTGGTTGATTGAGGTTTATCAATTGGTTGCATCTGTAAACGGGTTTCGGATATCAGCTGATATGCATATGGCTATAATTTAAACACGGCTAAATAAATATACATATTTAAACAGATTTCATTGACACGCCCTAAAGCTGAGCATCTCTTTATCAATTTTTGTTGTTTTCGCATGTGTTGGACACGTTGTTGTGATCGTTGTGATTGCTGTGATTGCTGTGATTGTTGTCGTTGTTGTGCTTGTCAAATTGTTATTTCTCGTCTTCTTTTTCTTGCTTTGATGTTGTTGTTGTCATGTCAATTGACCGTCAGTCTGTGGCTGATAAAAATGTCAAGAGCTACATTGCTTGCTCCGAGCACTGACAGCTTCCAGTTGCTGCCGTTGCTGCTGATTGGAATCTACAACGCTCTTCTTCTGCTACCTCCTCTTCTTCTGCTTCCTTCTCTTCTTCTAGTTCCTCCTCTACTTCTACTTCTGTTTCCTCCTCTTCTTCTGCTTTTTTTCCACTGCCCTATAGAGCCTGAACCTGTCTTCGTTTCTTCTTCATCTTTTTCTTATCTCCAACTCACTAGGCAGGAAGCTTCATTCACTAGACGCGTGCACTTGCTTTTGGCCTGGCTTTAATCTCTGATCAAGGTTTGTGCAATTGACGGAGACAACATAATTTCAAGAGTTGAGTTATCGTTAGATTGTTTAAAGAACAATAGCCTTAGGCTTTGGAGTAATATTTAGATTGTGCGATTAGAAATATTTAGAAAGCTTTCAAAAGGCTTTAAATTGGTAACAGACTAGCATATTTTTGGAGACGGCTTAAGGTTTAAGTTCTTTAGCAAAGTGAATTTTGAAAGTTGGTAGCGAAGTTAAACTCTTTGCCTTTCAAAGTTCTACTAAAACTGTCTGTCTACTGGAGACTTAAAGTCTTTAGGACTAAGAGGCTTTAAGTAATTTTAAGTAATGAAAACACATAAGATAAAAACACATAAAAGTTAATAATAATAATTTGAACATATCAAGTGAGTTCTTCATAATTAAAGTCTATTTAATATTTTTTCTAAAAAATATTTTCCTAAACAACTGTAATTTTTGAATAATGTATGCTTGAGTTTGTTCAAAATATCTTAACAGATATCTGTGCATGTCCTCAATGGTCCCTAGCCAATTACACTAACTCCCTTCCATAATCAGCTAAGTTTTAAGGATCTAATTATCACTAATTATTCCCAAAATTATCAATAGTAACTCGACTACCATATAATACATTCCTATGTAACTTATTCACAATTTTCATTACCAATTCCCAAATCTTCTCGTTGCATGCAATAAATTTCCCACTGACATTTGCTAATTTGCCGCTTGAGTGTTAGTTGTGTCTCTACTGCTGCTGTCTCTGTCTAGCTATCTGGCTCTCTCTGTCTAATCTTATCAGCTGCTTTTGGCAGTTGTTGCTGCGCTGTAATCGAATACTGGCAGATGAAATTGATGTTGCCGCTTGTAGCTGGTTTGCGATGAGGCACGCATGCGCAGTGGCTTTTCCGGTGGCTTTTCCAGTGGCTTTTCCAGTGGCTGCGTGCATTTTATCATACGCTGCAAATCGGAAAAGTTGCGAAAATGTTGTAGTGGCAAGTGGCCGAGTGGCAGAGTGGCAAACAAGTGCCTTTGAAATTTGATAGAATCGCTGCTGCTTGTTGCTTGTCGCCATGTTATCACTGCCTGATATGGTCCTGACATTTTGGCCATGGCTTATGAGTTACGTTTCGTTTCGAATCGTTTCGTTAGGTTGCATTTTAGAAATGTCGCTAGATGGCGCCAGCTGGTTTAATCAATTACAGGCTGGCCGCAATAGCCACACCTTGCCTTTTATTGGCTTTAGTTTTTGCCATTTTTTTTTCATTTTTTCGATCCGCTGACATCGATAGGCACAACACGCGACGTTTTTGCCATTTGCCATTTTATTTCTGTATTTTTCCAAACAATTTTTCCAAAAAGTCAAAAGTATAAAAAAAAGTAAAACTCAAGTATAAATATAAATATCGCTTGTCAGCGTTCGCTGCCGGGCGTGTTCCTGCCTATTTTTGCGCAGTGTTTTCGTTGACAGCCTGCAAAATTTATGACACGTCGCTGGCTCTGGGTTAAAGTTTTTCTTTTCCTTTTACTGTTGTTTTTTCCTCTTTTATTTTTGGCTTTTATTGACTACCAAAACCTGTAGCTGTAGTTGCTGATAGAAAGATATAAAACTAAATAGAAACATCGACGACTTACCACAAAGTGACAGAAACAACGTCGTTTTGCTTCTCAACTAATTTATAGCATAATCAGTGGCTTTTAAACTGTAGGTTAAGTAAGTAAAACTTGGAGCCATCGTGGCCATAAATGAGCATTTAAAGTAGCATTAAAAAAGTCTCTACATAGTTAGTTTAGAGTTTCCCTAAAATGCTTTTGAAAAGACCCTTTGATTTATCCTTTTTCCTAATGAATTTTTCCTGCTTTCTTTGCAGACCTATCAAGTATACACCGTAATGCTCAAATCGGCCAACTCGCCACGCCCCGCCTCTTGGATACTAGAGAAATCTGTGGATGGCCTCAACTACCAGCCCTGGCAATACTTCGGGCTCAACGATGCGGACTGCAAGCGACGCTATAATCTGCCGGGACAGACGGGCAGATACAAGTTCCAAAACGACACCGAAGTCATCTGCACAACGCAGTTCTCGAAGCTGCTGCCACTGGAGAACGGGGAGGTGCATGTTTCACTGCTGAAACACAGACCGGGAGCCATGACAGAGGCACCTGAACTGATGCAGTTCATCACGACACGTTTCATACGCGTTCGTTTACAGGGTATGCATTCGACGGCGAATCTGGACAACAGCGTGGATTGGGTACTGGATGCCCAGTCCATGGAGAAGCGCAGTTTCTACAGTCTCAAGCAACTGAGAGTTGGTGCTCGTCTGGACTGTCATGGACATGCGGAACGTGTGCAGAACTCAACGGATGATTCGTTGCTGCAGTGCAGCTGCCAGCACAATACTTGTGGCACTCAGTGTGAACGCTGCTGTCCATTGTTTCACGATCGTGCCTTTAGTCGCACCAGCGGCTGCGAGATCTGTCAGTGCCATGGACACGCCCAGAGCTGCAACTACGATGCATTCCTGGAACGCGGCATCTGCGAGGGCTGCAGCAACAACACGGCGGGCAACGAGTGCGAGTTCTGTGCGAGAGGCTACTACAGGGCAGCCGAGGCGTCGCCCACCGAACCCTGTCTACCCTGTGCGTGTAATCCACAGCGTTCCACGGGCAGCTGCGAGCCGCTAGGTGGCGCCTGTCAGTGTCTCGAAGGTTTTCAGGTAAGAATTTGAATTTTGGACCCTGTATGTAGAAAACAGTAATTGGTCTTACGATTTGTCGGCATAAAAAATGTGTAGTTGGCAGTTGGAAGTGTATTTAGTCCCACAAAGTAGATATCCATCTGAAAATCTAAGACTATAAGACCTAGGGCTACAAAATTTAATTAAACTTTACCTGAGTCTGACCAAGAGACCTACTGATGTTAGCAAAACGCTGCCTAATGCTCTTGAACAACCTCCGCCTGAACAACCTCCGCGCCTGGACTACTAAGGGCAGCATGTGACCCGCGAGGACGTCCGGCTTAACCTAACCTAACCTTTGCTGAGTCTGAGTCGATTAACTGTCTGTGCTACCAGTGGCCTATTAAAAATTAATGAGCAGGGCTTTTTACAGTCGTTTCCACCCCCACCATTCTAACCACTTTTACTAGTTCTGATTACGCTTTCGTTCTATAACCAATACTTTCTACTTTCAGGGCACCCACTGCGAGGAGTGTGCTCCCAATCACTACGGCGACGATTGTCGGCGCTGCGAGTGCGACTCCCGCGGCACCAAGCAGGGAAGTGCCTGTGCAGGCAGCTGTGAGTGCAAAGCGCATGTGGAGGGCGAGACGTGTGCGGCATGTGCAGTGGGATACTATGATTTGAATGAGATGAATCCAGAGGGTTGTAGTCGTTGCTGGTGCTCACAGGTCTCTGAGAATTGCCACAGTGCCAAGTTGCAGACTTTGGCATTTGAGACATTAAATGATTGGAGACTGACGGACATACAGAGGCAGCAATCGATTGCCGTCACTGTGGATGCGGAGCAGAAGCGTCTCGTTTTTGGCAACGAACTGGACGAAGTGGAGGCCATCTACTGGCAGGCACCGGTAGGTTATCTGGGCAATCGTCTGACCAGCTATGGCTCCAGACTGCAGCTACTTTTGTCCTGGGTGGTCATGCGGGGCGACACTTCCGGGAAACCGACAACGGGACCCAATGTCATACTGTGTGGCAAGAATGGACTCAAAATTGCATATGCAGACGAGTCCTTTGAGAGCCTGGAGGTGGCACTCAATGTGACACTCAGAGAGCACGGCTGGTATCTACTGCCACCGGCAGTAAAGGACATCAAGACCAGATTACGACGCACCGAGGGTGGAGCCTATCATGGCGAGGCTGTAACCAGATCCCAGTTTCTCTCAGTGTTGGTCTCACTGGACGCTCTGCTCATACGTGCTGCCTATCACACCGACCAGGTGGAAACATCCCTTGAACGTGCCGTAATCTACTCGGGAGGTGTGGAACTGGGCGGTAAGGCTACATCACAGGTGGAGCAGTGTGTGTGTCCTCCTGGCTACACAGGGCTCTCGTGTGAGGGCTGTGCCTTTGGCTACAAACGCATCTACGAGAACACAACAGACCATCAGCTGATCGGCAAGTGTATACCCTGTCCCTGTAATGGGCACTCCAACTCATGTGATCTGCAGAGCGGCAACTGCGGTGATTGTATGCACAACACATTCGGAGAGCGGTGAGTACAGACAATATATTTTATAATTTAATAACAATTAAGTGGAAGTTCTTTGGTTGAACACAAATACATAACTCCACTAAATACCATCCACACTTGCCGTCCACCTTAGCAGCTGCACTTGCTGTGGTTTGCGTTTCCACTAAACTCACCACAGCGAGTGCCAGCACCCAGCAAAGTTTCACACCACTAAATGCGTTTCCACCTCTTTCCATTTCAGCTGCGAGCGTTGCCAGCTTGGTTTCTATGGCAACCCGCTACAGGGCACCCCACACGACTGCAAGCGATGTGCCTGTCCACTCTCTGAGGAGTCCAACAACTTCTCACCCAGTTGCCAACTGAAAAGCTACAACTACATGGATTTGAGTCCACAATTTGAGCTGATTGAGCACGCGGAATATATTTGCACACAGTGTCCTGAGGGTTACACAGGTGATCACTGTCAGGTGTGTGATGATGGCTACTATGGCAATCCCACGCAACTGGGCAGCAGTTGTCAGCGCTGCAATTGCGAGGGTGGACCCTGTAATATAACCTCTGGTGAGTGTATCACCTGCCTGGGCAACACCGAGGGTTGGCACTGCGAACGCTGTAAACTCGGGCATTGGGGTGATCCCGCCGTCGGCTGTGAACCCTGTAGTTGCTATGCGGAGGGCTCCGAGAGTGAACTCTGCGACAGCACCGACGGTCAGTGCCTCTGTCGTCCCCGTTTTGCAGGCCAAAAGTGCAATCAATGCGAAGTTGGCTTTGCTCACGTGGATTTGCAGTGCCTGCCCTGCAATTGCGATGCATTGGGTTCTGTGGCACTCGACAGCTGCAATGCCTCCACGGGACAATGTGAGTGCAAAGTGGGTGTCATGGGTACAAAGTGTCAGGAGTGTCAGGATGGCTACTTTGGCATGAATGTGAATGCCGAGCAGCTCGAGGATTTGGCTGCACTGCGTCTGGCCGAGAACGATGCCGATTGGGAGTTGGTAGCAGACGACGAGGAAACATTTAATGCAGTGGCTTGCGAGGGTAAGTACAGAAAGTTTGCAAATATTTATTGGAAAAATGTATCTTTAATTTTAAGTATTTTAAGCACACAAATTTTGGGTTTAAAATTGAAATTTTCTTAAAAAAAAGTAAATGTCCATAAATCAATCATTAAGGACAGTTTATTATACTTTTTACCATTTATAAAGAGTTTTAAGAAAGGTCTTAAGCATTTTAAAACCTTTTTTTGAGTTTTTTAACGTTTTTTAAATATTTGTTGATTAAAATTGTGGAATTTAAATTAAATTACGTGAATTGCGTCAATTTTGAAGGTCTGGCAAATACACACCACACACGCACACCACATACACGCACACCAACACACCCACAACACACACACACACTCAGATATTTCAGTCAAGTGCGGTTAAGAACAAAGAAATTCTTGAAATATTCCATGTTGCATGTGCAACATGCCCCTAATTTGTTTGGTGGCCTTTGATAGATGGACGTGTGTGTACTCTGTACTGCGGTTGCACCTATGAAAACCAGATGTGATGCCACAGACGCGGTGCAAAGTGGTGCAGCCCATCAATAAGTGCGAGAGTTCAACAAAAAATGCGCTCGATCTTCGAGCCACAAAATACAAGTAATTGAATTTTTTGCCGCTTTTGGAACAAGAGTTTTTTAAAATGCTGTGGACTTCCTCATACACTACAGCGGCTTGTTAATTACTTTTAAAAATCAATTACTCGAACTCACCATAACTTATTTGCTAATTACCTGACTGTAAAAGGAAAAGCTAATAATATTCCTAAAGTGACTAGGGAAGCTGTTTTTCTTTGGCACTTTTGAATAACAAGAAAACTAAAAGAAAGGGCAAAAGTTTTTGGATTATGCAATTCGAGTTCTTGTTCAAGTACAACACCTTCAACCATAAAAAGCAGAAGTCTCCAGAAAACAGTTAAAAGACAATGCGGCTGAAGACCTGTTCAAGTTTCTTTCAACTTTACAATTCATTCGGACAATAAATTGTTATTTGAGTACACTTTGTTGCCTTCGCCTTTTTTTTTGCCTATTGTTTATGGTACTATAGTTAAAAATGGTGTTAAAAAATTGTAGAAGAAAGAGCTGACGGACTTCAAGGAGAACTGGCTATAGGTCTAAGAAACATATCAGCTTACAATGGAGGTCTACATAATGAGCATAACAGTACAGTGTACAGAGTACTTCTAAAGCACACTCTTTGATAAAATTTAAATGTTTTTTAATTAAATATTGTACAACAATTTGTTGGCAACACTACTGCATCTAACTCACAAGTTAAATAAATTGTCTGCCCACAACTGAATTACATAATCACATGCCATACAGAAAATATTTAGGCAAAGAATTGCTTTCAACAATTGAAATGATTTATGGCCACGACAAGAATTTAAGTTATGACAGCAGCAAAGTTCAGTTTTAGTTATGCAAACCTGTGGGTTCGAAACTTGGCTAAAAATCTCAAGACTAAACAAAAGCAACTGCTGAAGACATTAGGGTCAAGAGTCGAAATTTGAGCTTGATTGAAGAGACTTTAGTTGTAGCCTCAAGCTATTTACTCTTTTTCAACATTTAATTTTTATGTTTTTACTTAACTACATTCAACATGTTGCAAGATGATGATGTACCAGCAAAGTTGCTGACTTTTGGGTCAAAACAGCAAGTCGTTTTGGACAGACGACCATCATACTTAATTAACAATTTGTGGTGTAAATTGTAAGGCACAGTTTGAGCAGCACTGCCGCACAACAAGTTTTCCGGTCTTTGGCAATGTTTCTGTATCTAAACAATTGAATCGCAGCTTGACTTGTGTGCACTAAAGAAGTCAATAGTCAATAGCCAAAAGCCAGTTTGGGTCTGTCTCTCCTACCAACGCTTCATCTCAGTATCTCCCGACAGACACACGTAGATAAAGATACACAATGCATAGCCATGAAAATCAATGGTCATAATGACAATTGTGGCCTGCACTTGGACTTCAGCTAGCAGTTTTTTGGTTTATGCCACACACAACGGTAGCTTTTTGGCCGCATTCGGTAGCCGCAGCTAAAATACTGACAACTTTCATAAGCAAACACCCACGCCAAAGCCAAGAAGTCGTTGAGTGTATGTGTCGAGTGTGTGTGCTCAAGATTAAGATATGAATTGAAAAGTGATTGGGAAATTTATGTTGGAGAAGTTCAAAAATAACTCTATACTGCTCGAAGAGCTAGTGCTGCTTATTGTACCCTATGGTGAGTGCATATTAGGTACATTTGGAAGGCATTTAGGGAGTAAAAAATATGTACCAATACTTTATAGAGTTAAGAGAAATATAAATGAGTTTAGATTGATGTAGGCTGCCTAACTAAAAGTCTTTCTAAACATTCTGCTTTCAAGAGACTTTATATTTTTCATGCCACTTTGAACTGAATGAATCTTTTTCAGGAGCAAGTACTCAACTAAAAGTCATTAAAAATATATTTTTTAGTTGTTTTACTTCTCCAATTATACTCTTTCAATATTTTAATCAGTACCCAACCGAATCCTTTTAAAAAACACCGCCGCCAACGCATTGGATTCCCCATAAATTTCTTTAAATGATATTGTTTTTTGGTGCAACCACAATTGCAATTAATTTTAAGCTATTTAACACAAATATTTGAAATTGTTTCAGTAATCCCTAGGCACGTAAAGTCAACTGGCAGGCAGTGACAATTTTCGATATTTGGCTATATACAAAGATATTTTTTGTTTTGGTTATTTAGCTGAACAGTTTTCGTTTTCAAAGGGGTCGCGGCAACGGGTCCAAAGCATACCAATGTCCATAAAAATGTCAACCGCAGCAGACAACAATAACAACAACAGCAAACAGCTTTGCTTGGCTTGGATTGCCAAAGTGGTTTTGGCCCAGTGGCTGCAGTGGTTCACCTGGGCCTAAAAACTGGACACCATCTCGTTGGCTCCATGCTGTCTGAGACATTGCTGTGGTTGTGCCTCTTGCTGCTGTAGCATGTGGCATGTCTTGGGTGAGCGGCAAATGGAACTGATTACAAAATATGACCAGCGGCTAAATGTATTTGCCGTTTGCTGCTTAATTTCTTAGATAGCAAAAAACTTTGCTATACATAGTTTTTTTTTGCTTCTAATTTTTAATGCGTGGGTTATACATTTTTGGTCCCACTGTGTACAGTAGAAGCCAAAAGAAACGCACGTGCTGCTGCCGTCGTTTGTTGTTTGTTTTTACTGTTTTGGGCCACACTAATGACCAGCCAACTGCCAAATTGGTAATGCAAATGATCTCCTTAAGTGCATTGCACCAGTTTCCACTGCAATTATATTACACATTTTGTGCAAGTCTCGACTCGACATGGGAACTAAATGTTAATGGCCAAAACATTTTGGAATTAAGAAATTATATTCAAAATGTCCAAAATCCGGCAATACTTGGGTGTAAGTCTTGCTTAACGCTAGAAGTCAATGAGATACATTTATTTAGCTGTATTTTAACATATACAATAATAATTTGTTTAATTTTTCCTTGCTTATTGACTCCTTAATTTAATCAAGTAATTGTTAAAGCATTTGGTCAAGCTTCAGCTGCTAACCAGGCCAAAACAATTACAAAATTAAATATAACAAGCTGCAAAAAAAGCTGAAAAATAAAATGCGCGTAGAGCAAGTATCTTTTTCACAATTGCCAAAGACAAAACAGCAAATTGTCAGTACTTACAAAGAGTATGAAAGCAGTGTTGTTGACTTGTAAACACACTGATACCCTGTAGAATACGTTTAGGTGTGCTAACACTAAGTTAGAATTCTACTATATAAGATTTTTTTCCACTATGTTAACTAAGAAGCGGACAAAAATATCAAAAATATTCATTTACTTGAATTTTAAAGTTATAATAAAGTATCTTGAGATTATTTAACTATCAAAATGATTGACTATTTATTATTTAGATTTTAGTATTGTTCAAATAAGTTGTTTCTATATAATTGCCTTATTTTAATGTAGCTGTTATACATTACTAGGTAAATTGTTGTTATTTTTTGAACTATCTAAAAAAACTGTGGGAAATTTTCTTGTATCCTAGAATATACTTTAAAAATATGGTAAAATATTTAGTATTTAATCAGCTGCTATTTAATTACGGTGTCAAATAACTAAAACCAGTTGTCCATATCACAGATAAATCATTTGAAAAGTCAAAAAATAAATTTTTATTTATTATTTATAATTTAATATCACTCGTTTCAATCATTTTGACAGCCAATTTATTTAAATTATAGTTAAAATATTTATACTGAATATAGAGTGAGTCAAAGTCATGATCGTCTTAGAGAGAGTTAAAACCACTTTTTTGAAACTAACCCATTCGAAGCAGTGAAGATGTACAGGGTATTAAGAGCAACTCTATACGTTGACTTGATAGTCAGGCTCGATGCAATGTCGTTGCAAGGTAATCAAGAAGCGTCTAAATGGACAAAATGGAGCAACAACAACAACGACGACGACTCTGACTAGTTGTTGCTTTTGCTGCTTTGGCCTGTCAACGCATCTGGCTCTGAAAATGATGACTGAAAATGGAGCAAGAGGATCCTCAACATCACGTGGCAATAAATTTCAAAGCTAAATAATTTTCAAGCTAGTTGGGGTAAAAACGTAGAGACAAACGGTAAATGCAATGACAGTTGAGAATCAGTTAATACCGATTGGTTTAAATGGCTCAAAAAAATGGTAAAAGTGTAGAGTGAATGCAAAGCACAAGACACTAATGAATGTGCATAACAACAACAAATGTAATTGTCCAGAGATGACAATTTGCTCACAATTTAAGTCAAATTTATTGCATGTTATTAAAGTGACTGTCAAACTGTGTCCCCGATGGTCACACACACTCAAACACACTCTAAACTTTTGTCATTTTGACTATCTAATTTATGGTTGGTCTTTGGCTTCAGTAGCTTCTCCTCCTGCTTGTAAGTATCTCTATCGAAAAACTATCTACGGCCTGTTGCTCTATTGCCAAATGCCAGACGACTGGCTAGAAACTCGTGGACTGGGAAACCGAGAGACCCAGAAAAACACGTCTCCAATTTCCACTCGATCGTGGTGTGATTTTAATTGGTCCAACAAATACATTTCGTGCACACACATGTATTGGCCACTTCAAGTGCAAATCGATGTATTCACTGAACTCTTTTCGGCTTTATTGCACTCGAGTAATAAAGAATTGTCTTTTCACAACTGGTAAATTAAAGCCTAGAGCTTTGTAGCGTACTTTCTTTGGTAAAGACTAGAGATACTCATTAGATTTATTGTTTGACTTATCTGTACTTGTATAATATATTGAGTAATTCTTGTAACATGTTTTACATAAATTAAAGTTGAGGGTAGGAAAAGATTATACAAGTAGCCAATAAATCACAGTCTTCCAAAAATTTATTAGATTACTCGATTTTGTATAATATTATTTACAACTTCAAATATTTCATCAAGTTATCTATGGTTTGAATTGAAATTTTCTAATATTTTTCATGGCCATGAATTACTTTATGGAAAGCTATATTTTTTCAAATTTTCGAAATATTTAAATATTTATTAAATCCCAAACTATCTAAAAAACTTCAACTATAGAACAAAGTACATAAAATTATTATTACATTTTTCTCAAGCTTTAAAATGATTCAGATTTAACCCGATTCTGTTATCATATAATTAAATAACACGCCCCATTGAAGGCATCACTCTCATGCCTCATTGATGCCCTCCTCACACGCTCTAAACGAGCATAAATTAAGCGCTATAAAATTTTTAAAAATTCCAATCAGCTTAGAGCATAATCAGCTGCTGAAACAACGCTTACAAAACACTTTGAAAATCAATAAAAACAAAGTTTGAGCAAATGCCACCCAAAAACTAATCACAAATAAAATTTTTGTTTGAGGAAATTAAAATTAATTCAAAAATATAAAATAAGCAAAAGCTTGAAACAACCAAAAATAAATGCCATTAAAAGACAAGGCACTGGGTAATTAATAAATTATTTCCAGTCAATAAACTGTGTGTAGGGGTAACTCTCTGTAAGTTGCAACATATTCTCTGTGTGGGTCTGACGTAGGCGCCCCGCGGATGCGCTAGCGCCGCACCACCGCCAGCACCACTGTACCCACAGCAGCTCTAGTCACCATGTCGCTGCTCCATGTCAGTTCATTAGGGTCAAATGGCTGTCGGCAGCTAAAAACTGTGGCAACTGTGGGTTGAGAGAGCTCCAAGCTCCAAGCTCCAATCTCTGAGCTTTGATTTTTCCACAGTTCCACAGTTTCCATGTGTTTAGCGGCCCATAAAAATTAGCTAGACATTAAATTGGCCCGTCGAGCACCCAGTGAAATAAACATAAACATGAATTACACTTCATTCATAAACTCAAAAGTTCTTTTCAATATTTGTTTGTTGGCTAAAAGTTCTTTTGCTTTTCGACACATATAAAATAATTTATGGTTAAATACTCTTTGAGTTTTCTCCTTTTGCCGTCTTCTCTCAGCCAACTTTACGACCATTTCTGTGTTCATTGACTGACAATGAAATTTTTATATGAAAACTAATAGTATTGAGGATTTTTTTGTGGTTATTGAATGAATTGAGTGGCAGGTGTGAATTTCAAATTGTCAAAAAAATAAATAGACAGCTGAAGTTGGTGTTTTGTATATGAGAGAAATTCGGCTCTTTATGAAAGTGTTAAGAAAAAGCTGTGAGAATTACTGGAGTTGGGGTATTCTATAGGGCAAGTATAGTGTATGTATGAGTTGAAGAGGCAGAGGAACTTTTAACAGAAATACTCGCTAAATTAGTGTGAAGAAAAAGTATTTAAAATTACAATAGAATTTGAGAAATATTTCTTTCAGAACAAATTTTACAATATGAACTGTTTGAGAGGAAGCGGTCTGAGTAACTGGAAACAGAAATACTTCTATTAAGAAAAAAATTCTATAATATTATAAATAGAAGATAAAAACTTAAAAAAAGAAGTTCTTATTCCTATTAAAGTTTTAAAGTATTTTTAAGTACAAAATTCAGCACAATTTTTGCCGATAGGAAAGATTTTATTAAGGACAAACCAGGAAAATTAGAACCTGAAAATTAATTTCGGTTAATACTTAGCTATTTTAATCATAATATGCCATCAAATATTTTTTAGGTCTCTCCATTGAAATTCGGTTCTGAAAGGGTTAAGTTCTTCGTTCAGCTGCAGTTTCATGACTTTCTTAATCTAATTTTGATTATGATTTCTATGCTTTCTTCTAAATATCAAACTTATTTTTTAATGCCATCACATGTGATGTTTGCTTGACTAAAAACTCGTTAGGTTTTAGTTTCCCCAAAACAGCAACAAAATGGGCAAAACAATTTTGGAGTCGGTTTTCGAGTAGCGCGTTGATTGATTACAAAACGTGCGCCGAACATTTTCACGGCAGCAACATGCAACAAATCGTAGCGAGCAACAGCAACTGCAACAGCAGCAGCAGCAACAACTTTGCAATTGTTTTTCGCGCATAGATTTTTCCACAATGGCATTTTCTTCATTTGCGCCTAACAATGGCAGCACTTTGTCACGATTTCGCGACGCCGCAACAACAACAACAAGAAGCACAAGCGAGGCCAACTAACAAGACACAGGCAACATGTTGCTGTTGGTTTGAAGCAGCAACTGTTGCTGTTACCGGTGGTGGTGCTGCCGCTGCTACCATTTAATGTTGCCGTTTGCTGCCGTGTTGAATTATCACCGCGCATGTGTGACTAACCTCCCGAGGCGGTGCACAACAAAAAGATAAGCAACGTACCTCGTTTTTGGCTGCTCCTAACTTGCCTCTTCCTCAACCTACTGCCCCCACTCTCCTCCCCCCTAGCCCACACTTGTGTACACCGTGAGCCCAACCTGCTAATGTTTTTTTCCACATGCCTGCGCTTCAGTCATAATTTTTGCTGCCAGACGACAGAGATTCCCTTCTTATTTATGGTAGCAGCTTTCAGTTTGATGCGGACCATTTTGGGGGCATGCAACCGTCACGTTAATGATCTTGTTACTCTCGAGCATTGGTCGGGCCCTTTTGCATACGGTAAACCGTTCAAAGCGACTGTCTAACTGACTGAGTGACTGACTGACCGTCTGAAAGTCACACAGACTCCCCGTCAATTCATGTTTAAAGTTAGACTAACGAGCAAATCGCCTTTTCGCTTTAATTTACACGTGATTTCATTTTGCACTGACGGTTGATGAATCACCAAATCATTCACAGTTTGCACTGATTGTGAGTTCGAGTTATGAATGGGACGGAAAGTAGAGTAGGTCGAATGCTGCAAACAATTAGTTGATTTTCATTGTTAAAACTAAAGTTAAATTATGAATAGTTAATAAAATTAAATGAAATAAAATAAGTAATTGAAATAATTATCTAAACATCATCGAGTTTTGAAGTTATTTTACTAAACAGCCCAACTAAGCTAACTGGCCACACTCTGTACATTATTTAAACAAAGGGTCTTTCATATTGTCGTCTTTTAATAAAGGTTACAATATTTTTCATAGCATACAAATTTACCTATAAGCCCTGTAGATAACTTAGGAAATAAATTTACCTAAATACTCTCAAAATCAAGGGCTAAATATATACAATGAAGCTTCCTTGGAGACTTCCGCCTAAGAGAACGGATTTTGTATGAAGATCATGCTTAGTAACTATAAAATTGGATGGGCTAAGGGAGCTGTCCTCGAGTAGCTACAATATATGTATGTACTTATAGAAATATATTATTTTTCTCTCACACCAATCAACAACTTTTGCAAAATACAGAGTCCACAACGTGTCGTGCCCACTGTTCTGGCCGTAAATGATGCCAATTACTAATTAGTCCATATATATCATAGTTTGTTACTTTTTTCAGAATCGCCTGATGTGTCTAGCATTTGCATCTCCCGCAGTTTGTACATTTTTTTTTAGCGTTTTCTTGTTTTGTATTTGACGTGTTGGCCGTGTTTCGTGCTCTGCCCGATTAGCACTTCCCATGCACTTCATACTCTATATAAATTTGTTTAGACTGCTGCACTTCCGTTTCGGGGCTTTGCATTTTGCCAGCTGCTAAAGTCATCTGTCTTCTCTGTGGTCCACGACAAGTAAGAAAAAGGCACAACAACAAGCAGCTCCAGACAACAGACATGTAACGTCATCAACTTGACATTTAAATTGTACTCTTGATAAAGTTGCCAACATTTTTTATGGGAGCATAGAGTGAGATAGAGCATAGAGCACTAGAGAGCGAGATGGAAGCTGCAGAACCCAAAAGGCAAACAGTTGGCTACATTGTTGCAACGTTGCATTGTGCGACTTCAAAGCGGTGCACAAACACACACACATACAAATGTATATCTATAGGTATATCTCCCAGCTGTCATATTCTCTAAGAGTTGTGGTCCGTGTGGTCCCACAGAATAATTCACATAAAGTAATTTATGTCAGCTGAGGTGACAGTTTTGTTGTGCTTTCACACGCGTACAAAGCACGTTAATTTTTATATCTTTCTAGCTTGATTTTTAGCTTTTTTTCAGCTTTTTCCTTCTACGTTTTGGGCATGCAAAATTCCGCTTACCGTTATAATTAGCTGCGTTATTAGAATGTGTGTTTGAACCATAAAACTTTTGACTCATCGTCCGCAACTCGTTTCAAGTCCAGTCTCGAAGTTTTCGTATAACATTTCGGTTATTTTTTTTTACGATTATTAGAAGCTTTCAGCATTAAAAAATCGTAAAGAAAAATGTGTATAATTTTGTAGTAGTTGGTTTAGCACACAACTCTAGAATTCTGATGGGTTTGCGGTGCCATTAGTTTTATGGCTCACAGCATTTGACCGCAAAACATGTCAAATGCATTTAGATAGCAACGAGTTTTGGACTATATACACATATATGTGTATATGTGTTGTGGGCGTTACCTAATGCACTTTCTAAAGTCTTTGGAACGCCCCTCGTTACATCAATCCAAGCATTTCTCCTCAACTCATGCACGCAATGCATTTAATCAAAGTGCAGTCCATGGAATTGCATCCTACGAGTGCATCCATTCCCATAGCATCCATTGCGTGTATTGACACTCAGCAACGTAAATCACAGGTGCAATTAACAACTCCTCCACCTCGGCAAAAGTCTCCTCTACCCCCCCCCCTCCTCCCCTTAATCGAGCAGCCATTTGGCTTATACCCGCTTCGTGACAGCGGAAATTGTTGTTTGCCCAATAAAAGTAAATTGCAATTAAATAAAATTGCTAATTTCAGTGATGACAGTTGCCATAAATTTGTTGGGAACAAACAAGAACAGCCTACGACGAGTGAATGCAAAATTGTATCTATCTTTAAAGATCGTTTAATGTAGTTTTAAAATAAAACAATCGTTAAGAGGATCCGCTTAGCATTTTTAACTATATATCGAATTATTTTGGCAGCAAATGTGTTAAATTTAAGTATGTGCAAGTAGGTTTGGGTATAAAATTGATTTGTCTTATATCAAATTTTAATCTGTTATTATTATTAGTTATTTTAAATCATTTTTTAACACGTTCCTTGGCATTATATAATTATTTAAATAACTTCTTCATTCAAGAAGTAATTTAATAACTCATCAAAGGGATTAGAAAATAATTGATTTAATGTTAATGAAGTAATTAAAAAACTCTTCAAAATAGAGTTCAATTATATGCAAAACATTCTATATAAAATATCTGTTTGAAAATCTTCAATTAAAATTAATAAATATTTAAAAAAAAGTTTTTATAATAATTTAGTTCTTATTGAAGAGTCAGTGCTGATAAAAAATTTAATTTAAAGTCAAATTTTGTTTAATTCATCAAAGAATGAAATAAGATCTAATTAATAATTTAGCATTTGCGTTTTTTATCTCGTATTTATGTTGAAAGCCATTTTATTTAAATCTTTTAAAAATTATTACAGCTTACTAATGATTCTTATCTTGGTAATTCATGTCAAAATTTTATGTTTATATTTGTTATATATCTTTAAAAATTATTAACACTCAGTATTATTAGTAGTACTATTTCGGTGTATTACAAAACTTTTCTAATTTTTAAGTATTTAAAAACTTCAAAGTTAAATGCAAGCAACCTTAGTCAAGCCCATTTAACCTATACCACACCACGTACCACATGTTGCAGCATTTCTCTGTGCAACTGAAACTGCATCTGATGTTGCCTAAGCAACTTTCGCCCATGGCAACATATGCTGCGGCTGAGGCAGCCACAAAGCGCTGCCGACGCGTGCAACAACAGAAACAACAACAACAAGCCGAAAAAATCAATTAAAATCAAGACGACAGCAGCCCCAGCAACAAAGCTAAGGGGGAAAAGGGTGGGTAGTGTTACTGTGTATGGATAGGGGTGGGGGTAGGGGTAAGAGGTGCTGCAACAACATTTAAGGTAACGTTAAAGTGTAATGCATTTACACTTGGCACGCAAAGGAAGTTGCAACTTGCAACTTGCAACCGCTGCCGCTACTCAAACAAAATCTTACAACCTATATCAGTTAGAGTCTCAGTCGACGTCGCTGCTGCCGCTGGCGTTGGTCGGTTGGAAAAACAGATCAAAAGGTCGAAGATTGCGCTAACCCGGGGACGCCCACTTTTTCGCACGCTTTTCTTGTAGCCCCTCGTTGGCCGGATACGCGAACTTGCGGATACATGTACATAGATAAACACTCTGGGACTCTGGCGTGTGTAATCTATAATATTGCCCATGGAGGTAAGACACTGCAGCTGTCCATCTGGCAGCATGGCTCAAAGTTAGAAATTGAAAAAAGTGGCAACGACAGCCGTTGGGGAAATTCTTTCATCAATTGATGCTCAAAGCACTTGCCAAGCCATGTGGAAATGTGTACGGAAAAGCCCTGTATCGGTATGTGCGGAGAACTAGCTGATTAATGTTGCCAAAACAGTTAGGGGAGTCTAGGCAGATATTGAGAAGGTTAAGTGGATAAAATTTTAATATATTTAAAAAGAAGCTTTCAAATTTTGACATTATTTTAAGCAAATAAATTAGGTATCCTGTTTATCAGAAATATGGTTTTATTAAAGACGGTTTAAATAGCAACAATATCTAAATTTTATAATATTTATTTCAAATATTTGATCGCGAAGTAGAGCCATTCAATACTAGGTACCCTGACCTCAAATTTTAAGCCCTTAAATGTAGGTTATTTTAAAATTTACAGGCAGGGCACTTTATTTTACTTATTATTTATTTTATAAGTACTGTAAAAATAAATTTAATTTATCCTTACACAAACGGTAATCCTCTTCATTCAAAAACTCGACAACCCTACGCAACACATGCGTACGCTGGTACCAATAAATAGTATCAATCACAAATGATCGCAAACGAGACAGTCGACTACGCCCAGAGGGTTAAGCGGGAGAGCCAAGCCAAGCAAAGAAAAAAGAGAGAGGGAAGACTGACCAAACTTGCAGCTGTCGCAAAGATCCTCCTTTAAGCCAAAAAAATATAAAAGAAAAATCTTTGTAAATCGCTTAAGCACAACAAATAATGATTCATGCGAGAAAAGTAGCGGCAAGAACAGGTTCGACTTAAAACGTTACTAGTAGTCGTACTAGTAGTAAGTAGTAGATAGGTTTAGCCAAGCTAAGGTTGTTACGTAGAGCCGGTCTCTGGGTTAAAATCCTTTCGGCGGCACAAGTGCGACGTACTCAAACCATACATTATGGTTCAATAGGTCAACGATGCGTTGAATGACGATCCAGACGACGACGGCGACGACGACGACGACGAGCCCCGAGATGCCATAAGAGATCATTGCATGAAAAATTACAGTAAGACACGTCAATCGCTGAACTGATCTCACAACGAGCCGTGTAATGGGACGACGCTCCGTAAATAATGCTCCGACCCAGACCTCAAACCGTTCGCATATGAAGCCGAAAGCCGAAGTCGCTGCCAAAGCCAAAGTCGAAGTCGAAGTCAAAATAACGATTGCGATCGCAACAAATCAAAAAAACAAAAAAAAAATTGAACGTAAAAAAAACTTGCTTAAAATGCGACTCGTGCGCTCTTCTCTGAGAAATGTGCGGACCACCAGAGACAGCTGCGGGTTTGTCGGACCATTCAAGGAATACCAGAAGAAAAAGGGGGACAACATTTACTATATGGGGCGGCAAAAGGGGAGTGGCAGGCAGGAGAGGCCTGTTCGCAGTTTGTCAAAAAGATGTTGGCGTTTTGATAATTTGCTTCACAGCACTGAAAATCTCTGTGTAGGATTTCCTGTTTTTTCTCCCCAGACAAAGTTTTTCCAAAGCTTATATTCTCCATATGTCTCGTTTTTTACTCAACTTTACTTTTTTTCAGTTTTTCTTTTTTTGGATTCCTGTGGCCGCAACAAATCTGTAGCTGATTTAAATCTTTGCATTTACTTATTGTTAGTTTCCAGTTAGAGGTTTAAAAGATTTCTGTGTGTGTTTCGGGACATTTATATATTTTTTCTTCTAATTTTTTTTTTGGTATTCGTGGGCTTGACTTTGACAAGTTGGAGTTGGAGTGAGGTGTGTTTTGTATCTTAGCTAGCAAGAGAGACACAAACAGGGAATAAGTGCCTTAAAGTCTGTTAAGTACAGACAAGTGAATATATCCGGCATTGACTGATTTATAATATTTTTCAAAACTTCCCGAAGAACAGCAGGTTTTAAAATATGATTTAACAAAAGAAGGGAATTTTAAACGGCTTCTAACAATTAGTTTAACAGCGGAACAAATAAATAAACTTTTTTTATGATTTTATAGAATGTAAAATTAAATTTTTAGTTTAAAAGAATTTTATTAAATTTTTACTTAAAATAAATAATTAAATTCATTTAAAATTCTATAAAAACGCAGCTTATTTAAAATTTCTTCTTAAAAGTTCTTAAATAAATACATTAATTTACTCTCCGATTTCTTTGCATTTATAAATTATGACTAGTACTGTCTTTTTGCTGCTACGTCATAACGCACACTTGACCTTGTTTTCTGCTCCCTCATAATTATATAAGACTTTTACGTTTTATCCCCAATCCTTTCTATTTATAGACTTTACTCAGGCCTTTAATTGTTTTAATTGATAACATTTTCGGGTCTTTAGAAGTTGTTGATCTCAATTCGCATTGTCTGCATGTCGAAAAAAGACTAGACCTGATCTGGCATTCAACAGTCACTGCTAAAAGTAGCCTGCTAAATGGGGTACACCCCTTTTCCACATAACTCATTTCCCTTGGCCTCTTAGCATAACAAAATTTGTGAATAGCCACCAATTAAGTTTTCTCCACTGTCGTTGGCCAAATTCAATGGAAAAGAAAAGAAAACTCTAATTTAGTTTATTATTATGCGACGCTCGTTCATTATAGACCATAACTTCAAAAGCGTTTTGTTGTGTTTGATATTTTTATCGCTCACTTAGTCCAAAAAAATAAAAGCTCAAGAAAAAGAAAGGGTTACGACAAAAAAAAGACAAAACTTGTTGCAAGAAGTGTCATCAAAATGCGATACACGCATCGAAGACTATTTGCTTTATTGGAAAAAGTAGCAGAAAAATGATTTTCCCGCAGAATGCGGACACACGCAGCGGTGCTGAAGAAGGTGGTGAATGTGGAGAAAGAGGAAAAAGAGGAGAAAGGAGAACAAGGGGGAAAAAAGAGGAGCAAGGGGAGAAGGCACTCAGACAAACCGGCTGTGTTTTCAGGCTTGGCAATTAAAATATTGACAGTCTTTTTTCCATAGCAATGAATAATAAGTTTTTTCTTTATTTAAATGATCTCCTGCTGTTGTTGTTGTTACTTTAGTTGTCTTAGCTGTTTGTCTGTAGTGCGAAAGGTTAAGGCGACATGTTCATGTGACAATGTCATAGAACTGCCGCCAGTTGGATCGGTCTCGAGTGAAGCGCATAAATAACTGCGTTTCTGACATGGAATGCTTGTTGTCGCCAGTCCAGAGACAGAAAAGACCAGGCCAGTGCACTATGGAATGGAGACTTTCATATTTAGAATATCAAATTGGAAAAGCAAGTGGAATTATACAAAAAATAAAAGAAAATTTTTTAAAAATTGTATTAAAGGAGGAGTTTAAGTATCTGTGTGTTTGGTGCTTAATGTGCCAAATGAAGTAACAAAGCTCAAAATGAAACAAAAATCTAAAAAGATCATAATAAAAATTGTGCCAGAGATTTTGCTATATTTTTAAAAACCGTGATTCTAAAAATGTATAGAAAAATTTGATATCCTTATTAAACTTTTCGTCTAAGAACTCTTCAATAAACGTGATTCTTAGTAAGTAAAAAAATAGAGAATGTTTTGTAAAAATATATGGTTATAAACTAAGTCAAAGTTGTGCTCAGAAAAATTCCAAAAAATCGCCTGTGTTCCAAGCCTTTTAATAAAGAATTTTCAGCTCTACTGTGTTTTTCATAGTTTCAGTTTCTGCCAAAAAATTGTCCTAATCCCATGGTGCGTAGTTAAAGCCAGTCGCGGTCAGGTTGAGGAGTAGTCAAAGGCATATGGCCTAGACGGCTCTCACCGCCCGCCTGTCTGGACTATTGGCCATGTCTGGCTCGGGCTCGGGCTGTCTTTGACTTTGGCCTGTTGCCTCAACTGCTGCTGCTGCTGCAGCGCTGCTGCTGGTAGCAAGGTGCGGTGCCCATATGCAGCAAGCACTCAGCAGCTATTTGTAGCTCTCATTGTTGCTGGCTACCAACTCTGCTGATTATGGAAAATTGTAAGATGTTTTCCTCATTCGTTTCTTTTTTTATTTCTCTCTTTTTTCTCCATTGCATCACAACATTGATGCGTCGAGTTTTGGTTGTGATAAAAAAAAAACATACATATATATATATGTATATAAGTGGAATGCTGCCGCACAGAATGTATCTGGCACATATGCACTTGAATCTTTTCCAAGTTGAGCATTAAATTCTGCAGCTTCATGTTGATAAGTTGGATTATTTATGGGCAGTATCGTATATAAGCAGCAGAGTGGATTATGGATAATTATCCAAAATGATCACAAGACTTAACTGAAATAGGTCGCGGAAAGTTTTGAAATGTTGAAGAGTGCAATTTTATTTAATGGCTTTAAATAGCTCATAAGTATTGTTAATAGAAAATCAAAGATAAGTTTTGTAATTAAATTAAAAGCTCTACATAATCTTTATATACCTATACTCATTATTTTTATAAAAAAAGCATTTTACATCCAATTCCTAGCGTGGCTGTATTGTTATATCTAATCAGTTGGCCAATTGTTTGCGCAAGTTTAGCATTTAAAAAATATTTAATAAGCAGTAAAACATTACACGTTTTACAAGCTTTTAAAAAAAAATCTTAAGTTTTTTTTACCTATAAAAATATATTTTTTGTTTAAAATAATAGTCAAGTATTTAACTTGACAAAGTTTTGTTGCCAACGCACTTGTCGCGAGCAACATGTGTCTAACTGCATGTTGCTCGCTTGCTTGGCAACATGTTTGCAGCGCGCTCGCAACATGTTCGAAGCGAACAATCGGTTTTTGGTCATCGTTTTCTGATTGGGACACTTGCGATCAGTTGCAACGAGACGACGCGCGCGTTTGGGTATACGTGAAAATCGGTCGGATGCCGTTGGAGTTTCGTGTTCTGTCTACCGCAGACTATGTGTGTTTGTGTGTGTGTGAGTGTTAGTGCTTGTTTGAAAATTTGTTTATGCAGAAAGCAACAAAACGAAAAAATTAAACAACAGCAAATCATCTTTTCCGTGTATTCAATTCTGAGGAAATGGCAAAGCACAAAAGAAGAATATAAATAAAAATTTGTATCAGCATTTAATACGTTGAATTTATTAATTCTCCACCCAAGCGCAATTCCCATTGATTTCCTCCCGCGTCGCGACGTGAGGCAACGCGTCACGTACGAAGCATAAAGCAAAAAACATTTATTTGCCACGGGAGATTGAAGCGATTCAACGATTGATTGCTTGATTGATCTATTTTTGCACTTGATTTGCGACGCACGCGTCGCGTTTGCAACGTGACTGGCGCTTCAGATTCAACTGCAATGCTTCATTCCACTTGGAGTTTGAAGATGTGAAGAATCCTCCTCGCGACTCTTGTGCCGCCGCGTAGTAGCAATTATGTTGATTTGTGCACCGTGCGACTTCATCAATCGATCGATCGTTTGATCGTTTGACGACGAACCCAAACCGATACCGATACCGAAACTGCATCGATTCCAGTTGATAGCCAAAGATCGTCCACGTTGATAACGCAAAAATTTGCAATGCAAAGAAAGAAAATTGATTTGCTGATCGAGCTCCGCGTTTCCCTCTCTCTCGAACGTACCGCTGCCACGCCCACAATTTGATTATAGGCGTGCATTGCTTGCATTTTACACGAAATTATTTTTAGTGATTTCTGACATATAAAATATTTACCAAAGTTGTGAGAACACAAAAGAAAATCGAAATCATCAAATTGATGCTTCCAAATCAAAATAATAATAATAATAAAAATATTAATAATCATTTCAAGTCAATAATACTGTATAAGCTGATCAAAGAACATTTGTCTGGAGATTCTTGAGCGTCGATTACACAAGTTCCATTGTAATTTCTGCTTATTCTTTCTCATAATTTATCAAATTTCATTAATATTTGATTGAAGGTTTTTTCTTCTTCGTTGGAATCAATTGCAAATACTCAAATTATTTTCAGTTGATTGCAAGGCATTAAAAGATTTACATATATATTTAATTTTTTTTGTATTTAATCTGATCATTGATCATCATGTGAGACAAACCTACTATTTATTGCCTGAAATGAAAAGCTGCTTAATTAAAAGTACCGAAAATCAGTGCCGAAATCATTGGCTACTAATAGCTACACAGATTACACAATGTAAAGCCCATAACTCATTAGTGGAACGCCCTAGAGCTCTACTTAGTGGCTGATTGTCTACAGAGTTGTTGAAATACGCTGCAAGTGATGATTGGCTCGGACATCCATGGTGATTAATGGGCGAGACTGTTCAGATTTATGGATGAGCAGGCCCACTCTCAACCCCTCTCACTCTGTCTCTTACTGGGTAACTAGTTTCTTGTTCTAGGAAAGCTAATAGAGCTGCAACTAATACTTAGCATGGACTGCAATCGAGTCTATAGTAGATGAGTAATCTATATCAAAATCATACAGTAGTTTTTCTTTGTCTCCTGTCTCTTGATTCTCTGTTTCTATCATCAGCTGCACATTTCCCCTTGTTATTTGTCCAAGCAATAGATAAAACTTACGAGACACAAGCAGCAGCATAAAAAAGATACTTTTCCATTAGCTGAATTACATTGCGAGATGACAAATGCAGCAACCTACATAGCAGTTGGACAAATGTTAATGTTTGGTTATTGATAAGCTTGGAATTCTGTTACAAGACCCAGCAGTAGTTATTTGACAAGTACAAAGGGTTTTCTTAAGGTATTTAAAGACTTTGAGAGTGAGTTATTCTAAAATTTCTAGGTAAAATTAATCAGTTTTAAAATTTGTCTCATAACTCATAACTCTCATAACAAGTATAAACATAATTATATTTTATTATTAATTTTTAAGTATTGGCATTAATTTATACAAATGCTATAGTTTCGGTCTAAATTTGTTTCGAGTTGGATGAGGATTTTAGTTATACTTAGTAGAGAGATTCCATCAAGTATCTTTTAGTCGATATTTTAGGCTCAAAGCCTTTTCTCTACTTTTATTTGATATGATATTTGTACATAAAAGTGGCAAAAATTGAGTCAGTGACTCAACTGTTGGCACAGAGGCGCGTGTTGCCAAAATATGAAATAATCAAAAGGCGGTAATCCAATTAAATGTCCCAGACCGCAGAGCACAGACCGTAGATTGCAGATCGCAGACCGGTTGACCCAATTAGGTATGCTCCTTGTCGATTGCCATCGATTGGCATGAGGAGCAAGGGGAAGAGCAAGAGCAATAACAACTTGAACTTGAAAGCGGCGCCTCTCCATTGTTCTTGCCAGATTCCTGTACCGAAAAACAAAAACAAGTTCTAACTATGAGCAGTTAACTCCCTAAATAAAAGAAAAGAAACAAAAAGATCGCATCGCAGTTTGATCTAACGGCCGCCCTGTACTGTTTGTGATCTTTCGCTCTCCCTCCTCTTCAACCTGAATCCATTTCGCTCTGCTCCTTCGCATTGCTCTGCGTTTCAAATTGTAGATCAAAGATCAAGCAACAAAAAATAAGAGAGACTTAAATTGGCATACCAAAAGCTACAAGCGATAGGCCGAAGGCAAAACGAAACTTGGTTACCCTATGATTTGAAATACTCTAAAACCGAATGGAACTATTCTTATCATAAATCGAAACGATCATAAATTTAAACACATCAGTTCAAGACATTAGTCCGTATCTTTTACTTAGCTGATACATTTATAGTACCCCTTCAGAGGACATAATTCACAATTACCACTGGGAACATGCAAATAAATCTAAATTGCGCCACATTTGGGATTCGTCATGCAGATCACTGAAGATTGATTTCAGCTTAATTGCTTTCTTAATTGATGGCGCCTAGTCCAAGTGCTCAAATGTCACTCAAACTGCTGGACATTCGTTTAAGACTAAAGCATTTAATCCAATCGATTGAGTTTGATTTGTGCCAGTGAATGAGTGTGAGTGCCATTCATATGCATATGAGTGCTACTTTCTACGCTGTATGAATGTTTGAATAACCCTTTCCCAAGCGAACATCGACGACACACACGATTAATCACATGACACAGTCGGCAGCCACGATTAGAGATCGTTATCGATCAGGCATAAACTGACACAAAGTCAAAGTCAAAGTTAAACAATGCAACTTGCTTGAACTCTAGACTAGACTAGACGACGAAACAAACTCTATAGCGATGCCTCTGCCTTCCTCTCTGTCTCCCTAGTTTGATCATGCTGTGTGCGATCTTGACAATCAAGATCAATATCATGCCATTACAATATTTGTACAAGCTCTTTGCCTATACCATCATCTACTCAGTCTTGGCCACAAAACTGACTTTCCAACACACACACACAGTCAGACACACTTACAGCCTACAGGCTAAAAAGGAAACAGCAAAAGATCACTACTAAAGGAAATTATTATCTATTTTTGGGTTTTATAACGAAATTTGAATACACTTTGTCATAAAGAAGTTTTTTAGCAATAAACTACATTTTAGACAATTTCTAGAAAATTATTAGGACAAATTTGTGAAAATTAATAGAATAAAATAAAAATATTTTCAGTACAAAATCAGAAATATATTAGTGATCTTCATAAACTTTCAGAATTTATAAATTTATATTTGTTATACATACAGATAAAACCTTTATTGGTATTTCCGTTGGTTGAAAAATGTTTATGTTCTCAGAAGTTCCGTCAATTTTAAAGTTAAATTTATGTTTTGTATAAAAAAAAGCAGTTCAACATGCTAATTTAATAAGAAGTTTATTAAGACATATGTACATTTCTTGACAATAAGATTGAAAATTTATTTTAGACTTGATATATGATGGCTGAATTCCTTATAATGTTGTAATTTTGTAGTACAAATCAAGTGTTTACTTTATTAAGAAAACATACAAAAAAGTACTTGAAGTTAAATAAATCTTTTGATGGAGTTTTCCTAGGATCATAATTCAGCTGTAGTAACTACAACAAAGGGCGCTACATACCTACATACTTATATTCCATAGATTATAAAGACAAACAGCCGACTATGCTATGCGAGGTATGCTAAGCAAATTAGCCTGAGCTCAGTTGGGCACGGCTTGTTTCGTCCCTGTTCGTCTGGGTTCGAACGGAAAAATGCTATAATTATGCAATTCCTCAAAGGCGCTGACGGTGGTCGTTCCACTCCCCTCCCCTCTCCCACTCCCTGCTTGTAGTCAGAGTTACTATATAATCTGCAAACGGCGCGCGTTTAGAGGCATTGAAAATTATTGACTGAAAGTCAAGAGTTTAGGCCTTCAAGTAAATTGCTGTAAATCTATATTTGTGCAGCTACTTAAAAAGCCCGTCTATAAGGTCCGTTGTGGGGTTAACAAGCCGCCAGCGATTAAGTCATTTCTTATGTGGGCTCATTATTTTTGTCTACTTTTTTTTTTATATTTTTTTGTATATTTTTCTTGGGGTCTAGTGCGTAGATTTTGCTACTGGGCTTGTGTGTGCTTGCTTACCCCTCTGAGGGGGTAAATCTGCTTTCTGGCACTGCAATTTTTCAGCGTCTTAGTACGAAATTTAATGTCTTGTGGTTTTGTTGTTGTTGTTGCAAACTCGTTTCGTCTAGCAACAACAAGTTGCTACTTGCCACCAAAGTGCCAGCAACATTGTTAGTAAAATATTTTTGCTTTTATCTGGACAATGTGTTGTACCTGCACCAAGTGTGTGTGTGTGAGTGTGTATCTTGACTTTTTCTGCATTTGTTCTAATTAAGACTGACAATTCTACGTAATTAGCTGCGCGTTTATTTTTAACACTCGACTGACTTTGGCAGGCAGCCAAAAAAGCAGGAAAAAAATCAATTCAACGTCCTTTTTATCATATCAAATTTCTACCAACTATTGATTTGCTTATTTGGCTAATTAGTGTTGACAGTTTTGCTTCTGTTTTTGTGCGCAAACAGAGCACAAAGAAGATGAACTTTTTTCTGTTCCTTTCGTGACTTTCTGTGAGCTAAATTATAGCTTTATTTAGCTACTTAGTTTTCCCAGCGTAACCTTTCACTATGCTCCCGCTGTGTCTTGACACACATGAGTCCTAGTTTATTATTTATTTTTTCCTCACAGGAAATTGCTCAATTTAAATGTAACTCATCAATAAACATAGAAAATAAATGTTGTCTCCATTTGGTAAATTTATGAGCTTACACAATATTAGTGATGTGTCTATTTGCCAACTGAAATCTAGCGTCTAATTCAAGTCATTAACATATTTTCCAATTTAAAGAGTTCAACAACAAAATGAAATCGAAAAGTGCCAAACAATTCAATTACAATTGTGCAATAAAAGATTGGAAAATCTAAATTCGAAATGAAACCATTGCTATAAAGCGCTACATGTGGTCATGTCCAGTCGAGACTGATCAAACGGATCAGCGGGTGGTTATATACCCCTTGGTATCTGCCAGATATTAAAATACTTTATGGCCAACACTTTGCACTATTCTCTTAGTAGTTGCTTTTTCCTCTTTTTCCATTGGTGTTAATAGATTATTTTCCTCTGGTTTTTTGGACATAAAGTGAACGGTGGAAATGTGCGAAATGTTCAACTGTTTTGTAATTGGGTTAGACTTCAGCCCAAGTGGTGATATATGCCTTTGTTGTGTGGGAGGTGCTCTGAAAAAGTGGAGCATACGGGT
Source organism: Drosophila dunni (assembly GCA_018152125.1). Taxonomy (NCBI): domain Eukaryota; kingdom Metazoa; phylum Arthropoda; class Insecta; order Diptera; family Drosophilidae; genus Drosophila; species Drosophila dunni. The sequence goes on along the minus strand of JAECXC010004138.1, from coordinate 970,311 downwards.
TGCAGTTTAAAAGTCATAAGTTTTCCAGACTTTATAGACTTTGGAAAACAATAGACGATTTTATACAAAATAAACTATAAATCACAAAAGCATCGCTTTAGCTACTTTGAAGCTGTGTGACTATAAAATGGAAATTCTCAAAGATTTTAAAAAGCCAAAAAAGTAGATATTCCAACAATAAATAAATCAAATACGGTATAATAATTTCCAAATACGAAAGCTTAACCAACTAGTACTTTAAAGTAAAAAATATCATACTTGAGTATTAAATCAGCAAACATTTCAAATATTTCCTTCTGCTCTTAACACATTCACTCCACCTTAAAGGCGTGTATATAGAACATACTTATGATATGATCAAATTTAAACCCCTATCATAAATGTTGGTAGTAGCATTCATGTCACTTGCTCAAAGGGTCCGTCAGTTTCAATTCCAGAATTAATTACACATGTCTCAGCGCTGACATATTTGAGATTTTACATTAATTTGGCAGTAAACTGTCAGTCAGTCAGGTATGTGTAGGTTAAACTTAACTAAGTGCAAAAGGTAAATGGTCCAGGTAAAGCATTCCAAAGTTCAGTCAACGTTTTGAGGTTCAGCATTTAATTGTAATGTGAGAAATTTAAATTAGGTAGCCGCAAATGCGGCTCAGAAAAAAAACCTCAAACGGAAGATGCCTAAAAAAGTAACAACAATACCGAAAAAAAAATAAAAATAAAATTATGAAAGAAAAAAAATGTTTCATTTTGTTGTTGCTTTTGAAGTTCTTTTGTTGTTGTTTTTGTTAGGTTTGTTAAAAAAAGATCAAATAACCAAAAGCCGCCAAATTTCAATGGAAAACAAAAGCTCACTTATTTGTAATTTGTTGCTCAGCTCTTGAGGCAACTAATTTTCCACTCTAAGAGAGCGGGAGCGAGATAGCGACAGTCAACCTCATATAACCCCTCATTTCGCTGGTTTGTCAGTTCATGTTTGATTATTTACGATCGTTTGTTCGATGTTGTATTATATTTTCTCGATTGCTGAAATATTTGATGTTCATCATAGGCTCAATATTAAATTTTATGGTCCATATAACTAGAAACATATACCGAAAAATGATTTCAGTATTTGGATTTTCGCAGTTCCATACGAAATTTATTACATCACGATCGTTTTCAGATACAAATTCTCTTCAGATCTACTTTTGTAGTTTATGATCATCTTTTTCCATCGCCTTTTGTCTGTCTGCGGCGAATTTTGTTTGCAGCTGCGATTCCTGGAAAGCAATTTCAGCTATCATCTGTTGATAGTTACCCTTGCGAATAGATACATGTATCTTCTGTGGCTGAACTCTCTTATAGACCTTTTAGAAATAAAGTTTTCGACATAAGTTTATGTGTTTTTAGGCACAAATTTATAGCATTTACTGTGCTATAAGTTTTCAGCAAAGGGTTGCTATAAATACACACACTGTGAGCCTATTGCTGCCATATCTTTTGGCAAATCGATATTCACACAGTTTGGGTTTAAAAACTTTACTATTTTGACTCAATTTCCTTAATATTTTGACTCACAGCAAATAAACAAGTCATTTACAAATTGTAACACATTAGCTGGAGTTTTTTTTTCTGTGTTCTGTATTTATTTGCCATATACCCTGTAAATACGAAATTGGCTGTGGGGTGTGCTATAAGTAAATATCTAGTATTTTGATAAACATTTAAAGACGCATTACATTTTTCAGTAATTTCTTAAGCTTCAGTTGTTGATTACTCAATTTACACTTCTCTGCAGGGTATCTTCTAGTCGCTTGTTTGTTGATCTACTCATAGAACTCTACTAATTAGTTTACCAGCGTCTACACACATGTGTTTGGCTTTGCTCTGAATTGAAATTGTAAAATACAATTTGTTTATTTACTGACTGACACAAGTTTTGTTTAAAAATGTGTCTAAACTTTAGACTCGAAACTTTGCAATAGAAAAAGTTCGAGAGAGGCAGGTAAATCAAATTTTCTAATCAATTAAAGATCGAAAAAGATAAAAATATAAATAACAAACAACCAAAACTCTTAATTCGACGTAAATCCAATTATTCAGCAGCTAAATAAAGTGTTATGAAAATGTATTGCAAGTCAATGGAAAGCGCAAACAAAACGCGCCATAAAATGTGTGAAAAGTCATTGAAAAGCATCGAAAACTAATTGGAAACAATTTTTCGAAAATGGGAAATGTGTCAGCGTTCGACATGCGAACTGTCAAAATGACAGACGCGTCAATAAAACAAAAACATCAGCAGCAACAACAACAGCAGCGAATGACAGCAGCAAGACAACGACAACAACAACAACAACTACACAGACATCGCTTCACAGCCACAACAAAATTGCTGCATTTATGCATTTTTCTAGTCTGCATAACACACACGCTGCAGCAGCAACATGCAGCGCTAGAGGGCAACATGTTGCTGCCGCAACAGCAACAGCAACATAAACAGCATAAAACAACTAGTGTAAATAGCAGTGTAAATATCAATTTAAAAAGTAATTTCAATGAAATTGTCACCGCCACGGCAACTGCGACGGCAACACTTCAAACCACAGCAGCAACAGTAACAGCAACAGCTGGCACATTAGCCACAACAGCAACAACCACAACAACAACAACAATAACTCCAATGCGGCACAAATGGCGTCGCAAATTTCCCTTTGGCATCGCAAATCGCAATGCGAGCAGCAGTGGATACAACAGCAACAACAGCAAACGACGCCGACTTTTGCGTCCTCATCATTATCAACGCAATGTGACGCATGCAACGCGTACAACGACAACAGCAATGTCAACAATTGTTGCCAGCGCGAGTGCAACGACGGCAGCAACTTTGATACCAAAGATACAGCAACAGCAAAAGCAACAACAATTTAGCTATCGCACGCGCTTTCAGCAGCAGCAACAACAACAACAACATGTTGCCGACACTCAGCAACAGCGGCAACATCAACAACAACAACATGTTGTAGCCATAACGCCGCGACCGCAAAAGCAGCAGCAACAACAACAACAGCAACAGAAACAACAGCAACATGGCTTTGCCTTGCTGCCTGCCACCTACTATCAGCAACAACAGCAACAGCAACTCTTTGGCAATCTGAGCCAACAGCAGCAACAGCAACAGCAGCAGCACATTCTAATACACCCGGGCAACAACAACATTGTTGTGTACAGTAACCTCGACTCCATACCACCCTGTCCCCCTGGCTTACTGCCAACAGCCGGTGTGCGTCTGCTGCCACAACACTTCATACCACTGCCACGTCCAGCAACAACACCAGCAACTCAACGCTCCCGGCAACGCGGTAAGCAAAATCAACGCACTCTCGATTCATTTAATTGTCACGATGACTGCGTCTTGTAAAAAAAAAATAAAAAGTTTTACAAAAAAATGAAGCTAGGTGTTAATTACGCTAATAAAAATTGCATTCGCTCCGTTTATGGCTTTAAACGTATTTACCAACTTAAATGGCACCTGCTGGCAATAAGCTCGTCTTGCTCCGGCGCCTAAATTGCCCCTCTATATATAATTTCCCCCTCGGGCTTTCATTGGGTTAAAGCTAGCTAAAAAGCTTGGCTAATTGGCCAAAGCAATTGGCATTTTAGCGGCCAAAGGCCTAAACAGGCGCCAAATTGCTAAAAGTTAAGACAAAAAGATTGTCTGCTGTGAGTAAGAAAGGAAAAATCAAAAGTTAATGAACTTTAACGACAGAACAGGAATGAGACAGAGGAGGTTTTAAGACAAAAATTAAAAAAAATATATAAACAATCACATTTAATATCAGAAATAAATAAAAACACATTTACAGGGCACCTAAAAAGGTTTTAGTTAAAAAACTTAATAAATTAAAAGATTTTTAAAATTTATTTATTTTGTGGTCTCTTAAAAAACTTTCAACTAAAACTTGTCAAACTATTTTTGACTACAATTATTCAATAAAATGTAAAACAAATTACAGAGAGGAATTTCAAAGACCTGCCGCAACAAAATTTATTGATTTATATTTATTTTTATAGATTTTTGCTTATGTAATCGCGTCAGAGCAACCAGCAAGCAATTTGCAAGCAAATCAAATTACATACACATTAAAATGCACAAAATCTTGTTGTAAATTTGATTGGAGTAGCTGCAACAAAAATTGTGTGTCTATTGATAGATTGTCTGTGGCGTTAAACATTTTGGCGCCTGTTTTTCGCTTGGTCAATTAGCATTTTGGGCAGACAGCCGGCAATGACAACGTACAAGAGACGAGAACTCGTACACGGTCCAACAACGTGGCCTAAAAGGAGCACGAAATTGGCATTAGAGAGTCTGGAGTTTATTTTAATGTGGGCAGCTAATGACATAATACAGATGAAAGCAGAGTTATACATGTTATTCCTAGACAATATGTCCAAGTTCTGAATAAACTAAATAGTTAGATATATTCAAATTTACAACGTGATCAGTGTGCAAATGAACCACAGCTGGACACCAATCTGGAGTGCTATGGACACCATTGGGTAACATTTTTGGAACTCTAGTAGATTTTTTAATTACAACAAAACGTGACACAAAAACAAACAATGTGCTCGCTAATTGCGCAAAGACAAACCGTAACCAAAACAGGAAAAGTTTGTGGAGAGTAGAGCAGAGAGAGGCAGGAGGCAGACCCATAGAGGCTGGGAGCAATTCTGTAACAGTAACACACTCGAACATATAATCGGAGTAAATGGACAGACAAACAAAACCAAAAAACGAAAACAAAAGCAAATCGAAAACAAACAAATGAGCCAAATGACAAATGCAAGTGTCAAAACTGTAGGCACTAGAGTTGTTGAGCTGACATTAAGCTGCAGTTGCTCAAAAAGTGTAAGCAAAAAAAAAATAACAAATATTTTTCAATGCCTGAAAATTCATGAGTTTGAAGAATGAACTCTTGGTCGTTGGGTCTGTCAAAAATATATCGTTATTTTTTGTAAACTTAAGTAAACAATTTTTTTTTTTGAGGAGCAAGTTAAAACAGTGAGGAGTCTAAAAGAATTTAAATAAATTAAAAAATTTCTATAGTTTTATATTAAATTGTACGCTTAAAATAATTTCATAAATAATATTTAACATTTCATAATTCGTAGAGCATTAATTTGTTAATATAATGAAATGACTAAGAATTTTTTAATTTTAATGTATATTTTTTAAATTTTATAACAAAGAAATGCCGATAAAGTTTAGACTTTGTAAGGCAAGCAATTGAAACACAAATTATTTCTGTGTAACTTATTTACACTACTACTTTTCTACTACTCCTACTACTCCTACTACTACTACTACTACTACAAATACTACTACTACTACTACCACTACTACTACTACTTTTGTCTACCTTTTTGTTTTACTAAAAATGTATCAAGACTTTTTCTTTATCAAAAAGTTGAGTTTTAAAATTGTGAAAAACAATTTGAAGTGTGTTTGTGTGAGTGCAGATATCAAAGACACTCACCTGTGTGCACCTCAGGTATTTTATTGTTGCTCTTACCCCCATTTCCAAAGATCAACTTGAAGAGAGCAGACACTTATCCAACACTTTTACGGTTGCAACTTCCTCCATTTGGAGACTTTGAAGCACATGTTATGCCAACTTCTTTGAGACGAAAAGTTGCCGTTTCATTTAAAACTGTTGCCAGCTTGTTTACGCATGGCCAGCAGAACAAAGAGGGGAGGAGACGAGAAGAAAAGAGTGGAGAAACAAAAGCATGAAAATAAAAGGGGGAGAAAAAGAGGCAGAGTCAACAGAAAATCATTTGAAGTGCATAGATCAAAGTGACCGAGGCGCCGTTTAGTTTGTTGTTGTAACTGCTGTTATTTGTTGCTGTTGCAAGCAGATTTAAACCTTATGTCTGCCTGAAATCTTTGGTTGATTTTGGCCCACGAGGCAGGCGTCAGCATCAACGTTATCTCGTCTCTGACCTTAGACAACCTCACACACGTTGTGGACACCAGGCAGTTCAGACATTCAAAACAAACTCCAAAAAATTACCAAATAAATATGAAAAAAAAAAAACGTGACTATCAAAAAATAGTACAAGTATTTACAGAGCTTTACTGCCATCATATATACTAATGTGCCACTCGTAGTATATACTTTTTGATGTATTTAAGTGTAATTCTCTGAACTCTGACACTGACCAATAAAGTGAGACAAAGGCAGAGTTAAGCTGTCATTAAAATAAAAAGTGAAATTCTTCGTTTTGTTATTTGAATTTCTCTCTCGAGCGTTAGCTGATTAACCTAATTTTCCCCATTTTCCCATTTCCATTTACCGAAACCACAATGAAACCTCTTTAGCTCCACACGTGGTCGTTTCTACAGGGTCTCGTGTTTCCGGTGTGTTGTCTACCTTAGTTTTTTTTTATTTATATTTAATTGGAAACTGATTTATAATGCATACATATTGTTTATCTGCTTTTATCTTACGCTTTTCCTCACTAATTTGACATTTATTTGTAACATAATACTTTAAGTAAGGTCTGGGATAGTTCAGCTTCGTCTCTAGTGCATTAGCTAGTCGGCTATACCCTCCAAGTTTCTTATCTGCCACTCGATTACTCGATATACACAGGCACACTTATCGAGCCATTCGCTTGTCACAACAAGCACTGCAACACCTTAAAAAATGTTTTGCTTATTTCTCGACATGATCTCACCAAATTTTCGACGGCTTTATATCGAAATTTTTATATATATACTCGTATATAAATCCGCCAATGGCTCATTGCGAAAATTAATGCTTAATTTAAGCGTCACAAAAATAATTTGCTTGCATTTTTCTTTTGCAACTTGCGATAATCGTTAGCGTTAGATGCCGAACGGGTTATCCATAATCAGATTTAATGAAAATTGAATAATAAATATTATCAGGCACAAAATTGTTCAAAATTACTGCTGCCAAATGTTGGTACGTGTGCCGGCAACAGTGGGTTAATATTACCACATACACAGAAGCTGATTACCAAATAAGGAAAAAGAATTATAGCTAACGGCTGAGGAAAAATTTAATACACTTACTAATACAATATTTTAAATATAGAATAAATTGTTTAGCTAAGTTTGTCGCTTAGGCAGTTTTGTTTAAAAAAAAATTTAAACATTATGTAAAGTTTAGATATTATTTTTTGATTAAATACTTTAATTTTATGTAGAAATAAAATAGTTTGAAATATTATTTGTTATTGAATATTTAGAACATTTAATTCTCATACTTTAACCAAAAAAAAAGCGTTAATAAATTTATGGACTTTAAACAAATAAAGTTCGAAGAAAGGCTGAAGTATATTGCCCAATAAATTATTTATTAAATTTGATTGACTGCTAAGAAAACATAAATTTGAAGTCGTGTTTTATGTAGCTGCCTTTAATTTCTTAAACCAAAAATAAAACTCCAAAATAGCAAATGAAAACACAAAATTTTATCGTATGAAATGGCAATAAAAATCGAGTTAATTGAAAATTGAAAATCTTTTTACACGCTTTAATGACCAAGCCGTATCAACTGTATGAATTATGGCGATACTCGTAGCATTGAAAATTCATTTGCGATCGCATGCAAACATTATCGAAAACTATAAGGAGACTGACTGTTCACATGGCCCATAAAACGGGTTGCATCTTTCTAGCCAGAAAACAACTTTCACACTTCACAGACACAGTAACACACACACACACATATATATATATACATTTATGTATATGTAAAGCGAGAGATATTGGTGTCTAGACCGCCCCTAAGCAATCGACTGCAACTGCAACTCCTCACGTATTTAGCCAAACTATCTCCACATGCCATAAAAACGTCAAATTGAATTTTATTTCAATTAACGAAACTATTTGCCTAAAAAGAAAAATCAAAAACTCTATAAGAAAACAAAAAATAAAACAAAACAGAAAACCAGATACGCTTCAGAAATTATGCACGCTATCTAGCATTAAACGGGGAAGTTTGAAGCAGTCGACTTAAATATACCCTGTCGATAAATTTAAAAGAAAGATATTTATATTAATTTAAAATCGTAAGATCAGAAGCAGTCAAGCAATAAAATGAAGATGAAACCTTAAAATAAAGTTAGAAAAATAATTTTTAGACAACCTTAATGGATAAATATAAATTTAAGCAGTATTAGATAAATTAAATTATTAATTTATATTTAATTAACATAATTTATTACAGTTTACATAGTTTATGTAATTATAACACCCGTTTAACACCCTCATACAGGGTACACAAAGTAAACCCAACGACGGCAGCGTTTCAAGAGAGTTATTCCCCCGTAAACCAAAACCAAAAAATAAAAACCGATCAACGATTTGAAAAACCATTTAACAAAACACTTTGGGCCATTGTCGAGGGAGTTGCCAGCGATGCAGTTTAAATATTTGATAGTCGCGCTTAAATTAAAAATACATGTCGCAAATAAAGATAAGAAATTGCCAGACATAATGTAGCAAATGATCAGAGACCCCTCCTCCTTCCCCTGTCTAGCCAATTCGCCCTCCTTCAACACCGAGAAAAAGTTAATTAAAAGTACTAAAAGTGCAACTGTTGTAATTTAAATTCAACTGCAATTAGACAAAAACACGCCATGGCCTTTTAGACATTGTATTTTGATTTTTTTGTTTGCTGTTTATGCTGATATAAAACATGTTTTAATTGTTGTGTAATTAGATTTTAAGTGTGTGTTTGTGGGGGTAAAGGAATTCCGAAGTTACATGACTTAATGAGTTTTGGCTGCAAACATTATATAATTTATTGCTCATTCACTTGGCAATCAGTCTATTTAATTTCTGTTTGAATAAGCTAAATTGTATGATTAAGTTTCGGGAGATTTTAATTAAACAATAAATGAAAAGTGGAGCTTACTTAACTAGACTTTAGTGCAATAAAATATTATAATTTAAATAAAATTCTAACTAATATTAAATTGGATTATTTTTATTAAAACACTTACTATCTAATTTTAACTGTTTGCTGTTCATTTTGGTGTTAATGTTGCTTACATGTCTGTGGCACAGACTCTAGCTAGACCCAAGCGACACACCCACAGCACTCACAGAGGCTGACACACATGTAACTTTGCATGTCGTGTGTTGTGTTGTGTTGTCTCGTGTGTGTTGTTTGATGGGGACCCACAGACAATCAGGCAGACAGACAGTCGGCGCAGGCTGTATTAGATCCCGAGAGACCTATAGATACTTGCACACACCCATGAGATAGCTCTGGCTGGTATAACCAAGTTGGGTGCGAGATTCATGGCTGGGCTGGTCGAGCTTTTCGGCCAAGTGACAGGAAATGCAATTTGAGCCCGCCAAAACATTTGACTTTGTTCATTATGATAGGGGGGCGAAAGTGTAGTGTGCCCAGATACGACCAGAAACTGGCATATGAGTGCGGGATACTGGTGGGCGTTACCTGGTGGGTGGAGCCAAAACAAAATCTTACGAGCATCATGCAAAATTGCTTAATTAAACCGATTTAAAGGCTTTAATCGAGCGAAAGTTTGTAGAGATCAAAGCCAAAGTTAATTGGAAATATTTATACAAGAAAATTCTTGGTGCAGAGATTATCAGCACAACATTTACTGCAAAAATAGTATAATATTATATAATTAATTATTCCGTTGAAGACTTTGAGCTTAGAGTTATTAATATTTAAGTCTTCAAAATATTTATTTAATTTATAAAAACAAGCTTTTAATACTTCAGAAGCTTATAATTCGTAAAACATCAAATAAATATAAAATATCTTTACATAATTTAAATTTATGCTTAAAACTAAATAATGCATGAATAGTGTTGATTTCCTACAAAAGATGACGGCGACACGTCTTAAAGCCTACTTTGTGTAAAAAAAAGCGTCATATATATTCAACACTCACTGTTTATCAGGATTGATCTGAACACTTCATGTAGGCATTTATAGCCATTAAATAAACCATTAAGAAACTACCGAAACACTTGCCGCAAACCGAAACCAAAACCAAATTCTTTTTGTGATGAGCCGACGCGCCGACTGTTTGAATTTCAAACAGTGATAAATAGTTTGCATAAATTTGCACGCACAAAACTGTCAACGGAAAACAGTTTTGAAAATCCGCCAACGACAAATAAATGAAGAAAATTATTATTTTTTTTGAAACTATTTCTTTTAAACATATTTTTGGGCGCGCCTGAAATTTGGCACAGCGAATTTTCTGCATGTGAATATGACATTTACCAAGTGTACGTGTTTGTGTGTGAGTTTTGTTAATATTTTAAGAGTTTTGCAGTGCAATCTACTTATTTTGGCTGGTGCATAATTTATGTTTCCTGAGCTCTGCCAGCTATTTTGTGTTATTTTCCGTGAAAAACTGGCTGTTTGTCTCATTATTCAATGACAAGTTGAAAAACTGAAAAAATACCAAAAACTGAATAAATGCCTTTAGCGTATTTAAATGCAAATTAATATGCCATTCATTAGCGCTTTGGCAATTCATCATTTCGTACAGTTTGACAAGCACTGCAAAAGGTCAAAGCGCTTCAAATTGATTACCAGTTATTACAAATACACGAGTATTACGGCTGACTTTCGAAATTCTTTATAGCCGCATTTGAAACGAGCATAAAGTGTGTGTTTTGTTGGGCAATGAAATACCCTAACTGCAATGAAATTAGAGCTATAAATTAATTAACGTTTTTCCTTAAACCAAATCAGTTCCCTATGCGGAATTTCTTTAATAAACTTTTCCAACAATAATTTAATAATCCATTTATAAATTTACACCAAAATGTCAGACATATTAAAGACGTTATTTCATTGATGTTCAATTTGTAAAAGCTAGATTTGTTTCCTTAAAGGAAACTATTCTCTTATATACCCTTTTTGTACCACAACTCCTATTTAAAGGGTATACAAACTCGTTGTGTTTTAATACCAAAGTTTATGCTGCTTAATACGCTCGCATTAAGTGGCATAAACAAATTTGCATATGATTTTTTATGGCACGGGTGCCAAGCATAAGACCCACAATTGCCACTTGTCTTAAAATTCTCCCCCTCCCAATTCAAATCCAACTCCAACGCCAAACTCGTGACTCCAATCTCCCATAATGCCAAACGACGTGAAAAATCTAAAAATACAACCGCAAAATTGGAAACTAGAAGTGTAAAGAGTGAAACCCAAAAATAATGCTATCCATAATTTAGATGTCGAGACGTCTTAACGGTGTCTGGCACTGGATTTGGTTACAAAAAAAACTCCATCACTTTTGCATATGATTTGTTTAAAAGAGAAGGCGGATTAAGTGTTGTTCCATTTGTCAAGAATCGAATTTTTAGGGCTTGTAATGCTAAACTTTATAATACAAGTCTTCATTACTTAGTCAAACATTTAATGGAATTTTCATTTAGTGTAGTTGCTATAAAAATTGTCTGTCATCTAATAAAATTCAGTTCTTCATTTTGCATTTTCTAGTTAAATCATTTACTCCACTTTATAGCCAACATATCAGCCGGCAAAAATAAATTGCATTTAATGTAGTCACTTCCAAGGCGCCGGACACTTAAAAAACGCCGCAAATCCAACACCGACAACCGTTTATTATAATCAACAAAATGCTATAATTAGTGCTATACCCTGTACTTAAAGCTTTGAGGGTTGTGATAGGTTAAAAGCTTAGGTAACAGTTTAGCGTTAAATTATAAGTCGTTAAACTTAATTTCACATAAACAGAGGAATTATTTTTATAAAATTGGCAATTTATTGGTTGCAGCAGAGCTGATTGGATTCTTAGTTTTTGTAGCAGACCAAGAGCAGTATTAGTTTTAAAGGGATTAAATATTTGGAAGTTGAAGTAGAAGTGAAGTAAAGATAATTAGTAGAACGAACAGTTTTAACCATAAAGACTTTTATAAGAGACTTTTACTACCAATCCAAGTCCAAAACTGTCATTAAAAAACATATAAAAGGTTCAAAAGTTAGTCTGTTTACTGCTCTACAAAGTCCAGGGTATACCACAGTCGTGCAACTAAAGTTATTGTACTTGTTTATTAGTTTTCTAGATGCTGCGATCAGCCAGCAAGTCTACGACAATTTTCAAAGCAATTTTAACATTCGATTAATTTATGGAGCGCACGAAAACAATCGAAAGACTCTTGAAAAGACGCTGAATAATAACACGGGACTCTTTCTTGCTCGGGAACTGTGACTATTATGACGCTCCAGAGTCGAGTTTGATCAAAGAAAGCATAAATAATGCCACGCAACGGGAGTGGGAATGAAAATGGTACTGGTTCAATAAGAGTTGGGAGTTGGAAGTTGGCAGTTGGGAGTAGTAGTGCTTGTGCTTGTGGTATTGGTAACTGGTTAAAGCCAGGACCAGTCGAAACCAAATGTATGCAAACGGGTTAATTAACTACGAAATTTCGAGCGTTAGCTACGTGAGTCTATTAAAAGGCAACACAGCCGGGTGGTCGCACAACACACACACACTCTACACACTCTTTTCTCCAGTCTTTCTTTCGTGCACACTGTTAATGTGGGTCAACTGTGGGCGGCTAACGAGGCAATAACAACAACAACAAGAGTAACAACAAAAAGGCTTTAAGCCTGCGGACAAAACCTACTGCAACTTACTGCTGACCAAGCTGCATTTTGACATTTCAAATGTCAACTTACACATAAATCTTGTCAAGACAGTTGGCCACTCAGTCAGTAAGTCTGTCTCGCTGTCAGCCAGTCCGTCAGTCAGTCAGGCATTCAATCATTCATTCATTCAGCGCTCAACGCATTGCTACAAAGTTGTTATCGCCGTTGCTTAATTGCCGTTTTATTCTCAACAATTAAATATTTATGCATAAAAATATGTTAAAACGATTGAAAAAATATTTAGTTTGAATTATTTGTAATAAAATCTTTCAACAAAAAAGTTTTAAATTCAATAAAAATAGTTATTTTGTATAGAAAAGTAAGCAGCTTATGTTAAATCACTTTTAAATTATTTTACAAATATATTTTCTAGTTAAAAAATGCCCAAATAGCCCCCCATTTTTTATAAAGAATAATTTTTTTAAATATAATGTTAAGTACATTAAAGATTATTTATTGTTTTTAAACAGTTTTTACACTATTCGTACAAGATTAATTTATTTTAAAGTGTTTATTAGACGCTTGACTTTATATTTATATATTTAAACATTTTATCCTTTTCTACTAGTAACCTATTCACTCACAAACGCTTAAAAATCATTTAAAGTGTATTTAAAACATACGATATCTAAATAGTTTTTTTTTTTTGGTATCTCAACAATTTTGTTGTTGCTGATTGGAGATTTATGATAATTGATTGACCGCGTTGGCGCGAGTTTCTTTAGCAATCTGCACATTGCGCATACGCAGCGGTGTCTGGCAACTGGTCGCAGAATAAATCATTTAATCAATATTTTGTCATGTCCCAAGTGAATAAAAAAAACTTCAACTTTAACTGTCTTAAACACGTGCTCTACATTTCAGTTTGTATATGAATTATTTTCAAAAAATTCGCAATGTGAATTGCAATTATTTTGTCAATTTTCTTCATGTTCATTTATGGCATTTTAGAATTATTATTGTTTAATTGCTAATTTATTGCATGTTTTGTGGTTTTATGACTGCGTGTTGAAAACTGAGAGAATTATAGTAGTTTTTAATTTGTTATGATTTTGAGTGATTTAAATTGATGAAGGTCAAAATCGCTTCAATATTAATTTAAAAATTATGTATTTTCTATTTATATAAAATCCATAATTGACTTCCCATCATATTTCCATGTTTCTGCGTTACAACTACAAGTTAATGTAACTAGCAACCCATCAAACAAATCAAGACATAAAAATATAATTATTTTCCGACTGTTACACACACTCAGAGCCCCGTTAAATGAACGGAAGTGCACTCAAACTGCCCACAGATTCCCCACACACACACTAATCACATTTAACGAACTTTATGGTCAGACCTGTGCTTTGAGCCAATAGTGGAAGCATTCAATGGCAACTGGCAACAAAACGCGCTCATTAATAAAAGGTTAACAATCAAAAATTGTCAATAAAATTGAGAGAGAAACCAACGTACGACAAAGTGCTGAAGACCCACGCCAAGAAAAAGAAACAAGTCTATAAAAAAAAAATTAAATAAAAAAACTTCTGTGGGTGTTGCAAGTGCTGCACAGTGACGCTCAAACTGTGGCATGACAAACGCATTTCTGAAGTCTCAAATCGTGATGCCTTATTGTAAGCTTTAATGACATCATTTAGGAGTTAAATCAGTTGATTGAACCTTTTATTGGTTACCTGTCTGAGAGGTGCCAACAAACAACAACAACGAAAACAGAAATGACGACGAGGAAAGGAAACCTTTCTCTTGTTTGAGTTTGACTGTGACTGGAACTGCGACTGCGCCTCTTTCATTCATGAAAATGCAAATCCCAAGCAGACACTTGACAGCTGCAACACACAGTCAGCCAACAGTGTTAGCCAAAGTTGCCTTGGGGGCCTGCCTTGTGTTTCCCTGCCTGATCTTTTCAGCCAAAAACTCCTTCATAAAACTTCTCTCGACAACGCAGTCGAACTACTATCACCCCGTGTCGCGTGCTATGGCATGTTCATATTTCTAAACATTTATTTTCCATACGCTTTCGTTGTCAACGGGTACTTGGCACAGCTGGGGGAGTTGGTAACAATATGAGCAAATTATGAAATGTGTTTTAATTCAAAATGATTTGCCGTAACATATAAAACTGTTTTTATTTTAATCAATACAAATTCAATACGAATTCGTTCAATATGAATGAATATAATTCATTGAAACATCGATAATTTATAGACAAAACTATATAATTTTTAAATAATTTTTATTAATTCAAAAAGAAGTATTATTAGTTTTTCAATTGGCTCAATACTACATATATATTTTACTTCCCAACTAAGTGTATTTATGATGACCATATAAGAAAATGACTATAATCTTTATATACAACATGAATAGCTTCCATGTCAGTGTGTAAGCGTACTTCAAAGTTTGCCTGCTCTAAGCTTTCATTCATCCAGTCTTCGTGCCTACTATTTTTTTCCTCTTTTTTTTACTTATAAAATTTTTAGTTATATATTTTTTTTTTTTCGTTTATAGATCTCGCAATCAATTTGAATATTTTTGCGTTGGTTTTACCGGATTTATGAATGAATTTATTTTTGTATATGCCTGCAGTCCACGTACGTTAGCTAGTCAGACTGGTAGACAGGCACAGACTTGTCTGCTTCATCCATGTGCGAGTCTCTCTCTCCCTCTCTCCATCTCTTGCCACGTTACCGTCTGTCTGTCTCTCTGTCGTACCATCATCTATCGTCGTCGCATTTGTCGTTTGTCGCCCAGCTAGGAAACTCTATGCAAATGTAGGCGGTTGTTGCGGTTGTGGCGGTTGCTGCCTACGCGCAACCCACAAAACGGCCAACTAGTGACTGATCTTTTTTTTCCTACATATATGGTATATTTTTTGTTGTTCGCAGTTTTCTTGGGTGCAGTTACTACTGCTCTTATTGCTGTTGTTGCCATCAATTATCGTGTGGCCCACTAAACAGTTTTCAAGGGAGACGCAAAAGAATACAAAACAAAACGTCATTAGCCTTGAATTGGCTAATATGCGTATACGTGTTTTTTTAAGGTAACCCTTAATATCAATGATACTATACCACACCTTGTATTCCATGGTTGGTAATCGTAGTCTAGGCTTAAAGTATTTTAATTTTGTAAAGATATTTTAGGTTTTTTTATGAGTTTTCTGAACTTTCTAAAACAAGTGTCTAACAATTATTGCCAATAATTATGTGGGCTAATAAATAGTATGTGCTTCAACCTTTAGGCTTTCTTCAAGAACTGTTAGCTGATTTTTTATCCCATTTGGTCTGTGCTAAATCTTTGCAGGTTAAGATTTAAATTTAGAGTATAAATTAGATACACAAATAATCACTTCCGAAGCACAATTAAATAGTGAATAAAATATTTAATACCACCCTCAAATAAAAAATGAATTGCACTCACCCGTTCCTCTCCATCTTTGCAGATTGTCAGTGCAGTCCCGTTGGATCTTTGTCCACCGCCTGCGACAAGCGCTCCGGGCAGTGCTCCTGTCTGCTGAACGTAGCCGGACGTCGATGCGACAAGTGCAAGGCAGGTCACTGGAACCTAACGCAAGGCGTCGGCTGTCACGACTGTCAGTGCGATCCACATGGAGCACGCAGTCACGAGTGTAATCCCTGGACGGGTCAATGTGACTGTAAAATTGGTGTTGGAGGACGACACTGCAATGAGTGCACCGAAGGTTTCTTTGGCTTTAGTACCGAGGGTTGTCAGCGTTGTGCCGCCTGTGCGGCTGAGGGTCAGGTGTGTGATCCCATCAACGGTCGCTGCATTTGCCCCAAATACACGAGGGGCATGGCCTGTGCGCAGTGCGTGCCCGGCACTTGGGGTTGGCAAGCACGGTTGGGTTGCCGAGAGTGCGCCTGTGATCACATCGGGTCCATTGGCCAGCACTGTGCTGCCGTTGGAGGACAGTGCCAGTGTCGAGAGGGTTACGCTGGTCGCACCTGTAACACCTGTGCCATTGGCTACTTTGGCTATCCCGAGTGCCGACGCTGTGGCTGCGATGCAGCGGGATCCTTCATGCGTGCCGATGGCTTAATTGCCTGCGATGCCAATGGTCAGTGTCCTTGCAAGTCACTGGTGGTGGGACTCAAGTGCGACACCTGCATGCAGAGCACGTTTGGACTGTCCTCCTTGAATCCCGAAGGATGCACTCGCTGCTTCTGCTTTGGTCGCGCAGCGGAGTGCGAACAGAGTGATCTCTCGTGGGGACATATACGCATGCCGGAAGCTCGTAATCTTAGCATACAACAGAGGCGTCCTCAGCATGTGCCCAGCGGGGAGTACGAATATATTGTGGTCGTCCAGATGGAGGGCAGTGTATCCCATCGCGAGGATGCAGAAATTCAGCAAATGAACGATCTGAATCTCGTGCCAAGGTCCACAGGAAATGTATCAATTGGCGCCTACTCGCAGTTCTATCAGCCGCTGTACTTCCAGCTGCCACCTCAGTTCTACGGAGATCGCACCACCAGCTACGGCGGCAGCTTGTACTTCTCTCTGATCACGGACGGTGCGCACACGCCACTGGAGCGTAAGGTGCTCTCGCAGTATCCACTTGTTCAGCTGCATGCTCATTCCAAGCTGGTGCTGGACTTCTACGAGTACGAGGAGTTCGAATACTCGCTCAACGTGACTCATCGTGTGCCGCTTCATGAATCATATTGGAAGTATCATCACAACAGTCAGGCCGTGGACCGGAGCACTTTGATGGCAGCTCTTCAAAACATACGACACATTTTCCTGCGCGCGTTTGCCTTCGCTGAGTTCCAGCAAGTAGTGTAAGTGACCGCTTTTAGACTTTGTACTTGCCTACACTGAGATTTTAATTTTACCGTATTTCCGATTTTAGTTTGCACAATGTGCAAATGGATGCTGCCATTTATGTGCAAGGCTCAACGAATCTTATTGCCAAGGGTGTGGAACGCTGCAAGTGTCCGAAACGCTTTGATGGCTTGTCTTGCCAAGATCCAGGACGCTCCTTTTATCGCTGGCGCAACACGAGCGATGTGGAGAGCGTATTCATTGAAGATCTGATTGGACGGGCAGCGCCCTGTCACTGCAATGGACGCAGCAGTGATTGCGAACGCGAAACCGGCGTTTGTCTGGTAATTATATTAATTTTTCACGGATCACGTGCTAAATGCTAATTGCAAACCGATTACACAACTATTTGCAACTTGTCAACGATATCGATTTAAGTCGATTGTGGGTACAAATAAAGGGATCAAATGTGTCAAAATAAATTTCCCAATCAGCAAAACACACAAACACAGGCAACAACGGAAAGAGAGTCTCTCTTAAGAGTATACACAGACTCACATACTACACTACACATACATAAGTGCCTGACAATCAGTTTTCTATTCCTTTTTGTACCGTTTATTCCCGCCGTTTACTGAGTAGCGTTGAGCCCACACAAAAGTGGGAGGGGGCGTAGGGAAAATAAATGTGGGTGGCCGTAATAATATTGGGTTTTTTGTAGCAGAGTTGCTTCATAATAAACTTCTTCACGCAGCTTTTCCAGCACTTTGCAGGATCACTATTAGAATTGCAGGATTTTCAAACACTGCCATGCAAAAAGTTAAAACGTTTTTCATATTTGCAAATTATTTTACAGAATTGCCGTGAAAACAGTGGTGGTGCGCATTGCCAGCAGTGCGCAGATGGTTTCTACGGCGACCCTAACTCTCGGCATGGCTGCCAAGCCTGTCCGTGTCCCGAAACCAACCACAACTTTGCACGCGGCTGCAATGTGTGGGAGGGCGAGGTCAGTTGCATCTGCAAACCTGGCTACACTGGCCGTCTGTGCGATCGATGTCGCGTGGGATTCTTTGGCAACCCCATGCAGCATCCCAACGGCAGCTGCCAGGCCTGCGATTGTCATCAGGATGGCATTCGAACTGAGGGCTGCGATTCGGAGACGGGTCAGTGTCACTGTCGCGAGGGCGTCACGGGCCTCAAGTGTAACAAGTGCGCAGCGGAGCGACATCATCTGGTGGAAAATGGCTGCAGAGGTAAGTAGAGCACTAACTACTGATCACAATCAATAAATAAATTTCCCTTTTAGTCTGTGACAATTGCACTTTGCTGCTGTTGGACTACGTGGAGCTGGTGGGCCACAAGCTGCGCCGTGGACTGCACAACATGGATCTTACGGGTATTCCTGCACCGTATTTGAAGCTATCCGAGTACGAGCGTGCCTACGATGTGTGGCGTGCTCGGGAACAAGATTACAGCCAATCAAAGCAGCTGCTCCTAGGCTATGACACACCAGCTCTGGTAAAACTTGATGCCCATGCGGAAAATGGAAAATTCCAATCACGAAAAGCTCTGGCTACCATAGTCAAACGCCAGCACGCGCTGAACTCCATGAACGAGGCAGCATTAGTTGTACACCAGGATGTGGACACTCTGCGAACTGGTATCCTTCAGACCCTTAACAATCTACGGAACTATGGCCAAGGAGCTCAGCATCTAAGCCTGCCGACGGCTCTAAAGCAAGCCCAGTTCTATCTGCAGGCCATTCAGCAGCATCACCAACTGGTCCAGGACATACGCAGCACCAACGACTGTGCCTGGCAGCACTTCTATGCCACAGGCAACGCCTCTGATGCCGCCTACGATCAACGTGCCCGCCTTGAAATCCTCTGGCGAGATCTAAACCAAACCAATCATCGTGTTGCCGATATGCGTCTGTATATTGATCGCACTGAAGAGGCGGAGAGGGAGACCGATGATGTTCTCGAACATGTGCGCAATTTAAACGCTTATGTAATGGACCAATACCATCAATTAGATGATCTTGGCGAGCGCATTACTCAACATCTCAACCAAAGCTATGTGGAGCGTGGCGAATCCAATATACGCACAGCAATGGATCAAGAATCCCAGCTGAACGATCAGCGTAATCAGTTGGCTGCTTCGTCGGTTCTGCTCAACGACACGCTGGACGCTCGGCTGGAGTTGCAGCGCGAAGTCCGCAAGCATTGGCTGCCCAAGGTGGAGAAACACGCATCACGTCTGCTTCAGCGATCCAACGAGTATGCCAGGCAGTTTCAACCTACCAGGAATGGAGCGCGCATTGCAATGTTAGCTAGGTGAGACTTTGTAACTTTCATTTGGCACTCAAACTTAGATGGGTACAATTGTGATTGGCTATGGGTATCACCCAAACATTTAATATTTGAGGTACTCGTGTAAGCGTTAGAGAACTGCAGCGGTGTTGCTTTCTTATGTTAATGAAAGGGGAAAGCAGAATTGAACTCGTTCTTGCTCGGAGAACTTTATATTAGAGAGCAGTGATAGGTAAGAAGTGAGTGAGCAATGAGTAAGCTAAAGAGAGAGTAAGAATGAGAGCAACGATGCAAGCACAAAGAGCAGCTTGACAAACGTTTTCTGGCTCTGCATTCGTTCAAGCAACAAGAGAATACACGTACACAAAGTGTGCATGTATGGGCGCATGTAGCGTCAACGTCGGCCGATAACTGCTCTACTTGGTCTGCTAGAGGGCAGCGCTACGGCAGAGCTAAGCACTGTTCTATAGTGTAAAGTCTACTAAACTCGAGGAGTAGTGTGCAAAGGCAGCTTGCGATAGGTCACTAACTTTAGCTAACTAACTTTAACACATGTACACACACACATAGTGCCACTCATATAATGAGAGCAATGGCAAGCACCCTCTGATCCCAAAGAGCGCGTCACTGTTGTAACTTAAATAAACCTTCGATCATATCATTAATTACATATTTTTATTGCAGCTCTGCGCATAGCAACATTTCCAAGGCAATAGAGGAAGCCCGCCAAGCCTCTCAGCTCTCCAAGGAGCGAGTGCACAAAGCACAGCGCACGCTCTACCCCAGCGATGGCAGCTCTATGATTGAGCGGGCCAAGCACTCCCTGCAAGTCTCCAAGCAGCTGCAGCGGGAGGCAGTGCAGCAAATGCAAAAGTCCACTGTGCTTAAGGGCAAGCTAAAGCATCAAGAGCAGCAGGTGGAGGGCATAAAGCGCACCATCTTCGAGACCGGACAAAGGAGTAATAATATAACCACTCAATTGCAACAATTAACCAATAATGAGGCACGTCGTCTGGCCCAGACGAGCATGGAGCTGGCCCAGCGCACGAGCGATGAAATGCGCGCGGAATTGCAGACAACGCGGGAATTACAAAAATCCATACAGAATATGCGCAAATCGTTTGCCATGCTAGAGCCCGACTGGGAGATTAAACTGGGCATGGCTGAAGAGAATATATCACTGACCAAAACGAACTTGAGATTGGCCAATGTCTCGCTCACCTACATCGAACAGCAGTCGGCAAAGGAGCAGCAGGTCTTTGAGAAGTGGAACAACACCATGGCCCAACAGCTGCAGCAGCTCAGGGATCAGATTGCCAAGGCACGCCATGCAGCAGAGGCGGTAAGTAACAATGATTGAATCTGTTATAGCATCCTTTTAAATACTCATTTTTAATGCCTTTAGATCGACGTCTCCTTGGAGTCCTTGGGTCCGAAGTGTAGCCGCACCTATTTACCGGTCTCCTACGGCTTAAGCACGTCCAATTCGCTACGCTTGAGCTTTGCTCTGTCGAATCACAACGGCAACTCACCGCTGCTGCACGTGGAGGGCAGTGAGGGGCGTCACATAACTCTGGAATTGTACAAGAGACGTGTGCGTCTGAGCTGGAATCTGGGCGGCAGTACGACCACAATTACACATCCACTCGAGGTGCTGACCCGTGATCCGAAATTCGATGATGCCTGGTACCAGATTGAGGCGAATCGCACACTGAACTTGGGTAGTCTGCTAGTGAGGCGCATGAACAACTTTGGTGCCCTCAATCCAGGATCTCCAGTAGTAGGCTCCACGGATGCGGAGCACACGCGTTTCTTCCAGAGCCACCATGAGCGTGTTTTACTTGGAGGATATTCCTCCAAGGAGCTAACTGCTGGACTAAATGTTGTTGTGCATCAGGTGGAGGTGGACAACAAACCCTTGGGCTTGTGGAACTTTGTGTCCAGTGATGGACGGTGCGGTGGTGCCATGATTGGTGCCAGAGAATCATCCGCGTCTTCGGTGGCTCGTCACTTTAATGGCTTAGGCTATGCACAGCTGAAGAAGACAAGACCACGTCCGTATCGCAAGAACCTGTTTGCGCTGCAGATGACGTTCCGCACGCTGGACGAGAATGCGTTGCTCTTCCTGGCGGTTGATGACAAGAACGTAAGATTGATATCTATACATACCAACCAGACATCCCTCCTTAATCTTTGCCTTTGTTTTAAATAGAATCGCTCGGTGTCGGTGACTTTGAGTCGTGGACGCATTATGTTCCGCATCGACTACGGCGACGAGTCCAAGCTGGAGATCAATACGACCAAGAAGTACAATACAGGCCAATGGATCAAGATTGAGGCAGCTAGAGAATTCTCCACTCGCCGTAGCACTGAGAACGGCATATTGCGTGTGAACAACGATCGCGCCATCTCCGGAGCACCCACGTTGCCAGTGAAGAGTCACATGCTTCCAGATCTCTCGAAGGCAGTGTACTACCTGGGCGGTGTGCCACCAGGTGAGTAAGGCTTACTTACCTTAAGAATTATTCTAATATTGTTATTTATCTTTTACAGGCTTTACTTCTGGCACCACCAAAGCACCCGGTGCAGACAATCCCTTCCTGGGCTGCATGATGGATGTGCAGGTGAACGGCGAGACCTACGACCCGCTGGAAAGCTCCACCTACTTTGGCGTGGAGTCCTCCTGCAAAGACATGATCACCAAGTACGTAAAACGTAATTCCTAATTTACCCCAAACTAATTACTGACTTCTTTTACAGAGCTGGCTTCTCGGGCAACGGTTACCTGGAGCTGCCCTCGCAGTCGCTGAGGAAGCGTTCCAATACTGGTCTAGTATTCCGCACATTACAGGCGGATTGTCTGCTACTGCTTGCTGCTTATCCGCCGGAAGTATTGGCCGACTACGATGCCAAAGACATTAAGGGCAATTACTCCATGAGCTTGATCGATGGCCAGCTGCAGGTGTGGATCAATTCGGGACGCAGCTTTATCAAAATGTATTCGAATGCAAGTCATTTAAACGATGGTGAACTGCATGTGATCAATCTGATAAAAACTGGACGACGACTAGAGCTGATGGTGGACGATGAGCAGCAGGATTTGCGTAGTTTAAGTGGCTCACCATCGCTGATCAGTCTGCCACAGGATGCAGGTGGACTGTATATTGGTGGTGCACCACCACATGAAATTTACACACCTTTGGCACCCACATTTGTCAAGCTAGAGGGAGCCATACGCGATGTGGTCTTCAACAATCGAACTGTTAACTTCAACGATGCGTTGACCTTTGCCAATGTACAGATTGGACGGAATGGTCCGGTTATGGGCAGCCTGAAGGGCGGACTCTACGATGTGTTGCTCAAGACTGAACCGATGATTGGAAAGAGTTTCACGGCTTCCCCGGAGGGTTGCAAGCGGGTGAGTTGTTGAATTCGGTTCACTTACTGGTCTGGGTTAATACAGAATTTAATTGGGAGTATGCATGTTAAAATCTATACTATATGATCTGTGGCTGCCTAACTCTCAACATGATCGACTTAAATGTTTCTCTTTGTTCTTATAGGATTTTAGTTGCTAAGCAATTATGTCAAAAGCTGATACGCTAAAAGCTTCAAGCGCTGCGCTGCAAGAAAGCTCTTTTGTATACTAATTTCGCCTTAAAAGCTTACTAAACATAGCTACTCAATGTGGTCTACATGTGGATTAATCATACAGTCATCAGATTTAACAAATCAGCTTTATCTGAGCTTTACACCAAGGCATTTTAGGCATTATTAACACGCGACAAGTTTAATTTCAAGTTGGTTTATAGTCAAAAATAATACACAATTAGTTGCACCAACTTTCATTATTTATAAATTAAGTTCATCAATTAGTTTTAAGGCACAATCATTTGGTTATCATGGTCTTTGGTTAACAAACGTGTCATTTGATTATTAAAAACAACAGAATCCCTTTTGGAGGAATAAACATATTTGTAAATATTTCATACAACTTTAACTACTGATGTACGAAAGTTAATTTTTAAGTAATTAAGCACTTTATGTCGCATTATCATCTTGATCATACATATTTTTAATTCACTCATCAACGCTTTGTGTACGTTTTTGCTTTCATTGATGTATAAATACAATAACTTTTGCTCTCTGCCACTTTAACTACATAAATTGTTATCACATCTTTGACGGAGGAAATAATTTTTAACTACAAACAAAATAAATACGAAAATAGCAAAACAAATCATGTCAATTTTATTTTATATTTTAACATCACTAAAAAATAAATCACAAAAATAAGCGCACACTGAGCTTGAACTCAGCAAACTCGCTCACAAAAGCTCAGAACTAACACAAAGTCGTCGTGGTGAGTTAAGTTCCCGGGTTACCAAGTCTAGAACTAAGCGATTAATATGATTACATTCATTTTACAGATTGGCAGCTACTCCTACGAACCGAATGCCTTCAAGTTTGGAGATGAGCTCTACAGCTATTCGCAGCTAAAACTTCCCGAACGTCATTTCTGGCAGCGCAACTTTTATCTGAGCTTCGACTTCCGCTCCTTTTATCCAAATGGTATGCTCTACTTATCACCGGGCAGCAAGGAGAAACCCAAGCACTATGTGGCCCTGCTACTTAAGGATGGCCAACTGTTGCTGATTGTGCGTGGCAGAAAACGCGAGGAGCTCCAATTGACGGCCAAACTGAATGATGGTGAATGGCATCGCGTGACGATCAGTTGCCATGATCGTAAGGTCACCATGAGCGTGGAAATCGGACGAACGGATCAAAAGACTTCGGCGCAAATGAAGGTGCCCAAAAAGATTGGCTCATCGCAGCTGCTGCTGGTTGGTGGCCTGCCCCAAACACCCGTAAAGGTGCCCTCCGAGCTCTATGTGCGTCTGGAGGCCTTCAAGGGCTGTCTGCGACGCTTCAATATTAACAACAGCACACAGGATCTGGCACGTCCAGGCAAGCACTCGCATGTGGGACAATGTTTTCCCAACGTAGAACGAGGCAGTTATTTTCCAGGCGATGCCTATGCCATATACAGTACGTAGTCCTATAAAGAATTGAAGTTGTTTTTTAACTTTTATTGTGCTTGCAGAGAAAAACTTTCATGTGGCAAAATATTTGGAATTGGAAATGGAATTTCGTACCTCTGAGCTATCGGGCATTCTATTGAGCGTTTCGGAGCCTAGCGGCTTTCCAGCGCTTTCCCTAGAGATCAACAATGGAAATGTGAGTTGTCTTTAGCTAGTTAACTGAAATTTTTTATAATAGTTTTCTTTGCTTAAATAGATTGTTTTCTCTTGCGATCTGGGCGATGGTGTGCCCTTCCGTGTGGAGTCAACGCTGCCTGGCAAATATGCGCTCTGCGACAACAAATGGCACAATATATCAGCTCTCTACGATGGCGAACAGATAGCGCTGAGAATCGATCAATTGCCTGCTACAATCAGCATGTCGAATCAACGCAATGCGGGCAAAGTGCAGACACGTTCTCCACTCTACATAGGCGGACTGCCAGGTATGTCCTTTAAAAAGTATTTAATTAAATTAAATTTAAAACTCCACTGCCTTTTAGACATTGCATCCAGTGGTTGTTTGCTGACACGTGAGAACTTCAAGGGCTGCATACGCAATGTCTCCATACGCAATGAGAGACGCGACTGGATTGATATGGATGATCTGCACAATGTACTGCTGAGCGAATGTCTCGTGTCGAGCGATGAGAACTGATTTAGCTGATTCCTGTGTCGATGCCACACTGAAACTTTTTCCAAAATGTATTGTGATCAATTACGAGTTTTTTTTTAACATATAGCCATAGACTTAGGCAACGTCCAGTTACTTATAGCATATCACTGCCATAAACTTAATTAAGTACAATTAATATTAATTATTAGTAGTTGTAGAATTTATAACTGGAGCCAATTATTAGTGCCAGTGACTGCATTTTTGATGTCCTAACTGTTTACATACATTAATTATTATAATTTGCTCGTTTCATTATTTATTTTGTTTATTTAAAAGAGGCTTTAAGTTTGCATTTTTCATTTGAAATCGAATCTCCGTTCATTTTTGTACAGCAAGTATTTATATGTGGTTTAATAATTTGTATTTTTAATTTTAATTACCATTTGTAAATAAATCAGCCATTTAGTATTTAAATACGTATCTAAACTTAACATAAAACCTGCTTAAGAGTAGTAATTTAATTTCCAAATAAATAGAAATTATTTTAAATTTATTCGACTTTATTGTCAAACTATACGACTTGCTTGTCACGCCCCTTGTCGAATATTTTGTATTTATATCTCTTAAAAACAACAAGGCTTGAAATCCATTCGACACCAACACACCAACATGAGTGCCCCAAGCACTCGAAGAACCAGCCTCGCGAGTCGTCGAGAATCCCGCAAAGCTCAGCTGCCTCACCTACCCACGAGTTACGACATTTACTGCGTCAATTTCTACGACAATGGTTTGAATGCAGTGCGCAACGAGTACATCAATCAAATAAAGATCGGACTACGCAGATTTCTCTATGTGATCGATTTGGATTATGAGGTGCAACAGGCACAGCTTTCCAGCGGAAAGAGCATACGCTACTCTAAGGGCAAGAAGGCTGGTGAGTAGTAGCTAAATTTTGGGTAGGTTACCTACCCACATACCCTACACTTTAGAGCCACTGCCAACGGATCCGATTGCCTTGACGCTGTTCCGCATTAAGGACTGCTTGAATACCTTCGAGTACGTGACCAAGACAATTGAAGCGGAGAATAGCTTCAGTCTGCTGCGTTACTATCAGCGATATCTACCCGCCGAGCTCAAGTATAAATTGGTCCCAATCAAAAAGGACGTCAGCGGCATGGAATCGAAGCGACCCAAAGCGCCCAAAAGCACCACAGATACCCTAACCAAGACCAAGATTGTGTGCTTTGGTGTCACGTCCAGGGATCACAACAGGGTCGGCAAAGGCAAGCCTTTGGCCAAACGTGCAGTAAGTTTGGAGTGCTTTGTAGTGTCGCCTAATCCCTAAAATCGGTTCCCTATGCAGTATGTTATGGATCAGCCCTTGACTACGCCGATTCTTATACTGATCATTGGCAGTCTGGACAATGATTACTACAAGGCTTTGTTAGCGTAAGTCACAGGGTTTATTAGCGTAAGTCACAGCTTAGTCCACACAGTTGATGCACTACTAGGAAGGAGCTGTACGACTGTAGAAGACACCTTACTTCTCCTATATTTAGAATTGTTTCTCCCACAGTCACAACCAACCACTCCGTGGCATCATCCACTTTCTGCCCGAGCAGTGTGCGTATGACCTACTAGTGCCACGCCCACGACGCCTCAAGGAGCTAAAGGAGAGCATCGAGAGCATACAGCGGGATATAAATTCGCTGAGGAAGCGATCGGCATTCAAATCGATTGGAATCTTTCAGCAACAACTGCCCCAGATGTCCGTGTGCCAGACGACCAAATATGCCTTGGATGTGTTTGATCAGCTGAGTTGGTACCTCTACGACGTGCACAATCTGAGGGAGAACTACGAGGAGTACTATGTGAAGCCCTACACCGAGATCAACATTAAGATGCCAGCGAACACGAGTGTTGTGGAGAGTTTCCATCAGTTGGAATCGCTGAGTCTGCAGGGACACTATCTGAAGCAGGAGATGCCGGCCGTGCACAATGACGATGGCACAATCTACATCTACCTGGAGTCACTGCTGAGTATCTTTGGTGCGCCCAGGGAGCTGATGACCGAGATGGAGGTGCTGCTTCTAGCGAATCCCTCGTCCTTTGTGCAGACACGCATACTGGACAAGATCAAGGTCTATGCGAATGGCTTCAAGAGCATCATTAAGCTGAACAAGAGCGAACGGCTGTTTGTGGAGCAAACGAATCCGCTCCTGCTTAGCATTGTATCCTACATGGATCAGCAATTGATGCGAAATATCTATCACGCCTGTCTCGAGTACAATATACTCCGACGGTACTTTAGCACCGGTTACTCCGTGGACAGTCTGCCCTATCAGCCGTACAGTAATGAGGTGGAGCCACAGCATCTGCCCAAGTATGCCAAGCTCTACCTGACCGATGATGCGGTTACTCAGCGGATTATTGCACTAGTCGATGAATACGACAGCTACAAAGTGGAGGAAATCTATCCCAACATTAAGATGTACACTTTCCGACGCTGTCAGCATGAAGTGCTGGAGAACCAACAGGATATTGTGATACCAACGCGTCTCTGTTTTCGTGATTTTACGCTCTACGAAATGGATAATTTCCTCAAGGATTTGGTCACTGCTGAAATGTTTGATAGCACCATTATGGATATGCGGCCCGACGTCCTATCAGATATCCCCAGTCTCTTTACGGTTAGCGATACTTTTGAGTCAACTACGCCACATGCCAACTGCCAGCATAGAAAACCCTACGTGATTACGCCCAGTT
Organism: Drosophila dunni; assembly: GCA_018152125.1. NCBI lineage: Eukaryota > Metazoa > Arthropoda > Insecta > Diptera > Drosophilidae > Drosophila > Drosophila dunni. Next base: position 942,056 of record JAECXC010004138.1, on the reverse strand, counting down.
TATTCATACGCCCCGCATCCCTTAAAGCCAACAAACTGGCGGAGCAGCTGAAGGAGCAGCAAAGGGAGAGGGACAAGGCGGAAAGGGTATCCGCACGAGCATTACGAGGACGCAATGAGAGCGCGAGAGCATCCCGAAAAGGCAGCATGCGCAGCAATCTCAAACAACAGACCTCGACGGTCCTCAATACGGATAGCTTGAGCGACAAACGACGGCATTCGTTTATTGGCCTGGGTCCCGATCATCGGCTGATCCAGGGCTATAATCTGGATGATACGCGTCAGACCATCAAGGTAAAGACCTCCAAGTATCACTTCGATGAGGGCCTGCTAAGCCTCTACCAGGAGAAATGGAATTTTCGGCAAATGAACAAGTTTCTCAACCTGGAAATCGATAAACACGTGTTCCACTTTAGTAACGAGCGTGGTGATATGAACCGAGTGTCGAGTAATATACGCCTGCAGACACCAAATGGCATCCAACTGCGCATCAGACCCAATGACGAGGAGTGCGCCAAGGCCGTGCTGCACTACCCGAACGGACTGAGCCTCTACTGCCAGGACACGCATGCAGAGCACCTGTGGTCAGGTCAGCAGAGTGAACTCAACGAGAAGCGACGCATTTGCACTCCTTACGGTTGTGTTATAGTCTTTTACAATGAGAACGACACGGTCTTGATAATGCGGTACAACGGTGAAGTCTATAGACTCTACAGCTACGAGGATGTGGAAGAGGGGGAGGAGGAGGGCGAAGCGGAAGAATCCTCTGAGTTTATCAATGCCTGCTCCACTCAGTCCACCTACACCAGCTACAAACCATTGACGAAACCCCGCGACAAGGAGCCAATGCCACAGAAGACTCGTAAAAGAAAATCAAAGGAATACCCCACCAATCGGGAATCCGGTGGAACAGATAAGAAATCAAAGAAGTCATCTCAGCGAGCTAGTGGCTCCACTTCCTCCCAATCACTAGCCGTTAAGGCTGCCAAGGCTCAGGCCCGTGAAATGAAACTGAGCCAAACGGAGGCTCTGTTCAATAGCATCGATAGCGAGCTGAAGTACTTGGAATTCCTCATGGAACGCTTTGGGTTGACCTATGTGCATCTAAAACTGACCACATCGCTGGGCAGTGTGGTGCATGTAACGGGTCAGGAGAAAATTTACTGTGCCAAACCCATCAGGGTTACCGAATGGCATGACTACTTTACCAACGAGAGCTATGCGATGCGGGATGACTGCGTGCGTATGGTCTGGACTCATGACGCCCTCAAATGTTATCATGCCGATGGCACTGTGATCACCACACGCACGTTAGCTGGCCGGGATGTGGGCATCATGGAAGATGAAATCGATAAGCAGATTAGTTCGAGCAGCTCCCATAAGGCAAATATGGATGCGGTTGATTCGGTGTCGATAGTATCGGCCGAGATCTATGTTAACCCAAATACGACAGATTCAGTTTCTAAGGACCACGGCCAAAAGAAGTATGCTGAATTTCTGGACGAAGGCGAGGCCGAGGATCAGTCCGTCTACGACTATAGCTTTCAAACCTATATGCCCAACAGCTTTCTGATGCAGCACAGATTCTATGCCGGCACTCGCTTTGAGTTCGCCCACATCGATGAGTTGGAAACTACTGTATTCGCCGCGGATAGTTTACAATTCCGACTTTTTCCTCTGATTAACGACAATCTGGATGTCCATCAGTTCGATCTGAAGCTGCTAAACGATATGTACAAGGAGTCCTTCTCCTCCGAAGCCGATCCGGATGAGTGGACGCGTTCTGTGGAGCCTAAATCACCGGTATTAATTGAACCCCATTTGAATCCCGGCGTGGAAATCATAGCCCCCAATCTGCGCCTCAAACTGGTGGGAGAAAAGCTGGACTTTGAGGCACAACTCAAGACATTCGGGTGTGACAATACCGAAGGCGATGATCGGTAAGTGAGTGTATGTTGAAGTTGGTTTCCCTGCTCACACTATTCCCCTACAGCGAAACTATCCAACTCAAACTGGCGTTGAATCAAAATTTGAGTTTGATCTTTGCAAATTGGGTTGAGGTTTTCCATGAGTTTTTCAGCTGTTCGTGTCCCAAGTGGAAGACTACCTACTTCATTGAATCCCTCACTGAAGATTGTCGCAAAAAGGGTAAGTTAATCAGTAGAATCAGGAGCACATATTTCACTTTTCCTCATAGGTCTGGAGCTCTTTAAAACTGTTCCTGGGCTGGGAAAGTATAATTTCTGTGCTGGCAACTATTTCATCGATCCGGAGGAATTAAAATCCATGTCGGCTCATATGGTAAATACTTTTGAGTGGTACGATGCGGACATGGCAAAGTTTCCTCGCTTTGCCACGATGAAGAAAACGACGGCACCAAACGAATTACCCGCAGTTCTCGCAGCAAAGTAAGTAAAGTAATCACTCAATTTAAATCAATCATGTTTCCACCCCGTATGTACAGGGTCTATGTGGAAATACCCGCTCAGTTGGCCTACACCGATCGCATTCATTTGTTCCTCGCTCCCTTCGACAAAATCAAGTTTCGAAAACTGAAGCATCGTTTCAATGAGTAAGAATCGAAACCTATTAGAAATGTAATATTAAATAATCACACTACATACCTTACCATTCGATAGGGCCGTTCTCTTTCATCTTTATCCGCATCTACGCCATCTGGTGAAGCAGGAGATTAGCAAGCGCAGCTGGCGAAACCATCACATGGTCAACAAGCGGCGCTTGTTCATGGAGCAGCAGCGACTGAGTCTCTATGCGGCAATGCTGAAGCACAAGGTGTATCCGAACTACTTCCAGTTTAAGGATCAGTTCTATAATCATGTGCGTAACATTGATTTCTTCGAGTTCATGTCTTCCAAGTGCAATGAAAAAGACCATCCGGAAAAGTACAAAGCGGATAAGCATAAAACCGACCACAAGTCAGACCACAAGTCGGCGCCAAGTTCACCTAAAAAGCAATCGATGTCCCCCGAGGAAAAGAAGCTGCGTAAGAAGTGTTTTTGTCCCAAATACATTAAATCCATTAGATAGTTTGCGTATTTAATTGTTGTGTAGTTATAAGACGCCTTGTAAATGTTTGATGAAAATAAATACGTGATAATTCAAAATGGAGCGACATTCACAAGTTATTTTAACGTTTTACAAATGTCTGGCAACCTTGTGCTGTAAACAGCTGTTTTTCTATCGCTTACCACGGTCGTTCATCGATAACATGAGTGCACAACGATAAAACGCTTTTGCTTTGTTGCTCTCTCGTTCTCGTATTCACAGTTGATTTGTCGTTGCGGTCGGTCGTGGTAGTGCTCTTAGCTGTGGTCTTCGCTCGCGCGCGTGTCTAGTTCTTAAATAAAAAACAAAATTAATATGAAGTGCACGCAATTGTATTAATCACCCACAACGCACACATAATATACTCACATATAAGTGCAAACTAAACAATCAAATTGCAAAGTTAGAAAAAAAACACGCACGATGGCGTCCACTGTTGGAATAACAATAACAACACCAATTGCCAACGGCGCTGCTACCGCAGACGCAGCCGAAGCAGCAGCAGCGACGGCAGATTCAGCCAGCGCTGTCTATGCAGCGCAACTGCAACAGGAGGGTCATGGCGAGCAAGAGGAGGAGGAACGACACACCGGTGATTCAAATGAGATAACGGCAGTGCCGCGTTATGGATTAAAGCTCAAATTTGATCATGTATGGCCGGAGAAACGCAATCAAAATTTGCGGCCATCGATAAAACAATCGCTGCCAATGGTGCCGCTGGCTTGCAGGTGAGTCTTTGACGTCGACGCCGAAGTCAGCGTCAGCGCTGCTCTTTCTCTCTGCCGACGCAGCGCCAGTGTAGGCTGATGCTGAGTGGACAGCGTCATTTATAAATAATTAATTCAGGCACATAATGCGAAATCAATAGCAGGCCTAATATAACTTAAGAATACATTGTGTCTGTTGTCCTCGTGCCCGTGTGCGTGCCAAATATAGCGTTAGGTCCTGCCCACACACACACACATACCTGTACACACACACACATTCGAACATATTCATAAATTGAATAATTTTGTTCGCCTGGCGCCAACTAAGTGACATTAATTTGCCAGGAAAATGTAGGCTCGGTAATAGCGATGGGAAAAAGTCGTGTTTTTAACAATAAAAATAGTTTAGCAAACTAATGAATTTTTAATTTAATATTATTAAATTTAAAATATACTTATTCTAAGAAATTTAACAATCTGAGGAATTATCAGAATTTTTTTTGTAAATTTTATTTGAAAATTTTAAGAAATATTAACTTAATCTACTTTAATACCATTCTCAAAGAAAAATGTTTTAAAAATAAGAGTTCTGGCATTTTTTTAGATACTGAGCAGTTGAATCTCAAAAAATGTGCCAAACCCAGCTAAAAAACCTCTGTTATAAATATGCAAGGGCGTGTTTTACAAACATCGGAATTCCCGAAATCGAGCAATTAATAATGCACTCAAAAGTTGATTGTGTTGTTGATAAAATTTGAACCTTTTAATACTAAAAGCACTCACGATAATAAGATATAATTGAAATGCATATACAATTTTATCGAAATTAAAGACTTCAATAAATTTACCCCGAAACTGAGAAACAAATAAAACTGTCATGACATGTTAACACCCATCACTAACTAGCCCAGTGCCCGACTAACCATTAACTCGTTAGTTATTGAGTTGGTCATGTTCATAAATTTGAAATTTAACTGCTCAGAGACTTTTTCAATTGGGCATAAATCCTTTGATGAGAGGGAAACTTATTACCGCTCAGCATTCACAGTTGACTTGACTTTGTAGCTTCCCGTTCAGTTCCCGGTTTGGAGTTCTGATGGCGCCACTTCCGAAATTACCGCCCACTTTTTTGTCTGCCCGCATTGGCGCCAAGTTGGGCGCTCTGTTTGCGTGTCCTGGCCACATTTGAAGCCATAAAAGCCTGTTTGTCCTCGCTTGTACAAACAGTCGTATGAGGAATTTTTACCTCTTCTTTTTTTTTTTGTCGATTCAAGCACGAACTTTCAGGCTGCTCCATTTACAAGCTTCCAAAGAGGCAATCAACAGTAACTGAACTGACCTATCTGAAAGGCAAAACCTGCCCAAGTGCAATGAACCCACATCCCCTCAGAAAACGAAATAATAAAAACAGCCGAATGTGGGTCATCAGGGAAACTTTATGAAAACTTGTAGAAGAATCTGTGAACTGCAAAGAAACCTTTTTATTCACTTTGGAATATGTAAATGTTGCTGATAAGTTCAAAAAGTAATTAAGTATTTCGCTAGAAATGAACTTTAAACATTTACTCGGATTTTTTTGTAGTTTCGTCACACTTTTGGGCAATGAATGCAGACATTGTAGCAAAAATATATAAAATTTTGTGCTGATAGAGAGATAAAAAATGTTTTTACTATTTATTTTAATGCTACAACCTTCGGTTACTAGTTGTAGTTGATATCAGAAGCTAGTATCGTTTAAGGTCTTATCAAAATGGGTAGTTTCTAATTGAATAACATTCAAAATAAAAAGAGTTTATATGGTGGCTTATCATATCTAATGAGTAATAGTATTTCTGCGTTTAAGCATGATTTGGTTTTTATTTCTGATGTCATTAGTCTACTATTTTTTGGTGCAAGTCAACTCGATTTCCAACTCTTTCGCAATATTTTAGTTAATATCGTAAGAGTTTATATTGCACAGCTGTGCTCCCTTTGTTTTAGTAACAATCTATCAAGATAACAAATTTTTATACGACTTTCTTCACAAAAAAACTAAAAAAAACCCAGTAAAAGATTAAACTCAAGTGGGAACACTTCACTTGCTCGACATAGTTTTAGCTGTAGATTAATAATAGCTAAATTATTAATAGTAGACGTCGTTAAATGCGACTGTAACTATTTCAGTTCCACTTTGATTAGCATAATAAATTTATGCTTTAAGAAAAGTGCGATAAAACCACAAGATGTGACCTACTTGTGAGATATAAACTTCAACGTGGGTTCAATGTAACAATTTCGCTATCAGAGTTTTAGCAATTTCCTTTTTCTTTATTGTCAGCTCATTGTCGCTCCTGGCGCCAGGACAACAAAGTCCAGTCAGTTTCACCGGTTTTCTCAGACATTTAATGCATTTGGCATAAGCCCAAGTCGGTATTTGAAATGAATTTCTGTCCCATGTGTTTGTGTATCTCAAATAATGACAAACGGAGTTAACGTGCCTGTGAATTGCTTGAGATCCGTATGACTGACTTCACCTCAATCCTGTTTATGGTTTGCAATACCAAATTGATAATAAAACGTGTCTTTTGTCAGGGATGTGGGGCAGTATGTGCTCCAAGGAAAGTAAGGAGGGTTTAAGTAATCCGAATTAATAGCTAAAATGTTGGACTTTAAGATTATTTGTTTTAAAAAACTAGAGCTTAATTATTAAAGAATAATCTGTTTGAAATTTGTATATTAATATAAGAAAATGTTCCTTACTTCGACTGAATCTAGCTTTGTATTAAACAATCTGTTAGGGTATTCAACTTTTACCTTATGTAACACATTATTTCCTACATCAAATCTTATGCTTTTTCAAATGTTTGACTGCATTCAGTCCCTAAGCACTTTTCCTTATTGTTTTTCCATGGCTGCCATTTCATTTGTCACAGTCAAAGACCGGAATTTTCCTTCACATGAAAAAATCCGTTTCTTTGGGGAGTTTTCGGTTGAGCGCTGCTGAGTTTTCTTTCAAGTTCTTTCACAACTTGTCGCATTTGGTTTATTTTTGGTCTTTGGTCTTTGGGATAGATTTATTTCTGACTTCAGTGATCAAATTTTTTTATTTTTTCAGCACTTGGGATTTGAAAATAGTGCTTTACATAGATAACTTTAAATAAACTGAACATCTGCATACCAAATTTTAATGGAGTGCATTTGGGAATGCATTTGAGTTATAAGCCAACATTTTTTTAATCATTCAACATTTATTGGGTTTTTACAGTAACTTTATTTATAACTTTTAAACAACAAAAGTTAAGCAACAAATTACACAATTTACTAACGGAAATAACTGTTTTAATCAACTGTAAACTGTGCTAATTAACCCAGTTTTTTTGTACAAATCAAGGTGTTAATTTATTGAACACTCCCGTAACTCTTCATAGAATCCAAACTTAATTAAAGTGTGCTCAAAAAACACAATAAATTCTGTACAAACCCGTCTCCATTCCAGTAATTTTTAGTTTAATTGCAAGGCTGTCGAACAAATTGAGTGTCTATTTCAACGGGAAACATTGAGCAAAAGTTTGAAAGGAAGCTTTGTATTACAACGTGGGAGGAATTGGGTCACAGGGTTCGAAAGTTGGTAGCAAAGGGGGAAAAGGGCTGGAAATGGGGAGAAAAGCGACACAAATCGCTTGTGGCAAGTTGGAAATAAAGTTTACAATACTGTTGCTGATGGCCTGTCCTGATGGACAGACATCAGACCTCAGCTAATTTATTACTTTGTTACTCAAACTGTTCAGTAGTCGAGACAATTTAATTGTAAATGAATCAACAAACTTGTTGAACGTGTAGATTTATTAATTGCCTTTTCCAACACTGAAAAAAATAAGATTTACTATTTCAATTTCAGTTTGGAATCTATGAAAACTAGAAATTAAACAATAAACTGTAACCTGTTAGTTCTCTGACGCGTTTTCCAGAAAATCATTTAATAGTTTAGGAATAAATTATTAATAACTCAAGTGAAATTTATTTTATGCATGCCTTAAGATGTGTTTAAAACTTGGAAAACTTTCTTAAACTCTAACTAAAACTAAGATAAACGAAATAAAAACATATAACAAGCATTTCATATTTCTTCCTAAACTTTTTCAATTATAATGCTTACTTAACACACTTACAATTTTATAAAAGAGTTTCTTTAATAAAAAAATAATTTTTATTGAAGATTTTCATCTGTCCGCCTGTATTAACACCTGGATCTCAGAGGCTATAAGCCCTAGAGACATCAAATTTGGAATGAAAGTCAGCTTATAGTGTACGCAGGTCAAGAATAGTTAGAAACAATTTTCTTAAGACCTTAACTTGAAAACTACTGAAGCTACGTGAGCATGACACTAATATATATTCTTACTAAATGTGTCCCAGCTCAGAAACTCTCGTAGCCGGTCGTACAGTCACAAGAGCATTATTTTCGTACAAAATCAGTTCTCAAGTTCCTGGAGCCATAGCCGACCTCCTTAAGAGGTTTCACTATAAACCTTATAGTTTCTTTAGATCTTTTACAGTCGACTCAATCGACTGTAGCTTTTCCTACTCGATTTGATGCGCTGATCTTTTTATCAGTGTAAATCAGTCGCTTTCATTTAGTTTTGTTGCTTAAACATTTGTGGAACAGATTTTCCACAGACTTTGTTTTCAACAAAAAAAATATATATATATTTTGTATAACTCATTTCCGAATCTAACGAGTCAATCAGTTAAAAGTATAGCCCTAAGATATTACAAAGACGAGTTACTTCTCTATTGAAATTTCGTATGTATTTGCAGTATCCCAGTGAGAGCGTTGTGTGCATTAAGTTTATGGGACAATTATTCCATACATTTCTTTATATCCCCAATTGGGTAAGCATTCCAAAAAGGTCCTTGATTGGCATGCCAAACCTAAAATAATTGACCCCCCATAGAGTGCGTTCAAAAGATAGTAAGATGAATCGTCATGAGAATATTGTGTGCAAGGGTTGCGGTAAAGTGGATTTCACTGGACGCTGTTATCGCTGCCTGAGCTGCCAGGACTTTAACATGTGTGCCGAGTGCTATGACATTGATTTCACCACAGCTCAACATCCATTCGATCATCCAGTGAAATGCGTGTTAACCCCAGCCGATGTGGAGATCTATTTTGGTGGTGAATACCTCAACGATCCGCCGCAAAGCTATCGCTGTCCCTACTGCAAGCAATGGGGCTACAATGAGTCCACATTTCTGGAGCACGTGTCCGCCGAGCATGTGGGTGCCAGTACCTTGTTGGTGTCCACCATGGTCACCCTGTTCGAGCAACAGCAGGCGGTGCGTCTCTTTCTGGAGGATGAACAATTGGCGGTGTTCGCCTCGACAGCCACCTCACGCAACGAGCTAATGAATCGCAATGATGGCTCACTGGAACTCTACTTGGAGCCATTAAATCCCAATGGTAGCTATCAGCGTGATCATCAGGTGCCACCACTAAATTTTCGTGTCTCAAAACCCGGTGCTGTGGAGGTGGCTCCTTGGGTTGCCGAAAGCGTTGCCTTGTCCGCCTCGAATAGTAATCGCAATGTGGATGATTTTCCACTACTCGATCCGGTGCGTCGTCAAGTGTTGATGGAGGAAGCACGACAACGTTTTGCAATGATAACACCTCAGCAGCGGCAGCAACAACAGCAGCAGCAACAACAGCAATTGAGTAGCGCACAACCCACACTCTCGGAGATGATGAGATTCAGTGAACCTTTGCCCACAAGTCGACAGAGCCGCTTGAGTAATTTCCGCGCCTTGGCAAACCAATCGCCCAATCAAACATCGAGCGGTCGCAGCATTAACCTCTTTGGCAACAATGTCACCGTGGAGAGTGTGAGGCGCACCTTTTATCCGCCCGGTGAGATTAGCCGAACCCGTGCACCCCGTCATCGTAACCCTCGCTTGCAAATGGAGGGATTCCCAGCCAGTGGTGTGCGGCAGGTGCATGTCCAGCGTTTAAGAGGTGGTCCCGGCGCTGCTGGTCAGCCGGGTGGACAAGGTCTCAATCAGCGTCTCGTGGAGTTCAGTGATTTGGGTCATGGCGCCACGGAGTTGTTGAATAATTTGGGCTCAGGATCGGTTTTATTGCGTACCATCGAGGAGGAGGAATTGCAGCCACAGTCACCGGTGGCAGCGGATAGCAAACATCTGGAGTTGGAACGTGATCGTGATCGAGATCGTGAACGTGAACGTTATCTTTGTTATCCCTTTCTCTCCTCGGCATCCGGTTCGCAAGGACCGCCCGATGAGCGTATCTCGTTTCTGGTTAAACGTGCCGAGTTTGTGGCCCAGCTGCTGGCATCGGTGCTCTGCGAGGAGGAGCTGGGCACGCCCATTTCGAACGAATCGGGGAATCCTACACAAAAGTTACGTCAACGATCGACCAGCGAATTTGTTGGAGCTGGCGATTCTGAGCTGGATTTAAAGCACACTAAGCCATGCTAACATACATGCATACCTATATACACACACCCACCCACACACACCTAGAGCCATCTATGTTTTGATTTTATTCCCCAGAACTTTCGTGTCACATCTTTTTTTTACTAGGCACAAATTTTAAAGTCTTTGTCCCTATGATTGTTACCAAAACCTTTTGGAAATCCTTTTTGGGCTGAACCCAAAACAAATTACGATTGTCTACGAGTATTTGCGTTTTCGGATCAGGAATATATAATTGACCAACTGAGCCAATGAGTTACCAAATAGCTCCGTCAGCTCCTTAGCTGTTCACACGTTCCTGATCAACGTAATTCCTTTTTAATGTAACTGGGGCTTGTTTTAAAATCCACAAGTGTTTCATATACTTTGTATTGTTTTTATATTAATAACAAAATTTATTAAATAAGAGTGTTTTTATTTAGGGAGCAAAGGGTGGATTTAAAAGTTGGGAGTTCCGTGAATTTTTGTGATATGTAAACTTCTTAAAATAATATTTAATTGTGGATATTTGTATACTCTTAAAGCTATGATCCCGGGCCGTATATTTTATAACAAGTAAGAAAGGGTACAGTCAAGTGAGTCGACTGTAAAAGATATCGTAGTCCTTCTAGTGCGAAGTTTTGCATACATATGAGCAATTTGTTCTATTAGATCTATAGGCTATAATCGTTCGATCCGGATCAAACTTGGTGAGGATAGTTCTAATGGTAATATACTTATAATGTCTGAGTTAGCTCAAGTGTTATTTGATGTCTTCTTAGAAATTCTCAATTTTTTCCGATATGCCGTATGGGAGCTATAGGCTATAGTTGTCCTATCCGGATCAAACTTGGTGAGGATAGTTATAATGATACCACACACGTACAGTGTAGAGTATAACAATCTAAAGTGTGAGATGAAGTATTTATAAAACCAATAAGGGTTTTCAATCTACATATATAGTTCACTCAGATTAAAAATTTAAAGATATAGATAATTTATTATTTAATTTCATTACAAACCTTATTTAAAAAGCTGAGTTAAATCATGATTTTTTTCTTATGATTAAATTCAATCACTCCGTCAATAATGTTAAGATAATATTAATTATTATTTATTATTATTAATTATTATATTTTTTTTATATATCTATATAACAATTACTTTTATAAATTAAATTATGTTTTATGGTACCACATAATACACTATTTGAATATTTTTTCCAGACTTGCCTTTGCTTTACCTTTAATACCAAATTCTTAGTAGTATTTTCTGTCTTTCCTTTGAATTCATCCACTTTTTGAGCCCCGCATAGCATCGTTATTGCCATTGAGGCTTCTTGAGTCAGAGGCACATAAATAACTGACTTTAAGGGCTAATTAAAAAGTCAACAGGCTTGCGTGCTTCAAATGGAATGAAATCTGAGACATCATTTGCGGTTGACCCCTGTTTATGGCAGGGTTGAAAGGGGGGCAAAGGTAAAGAGGTTACATCCTCCACAACTTTTGCCTTATTATTTAAATTTGAGAGCAAAGCAGACACTTCAACGGATGGCTTGCCTAAAAATAAAGTATTTAAGCTGCCATCGAAAATTTCATAATTATGCAAATTATAGAAAATTATGTAACTCAGCTGTTGGGTGTAATATTTCGGGTCTTAAACAATTATGTGTATTCTATTTAATTTTTTTTAAAATTTTAGAAAATTATAGTTTTCCTTTGTTACATTCTAAATTAAAGTATATATATTTAATCAGTTTAATTTGTGTAGAAAGATACTTAAAATTACTTTCAATTCGTAGTAAAACACTTTTTATTACAAGTATTATTTGTGTAACAAGCATTTAATCGATTTATTTGTACTTTATTTTATATGCACTTTTATTTATTAGCATTGAGTGTATTACTTAACTAATTAATATGCAACACATGTGGCCATTAGTCACACAAAGAGGTGTTGGGCAAATTATTCAATAAACTATTCAATAATCAATAACAGAAGTCATAATAATAAAAATAAAAATTAATTTTCATGCATACAACGCTTTAAAGTGTGCGTAGCTCATTAATAAAATAAAACGTAAGGCATTAAAATTAACTAAATTAAAACTCAACAATTTAGAAGTAAGCCAAGTCGAAAAAAGTATATATTGCTACAAAAATGATATAAATGATTGATTTAAAATTTTTTAAGAAGGTTTTGTATTTGTTCACTTATAGATCAAATCAGATCAGAGTCCAAATAGAGACAGAATGTGTTTAAATAAATTGTTGGTAATAAATTACTTCACAAACTATTCATTAAAGTCAGAGAGAAGTTAAATATTTATATTTATTTTAATTTAACTTTTAGCTAAAACTTCAAACACAAACACTATAAAATTAAACCAACTAATTACATTAAAGTTGACTTTAATGATTGGTACTTAACTTATTGCTTTAATACCGCTTGGTATCCAGCAATTGTCATTGGTTTTATGGCTAAAATTGGCTTCTTGCCGCCAATGCACTTGACTTTGCCACTCTGGACACAAATCGAGACTTTGGCCTTCAACATGCAGAGACAGTGGGGCAAAATGTTAAGCTCTGCGTATTTGGGGCTGTTTTGGGCTTGTTGGCAACTAGCCCTAAATTCGATATGCGTGTGTAAACAAAACAAAAGTTCTTAAATGACCAAAAAGTCGAGAAATCAACCCCAATTTTTGTTGTGCTGGGGGCTAGGCCAACATTTGGAGGATTGTGACATCATCGTCATATTCATTATGAAGTTTTGGGGTACATTAGCTGAACACAAATCTGAAACTATTGTTCCCTGCTCTCTGGTATTTGCAGATATGCGGCTTACTACTGGAAGGTCTCTCGTGAAGGTCGTCGCGTGTATATGGATTATTACTATATGGAGAATGGTAAGCAGATCTATGGTGTGCCCCTTGGGGGCATTGGTGGTGGCACCATTGGACGTGGCTACGCTGGCGAATTCTGTCGCTTTCAGATGCGTCCCGGCATCTACGAGTACAACGTGATCCAGGCTAATCAGTTTATAGTCACCATCAAGGATCAGAAAGGCTGTACCGTCTTTCAGAGCTTGCTCTCCAAGTGCAGGTGAGTGAATCAATGGAAATATTTACCACCCTTTATTACCTTTTCATTACTGTAACTAGCGTTCACTACTTCATTGCCTTTAAATTTAAGTAGTAAGACATTTTTTAGACCCCGTACTCTAGAAAACAGTAGAGGGGTCTATTAAGTTTTTGTGCTTAACTTTGTTTCTAACCAATGCTTTAACTTTGTTTAGTTTAATCTTAACCAAGGCTTTTGAAATGGTTTTAATGCTCTTTATTAAGCTTATAAATAATATTTAAAATGTTTTTTTTTTATTTATTAATTATAATATATATTTATTTATATTTAGTTATTAATTTGTTTTTAAATATTAATGTTTGCACACTTTTTTGCCTCAATCCTCCTAGCAAGCACACTAAGAATTTGTTACCAAAACTCGAACTTCTTATATGCTCAACTTGTTTTTGATGAATTAAATTATTATTTGCTTAGAGAACATAAAATAAATTTTATTTAAAGAGCAAATTGTGATTAACTGTGTTTATTTAATATTAAAAAAAATATTTTAAAGTGATTTTTTATTTTTTAAATATTTTAAGTAAGCAATAACAGCAGCTAAAACGTAGAGTTTTTAGTTAATTTCGGAATTTTAAACATTATAAATTTTGTAACCCAAGAACTGACCTCAAAAGTATTCCCATAATTCTTAATGTTCCATCACATTTTCCCAAAACCTGTGGGTAACTAATAGGAAACCTTTGATAAACCTCTACTTACAAACTAATACTTGCCAGTTTCATGTATATTTTATACTCCTATGTAACTGTACATCTAAGCTAGTATGTTCACCTAACCACAACCACTTCCACTACCACCACCCACTAATGGAGTCGATAATCTACTATAATTAACGGTGTTCGACGAACGACAATGAAAACATGTTTATAATTTTCATATATGATATTTTTTCTCTCATTTTTGCTGCACTCAAATAAACTATATAAAATACACAACGTCAACAACTACAACAACAACAACAACAAATGACCAACACCGATAACAACAAATTCCTTTCAAATCATTAACAAACAAAAATTTGTTGAACTGGGTATAAAATGGATACGATTTTGGGTTTTATTGCTTTTTCTGGGATTGGTTTGCTTTGCTTTTGTGCGCTGATCTGATCAACCATTCCATTATAAATATATATATACGCATATACATATCTATGTAGCACCAAGTCATTCAAGGCAAAGACAAACAACAACGATGCCGAGGCCGATGAGGCCGAAGCTTCAAAAACTAAATGTCAACTGCCCAATTGCAGCAGCCGTTCCCGTAACCCCTTGAGCACCTGGCACTCGAACATCGAGGACACCAGATGCAGCTATACTGGTCTATATCCACGCTCCTGGACCGAATACGATCTCTCCCATTATGGTGTGCGTCTAATTTGCCGCCAGATCTCACCAGTGATTCCACACGACTACAAGGAGTCGAGTCTACCCTGTGCCGTCTTCGTCTGGTCGGCGGAGAATGTCTGTGATCAGGAACGCAAGGTATCCATCACATTCACGTTCAAGAATGGCACAGGTAACAAGAAACAGGATGCCGAGGGCAATCCCGAGTCCCAATTGTTCAGCGAGGGTAACGCCAAGGGAGTGGCCATCAAGCAGACCATTAACGAGATGCCCTTGAGCTACAATCTGGCCTGTCGCGTTCTGCCCGAGATCAGCATTACACGTTGTCCACAGTTCGATCCCGCGGGCAGTGGTGAACAGCTGTGGGCACAGCTCAAGGAGCATGGACAACTCAACGAGCAGCCCACCACGGAGAGCCTCAAGAGTAAGTATTTGTGCTGCATTCTATCTTAAAGTTGTCCTCACACTTTGTTTCTTTACTTAGCCAAGGACATTGGTGTGGCTGTCTGTGCCCAACTGGCACTGAAGCCCAAGTCCTCCCACGAGCTGGAGTTTGTGCTGGCCTGGGACATGCCCAAGATACAATTTCCACGCAAGCTGCAAACACACACACGCTACTACACCAAATACTTCGATGACAGTGGGGAGTCTGGTCCCAGAATCTGTGAGTACGCGCTGAAGCATTATCCAAGCTGGGAGCGACTCATCGACGCCTGGCAGCGACCCATATTGAATGACGAGTAAGTACAACTAAAGCTGCAATTTGGTAATGGGTTTTAACATCTTTCTGTGTTTTCAGAGGTCTGCCTGATTGGTATAAGTGTGCCATATTCAATCAATTGTATTTCATATCGGATGGCGGCACTGTGTGGCTCAAATGTGACTCGTCGCTGGGCAAGGAGTTGGCCTACGATGATCCACGTTTGGCCTATGGACGCTTTGGTTACTTGGAGGGCCATGAGTATCGCATGTATAATACCTACGATGTGCATTTCTATGCCTCGCCAGCCTTGGCACATCTCTGGCCCAATTTGCAAGTCAGTTTGCAGTATGACTTCAAGGATGCCATCGCTGCTGAGCTGACGGATACACGTAAAATGCTTTACGATGGCAAAATGCTGCCACGCAAGATTAGGAACTGTGTGCCCCATGATCTGGGGGATCCCGATGAAGGCAAGTTTGAGCTCAAATCGTTATTCAGTTTATGCCAATTAACCATTTGTTTACAGAACCATTTACGCTCATCAATTGCTATAATATACACGATGTGAACGAGTGGAAGGATCTCAATACAAAGTTTGTGCTGCAGGTCTACAGAGATTACTATGTGCTTAATGAGTTGGCCCAGGCACAGGCGGACAATGCCAGCAAATTCAGCTCCATTGAGTTCATCGACAAGGAGAGTCTCTATGAGCTGTACTCGCAGGATAACAAACGCAAGAATTCAGCGGATGAAAAGCAGCGTAAGAAACTTCCATTAAAAGCTACTAATCATTTTTATATTTAAATTTTCATTAACATTTCTAGAGAATCGCAAATCCGCTTCGATGTACATCAATGAGACGAACGGCAAGGTCTATCTTATGGATGCCATGGGCTATTTGAAGTCCATGTATGGCGCTTGTAAGGCCATTATGGAGCGCACCATTGAGTATGACAAGGATAACGATGGTTTGATTGAGAACACCAAAATGCCCGATCAGACCTATGACTGTTGGGTCATGGATGGTCCCAGTGCATATTGCTCTGGGCTCTGGCTTGCTGCACTGCAGTCTATGTCCGTCATGGCCACACTTTTGGATCAGCCCAATGATTGTCTACGCTATCAGGATATTTTGGAAAAGGGCAAGCGTTCGTTGGAGGATAAACTCTGGAATGGCAGCTACTATCGCTTTGATTTGTCTCACAATCATCGCGACACAATTATGGCCGATCAGCTTTGCGGTCACTGGTATCTAAAGTCCTGTGGCTTCGACTACGAGATCTATCCCAAGGAAAATGTGCGCACTGCTCTAAAACGAATCTACGATAATAATGTGATGGGTTTCCATGATGGCAACATTGGAGCAGCCAATGGTTTCATAGCCAACTCCAGTGAGCCCTCAAAGCCGGGACATGTGGACAACAGCAATATTCAGGCAGAGGAAGTATGGCCAGGTGTTGTCTATGCCTTGGCAGCTACCATGATACAGGAGGGTATGTTCGAGGAGGCCTTCCAGACGGCAGGCGGCATGTACAAGACCCTTTCGCAGCGCATCGGCATGAACTACGAGACTCCAGAGGCACTATATGGCGAGAAACGATATCGTTCCATTGGCTATATGCGACCGTTGAGTATTTGGTCCATGCAGGTGGCCTGGGAACGTCGTCGAGCGCTGCGTGACTAAATCCACAGTACAATCGTTAACTAGTTCATTTAAACTAATACCAAAGATGTTTTTTTAAATAGTCACAGTCAGTTTCGAGCTTACATGTCGGTTCTGAGAGCCGTTTCATACAAATGTGTATTCAATTATTTAAACAATAGCTTTATATATTTATGTAATTCTGTAAACTAAGTTCAGTTTGTTGCTTGTTCTCAATGTCTTCTCTAGCTAATAAAAAAGGTCAATGTGGCAGACACTAATCACAGGGCATATTGCAAAACGCTCTGCTTTGTTTAAGTACAATATTAAATGGTATTCATGAATGAGAGCACAAAGAAATCTATTTAAATGTTAGCTAAGCAAAGTCTATACATTGAATCATTATGCATTACAATGTTTTATTAATTATTAAATATTTATATATACATCAATGTATTTATGTCTACAAAAATAAGCAAAGTATTCAAATGTTGCAGTCAAAATATATAATGAATGTGTATTCGTGGATAAACAAGTTTAGTTTATTAATTCTATTATTTTTACAGAGTTAAATCAGTCGTTGCTTACTCTGTGTTTGTTTCCGGCTTCGTTTTATGTGTGCTAAGCCATTGATTTAAGAACTTTTCGTACTCCCGTCGACTTCGGCAGAGTATAACAAGTGTAGAGGGTCGACAGCCGTGGGAAGCCAGCTCATCCATGCGCTGTCGTGTGGTCTTCAGGCTGTGACACAGAATGCGGGGCACTTGAGCGATTTCAAAGCGTGTGAATTTGGCTTCATTAAGTAAATAGTCCAGCACCTCCTTGATCTTAGTAACACGAACTGAGTGCACCTGTGGATGCCGATCCATCACAACCTTGGCCTCACTCACACTAAAGTCCAAGCGGTGCGCCAGATACTCCACAACTGAGGAGAAGTTTCCCAGCACCTGCAGCTCATCCAGTGAAAGCTTTAAAGAACTATACAAAAGTATGTAATTAAAGTCAAATAACAGTTAATTATAGTCACTGTCTAACCGTTGTAAAATGGGCTCTGGACATCGCACCATCCAGGGCATTATTTTGTCCTTTTTGGCACGCTTGGCACGTTCCAAACGCAGTTCCACCGATTTGGGTGTATAGCGAAAGGCCCACAGATCCTTAAGTATGTTGATGGGCGACACATTGTAGTGGATCATGTGCTGTAGGTTCTTTTCGAACATGTCAAAGGGCATTTCCAGAATAAACAAACGTTTGCACAGATACTTGGTGACTATCTCCGGAGGAACATCTAATTTTTCGCTTATATAGTAGACACGATTCATCTGGGATAACTCGTTGGCTTCGGAATTAAGGGCACCAACCAGTTTACGCAGGCGAGGAATTGTGAGACGCAGGAAGGGCACAAAGTGATTGATGTCGGTCATTTGCATCGTCTTGACAAGCTGTAATTTAAGCTCCAAGCGTTCTAAAATTAACCAAAGTTTAAATAAAGTTCTAAAGCTTTTAAATACTGTTAATACTTACTATGGTCTAGGGCCAGTAGCCAGGGATACTCAATGAAGCTTTGCTTTGAGATGCCTTCCAGTATGAGTGTGTCCAATGCTTGGATCATATAGCGATTACGATAGAAGCGTTGTACCTGATCATCACTTATAATGCGCTCCATCTCGGCTGGCGTGAGTCGAAAACGCTCGCGTAGCGCTGCAGCCAACACGGAAATTTTATTGCCACTCTCCATATCGGATGGGTAAGGCACATAGTCACTGTCCGACTCGTTGGTTATTGGCGCAGCACGGCTGCTTATTGTAGCCGATGCCAGCGCCGGTTTCTTGAGTATCGTGTTATGCTCATATTCGTGTTGTGTAAAAAGTGCGCAGCGACCTGCTAGTGTCAGCGTGGAGACAGTGTGTGTCTTTGATTGCAGGTGCAGTGCAAGAGCACTTTGACAGCTGCGCACCAGAGTTCGCAACATACTTTAAATGTTTGTGTTACTGTATTTGTAGCTAGATATAAACTTTTACTTAATAAACAACTTGTAACCGCTGATGGCTGTTACCAAACAGCTGTTTGTCAATCTGCCATTCTTTGCGAAATCTTGGCGATCTGGCAGCTTTCATGAAATTGTTATCGATGTTTTATCGAAAGTTTGTGACAGGTTGTAACAATCGTTCGTTTGGATAACTTCCCTTTCGAAAAGTCGCGCACAAGAAAAGACCACATTTAAAATAAATTAATTTAACGAAATAAAAATGTCAAGCTTGAAATCATACGACACACCATACGTATCAGCAATGCAGTGCTATGTCTGCGTATGCTACAAAGCGTGCGAATTGAAAGAGAAGCAACAATTGCCAATTACACTGAATGACGGTGCAGAGGAGCAACAACAAGAAGAAATGGCCGCAGCCAGTGTCCAGTGCAAGGGCTGTAAATTACAATATTACTGCAGCTTCAAACATTTAATTGCGGATCAGGGACACCGTGACGTTTGCCGTGCACTAACCGAATTACAAAAGTCACTAAACATTGAACATCCGTTACTGCTAAATGGCAAAATCACCAAATTGAATCTTCAACCCATCAAGTCCCAACTGATGCTCGCAACGCGGGTGAATCTGGGATTTCAGCTGACGAGCCGCGAGCGTGAACTTATTGGCTATCCGGCGTATTGTGTTGTCTGCTACCGCCTGGAACCACTGACCGCCTGCGCAGGCTGTGCTGCTGTCTTCTACTGTTCGTCGGAGCACCGCTGCTTGGATCGTTCTAAGCACACGAAGGAAATCTGCCAGACTCTGGCGCTTTACTATTCACCTTATCGAATGCTAGAGAGCAATATGAACGTTGACCACTTTCTGCAGTGCTGCGACTTGAAGTGCAGTGATTTGAGGGAAGCTTTTCACTGTGCTACGGGCTTACAGGTGGACAGCGAACCTTGGCGCTCCTTGGAGGCTTACGAACGTTTCTCTACGTGCTCTTCATTTAGCGGCATTGCTAGCATTTGTCTGGCCCTCACCCACATTTCGATTGTGGCATCTCCGGATAAAATTCTCAGCGTTTATGTTTTGGGTGCCAGTGATAATCATCGACGTTACTTTCAGAAAATGCATCTAAAATTCTTCTTTCTGCACTATCCAAACGTTTGTCAGCTGGACATTTCCTTCATTGGCGAGCAACTGGAGCCCTATTTTGAAATTATCAGCTTTAACTTCCAGGTGAGCTGAGCACTAGGTGACTCTAAAATAGTTTAATAGCATTTATTTCTAATCCTTAAAAGGGCCACAAACGCAGAATTGTGAAGCGAACCTATGCCATGACTTTCCGGACGTTTGTCAAGCCCTATAAGGAGGATCCTACGTTGATTATGATCTATAATTCCGACTTTGCCTCCTTGGAGTTGGTAACTGAGCGTCTCGTGGAGCGCAGATACGCATATGCTGTTCAGCCAGAGGAATTTGAAAGGGATTTCAACTGGCGCTCCTGTCTGCTGGAAATACTCAACACTTTTAATGTTCCTATATGTTATACGTCGCGCACAAGGATGCAGTCCACATCGAACATTTCGTGTCTCAATGTGCTGGCCAGAAAAGAGAGAATTGCAGTTAAACGTGCCTACAACGGCAAACAGAATCCGTTTCGTGAGATATTACCAAACCACAATCCCTGTCCCGATGATAACGAAGCAATCATTTATGATAACAACTATTTGGAAGTGATTGTCACTTCAAAGCAGTGCTAATAGCGTTTAATTATTGTTTAAATCGTGAACATTTGTTTTTTTAATGAATTGTTTAAAAACAATGTTCATAATCCTTCGTTTTAAACAATAATTTAATTACTAACGCTTCCTTTTCTTGTGTTCTTTAAAAATAACAATTAGTTTTAAGTTTTGTAACTGACTTTATTTGCAAAAAATACTGTTTTTAACTGCAGAAAAACACAAAAACATATGAAACATATTTATCACAAGGATTCCATAAGCCTTCAAATGGACCAATAAACAAAATGAATTTTGGAGGGTATTAATCAAAAGTGTGCCAGAACTATGGGACTAATTTACTCCACATCAATGTCCTTGGTGACGCGGCCAACCCAATAAACGAATCCAGTTTTCACCACAGTAGCCATGAACTTGACATTGCCTTTGTAACCCGCTGGTGGAATCCACTCGAACTTCACACCGCTCAACGGACTACCCTTGGTGGCCTTCAGATGCGTCAGGGTATCCTGCAATTAATGCGTAATCATATTAACTAGCCACTTTCTTGGCAATCCCAAAGTCTACACACCTGAGGTCCGGAGCAGTCCAACGTCTGGGAGTGCTGTGGGTCGGCTACTTTGAACTGGCCGACCACACGGTTCTGACCATCGCGTGCCTGAATCAAGAAACCCAGGAACTCATCGCCACCCAAAGTGAGTGTCAGTGTCTGATCACCACGCACATGGGATGGCCCAGAGAAGCTATAAGGAGGCTTGATTGTCTGCAGCTCAGCACCGTGCTGCGGGGTCAGATCACGACAGGCAGCCTTAGGAGCGCCCTCGGAGTAGGCGTGGACACTGACAGCCAAGCAGGCAGCAATCAAGAGCAAACGGAACATTTTGAGCTACAAAGAAAGAATTGAAATTTTTTTTTTTTTTTAAATAGTAAGAGCACAAAGAAATGCTTAGATATTTTTAAAATGGAAAATATTTTTATTTAAATATTTGTTTTAGCTAAGAGATTATTATAACTTTTTTTAAGAGTCAAAAACTTATTTGAATCCAATTAATTATTAAGATATTTTTGTTTATTTCGAGAATTGAAAAAAAAAAACTTTAAAAATAGTAGTTTTAATGAATTTAAAGCGTAAAAAATATTTTTCTAAATATAATTTTTTTTTTTTTTCTTAAAGAGTTAAACATATTTTTTTTTTTTTCTTTCTAGTTATATTTATTATTTTTAACAATGCCACTATTATGTATTTTAAGAGTCGAACATTTTTTTTTATTAGTTTATTTTAGGATTTTTTTGTTTGGATAAAATTTAATCAAAAACTTTATTGAATTAAATATTAAAATTAATAATTTTAGTTGTAAAAATAAAAAATTAAATTTATAGAAAGTACGTACTGATTAATTACTGACTTTATATTTTAAAATTGAAATTTAAAAAGGAGTTCTAAAATGATTTAAAATTCAGCTGCGCATTTTTAATTTCATTAGTACATTTAACTACACTTAAATTAAAAAATAAAATTCTCAACTTGAGTTTCTAGAGATAGAAAATAAATTCTACAAAGTGCAGAACAATCACTTTTCTGCAGCGAATTTAATTCCCAGCTGTTGGCGATCAAATACACGATAAGTAACAATTTTCATTTGCATTTAATTGCAAACGCTTGTACTCGATAATTAATTAATTAATTAGCATTGTCGCTGAAGTGCGTCCAATGAAACCCTGTGGTTTATAAAGTACAAGGGTATATAAATTTGAAAATATATAGGTAAAGGCAGCAGTAGGCGTGGCATGCTCTTTAAAGCTTAAGCATTCTTAACCAGCAGGAAGAGTAGTTTTAAGCATCTATTTTTATATGATAAGTACAGGGTCTCTTAGAGTCGACCAAACTACTCCGCTTGCCTTTTCTACTAGTTTTATTCTGCCCTTAACCAGCTTATGACTGGCGCCAAGCTAACCGTCTATATGTTCCCATAAAATGGCCTATACTTTATGACTATATAATTCTTGTAAAATAATCACTTAGCGGCAAAGATTGCTAACCTTATGTAATACCTGATATCAGTAGAAAAACTTGTCCATATTTTTCCAACGTATAAACAGATGCAGTTTTAGCCTTGAGTTAAGATAAGTTTTTTTGCATTTGAAATGTTACAAAAAATGTTAATTCTTTTTAAAATTCAATCACGTTTTGCTCATAAATCACGTAGGACTTATTTCGATCCATATAAAGTTTGTATCATATGTAAAACAAAGAAATGTTTATAAATTTGGACAAAATGAAATTTGCATTCGTTTTTGGTTTAAATTCGAACAAAAAGAAAAATAAGTCCGAGAACTGGTTTTCGCGCAAAAACGAATTTAAATTTAAACCCGTTTCGAGTACAATTCCCGGGAACTGCGATCCCATCAAATTTAACTGATAATTTCGATCGTGTTTGGAACAAGAAAACATATAGGCAAAGGGGGGGAGCGGGTAATGTTACAATTATATTTCCTGAAACATAGAAATCGTGCGCTCAACTCAAGTTTATTCACTCAAATCTGTTCAAGTTCAAGGCGTTATATGATTTCAATAACTCATTGAGTTCGATTTTCAAAGCAATCAATTCACACACCGACGCAATCAAAGGCCTTCTCGCAAAGACCTTGTCTTGGTCCAAATGAGCTGCAAGAAACACACACTCACACACACACTCGTACTCGTACACGCACAACAAATGTCAAGCCAGTTTGTCAGCCTCAAATCTGAAATGTTTGTACCTATAAAAAAAAATATCTTGTTATATGCTAAAGTTCAGCATTGGACAAGTTGACATTAAAATGCCCTGTACTTGGGGTAAGCGAGTATGCCAAACTCGCACCTCTTTGCCAGTTAACACATGTCTTTATACAGGGTATCTGCCAGTCCAACACTCACAACAAATTTCTTGTTTACTATGTTTATTTATGCGACTCTTAAAAACCGGTTGCCTAATTTGTTTAAATAAAATCTCAGCGCCTTTTTTGACGTTTTTCTTCTGTGGCCACAAAACCTCAATTATCGAGTTTTGTAATAGTTGAAAAGAAGCAAACAAAAAATTATATACATAATTGTTTATTAATTTTTTGTTTAATGCTAAATCGTTGAAGCTTGAAACACGCTCAGAGATCTTATCGTGAATAAATATGGAAACCTTTGTGCAAAAACACGCAGCATTGAAAGGCTGAGAAAAGCTAACTAGTATTTAAGTAAATATAGTAATTAACATTAGTTAATTATTTAATTTAAGTAAAGTAGGCATTTAAATGGCTGAGCTACTGTTTAAAATTTTAGTTTGCTCGTTTTACCCCTGAATTTTAAAGATACTTTTGGAAAATTCAGCACTTTGGTGTTTAGATTATTTTTAATTTCTTTTCTTTTAAAATTAAATAAAGTACTTAATAAACTTTCTTATCTGCCGTTTAAAATTCTTATTTTGTTGGAACTTTTAAAAATTATGCACTTTATGCTCTTAATAAAATTTTAAATATAAATAAAGTCAACTGTAAACTTGTTTAAATTTTTTTTATATTACGCCTGTTTACTTAAATTATTTTAGGTTAATTTTTTTAACTTCTTTTTATTTTTAACTCCTTTGTTTCGGGGGCACAGCACGTTACTTAGGCACAGTATTACCTACCACTTGAGGACTTAACCACACGACACTGAAGAAAGACTTGAAATGAGCTGAAAATTCTACAGACTGTCGCTTTTTATAGTAAAAACTAAATGCACATATATGTGAAGTCAAGCAAAAGCCGGTCCACTGAAGCTATAATAGACAATAGCTTTATAAAGACCGGTTGGAGCTACGAAGCTTTGGAGCGTTAGGAAAAAGCTACAAGATCGAAGCTGCGAGAGTAGCTACGGAGTGTACTATATAGGCAGGTGTATAGGAATATATGAGCGGCATTAAGAACTGGATTAATTCAGGAACAGTTTTAAGTAATGCCAGCAATGACTCAATTTTAGTGCTCTAGAAATTGCTAATTAGCAGCATTTGTAAACTAATGTCATGAATTGGAAAGTCAAGTTTCAAACTTTTACAGGGTTGTCACCCCCATACAAAATGAAGCACTGTAATTTTGACAGCCTTGAACCCAGCAATCCTTGTTGGAGAGCCTGTAATTATCAGTTTGTTAATGTTAAAATCTGTTTTGAGTATGGGAGCAGAGCAATCGGCTTTGTTGGTCTGCACACAAACTGGCAAGCCGGAGCCTCCTCTGCGTCTTCACAATTCTGAGAAATATTTCCAGCTCTACTTCGATCAAATGCCGGAACCGCGCACAGGACCCGTAACGGAAGCACTGCTCCATTTGATTCGCAACAAACCACAGAATTTTGGTGAGTAGCTAACAATTGAACTAACTAACTAACTTAACTACTTAGTAACTAAAATTTTGTGTAAGGGGGGAATTCCTGGCCGAATATTGTGGATCAGGACTCGGGCTATGAAAACGACGGACTGGATATGGATGAGCCAGAAACTCCCAGTGAGGATGAGCCGTTGCAAAACATAGACATAGTAACTAATACAGTTGAGTTATCCAGTGGTGACATAACTATGGACACCAGCTCCAATGAAGCTAAACAGCTTTATGATGAGTTCGAGATGCTTCCACTGGAGTTCATGGATATGCAATCGATTGAAGAGACTGAAGCTATGCTGGAATTCGAGCGGGAGTTTGCCAAACGTGTGGCTGAATTGGGTGACGGGGAGATTTGAAGACAACCATCGAATCAATTGAATTTAAAACTTTATGTACAGCAAATGATTGGTCATAAAATCCTACTTAAAGTTAACTTTCTTTAGTTTAAGCGACTTAATGGGTCGCACAAGGCCTCGTCGCTCTTCGCGATGCTTTTTGAGTTCTGCTTCCCGTTTCTTGGCAAAGTGTTGCGACTTCTTTTCCCTGTTTATTTCAAAAGTCATTTGCCGGTTGCCAAGTGAGCGGCCCACGTTGGTCACCTGCCCCTCCAGGCTGGACATGACACGCACACGATCCTGCAGGCTGACCTGCTTAATACGCCGCTGCATCTCGCTGCTGCCCAGATCTTTGTCGAGTGCGGTTAGCCTGAAGTTTGGCTTATTTGCAGGTGGTTGGTTTACGCTCACATTCGCCAGTGGAGACACGTAATCATCGGGTCCATCCGGCTCTGCGTCCGCATCTTCGTTCTCATTCGCTTCTTCTTCCTCGCGCTGTTGCTTGACTTGTTTGTAGGCTTGTTTCATTTCCTTGACATACTCCCTTCTATCGTCATCATCTGAGGACGCCTCATCGCCACTGCTCTCCTCGGCGTCGCTCTTCTCGAAACCAAAGAGATCCTCATCGTTATCGCTGTCCTCGCGTGTTTTGGCCTCATCCGCATGCAGTTCTGCGACTGGCGCCACCTCAATACGCTGTTTAAGCTCCTTAGCCTTGGACTTATCAAGACGATTGAGCACTGGCGCCAGCAAACGATACTCCTCCGCTTCTTTGTTGACAGCAAAGTCGGTGTTCTCGAACATGGCCTTGAAACGCGAGTCCTGCAGCAGACTTGGTATATTCCGCTGTTTGGCACTGTTCGAGGGATTCGCCTGTTCATCCATAATCTTAAGGGCCAATTCCTTATTAACCTTGGGCAGCTTAGACTCAAGTTGCAGACGGGATTTGCGTTCACTTTCGATCTCCTGGCGCACCTTCTCCTTGCGGAATTTATCAAAGGCGAAGGGCTCAACAATAGCCTTAGCCTTGTTATACAGTCGTATGTTCATAAAGTAACTACAAGAAATAAATTTAATTAAATAGAGTTAACTATGGGCATTAGTTTACTACTCACCCATGCATGTAGCCCTTGAGTAAGTTGGTGCCGATGAGATGTTCCAAGCCCAACTCGGCGAGTTCCTTTTGCGTAATGAACTGATAGTCGTCATAGACGTTCTCAACCACCTCCGTTTCAATTTCCTCCGTGAGATTGTCCAGGAAGGAGCACCAGCGTGGTGCTGGTCCCATTGCAGGTACGTAATATGTTAACATTTTGACATCTTCTTGGGCCAAAAAGAACATTCCCGTATCCGGTATAGTGCAAAAGTC
The DNA here is from genome assembly GCA_018152125.1 of Drosophila dunni. NCBI lineage: Eukaryota > Metazoa > Arthropoda > Insecta > Diptera > Drosophilidae > Drosophila > Drosophila dunni. The sequence goes on along the minus strand of JAECXC010004138.1, from coordinate 915,201 downwards.
ATTAAAGGATGTGGTCGACTCTACGTAAGCTATTTGTTTGCCCGTCTGCTCGTTCCACAGCTTCAGCGTAGCCTCATCCAAACTATAAACTGCATTCTGGGATGGATTGAATGCCAAACGCTTGATGGGACAGTTGTTCAGATGATTTTTGATAAGCAACGGTTGTCGCGAGCGTATGTCATATAGCAGCACATGTCCCGATCCCGTGCCTACACCCATTTGCAGTCCATTGCGAAACTTGAGTGCTGTAACGGAGGGAAACTCTTTGACACCGGGCAGCTTCATGGCCACATCCAGGGTGGCACAGCGCTGCTTGGTGCGTGGATCCCAGGCCTCGACGGTGCCCTCTTTGGTGCCAACCACAAGCAAATGATGCTCCGGATTTACTTCACAGACATTCAAACAGCTAGCGTCCGTCTCAAACGGTTGTAAAAACTGACCACGTTCCATGTTCAGACGATATATATCCTAAAATAGGAGAGTAAATTCAATCTTCACATAGTTCTGTGCTCATTTTGTATCACTTACTCTGCCCACACCGACAATGAACATATCACAGCTTGGTTTATGATACTTCATGTCCCGACCGAATCGCGGAATGCGAAGTCTGTAGTGTCGTCCGTGTGCTGCATGAATTTCCACATAGCGATCACATTGTAGGAACACCATTTTGCTGTAATCATCGCTAATGACCTCGAATGTGGTCACTTCCGAGTCAAAGCAACGCTCAAATTTAATGGACAAATTGCAGACCTCAAAGCACTTTACACGTGGTTTGTAGGTTCCCGTTCCTAGAATATACTGATAATCTGGACTCATGCGTATGCTTGTGCATACACCGGGCATATCAAAGTCCTGTATGAGTTCAATTTGGCGACGGGAGTCTCCTTTTTTCATCAGCTGTGATCGCTTGCGCCGATCGGTGAGCCACTGTAAACGAAAAACATAAATTAAATTTAGCACAGAGCTGGAAATAATTTACTTACATCTGGCACCGATTTGCCGGCGCTCAAGTTGTAGATTTTCACATCGTTAACTTCGTTGACAAACATTACTGCATTTTAAACGTAAAAATCGTGTATAAACAAATAAACCGAACACGTGCGGTAGTCGAGTGTTGAGCAGACTAAGTGAATTGTTGATTTCAACAGCACTGTCTTTAAGTGCTGTACAGCTGTTTTCTTACACGTATTTTCCAGCACTCTGTGAAGCGGTCTGGCAGCACTGTCGCGTAACTCGTCGCTAAAATTGCAAACAAGAAAACGCAAAAGAAATTTGCTGCTACTGTAGTCGAGGCCAACAAATTTGCATTCAAGTTACAATTATTAATATTGGTGTCTCTCGTTTACCCGCATATTTAATGCTTGTGTTCGATTTGGAATAAAGCACATAATTGTGCTATTAACGACAGTGTGTGATTGCAAAATATACATAAACAACTTCTGAAGCAACACACATACATATAAACATACGTACACATACATACTATACACACAGTCGTATATTTACACCCCCCACTCGCTTCGTGCTCGTTGCTGTCTCCCCACGTTCCTGCTCCCTAGTTCAACCTAATACAGAAGAAAAGAAAAAAACAAAAAACGGTGAGTAATATGTTGTTTGATTGTGTTTAAGCCAATTATAAGACGCTGCTGGTTTTATTACATTAGAAATAAAACGCTGTCTTGTCTGTATTGGTGTGGGTGGAACGACAAAGAAAGGGGCGTTCATTTCTCATCACTCAGTATCGTAATGACAACTTTCCCTTGTACTACAAAAAAGAGAAGAAAAAAAATGACTCGCCATCTCTTTGTTGTTGTTGTTCTTAGTTACCCTCTTGCAAGAGTAATTGATATTAGGGTCTCTTAGTCAACACCCCTTATTTGCGTTGCCGTCGGGCACGCCTGTGTTTATATTTATTATTTTTTAAGCTTATCAAATAACGGTGCAATGGCATGCCACAGGGAATATCACATAACACCAACACATGCAAATTATTTTAATTATTTGTTTTCGCGATAACTTCAAACTTGTCATCGTTTCAAATTCTAGGCTTGAGCTTATCAAAATTAGCACAAAGTTTTTCTGACTCAACCTTGGAGCAGTTGATTTTGCTCGAGATTTTCCAGCAAAGCTTTCATTCATTGTTCTCTGATTTGACTGATAAGAAATAAACCCAATTTACGTTTTATTACGCTTTATACTATAGAAATTCACTGATTGCTGTTTTACTTTTTACTGGCAACAAAATTCCAGCTACCAGTATAATTGCCTGAACTTTGAAACTAGCACAGCAAAAGTGCGATAAAACTAACAATTGTTTTATCTTTTACATAAAAACACATTTTTGTTTATTCTAATTTGGGCTTCAAAACTATTTTTCTTTTCATATGGAGTGTGCTTTTATCACTAACTATACTATAAATTATATTTTATAACTACATTTAATAATATATTTTCAAAAAATTCAAACATTTTTTCGGGGTTTCAGTATTAAAAGTTTATTTTTTACTGTTTTCTTTAATTTTATTTAATTAAAAGTATACAGTTTTGTTTTAAATTACTCTATTTCTATATAGCGATCAATTCAGGTTTTAATATTTAAATAATTCAATATTATAATATTTATTAGCTATTAATTTAGAGTTGTTGTGCATGAATCTTAGCACTTATCTAGAAATCTTCTAATAGTTTCTTTAAGAGCGATCTAGTTAAAGTTTAAAGAATTCAGATATGATACTATTTTAGCTATTTATTAAAATTTATTTTGAACCCTTCCTGTCCTTATTCTAAAGCTTAATTGCAGAACTCTTCTATCTTTTAAGAGTGATAAATATGAACAAGGTTTGCATTTCTTTGTTATTTGTTTGTCTTAAGGGCTCCCACTTCCCACAGTTATAAGTCAGCTAAGCGATCTTAGGATCGGTGAAGATCAAGAGCTGTAACTTGATCTGCACACTTGAAGCAGTGGAACGCAACTATCTGAGGGGTAAAAACCCAAAGATAAAAGACCGAGAAGTGAGCTTAAAACAACTGTTTTCTTTTTTAAACCAGTAAACAAATAAGCTGGACTGCTGTTCAAACATGAGGTCTATACACTACACTCCACACACACACCCCTTTACACACACACTCGTACACAATTGGGGGCAGAGGAAAAACTCTGGTTGGCAAAGTGCCACAAAAGACGGGCAGAACCAAACGACACTGAGTCGAATTAATGCAGCGTTACAATTTCTTGATAAACAAAAAACTTGTACATTTTTTTAAAATTTAAATAAAAGTAACTTGCAGTTCAGTTTGTTGAGTTGCCAAATGGAGAGCAAAATGGATGCCAAAAGGCATAAAATAAATCGGGTTGTTAACAAGCTTTACGATCGCTTCGACTGCATCTGGGAAAAATGTCGGAAAAATATGGCTATTAAAAATGCTAAAAAAATGTAAATAAATTGTTTAATATTTATTAACAGGTCCCAACATGACTGCTGCTCCCTATAACTACAACTATATCTTTAAGTATATAATCATCGGGGACATGGGCGTAGGCAAGTCCTGCCTGCTGCATCAGTTTACCGAAAAGAAATGTAAGTAGTTGACACTAAAATTAAATTAGTATTCTTATAGCCACCTTTTAACCCCCCTTTCTATTCCTAGTTATGGCCAACTGTCCACACACCATTGGCGTTGAGTTTGGCACACGCATCATCGAGGTCGATGATAAGAAAATCAAACTACAGATTTGGGATACAGCTGGTCAGGAGCGTTTTCGTGCTGTGACACGTTCCTACTACCGCGGTGCTGCGGGTGCACTCATGGTTTACGACATAACCAGACGGTGTGTATATATAACAATAAATTGAACCGATTTATATAATAATTTAATGTTCGTGCAGGTCGACATATAATCATTTGAGCAGCTGGCTCACCGATACACGCAATCTCACAAATCCCAGCACTGTGATCTTTCTCATTGGCAACAAATCCGATTTGGAGAGCACACGTGAGGTAACCTACGAAGAGGCCAAAGAGTTTGCTGATGAGAACGGACTCATGTTTTTGGAAGCCAGTGCAATGACGTAAGTGCTGCAAAGTATTTAAAAGAGAAAAAGCTTTTATTAACTTCATACTTTCTTTTAATAGCGGTCAAAATGTGGAGGAGGCATTTCTGGAAACGGCACGCAAGATCTATCAGAATATACAAGAGGGTCGCCTCGATCTGAATGCCTCCGAGTCGGGTGTGCAGCATCGACCCTCGCAACCAACGCGACCAAATCCGGGCAGCGATTCAACGCATGTCAAGGATCAGTGCTCGTGTTAAATGTATTAATCTACTCACAACACACACACGTACACACATACACATAGATATAAAAATGCAACTTTTATTTTTAGCGCAACTCGTAATCATATTGATTTCTTATCTATCTAAAACAAGCATGCAAATAATATGCAATGAAAACAAAACAAATAAACAAATTGTATCTAGTTAAATGATTGGATTAAGTCTTAAACACAACAAAAAAAGAAATACAAGAAGAAAGTGTGAACAAAACCAAAATATATAAACGTCCCCCAAAATATGACAAGCAACATTTAGGTATCTAGTAAGTTAAACATAGAATTTTGAATATCTACATTGAATTGTTGCATTACTTCTCATTATCGTTGGCATTGCTATGAAACTGTTTTGATATTTAGAAACTGGTAGAGGTAAAGTACCAAATGAAAATGTTGGATAATAGCAAATATGTTTCTCATTTCAATACTTAATATTATATAAAGCATTTTATATGTTATGTTCTTTCTATTCGTTCTTTACATTTACATTTACACCACACAATTTTGTTTAGTGATAATCTGTATATATTATTAATATGTATCATTTATGCTCAGTTTGTTGAACATGAGAACATTTGAAAGCAAAACACTGTTATATGAATATTAAAGACGTATTTAACGCATATTGCTATAGAAAATAAAGAAACAATATTTATAAAACCCTAGAATTACTGCTGCCCATACTTATTTTCAATTCGAACCAAGCAGCGAGTGCGCGCGCCACTCGTTGCGCACGACGAGGTGGCAACGCCGTAAGCTCTATCGAAAGTCGCGTTATCGATAACAACCTGGCTTATTCAAATTAATTGAGTTTTTGTAGGGGAGCTGAAAAAAATATATTGACGACACCGCAGAAAATCCGGTTTCTGCATGAAAAACAGTGATGAAATGTCGTTTAAGCGTTAAGCACGTTGGCAATAACAAAAACATCGACATGATGCAGATTAAACGACTGCTATGCAAATCCTGCACACTGAGCTCCATGCTCATCGCTGGCGTCTGGATTTTGTCGCTGTTCATCTACCTGCACATGCTGCGCAGCTCGGTTCCCGCAGCAGGTTGGCATTTTAGCAGCGATGGCAATGCCACACCCCGTGCTGAGCCTAGATTGAAACCGCTGGTAACATCGGGCTGTGCACCAGAAGCATCTAACACGACGCTTTCACCAGGAAAGCAGCCAGTGGAGCAGGACAAATTCGATCTGCTGGGCGTGGTGCGCAACAAACAGGACAAGTATGTGCGGGACATTGGATACAAGCATCACGCCTTTAATGCACTCGTTTCCAACAACATTGGACTCTTCCGTGAGGTGCCCGACACACGGCACAAGGTGTGTGACCGCGAGGAGACTCGTGAGGAGGAGGGACTGCCACACGCCTCGGTCATTATGTGCTTCTACAATGAACACAAGATGACACTGATGCGTTCAATTAAAACGATACTGGAACGTACGCCAGACTATCTGCTCAAGGAGATTATTCTGGTGGACGACAACAGTGATTTGCCGGAACTGGAGTTCCATCTCCTGTCCGATCTTCATGCTCGTCTCAAGTACGACAATTTGCGGTATGTGCGCAACGAACAGCGTGAGGGACTGATACGGTCCCGTGTAATTGGAGCACGTGATGCCACGGGCGACGTTTTGGTGTTTCTAGATTCGCACATCGAGGTGAATCGCCAGTGGTTAGAGCCGCTGCTGCGTCTGGTGAAAGAGGAGAACGCGACGCTGGCAGTGCCCGTTATAGATCTCATCAATGCCGACACGTTTGAGTACACGCCGAGTCCCCTGGTGCGCGGCGGATTCAACTGGGGCCTACACTTTCGGTGGGAGCATCTGCCGGAGGGTACGCTCAAGGTTCCGGAGGATTTCAAAGGACCTTTCCGGTCACCCACCATGGCGGGTGGATTGTTCGCCGTGAATCGCTTGTATTTCCAGCACATTGGCGAGTACGACATGGCCATGGACATTTGGGGCGGTGAGAACATAGAGATCTCCTTTCGGGTCTGGCAATGCGGTGGTGCCATCAAAATTGTACCCTGCTCCCGTGTGGGCCACATCTTCCGCAAGCGGCGTCCCTACACGGCGCCAGATGGCGCCAATACCATGTTAAAGAACTCCCTGCGTTTGGCACACGTCTGGATGGATAAGTACAAGGATTACTACATCAAGCATGAGAAGGTGCCCAAGGATTATGACTATGGGAACATTACGGCACGTCTGCAGTTGCGGAAGCGTCTGCAGTGCCACGACTTTGCTTGGTATCTAAAGAACGTGTATCCCGAGCTGCGTGTGCCCGGCGAGGAACCCAAGAAACCTGAATCTCCAGCAGTCTTCCAGCCCTGGCATTCCCGCAAGCGCAACTATATCGACTCATTCCAGCTCAGGCTCACCGGTACTCAGCTCTGTGCTGCCGTGTCGGGTCCCAAGGTGAAGGGATTCTGGAAGAAGGGCAGTACATTGAGCCTGCAGCCGTGCCGTCCACTGGCGCCTAATCAGCGGTGGTACGAGACGGAGAAGTCGGAGATTATATTGGACAAACTGTTTTGCCTGGAGGCGGCGGACGATGCCCTCGTTGTGATCAACAAGTGCCACGAGCAGCTGGGAGATCAGCAGTGGCGTCACACCCGCAAATTCGACAGTCCGGTCTACAGCATGGCCAAGGGCACCTGTCTCAATGCCGCTGCCGCCGAAGTGGGAGCCAAAATCAGCCTCGATCTGTGCTCCAAGGCGAGTCGAGGAGGCGGTGCATGGGACATAGTATTAGATACGATGGAGCAGCAACCAAGGCCGGATAGGCAGCTCTAAGCAGCTTGATTCGTTGGCAATATTAGACTGATGTCATACCCTCTTTTCGCAGCGGTGCTTTGCCAAAATAATCTTGATTTGTTTGATTTTTTCTTTTAATCTAAGTTTTGTTGCTTACATTCTCATCATCTCTGTTCAAAGAAGGTATTAGTCCCTAAGCATAAAGTGGTTGATTAAGTTTAAATTAGTATGTATTTTTGCACAACTGTAGTTTGTATTACCCAAAGTGACAATAGCTAATGCAATGTATTAATATGTAAAATGCAATTTATATGCAATCAATGTTTATTAGTGAACGCCAATTAGAGTTATGAACTTAACAAATATATAGGAAGATAATATAATTAACGGAAAAGATATTATTTTGTTTTATTGGCCTTGTCCCTTCTAAGGCTTAACGATTCCCTACTGGCAGAGACGTGCTTACAACTTTTGCAGGTATCATTCAACTAAATATGCTTGCAAGTGTCATTCCAGCACATACGACTGCTTTTACAGCTGTTTGCCGACTCGCACTTACCAACACTGTTGGCTACGCGTCGTTTTCGTTGAGTGGCGCGTAAATTATTAAATTGTTTAAAAGCAGCTAAATAAATCACTTAAATTGTTGATAATGGAAGGCAAATCAATTGTTAGCAGACAGGAGCCCGTGCTGCACTTGGGTAAGCACAATTGTTTGGCAACTACATAGTTTATTTACTCTGAAATCATTTCCCTCGGTAGATAAAAATGCGCGGCGCAATTTCATAAAATTCCACAACAAGTTGGGCGAGGTAAGTACGAAGAATTGTGCAGTTATTTGATTAATAAGTCGTTGTTTTTACGCTAGAAACCCAGTTCGACAGTGCGTTTTTACGATCAAACTGATTGCTATACTGTGCACGGCAGCGAAGACTGCGAGCTGGTGGCCAAAATAGTCTACAAATCCACGGCCTACGTGCATCTGCTGCTGCCGGATGAAAAGAATGAAACACTTCAGTATGTGGCGCTGTCCAAGAGCAACTTTGAGCTGGCCGTGCGTGAGCTGCTGCTGGTGCGCAATTTCCGTGTGGAGGTTTATGTAAAGCGCAACGAGTGGCAACTGGAGTATCGTGGATCTCCGGGTAATTTGTTACAGTTCGAGGACATATTGTTTGCCAACAAGGAGGTACTTGTGGGCAACAGCATTATAGCGCTGCAGGTTAAACTAGAGGGCGGCACACAGAGACGTGTGGGCGTAGCTGCTGTGGAGCAGAACGATTGCACGTTCCACTTGCTGGAGTTCGTTGACGACGACTTCTTTACGGAACTGGAGGCCACTGTAGTGCTCTTGGGTCCAAAGGAGTGTCTCTTACCTTCTGTGGATGGCGAATACACGGCTGTGAAGGCACTGCTGGAGCGCAATGGCGTTATGATCACTGTGCCCAAAAAGAGCAGCTCCGCGGAACGCAATGATCTGGTGCAAGATCTAAATCGTCTGCTGCGCTTTGCCAAGGGACAGCAAGAGGATGCCACCGGGCTCAAGGAACTGCAAATGCTGCTGGCCTCAGAGGCACTGCGTACGGCCATCAAGTATTTGGATCTGGTCAATGATGCAGGCAACTTGGGACACTACGAGTTGAAGCAATTGGATCTAAAGAGATTTGTGCATTTGGATGCCGCTGCAGTGGCCGCTCTGAATATTATGCCTAAGCCCGGCACACATCCATCAATGCCCTCGTATCGCTGGCAGAGTGTTCTAGGCGTCCTCGATCATTGTCGCACACCACAGGGACATCGCCTCATGGCTCAGTGGGTGAAGCAGCCACTGCGCAGCTCGGAGATACTCAACGATCGGCACAACATCGTGGAGTGTTTTTTGGAATCACCCGAAACACTGGACATGCTCAGTCTGGACTATCTCAAGCGCATTCCCGACATTCTGATGCTCACCAAAAAGCTAATGCGTCGCAAGGCCACGCTACAGGATCTGTTTCGCATCTACCAGGTTATACTGCGTACACCCAAGATCTTGCAGTTGCTCTTGAGTCTGGACAACAGCACGGTGCAGAGTGTGCTGTGTGATCCGTTTAAAAGTTTTCTGGAGGACTTGACTGGGTTGAAGCAAATGGTCGAGCAGGTCGTGGACTTTGAGGCCATTGAAAAGGGTGAATACTTGGTCAAAGGATCCTTCGACAGTCGCCTCATGGAGCTGCAGCAAACAATGAACGAGTTGTATGGCAAAATGGAAAAGTTACAGAGCAAATGTAATGATGAACTCGATCTTGATGGCAAACTGGTTAAGCTGGAGAATGTGGCCAAGTTGGGCTATCACTTTCGCATCACACTGAAAGATGACTCTGTGTTGCGCAAGAACAAGAACTATCGTGTTGTCGATGTCATCAAGGGAGGTGTGCGCTTCACCTCCGACAAGCTGGAGAGCTATGCTGATGAGTTTGCCAGCTGCCGTCAACGCTACGAGGAGCAGCAACAGTCCATTGTCGAGGAGATCATCCAGGTGGCTGTGGGCTATGCTGCACCACTCACCTCACTGAACAATGAACTCGCACAACTGGATTGCCTGGTCAGTTTTGCCATTGCCGCACGTGCTGCTCCAACGTCTTACGTGCGTCCCAAGATGCTGCCGGAGGGCGCTGGTCAGCTAAGACTGGATGACATTCGACATCCGTGCTTGGAGCTCCAGGAGCACGTGAGCTTTATAGCCAACAGCGTTGACTTTGAAAAAGGTTTGTCTTTCTTATCACAAATCGGCGTTTTAGTTTTTCAAACTGCTTTTCTTACAGACAAGTGCAACATGTTTATTATAACTGGTCCCAATATGGGTGGCAAGAGCACCTACATACGCTCCGTTGGCACTGCTGTGCTTATGGCGCATGTGGGCTCCTTTGTGCCCTGTAGCTTGGCCACTGTCAGCATGGTGGACTCTATTTTGGGACGCGTCGGTGCCAGCGATAATATCATCAAGGGTCTCAGCACTTTTATGGTCGAAATGATTGAAACTTCGGGCATTATTAGGGTAAGAAATCGCTCTCAATTGTAGGTATTCCTACTAAATTTTTGATATCTCTACAATCCCTAGACTGCCACCGATAAGTCCCTGGTTATTATTGATGAACTGGGCCGTGGCACGTCCACCTACGAGGGTTGCGGCATAGCCTGGTCCATAGCCGAGCATCTGGCAAAGGAAACCAAATGCTTTACGCTGTTTGCCACACATTTCCATGAGATTACCAAGTTGGCTGAAACGTTGACCACTGTTAATAATTGCCACATGGCTGCTGTGGCCGATGCGGATAACTTTACGCTGCTTTATCAGGTGCGACCCGGAGTTATGGAGAAGAGTTTTGGCATACAAGTGGCACGTTTAGCCAATTTCCCGGAGCATGTGGTGCAGAATGCGCAAGAAGTGTACAATGAATTTGAGGATGAGCATGCGGATAAACAAAATCAGGCGGATAAAGTATTACTAGATAAGATTCAGGTGGCTATAGAGCAGCTGTCTACAGCTGGCAACAATACAGAGATCAATGTGGAGGACCTGACCACGTTGGTGGCCCAATTTGCCAAGGATATTAAGCAGCTGGACAGTGATTACTTCAAGTCCGTGCTAAGCACTAGTGAGGCTTAAATTAAGTTGTACAATAAGTACTTAATCCATCCATCCATTAAAAGTTTTTCATTATTTTATTTTAACATTTATTGGTCTTTTTTCTTATTAGCTGTAAAAGTATATTTTATTTTCCTTCTCATTTCTGTGTACATGTTTTAATTTTTTAATTATTTGTTTATCAGTTTTAAACCGTTTCTGTGTTAAACATTGAATTTGCATACAAATTGTTCTGAAATTTGCTAATGAAATTATAAAATATTTACTATCATTATTATTATTATTATTAATTAAGGTATTTAGTTTAGTGGACATTGTTTTATAAAAGGTGCAGTTATGTTTTAACTCGAATCCTTTTCGACTTCCGTTCAAAAAAGATTCGATTTCAAAGCCACGCACATCATTTGATTTTTATAAATTTTTTTAAAATTTAATTTTTATACATCTTACAACGTTTAAACACTCCAAAAAATAAATATTGTGTTAGTACTCGTAATGTAAACATTTAATTAGTTTTAGTTAAGTCGTAATTTAGTTTTTTTTTGTTTTTCTTTTAATTACATTTAATAGTTAACTGTTTGCGTTTAAAATTTCCATTTTTATTTTGATTTCAATTATGTTTCAATTTATAAAATAAACTGAATTAAAAATGTAATATTTTTTCTCATAAACTTTAAATTGTTTTCTATGCGTAAATTCATAAAATGTTTCGAAATACGATACAAAGGCATTTAGGTTTTTTTTTTGGTTTTTTTTTTTTTCCTTTTTTTTACACGTGTAAATGTTACATAACTTTGTTTAGCTTAAAAATCGTAGTAAAGTTGTAAAACTGAAAGTTTACGAAAAATTGTATTGCATACTTTTCAGGTGGTCGTATTCTCATAGACTTGCAGTGGATCATAGTAAACTTAACAATTAGTAGTGAAAATTAATGCAGAAAAATAGTAAAAAAATCTAAAATAATCCATTAAATAAGCCAGTGTCATTTCGTGTGAAATTGATTGAACTTTTGCTGTGTAAACTGGATCGGATTATTAGAAAACTGATTTATTTTTATGTGAGTTTAAAAATTAAATCAATTCAAAATTCATTTAAAAAATTGTAGCTATGTTAACATTGAATACATCAAATATACATTTAATTTGTTTTTGTTTTTAGAATCGCATACATGTAAGTGTATAATTAAAAATCGTTTTGATTGTATATGAAAGCTAATGAAGTTTTAAAGACTTTTATATAATTATGTATATATTTGTGTATATATAGTATTGTTCGGTTGGGCTTAAGGACGAAATATTTATAGTGCTGCTCGTGCTTGTGTTAGTGTGTCTGTGTGTAACAATTTAATTCACTTTCCGTTCAACTTATTTTATAAAATTACAAAAATAAATTGTTTTGTATTATTTTTGGTTCGAAATCGCTTCTCGTTAATATTTGGCATAGGTTGTACCATATTAAACTATTAAAATAGTTGATGAAACGTGGGTTCATTAGCTAGTTAAATATAGTCAAGTATATAACAAATACATTTCAAACTTAACTTGATTTTGTGAAGATACGCAGAAAATTAACAAATTAAGAAATTTAGTTAAATTTAAAAATATTTCTCAACCCAAAAACAGTTCTGCGCATCTCTAAACTTTAAAATTAAAAAACGAAATTAATTTCTTAACATTTGGCGTAGTTTATAAGTCTAATAGTTGAAATTTTTGTTGGTTTTTTTCGCTATTTAATAATTATTATTGTTGCTAAACATTTATTAGTTGTTAAAGATTGTGCCATTTTAGTTGGTATCTGGTAACTGGTTTAGTTGTTGTTAAACATTCGACTAGAATTGTACTACACAATAGTTTATAATCTAAAAAAAAAACAAACGGACCGCAATAGTACACAGGTATATGGTATATATATATATATAAACAATATATATATAGTATTCATATATGTATATATGCTTGTATAGGTTCTCTATAAACAAGTTGCGCATAAATCAACGCGTTAAGTAAAACATCAAAATTATGGTCAACAGCAGCAGCTGTACCGTCAGTTCCAGCCGCGAGGCTTTACCGCAATAGGTGAACAGTTCCTCCTGAAAGTAGAGAACAGGTGTAAATAGGTTTAGTTATGAAGAAAGATGGAACAGTTATTGATCTTTAAACCTACAAAACTGACTCAAAAAAGGTATTAAAAATAATCTTATAGACTTTTGGCTGGAAATTTTAGTTGCTTTCCTATTTCCCCAATTTACCTAACAACCTATTATGTACTCAAACTACAGTTCTCTTCAAACTTACATCCGGGTGCTCCGTGTAGCACTCCTCGATGCGCCGACGCTCGTAGAAACTCATGTTGAGCTTGTAGCAAGGGTATTCCGATTCGTAGGTGGTGATGCGCATGGGTTCGGTGGTAAGGCGAACACTTCGCGATGGCCGCAGTACATCGACGACAACCAGCACCAGATTCGAGTTGGGTATCTTTTTGACCAGAAATGGGCGTGTCGATGGCACCTTCACATAGTCATTGATGCCCACCAGAGATTCGGGTTGCAGTGAGTACAGTGTGGACTTCATGTCGCAGGGCTTGTAGACGGGCTCCTTCTCGGGTTCCTGAAATATGGCCTCACCATCGTCACCTACTTCCTTGGGTTTGGCCGCCGATGGTGAGTTACCTTCGCCCACAGCCACGTATTCATCCTCAATATTGTCCAAGTATTCCATAACTAAGCGTGAGAAATTTGTTAAGTAATGTTGTTGAATTTAGCTGGAAGTTATGTAACTTACAGGGTGCGCCATCCACCCACCACTGCACCCTTTGGTAGTGCCAGAAGAACTGCGCGATTAACCATTTCCAGGCCAGACCCAGCACTTTTAGGGGCTACGAAATTTGGTAAATTTAAATAAGTTTTCCAATAAACAGTGCTCTACTTACATGGAGCAGACTGTGTGCATCGCTGGGGGTTGTGGGCTCCTCCTTGCAGAGCGCCTGGAAGTCGTAGACATCGACGCTCAGGAAGATGCCCTTTTGGACCATGGCAGCCATAACATCGCCATGGAATTCGCCAAAGAATTTGCCGGTGGTGTTGAGATTTTGGCCGACCACAATGTAGGCATTGTTATCGATAACCACACAATCGACATCGTCATCCGTGCAAATGGGCAAACAGTTGTTGCACTAGAAACGGAAATAAAATTATAACAAAGTTTTGTATGTTTATCGATAACCAAACATATCGATACAACTAGACCTATCGATAACACTTACATTGTCCACAGCTGTGATGTTAAAGAATCGATCCCACATGCGTGCATGGGAGAACTGGAAACCCACGACACAGGCCGGCGCCTCTTTGCCTCCATCCCTGGGGAAAATGGCGTGCGAGGCTGTAACCCTGAGATCGCTATCCTCGAGCGGGTCGTTGTAGTGCTTCACCGAATAGACAAAGCTCTCGGTGTTGTCCAGATGATGCTGCAATATGGCACTCTTGTACCACGTCTCATCAATGGCCGTCGTATGATAATCTCCAAATTCCCGATCCGTATCCACCTCCACCTCGCCAAAGATGAACTGCCAGCGGGTCAGTCCACTCATTGTGGCCACAAAACGCAGCGTAGCTCCAAATCTCTCAATCAATTGACGTTCCTTGTCGTTCTCAAACTTCCATTCGCCGTAGCTGAAATTGGTCACCTTCGCATCAAAGATGAGCAGATGCACCAGCTCCTTGTTGCAGTAGTAGGCATCATCGCCGAGGGTTTTGCGACCACAATTCACTAGTTGAAAAAAGGTAAGGAAACAGATATGTTAACTCTGATTACTCCTATTACATATTGTTGTAAGGGTAGTGCTCTAAACTCCTCTTGTATTGATCTAACCTTAAAAGCTATATACCAGCGATTTATCGTAAAAATTTCCCGACAAAGGCTTTTAAGCTCTCAGCTTATTTCGTGCAGAAAGTTATCTCAGCTTATTTGGTGCAGAGAGTTATATAGCCACTAACCATAGTGGCCATAGGAACCGTAGGTTAACCTTAAAGCTGGGTTCGAAGCACTAAACTACCCTATTTAAACCTATAAGTTTCTATTACTAATTTACTTACGATCGTCATTATCATCCCAATCGGATTCGTCTTCGGCATATTGCTCATTGAATTTCCAGTCCATTTTCATCATCTTTTCCAGAAACTCACGCAGTTCCGCTTCGGGTGACTCGATTTCATGACCCTCCAGATAATGGTACTTGCAATAAACCCTAATTAGATAAATATTATTAATATAAAGCTATACCCAATCAAATCAAAAACCAACTTACCAATCAGGATGCACCTTCCAGTTCTCGCCAATAAAGAACTCGGAAATGTTGACCTTCATGTGCTTGTTCTTGTCCACCTCGTCGCCCACCTTGATCCAGGTCTTACCATAATCACTGGGCATGACAATACCCAGTGTAAATGGTGTATTCGGCAGCGGAGCAAAGAAATAATCCTGTTTCTCCTCCGAAACACGACGCATTTTATCGTAGTGAAACTTTACGGAAATATCCTTAAATTCCTTGGCTTCATGGTGGACCATGGCACGCCTGATGTTCAGTATAGATTCACCTGGTTCACGTGGCGTTTGATCCTCAAAAAGATGTTCCACCTCTGAGAAATCGATGCTGTTATAGTTGGGATTCATTTTGCCATTGGACTGGAATTATGTGCTTAGTTATAGTATTGAAAGTCTAGTAAAGATTGGGTATTACTTACACCTATGGGTCGCAAATCGGGATGGAGCAGCACGTAGCCATTGTTGGACACCACAAAGGAGTAGCCATTGACGCCGAGCTGTTGAGTGAGTTGCAGAGATGTTTAGAGGATTATAGTTGGTATATATACTCAATAGGTTTACCTTATAGGGCAGCGTTAGCTTGTCAATGTCCTCGACGGGCACATCCGTACCGGCTACGCCTAGTAGGCGTGCCCGTCGATTGGTGCTGTTCTCATGGCGATAGGAGCGATCGAAAGCGGGTACGCCCACGGCTATCATAAGACGTGGTCTGCGTTCGGTGGAGTTCTTGGGATCATACTGAAAGTATTCGTTTAAGTACCGAGTTCTAGCTATAAAACAGCTAAAATACTCACCGTTTTGTCGGTGAAGGCGTGTGTCCACGTGGGCGGATGCTGTTCGTTCTGCAGCACTAGGGGCGTGGCAATGACATCCACATACTTGAGCACCTCCTCGTGCACCTCGTCCAAGGTCTGCACATGCGAGTAGTAGCCACGATTCAGACAGGCCATCCACTGGATCTCCCTGACCTTGGTCACCTCCTTGCCCAGCAGATAGGTAAAGATGCGCACGTTCATGCGGGAAGTGCCGTTCTCCCCATTACCCCAGTTATATCGTTCAAAAATCTCCGTCGTATTCCCAGCCACACCGTCGGTGACCAGCATAATGGCCTGGTTACAGGTGGATGTCTCATTGCAACGTCGTTTTATGTAGTAATTTTGTAGAATTTTGAAGGCATGCTCATAGGCCTGTGTTAGATTTGCATAATTTGATGGATCGGGTAGTTCGGCTATTTTCGAATTGAATACTTCAATATTTTCGGGTGTTGCCTGGACGAGGGCATCATTGAAGCACGGCACAATTCCCGTAACATTTTCCGAATACTTGAAAATGGTGAAGAAATCATTGTTCGAGAAGGTGTCCAGAATGCTGCGTATGGTGAACTTGGCCACATGATGTCGATGGCCGGTCATTGAACCCGAATGATCGAGTAGAATGACTATATCCTTGGAGCAGGTAGCCGTCTCAATGTACCAGGAACGCTTACGGCAATCATACGTATCGGCGTCGTCTTTGTTGGCCCTCGTATCGGTCCACTGGGCAGCTGGATAATGCCGTAGTATGCCCGTGTCGGAGCCAAAGTATTGCCAGGATAAAGCCGGGTCCGATTGATAGTTCTGACGGAATACCTCGTCCAATTGCTCCGACCATTGGATGGTCTTGAGCACGTTGGGTCTGCGATCCCAGACATTCGATGGCACATGCACCGAACTGTGCTCCGTGTCCACGGATATATTGTAGAAATGTGTGTCCGGATTGAGCTGAAGTTCCCGATACATATACTCATATTTAACCTCATTCTCCTGCAACTGCTCGGAGCTATTTCCACCATTGTATGGCGAATATTTGCTGGAGTAGTAGGTGAAATTTAACGAAGCATAGGTTTGATTGAATTCAAAATTCTCATTAACTATTTCCGCCTTCTGCTGTATGCAGCGCACCGCATCCATTTTGCGGGCCAACATTTTGCCCACATTTGCGGTTATAGATCGGATCAGTTCGGTGCCATTTTTTAGCTCGACGCGGGCATTGAACTCTTTGTATTTCTCCTTTATCTGCTGCGATTTGGTTATCTTTTGGGCCAGCAAAAACAGTTCGTCTCCGAACTGTGTCGCCCATTTTCCAACACTGAAACGGTAAGAAGAAGAACATTCATTAAATACTGTTTTTATTTGACTTACATTTATAGGAATACAGGAAATCGCAGCGTTTGAAAACAATCTGGCAACACCGCAGCAGCTAAATGTCAACCACCTGTCGGCCAACAAGGCCTCTAATTTAATTAGCGCACATGTCTGTCACGAGAGTGTCGGTAACAAGTGCCAGACGAGGTAAAGGGTGCGGTGCAAAGTCTTTCTGCCAGCGTATGTGTGTGTGTGTATGTGTTTGTGTCAAAGAAGGCAGCGACGCGCTGCTACGCTGGCAGCGAGCAGAAACAGCTGTGAAGTGTCTTGCGCTCGCGACTGTGAGAAATCAACAAGTGCCTAGTTAATGCGCGCGCAAGTTGTCAAGCAAAAGCTCTCTTAGCACTCAGCCGCTCTTAACAGTCTGCGCTCTTAAAAGCCTGCACTCTTAAACTTTTATAGTGCGCTGTAACTTTGACTATATTAGTTCTTACAAACAATTCAACTTTAATAGTTAATAAACAATGTTTGATTTATTATAAGTTACTACTAAATACTTTCGTTTAATAATTACAAAACTTGTAGACTAATTAAATGTTATCTTTAACTCATTCATATACTTATTGTTTAGTTATTTACACTGCAGGTCATTCAAGAAGCGTAAGTGCTGTTCACTGCGCTATGCTCTTGTCGCTTTGGCAGCAGAGCGCACCTGCGCAGAGCGCATAACTTAATCTCTCTCATGATCTGTTAATTTCGCTCTCTTTCGTTCTACGCTCTTTTGCTAGTTGCTTTTGCAGTTAGCGCTGCCGGCGTCGCTGCAGCGGCCATTTTCAATTCAATGCTTTGGCCGTTGCCGCTTTGCCTTTGACACAGTTATTCAGCCTGCGTTCAAGTGCTGCCTGCCTGCGTTTGTCGGCGCTGTCGGCTATCGCTGCCGCCAAACACTCAAGTGAAATTTGATGTTGGCATTGTTGTTGTAACGAGCTTTTTATTTCATTTTGGAGTTGTTCAATTAAATTTGCGACAAGCACTTTCCTTTGTCACACAGACCACTGTACACTGGAGGCCTTTGTCTGCTTGCCCTCTGCATTGTTTTTTGAACAAGAGATCCCGTTATCTATATCAAATCTGTTGCAAAGCTTTCAACATTGACAAGTTTTGCTTTGTTGGTGTATTCTGGTTTCATTTAGTTATGGATACCCTTTAAAAATGTGTAGCAGGAGTATGTTAATTTGTGCTTGATTTGGAAATTTGTCAATAATAATTATTTAAAAATAAATTTGGAGTTTAGTTTAGCTATTTCTTTAAAGTTTTTACAACTTTATGTAGAAGTACAGGGTATTTCCCATGCCATATGTCCGTAATAAGCATAAATACATAAAATTGCTGCTATTGTTTTATTATATGTCAGTGCTATAAATGTTTATATGGCCACTTGGTCTAAATTAATGGCATATTTTATGAGCCTTGGTGATAATCTTTTACTACATTTAAAATAAAATATGCTTTAAGCTTAAATATATACATTTTATCTATAAAAAACTATATTTTATGCTTTTTGATGCTTTAAATATAAACAAGATAATATATTTATGCTTTAGGTATAGAAAAATCTCTTTGATAAAGTAAGAACTAAAGAATTCCCAGCCAGTTAACCCAGTTTTCACACTATGCACTCTGCTATACCTTTCTCTTCACATGTGTATATGTGCTCAACCCATCGGTGTATTCTAAAAGATGATATCATTGTATAGTTTGAAGATCCACGGCTCGCCCGCAAGAAATTCATAATTAATCTGACTAAATGGACGTGTATAGCCAAAGTAATACATTGTTGTTTTTTATTACCTTCTGGCACTGGGCGTTGCTCCAAATATAGTATACATTCGATTTGAGTTAAAGGATTGGTCAGTTACTGCGTATATAGAAATGCATGTCAAAGTCTAATTCAACTAGAGGTAAACAGTTAATTACTTAAACTACATATTTACTATTTGATTTAATTACATTTGTTAATTGTATTTACTTAGGCTGTGCCTGGTAAGTTGGTTAGTTCGCTTAGGTTTAATTAAATTGACACGCCTACTTGGGAGGAGTATGTATGTATATATATGTATATATACTCTACTCTAGCTATGGCGTCAAATTAACCGCACGGCTTTCAGCAGCCCCACAAAATGCCCAATAAAATATGCATTACTCGCAAATAGCTGGGATCTAAGGTTTGTATGGTTTTCAGCTGGCGTTACCTGCTGTGCGCTCCCAAGTCAACATGTCTCACAAATAATTCCTTTATGTGACTTGAGTAGAAATATAGGGCCCCAAAACGCACCCAGCCAGACGGCTGTATAAAAACAAATGGAAAGCAGTCGGCGAGAGTGGCTAAATTGTGGGGAAATACGCTGGGAAGCACACTCACACACGCACACCAAACACAGACACACTCACACACACACAGATGCCCCTACATATATATATTTACACACTCAGCAACGCGACAAATGAAAATTCAAGACAAAACAGAAAATGCGTAAACACGCAAAGAGCAAATAGCTAAAAAAAATATGTAAAAATGTTCAAGTTGTGTGAGAGCACGACTAACAAATACTCTGTATTAAATTAAAAAAAAAACTGTGCTAAAATTAAATATTTAAATAATATTTAAAGCACGAATTTTATACTACATAAAATTACCAAATTTATTCAATTGACAGCTGCATACAATTTTCTTTAAATTTTATTTTGTTTTTTATTTAAGATAAATAAACTTTTTTTAAATGAAATAAATAATTTATGAATTACTTTTTATATTTTTGTGTTTTTTTTTTTTTTTTTTTTAATATATCTTAATTCTGTTCTATTCTATTTTATGATTAAATATTTAAACACTTGAATTTTAGAAGTGATCCTCAGAGAACGAAGTGTTTTAAACCGCTTAAAGCTCACATTGTGCTGATATGTTGGCAAACACTTTACCACTGAGGGACTTATCAGATGAGTCCTAGAGCTCGTAGTATAACCAAATTTGTGGGCACTAAACAGCTCAATTTGGTGGCCAAGGATTCAACGAATTTAATAATGTTGGTGGAGAAAATGAGGCAACATTTTATTTAAATAAACTTATTTTTATGAAAAATATATAAATAAATAATTTAATAAATGTAGAAATGGATGAGTTTAAATGTTAAATTTATGCACTCAAAAATTAACTACAAATGTTTAAGTCTATCATGCTTTTTGCTTTATACCCTGCAGATTCCCAAGGCGCACATGCTCAACTCATGACACAGGAGGGTAAACGCTGAGAAACGTGTCGAGGAGGCGGCTGCCAAAAAAATTAGCATAAAGTGTACGAAAAATTAACGAGCGACAACGAGAACGACAACGGCAGCATAACGAGGACGACGGGGACGGGGACGGGGACGAGGACGAGCTAGACCTGAATGCTGATGATGATTAAGATGTTGATTATAATGCGAACACGCCCACTAATGCACTTGATTTAAAACCGCCAAAAAAACTCCCAAAATACTTTAAATTTTGATGTGAGTTGTGGGAAAACTTACGCTTCATCTGCCGCGGAGGCCTGGACCAGCATGGGGGAGTAGGAGGCGGGGCCGCCATGAGGCGTTGCTAGCGGACCGCAGATCAGCAAAAATAAGAGCGGCTGCGAGGCAAGAAATGCGGTCAAAATGACAGCAAAATGTGTCATCAACTTTTCACATGTACCAAACATTTTTCTAGCATTTTCCGGTCTTTTGTTTGCTGCTGGTTGTGCACACCCGCACGCACACACACACGCACGCACTCACACTCTGTTTACACCAACACTAAACGCTTAGCAATTGCATGTGCATTAACATTTTTTTTGGCTAAAATCTTGCTACCCAATTTGGTATACAATTTTGGGTGGAGTCGCGACGTCAGCAGCGACGCTGACGCTGGCGCCAGACGTTGAAATTTTTCACAATATTTTCTTTTCACCACACAGACAGGAGGCGTATGCGTAATACAGTTAACAAACTTTAAACGTTTCAAACGTTTAAACGATTTTTGAATATTCGACGTAATTTTCGTTAATTTTCTTTCATTTGATTTTCAGCTGCAAACCGAATTTAGTTTTCCCTCAGCTGTGCGTAGAATTTTCTATATATAAACCATTTGCTCTTAGCGCGGCCCGTCGTTTTGATTACACATATGGCACACTGTCACTGTACGCGTGTGTGTGTGCTTCTGCTCTGTGTGAGTGAGTGAGTGTATAGTGTGTGAGCTTTTCAGCTTTCAGCTTTCCGCCTGATTTCGGCTACCGACAGACAACGTTGAAGAGCTGCGAGTGACTGAATTCAAAAAGTTTATGCGGCCTGGTATAACCTCGCAGGCAATAAGAGAGAGCGCGTGAGTGAGCGAGAGTTTTCTCTTTACCTGCCCATGTCCTATTTATAAATACACTCTCTCGCTTGACGCTCTCTCTTTCGTTGACTTACTTGTTTACATTTGCTTGGGCAACGGCACAGCTGTTTGGGGAATTTCTTCTCGCTTTTGCCTATTGATTTTGTCATGAGGGAATCTATTTGATAGTCTCCTTTCTTATTGCCTGCTCCGCTTTGTGCCGCACGTTCACAACAGAGAGCCCAATATCTGTGCTCTGAGCGCATCAATTGCTGAGCGCGAGCATCAGTTTCTTGAGTAAGCTATTTTTTTTTTATTATTATTTTCTTTATTTTTATGACACTCCAGTTTTCGACTGCGTGCTTTTTATTTATCTTTCTATTTTCATATGTTTATCTTGGCGTATTTATGGGCCATTGGCAATTTTAAATTGAATCGTTTGAGCGTACTTATGTTTAAAATGATTTTATGCTGAGGTGTGTGAGTATTTTAAGTACTTAATACATTTATATATATTTTTAAAAATATATTTAGACAGCTTTTAAGCTGGAACTCTACTCTTTTGATATTTATTTATATGAAACTAGGTAAATTATTTATTTAAATGAATATTTATTTAATTGCTTTTAAAGACTTGGATCTACAATTTTTGTACAAGCTTAAGGACTCAAAGGAATTATATCTTCAACAAATTTTTTGGCATGTTAGATTTAAAGTCATTTAAGCCAACTAAATAAATATATATATTTTATTTATTTTTCTCAATTTATTTATTTAAATGTTTTTTTATATCGCATTCCAATGCTTCTGAAGTAATTTATTATAATAGCCTCTTAGTCAGCATTTAAAGCCATCAATATTCACATTCGCGCTATGCAAAAGCATTTAATAATTATTTAAGTCACAAATCCTTTGAAATTGCTGAACGATTTTCAGTTTGACGCCCAAAAAAGTTGCCAAATTAATGGTTTGGAACAGAAATGAATTATGTTACTGTCAATAATGAAATTAAAAGCTGTTTAATTAATGCAGCATGTCTCACATTATTAAGTGATATATTTAAAATTTGATTAAAACAAATTAGCGTTAAGCTCTTTTAATGCCATGAATAATTTATTCAATTCCAGCGCCGTGGGAATTTTCGCAACGAAAAGCATTTTTTTGGCAGAGCTCAGCATGATAAACCAATTCATATGGCAGCACAGACACATAAACAAAAAAGAAGCAAACAAAAAAGTACAAGTCTGTGCCTGTCGCAGTCACGACTCGCACATCACGTTAAGGACATGTGGAAAAGCAGAAGGAAACTCTGCGTATAAAGGGGGATGGGGGGTGGTTGGGGGCGTAGGCCACTGCGGAAAATTCAGCCCAAACCAACAATGCGGCAGAGCACGGACCACATAAATGACGATGATCATGATGACGATGACGATGATGATAATGACAACACACTTAGTCAAATTTTTAATGAACTCAACAACGTTTTACTTTTAAAAACGAGTCAGAAGGGGCAGCATGGAGCACGCGCGACTTTAAAATACTCAGAGGCAGTAGAATTAATATTTTGACATAATAACATGTGAAATATTATTTAATTTAATTTATTTATTTATAAATGTTGTCGTGCTTGTCATATTTACATGTTTTGTGGATAAATTTGGTCAAAGAACATGCAATTTTTAGCTATTAGAGCCAAATAAATTACAGCTGCTTGCAAGCCGCAAGAAAATTCAGTTAGTTTCCAGCTTATAAGACCCTTTTTCTCACAGTTTTTAACAAGTAGCAGAACAAGAGCAGCCACGAAGGCAGACGGACGAGAAAAGGACACTTCTCTCAGTGCAGCAGTCTGCAGTTGCTGCTGCTTGTTAGTGGCACTTTTTTTCCACAAACATCTTTTGAGGTGGGCTTTATTACGAGCTGACATTTTAACATAGCATACTTTTTAGGGCACCCAACAGCCACACACTCACACACACACACACAGACTCTGCATGATAATGAACATAATATGTGGCATAGACAGACAAATACTGCAAATGATTAAGTGTGTGACTAGGTGTGTGTGAGTGTGTGTGTGTGTGCTATGCGAACCTTTATGAACTTAAGTGTCTTGCAAAAGGTAATACTTGAATTTCTAGCTTGTTTGCAGTAAATTTATGAGCCATAAAACTGTGCACAAGTGTAGTCTACTTTCGGGCGCCTGTGAAAACTCACATACCCTCGAACGTCTGCTGATTACACTTTAATAACACGTCACTGATACGAACTCTTAATTAGTATAAAGCAAAACACAGTAATCTACACCAAACAGCTTTCAGCAACTCACTAGACAAGCAGCAACAACAGCAAAGAGCACAGCATAAAGGAAAACAGATAAAAGAAAAAGGAAAACAAAAGTAAAACAACTTCAATAATTGACAGTGCAGAAAAAAAGGAAAAACCAATCGAATCGTATGCCTTGAAGCGTATCATAAACTTTTAGCAATTGGAAACTTTTGCCTCTTGTTTTTTTTTTTGTTGGTCTTCATTTCTTCTGTTGTTTTTTCTTGGCTCCCCGGAGGGCAATCGCTACGACAATATTTCGCCATAAGAACTTGTGTTTTTTGTCTGCCATAAAGAATGGCAAACGAATTGATAATCAAGAAAATGATAACAAAAGCTGAGACAGCAGGAAAACTGGAGTGAGGTGCCTTTTGTTTTTGCTGAAATCAATTAGTGTGAATTATAAATGGAGAAAAGTGTGTGGAAGCTTTCAAAATTTAGCGCTGTAAAATCAATAAAATATGCTTGAATAACTTTTATTAAGAAAAGTTAAAAGTGGAATGAATTTAGATGTTACAAATAATTTTTATTACTACGCTTACACCCTGTTTCTTGCGCCACTTTTGCAGTGAACACCCTGTTTTAAAATAAGCAAACACCCATCAATTGCTTGAGCAGTCATCTATTTTTCATTTCACTTCGTTGCTGCTTGCTACGGTCACCGGAGCAACACCAACAACAACGACTACAAGGACAGCAGCAACAAAGACTGCTGCTTAAAAAATATATACAAAAAAAAATGGAATGAAATGAATGAAATAAAAAAATAAACTGTTAAGAGCTTGACACCAGTTTCTGTTGTCATTTACCTTTTGGTTCGTTGCCAATTTCATGACAATTTTTGCTGGCAAAATGTTTTTTACTCTTTTTTATTGCCTTGAATTTCTGATGTATTTATTGAAATGCACTCTCCTTCGTTTGTAATGGAAACAGACATTTGGGTGCCAGCATGAGCGGCTTCCTTTTTTGTGGATTTAATGCAAAAAATTGTATATATTTTTTTTTATAGCATCAGCTTAAAAAAGGGGAGTTTAACGACCACGCCCATGGTCAGCAGCACGACCACGAGCACGATTTTGTTGCTTGTTACTTACAGTTGGTTGGCAATGCTTTATGTGGCAATGGCCAACATTTCGTTTTGACCACAAGTCCTTAACCAAAATGTAGCTGGCAACAAACAAAATGCTGTTCACGTGCTCAGTCACTGGAAAAATCAGTACTCATTGGGAAACAACAGAGAGACAAGCAGAGGGAAAGAGGGAGAGTGAGGGAGAGAGACTGGGAACAAGTGAGATGTTTGAATGTCCTTTGGCGACATTGAACATTAACTATGACAGCTATGGCGCTATAGTTAAAGCCCTTATATACACATAGTATAGTAGTTACCATACGATTTAATTGCATATCAGCTGCACAACGAGTCAACCCAGCTGAACTTGCCGGCAGAGTAGCATAATTTATGGACTTGTGCCCATTTTCAGTGACTTTGCCATAAATTATGACCACTTTGGTGCGTGTCCTTGTATCCATTTTTCTTTCCCTTTTACACACAGCTCTGTTCACACTTTATTGTCATCACGCTCTCGCTCTAACTCTCTCTTTGCATCTCTTCTTTCCGTATACACACCCAAACACACACACACAGTGACACTCTGTGTGAAATGTGATTAAATAATGTGAGGCCCGAAATGTCCTCATTTAGCCGTCCGCAATTTAATTAATTTATACTTTAGCTAATTTGTAATTAGCACTATTTGCAAAAACATCTACATCATTGGCACGTGCTCCACTCCGTGGTGACCTCTGTAATTTTGCACTGTTTGCGGCTTTTGAAACCACAAACCTCCAATTAGTCGGCCATTAATTGTGTTATGTTTGTGACAACATTTGGACACAGTTTGTGTTTGATTTCTGCATCGAATTCGAATCAAAACTGCAATTATGTAAATGGTTATGTTTGGCGAAAGTCATGCTGGTGCAGAAATTCAGCCAAGTAGGTTGATTTTGCCATTAAAATTGTAGTTCAAAATGTTTTGTGCTGAACCAAATCGGTATTTTAAATTCCTGACTTCACAACGAATTTGTTTTGAGTTTCAGTAGTAAATATTCCAGACTGAATACTTTCGCTTTAAGCAGTTTTAAAAATATTGTTCAGTAAATATTGAATATGTTTGGAAAGTTTTATTTAATAATTCAAAGAATGAATATGAAAAACTTTTGCTACGCTTACAAGCAGATGAATAGTCCTTATGTCTTTTAATTATCAAATCAATAATAACACTACTTTACATAGTAATAAACATAATTATGAAGTTAAGGGCCCTAACTGCCAAACGATTTAATTTAATACGTGCGCATAAAAGCATGCAATAGTTTCTTATTTCGCCCTCTAAGCCTGAACTACGGGAGTTTCTGCTTGCGGCTTGTCAATGCTGTTAAGGAACACAGATAATTATAGCATCATTTTTAAATACATATTAACACCAAATGGCATCAAAATCTTATATATTATGTACGCGAAAAGTCTCAATTGCCCAACGATTTAATTTAATACATGCGCATAGAAGTATGCAACGTTTTTTATTTCGCCCTCTAAGCCTGAGTAACGAGTCTTTCTGCTTGCGGTTTGTCAATGCTGTTAAGGAACACAGATAATTATAGGATTCAGCCAAAACGCACTCAAGCCAAACGGAATTTCACGCCAGTTGTAGAAACTTTAAGCCGGCTTAAGCCGAATTTGACCGCATTTAATCCGCACAAATTGCCCCCGAAATGTTAATCCATAAATGTTCCGACATCAACTTGTGCCATTCGAAATGCTTTTGGACTACACAGTTGAATGCCAAGGCAAATTTTGCTCGGCTGTTACTTTTATTTGGGAAAAGTTCTACTTTGGTTTTTAATTAGGTGTGAGAGCTTTTTTGGCCATATTTTCATTGACGGCTTTTGGCCTGAATCGCAGTAGCAATTTGCTTAATTTATCCTTTCAATGATTAGACAGCTCCTGCGCTGGCATGTTAAATTAATTTGTGCGATTTCCAGCTGAAAAGATGCCCACTTGGCACAAGACACGGACACTTTGGATGCTTCAAGTTTAATAAATTGTTTTCGGTTTCGGGTTACAGGCAACTTTATGAAACAATGGGGCTAAATATAGAAACTCTTCCACAATCGATAATTGCTTTGTTGGCCAGAAAATCAGTTAAGATTAAGTTGAATTTAATGAACCAAACCAGTTTGGTAGAACGAGGCTTATTTAAATTTATTGATTGGGTGTTAAAGGGCTTAGCGGAGATTTTTTTTTTTAAGTAACAGCCACTTTAATGTAGTGTTAATGGTTGTTAATGCGTATATATTTTTGTATGTTTTA
Organism: Drosophila dunni; assembly: GCA_018152125.1. Classification (NCBI taxonomy): domain Eukaryota; kingdom Metazoa; phylum Arthropoda; class Insecta; order Diptera; family Drosophilidae; genus Drosophila; species Drosophila dunni. The sequence goes on along the minus strand of JAECXC010004138.1, from coordinate 887,945 downwards.
ATATTTTATTCAAAATAGATTTATGATATTGATACCATTACAAAAACATTATTTTTTCCTACTCCGGTTATGTAAATTTTCGTTTATTTCGGAAAATACCTTCAATTAATTTCCATTGACAGTGAACGTTGACATTTAGTGAAGACTGTAGGCGTAGGCACTGTGCAGCACAGTACAGTTAGTTGCTGGCTGGTTGAAAGCTCCCTTTGTCTGACTTGACTGATGATGGCCGTTATATGATTCATGAACATGGACCAGACATGCAACCAATTTAATCTCTTTTTTCGTCTTTCTTTTTTCCTCTTTTTTTCTCTTTTTTGCTGACGTTCTAGGCACAGTCGCCTTGAATGTGACACAAGAGCAATTCACCAAAAAATGTACTGAAAAGAAATCAATCGGGAAGCGCAGAGAAACGTGAGTTAATTACAAAATGCACAGCAATGTGTATGGGAAAACATTTATCTGAGCTAGAAAGTCCATTAGATTGCATAGCTCGGAAACAAGTGTGGACTTTTGTCGGATTTCGCTAATTGCTGGAATTCTGAGCTCTAGATTTTTTAAACTCAGTTGAAATTTTCCGGAAAACTTCAACAGTTTTCTGTTTCCAGTTTCTGAAAGTATTCAAAGGCTTTTAAAGTCTGTCTGAACAAAGGTTTGAGAATTGGGTTAATATTTTTTAAATTTTCGCTATTAAAATTATATTTTTTACTACTATTTCTATAAATTTCCCTGCTACTATTTCTATAATTTATACTACTTCTATTATATTTGCTACTTTTTCGTAGTTTCTACTACTATTTCTATAATTTGTACTACTACTTTTTTTATACTACTTTTCTTTACTACTTTTTCGATAGTTTCAGTTATATTTCGATACTATTTACTAGTATTGTGTTTTCTTTTACCATTTTCATATTTCCACTTGGTTTTTTTTAAATTTTAACTTCTTATAAAACTTTTTTACAACACTGTCTGTACTGTCCTCTTTTACAGTATTTCTAAAATGTTTACTACTACTATCATTTCAATATTACTATCACTATTTTAGTAATATCTGCTATATAGCTTAATATGTATAATTAATTTATATAATTTTAAGTTATTATACAATTATTTAAAATAAATTTAAGTGTATTTTTAAATAATTTTATCGACTATCCATAATTAAAATATATTGCCACAAATTCTAGGTCCAAATCGCTAAAAAATAACATTTCTTCAACTTCCATTACAGTTTTAATGTTTTGTTTACTAAGTTCTATTATTAAAACCACTTATCTTTCAACTATTTTCATCTAAACAAGCTAATCAATATGCCTTTTCCTTCCCTTGAACTTTTTATAACTTGTACAAACTTTGTATGGATGAACGTAATATTAAAAGGTACTAAATTACTTAAGCCATAATGCAATTAGGTTCACAACAGCTCCATCGAGAGACTTGAGAATCTTTTGCGTTTTACTTACACGTTTGAGCCAAGTTAAGCCTTCAGGGTAAACTCACCTGACAAGGTAGCTGAGAACAAAGACAAAGCCAAAGAAAAACGTGTTGAGAGACTAAGTAGTTGTCATTATGCAACTAATTAAAATGTCAACAATGGAAAAGTTCAAGATGCACAAGCAAATAGTACAGATGTGCATGTGTGTATGCATTTACTAGTACATATACTAACCCATAAAATGGTATAAGTACTAAACTGCAGTTTAAAGTTGGCTAGCAGAATCAACCGTTTAGTAGAACAATCGAAACACGTCAGAAGAACTTGTGACAATTGTCAGTATTGTCAACACTTAGCCTGGCATTTGTGTGTGGGTGTGTGAGTGTGTGTTTGTGAGTGCATGTGTGTGTAAATAAACGCTTGCTTGTGGTGGTGTGGGACTTTGTGCTCCGTTGGTTTGAATATTCATATGACCAGAATAGAGATGGGCGTGTTTGATATTGGTTTTTTCGAGTTTTAAACACGAACATTTATGAGGCAATCAATTTTCTCATATTGTTATTTGTTATCTTTTTCATTGCTATATAAGGCTCAATAAAGAGGTGTGTTTTTGGTAAGACCTTCATGAATTTTTAGTTTAAAATGGTGCACAAATCCTTACGTAGTTATGTAGTTAATTTCTGAAAACGGTCGTGTCCAGTTTGACTTTGCTTTTTAACTATTAGGAGACTCTAACAAAAAGAAAAATAAAAACAAATACCTCAAAAATAATAATAATAATTTCGTGATTAGAATATTGTACAATTTAAATGTTAGTTTTAATAATGAACTACATTTATTGCATTATTCATATTATACTCTGATTCTAATATAATAAGTTGAAAAATGTCTTACGAAAAGTTTCTCAAAATAAACTCAAACCTATCCAATCTACTCCCTTCCCTTCCCTTCCTTTTCCATCCCTTCACTTTCTTTCCCGTCCCTCTTTATTATACAGTAATTTCAAAATAAACCAAAATAAAATTTCTTCACTACTTTTCTTCATTTTTGAGCAGCTCTATCGTTTTTTTTAACTTCACCCAAATTAATTTTTTTTTAGGCTAAATGAACCTTTCTGCCCTCATATGGTATGACACAAAGTAATCTATCTATTGTTAAAATATGAAAAGACTTGTTCGACTACCTTTGGCTCGTGTTTAAGTAAAGAATCGCTCATCTTCAGCTGATGATAAAGCTGTTTTTGCCTTGTGCATGTATTAGTGGCTGACGTTCATGCATTATGCAATTGATGGAACAACTAAAATGCCAACGTCGAGCAGCAAAACCAAAATGCGAATGGAATATATTTCAACTGTCAAAGGGCAATTGGGAAAACTATTGATTTAATTGAAAAGTCTCAATGATGAGAGACTAAATTTAGCAGGAAACGGCTTTAACAGAAAATGGCTTTAACAGAAAATTTAAATATACTTAAAGTCGATAATTACTAATGTAGTCTGCAAAGTATACATACATTTTGTGAGTAGTTTGTAGATTTATAAAAAAACGCATTAAAAACCACTCTTTAGTATTTAACTGTTAATTTCATTTAACTACTTAAACTATTACTAGTAATATATTTTTTAAGCGTTGTCCTTTACTTGGTTTAGGAAAACGGAAGCCAAGCACAACTGTGAGCTTTGAAGCACTCCGAAATGAGCTTTACTTAGCTTTTACTTACGGAAAGAACCACGACTAAAATCGCAGAAGCTTTAAGCAACAAAAATGGCGCATAGTAGTGGTAAATTACCATAGATGGCGCTTAAGTGCTGCACAAACTGTTGTGGGACATAAAAGTAAGAGTTTTGACACTTACTGCGCTCTTTTAAGTAAACATTGGATTAAAAAAACGTACTATTTTTATTTAAATGTTCATCGAATAACTCTTAAAATATGAATTAAATTTTTATACAATTTTTATAACTTATAAAAAGCAATTAAAAGGAATTTTTAAACCTTTTTTACACAAACTACAACAATCTAAGGAAAGAGTAGTAAACATGCCATAAATGAGCTTAATTTAATTGTTTGACATGGGTTAAACAATGCGAATGTGTGTGGTTGAGTATAGAAATATTTAATTATTTATCATTAATGCACAATTATTGATATAAATGCAATTTGGTTACACGTAATTAAATTGCTTTTAACCAGCTTCTGGCGTGCATGAAATGTAATTTATCTCCTGTTAAATCCATTATAATAAACTTTTCGAATTAACGACTTTTCAGTTGGAGTTCAATCATATTTGCATCTCGTAAGAGCATTCAGTTAAATGAATTTTCTTTCGTCTCTTTGAGTAAATTAAATTTTTTTTTTTTGCTTTGATTTATATGTGCATTGAAATGAAGGCATAAATAAATATTTTCCATTTTTTTTGTTAAACAAGCTTTCAGTCAAAAGCGAAGCAAACATATTCATCATAAATTCCTACAAATATTGTAAGGAAATAAAGGAAATTATTGTACAACAATAAACAATATTTTTTATTTATTTTATTTTATTTCATTTTTTTTCTTTATCTTTTTTAACAAAAAGAATTCAGAGCATGCAACACGTACTAAATAAAATGTCATGGAAATGTACTCAACGATTTCCTTGTCCCGGGGCACAACAATCAGACAAAGTAGTCACTGAATGGACAGACCAGAAGAAGTAGGAGGAGCAGAATAAGTTAAAGAAGAGGAGGACGAGGAAGAGGTGGAAGAAGATGAAGAACATAGCTCGTCACAGAATGCAGTTGAGTCATGCAGCGAGCGACCCGAGCGATTATCATTTATTTACAGACAGCACTGCCACATACGAGGGCTGCCACAAAAGTACGCAGCGCGACTGGCTGCTTGAATGAAGTACACAGAGAGAAAAATGTAAGACCAAGGAAAATAGAATAATATAATAAAATAATACAATGAAATAAGTACACAGTGAGAAAAATATGAGACCAATGAGTATAGAATTTATTTAAATATGATCAAATTGGAATTTGGTCGAAAAACAAAGTATTTATTTTAAAAATAAAATTATTGAATGAAATAAAAATTCTGATCGCACGTTTCAACTTTAAAGTTTATAAATATTATAAAAACCAATTTAACTACTGTAGTTTTTAATATAATTTTAATTTCAGTTTTATTTTCAATAATAAACTGTCGTCTAGTAGCTGTTTAAAGTTAATTAAAATTGCAGATTTTTGAAAGCAGTTCTCTGACTACCCTCGCACATCACCACTACACAAAAGTTCAGCTCAAAATTTGCAAAATTTTATGCATAGTTAATGAGCCAAGCACATTTTTATTAATTTAATAAAAGTGGACTATGAATGGTGTTAAAAGGGGTTAAGTCGTTTTGCTTAAAGATTTAAAGCAATTTATTTAAAATTAGATAAAATGAAAAATTTAACACTTATTAATAAAATTGGAAAAATTATGTAATCTGAAAATTGTTGTAGGTAAGGATTTTTAGTTTAAAAAAATTCTTTCATTTGTTTAATTTTATTTTAAGATACATTTGTGGAGTAATATACATATGTATTTATTGTAGCTAAGAATATTTTATTTCTATCACTTTACAGTAATAAAATTATTAAAAAATGTAGCTGACCAACAGAAGTTTTATATAGAAATTTTCGACAGTTTTAAAGTATTTTTTTTTTTTATTTAAAAAAATTATAATTACAGTATTTTTGGCAGTCATGTGATTTTTGCAACTACCTAAACAAAGTGATCACTTGCTCAGCAATTAAAGAAATCGACTGACTGCAGCTCGATTCTTCCGGCTAGTCAGCAAACAGTATTTTTTGTATGGTATATGTTACGGTACACTAAAATACCCAAAGTCACGTAGTTACGGCGACTAGTTTATTGGTGGCACGATGAGACAACGTCCAGGACGACGAGCACGAGTAGGACGAGGAGAACTAGGAGGACTACGAGAACGATATATGCAATGCGACTGAGACTCATTTTCAAAAGTTGTTCGCATATATTTTATGCAATTTAATGCTGCTGATAATAAAATGTGCACCAGTTTGCCCGATATATATATTTACTTATATTAGGGGGGGACTTTTATTTGCTGGTGTCATGGCGCAATGGAAATTATTCATGGGCTTAAAAGTGTTTAATAGAATGCCGAGCGGAGTACGCCCTAATAATAAGTCCACTGTGAGTTTTGTATGTAAATGGTGTGTATGTTTTTCCCGCCCAAAAACTGTGGCAATTTGCAGCGATGGAGGAGCAAAATTACAGTCGAGGTCCGGCACAGGATGCAGGACACAGGACACAGGACATTTAAGGACCCATGGCTGCCTCCAGGCTGTGTACCCAAAATTTATGTGGCTTGCGTGACCTTCGTGCGTTTGTGCGTGATAAATCAATTTCATTGCAATTTGTAATTGTGTAAAATGTATTTTCAATTTGCGCCATTGCATTACAAGCACCCCAAAAACCAAGAGGGAGCTGGCTATAAAGGAAGGCAGAGAAGTAGAGGGAGAGAAGGGGACAGGGAGAGAGAGGGAGAGACTTTGCAGAAACGCATGATTTTGGTCACATTTCCAATTGTCAATGAGATTTCAAAATTTGCTAAGATTTATGCGTATATTCCGAGCCGCACGCATACAATAACATTTTGTCCATTATGTCAAGCAATTTCTATACCATTATCTATGCCCCAACCCCCAATCCCCCACAGTGTGTGTGTGCATATGAGTGTTGCTGTATTTGTAAATTTCTGCTTTTGGTTTCATGATTTATGCATGCGGCTAGACTTAGAGACTGGGCTAATTGCATTTGCCTCAATCTGACTTGAGAAATTTCCTGACTATCATTGAATAGCTGTTGCATTTTCTCTAATTACTTATCTACAAATTTGTTTGACAAATTTAAGTCGATTTGATTGGCTTAAAGTGCGGAAAAACAACTATTTAAAGTGTCGCTATTTGAGTGGAGAAAGGGTTCAGTAATAGAAATTTAATAGAAATATTTATAGATAAAGGCTTTAAATATAATGTTATTTTTTAGACCACATACTCTTTTTTAGAGCACGGGGTCTAATAAATTAAATCGGCAAATTAAAAGACAAACTTACACTCCAGAAATAAGTCTGTTTGCAGCTACTAATTATTTACTTTTAAATAATCTTGACTGCAATTTGATCAGTCTTGTATTTGATTTTTAAATGAATTTTTATTTGTGCATAATTATTTAAATTGTTGGAATTTTGGCAAAAGTTTATGTTGAAGGTGATGGCGTGCACAAAATTTGTTAATTAGAGTTGAGCAATGTGAGTGCTGAAACTGGCAGCAGCTTTTGTTTATTTACTCGCATTACAGGTATTTAATTTATTTAGACCGTTTACACACACACATCTACCCACACACACACACACAGCTAGCTTATCGATTTTATCTCTGTCCATAGCCGAATTAACTTTTGCATTTGGTTTTCGTATTGAAATTTGAATTCATTTAATGCTATTATATTGCATAATTTAAACACTCGCCCTTTGATTAATGATGCAGATTAAATACTACGCTTTATAAACGAAATATTTATGTACGTATTTCAGTCGGTTTTTGGTATTTTATTCAGCACTACTTCTATTTGTTAAACAGGGCATTAGTTTTGGTTCACTTAATTGGATCGGCATAAATTTGTAATAAGCCCAAACATCAGCATATGAATATGTGTTTCAAATAATACAGACGTAGAGCATGTTGCTTAAACTGACTAAATAAATTTGAGCTTTATGTATGTACGTTTAAAATGTATCTTTAAGTCAACACTTTATGTATAATTGTCATAAGCAAACAGTTATTACAGCATGCAGTTTCCCAGTTTTCGCATTCAAGTCATTGTTATTGCTCTCTTAATGTGTCTGTGATTGTTTGTAATGAATTTGAACGAGTCTAGACGCAGTTAAGTAACAAAAAATTGTATAAAAATGCACAACAGTCACAGAAATCATAATTGTGTTTTTATGTTATCAAGGAATAAAGCACTATCTACAAAAAATATTGTATAATCAAAAAAATTTAATAAAAAATATTGATAAATATTTTATACATATAAAGTGCTCAGAAAATTGTTCATAAATGTAATAAAGGACATTGAACTCTAGAAAAAAAAAAAAAAATGTGATTTGCATTTGAGAGGCCGTGTCAATAGCTCAGAGTACCAAACTGCTGACCTGTCACAATGAGAACTTTCAGAAGGAAGCGTTTAAGACTCCATAAAGTATATATTTTCTTGATCGGCGTCAACAGCTGAGTCGATATAGCGATGTTCGTCTGTTGTCTGCCCACTGTCTGGATAAAAACCTGGATCTTCTAAACTTAAGAGCTAGAGACACCAAATTTGGAACGAAGGTCCGTCTATATTTCAGGCAGATCAAGTTTATTTCAAATTTTTGGCATGCCCCCGCAAATTGTGAAAAACGACATAACTTGAAAACGACTACAGCTATCAGTACCAAATTTACATAGTATGGTACTATACCCATTATAACTATCTTCACCAAGTTTGGCACGGATCGGACAACTATAGGATATGGCCCCAAGAGACAAATCGGTTAAAAATTAATCATATGTATGGAAAGCTTTGCATTCGAAAGAGTACGGGGTCTTTTACGGTCGGCTTGCTCGACTGTAGCCTTTCTTACTTGTTTATTAACTGCACTGGGCAGCTAAAAAGTTTACAGTTCTTAGCTAGGTTTTTTATACTTTTAGCTTTAAGTTTTGTTTGCTGTTTTATTTGGCAACACAATCAAGTGCTGAGTATTTTTTGCCGCCCACTCAAAACAAAGGACAAATTGCAGTGAAGGCCTGAGAGTGCCTGCGAGTGGCTGCGAATGCCTGTCATTTGCCAAAAGACGAGACAACAGAAGTTTTTACCACAGCAGAGAGACGTAAAGGTCAATCGAGACACACTCAGGCATAAATTACGTATACGTAGTTAGTTAGCACTCCACAAACTGGTGTCAAATTGTTCAATGGAATCCCACAAAATCAAAATAAGTTAGCCAGCTAAAAAAGCTAAATTTAAGCATTAAATTTTGACTCTTACTAAATTTCATTGGTAATGTAAATTTCGTAGAGTGTACTTATAATTTTCATGCATATTCAAATCAATTAAAGCACTGCAAATAAATACATAAAACTAAAACGCTTACAGTTGCACTAAAAGTTCTCTGCAAACATCAAATAAAAATGTTTGGAGGCAGCTTTTCATACAAATTTACATAAGTGCTAATTTATTAGTACAAAAAAAATGTGTACATAAAATAAAAATCAAAAGTGTATGGAAATGGAAGTCAAGATAAAAGCGGCCAAGTGAAGAGACTTCAGACAGTTAGTGAGTTGGTATATTTATGCCTGAATGGAATTCAATTTGCATAATTAAAGTGAAATGCATTTGTTTCCCAGTAAACACACACACGCAGTGGAGTTTAAAAAAAAGAGAGTGTAGAAAAATCGGAATGCATAAAAAAACAAGTCAGTTTGCTCGTTATGCAAAAATTATGCAATTGCTTGTAACCAAAATCTAATAAAATTAAATTTGATTTCTGATAACTAACAAAATTGCCTACAGCTCCAAAATTGTGTTAGTTGATTGCATTGAAATTATTTGATGCGCATAACAGTGCGTATGTGGAATATTTTATGCAGCAGCTGCTCAATTCCGACAGTTTCACTTCCTGTCTGCCACACCCAGTAGTTTTTGGGGGCATTGAAATGGCACTACTGAAATATGCCTCATAATTTCTTTTGATGTTCTGGTTATTTGAAATTTATTTAACATAAATTGCCGCATTTTGCTGATAAACACAGAGCTGTAAAAAATGCTTTCAATGCTCTTTTTAGAAAGCTTTTCTTTTGTGTAAAATTATTAATTTGCTGGCTTTTGTCAGCCAATGTACTTTTAGAATTAATAAAATGATAAGAGGTATTTTTTTTTCCAGTATTTTTTAAAGCTATAAAATAAATTTGAAATAATTAATTAAAAAGAAATGAAATAAAATACACAATCAAGCAGTTTTTTCTCTATAAAATTTAGTAAAAATAATCAGAACTATAACAAACTAGTCAGTTTAGTTAAATTTAAGCTAAACTAATCCAAGCCAATTAGTTTTCAATTGCAAAAAGCTTAGATTACAGACGATTGCACACCGTAATTGAATAAGTCAGCGCTGAATGGAAGTATGGATTATTTTTACTTTTAATTAACCCATTTGGAAATAAGATTTAATTGACACAAGTCAGTTTGTGTGAGGAGCTAAATGCTCTCATGTGGGTCAAATCAATAAGCAAAAACTCAACGCAAATTGAGTAGAAGTTAAAAGCGATTTGACATGACATAAAATACAAGTAAATATAATGGCCAATAAATGCGATAATAAAATGGTTTGAAAAATACAATTGGAGCACAAAATGGTCCAAAAGGATAACACACACACACTTAAACACTTACCTATACAATGAACCCGCATCAAAAGTAAAGGAAACCAATGGAGCAATGAGGCAGGAAGGAGCACAGACATCATGGGATTGGGGCATTGCTATGCCATTCGATTATGATAAAATGCCTTAAGGTGACCACAGCATGCAAACTGTACAACAGTCTGGGATATATACACATTTATATATATATAAATATATATATAGTAAGTAGAGTCCAAAATAATAATCGTGCGCATAAATAAAACATTCGAAATCAAGTGGTTTCTCATTCGAAACAAACAAACAAATCGAAAGGGAGTTGGACAACAAGAGAGAGCGAAAGAGATGGGAAAAGGGAGAGAGAGGGAGACCAAGTAGAAATTGAAAGTCAAGACATGAAATATTTATGTGTGTGTGGCGGGGCCTTTTGTGGGTGCATTGCCATCCCTGGCATCTTTGCTATTTGTGGTTTATATGCCAATAAATAAAAACCTTTGCCAAACAGTCGACAACAACATTTTAAAGTGTGTGCTGTCCGCTCACTGTAACCAACTGTATCTCAAGCATAGCACAAAACTCAGACCCAAATCCAAGACCCAAACTTGAAGCCAAATCCAAACCCGAAACTCAAACTCAAACTCAAGCTCTCCTAGTAAATCTTCAGTTCCTAAATGACCAACACACACACACACACACACACACACACACACTGGGACTCGCACACACTCTAATCGTTAGCTGAACTTTGCTCCATTCAGTTCTCTTGATTGAGATGTTGGTTTTTAAGGTCTTCCCTTTTGCTGGCACTGGCACTACTCCTTAGACCCAACAAGTCCACAAAACTATTTGCACTTGGTTTTGGCTATAAAATTGCATAATAAATGTATAAACATTTCTTCTTGCTTTCTTTCTTTCTCTCTGCTTTTTTTATTTGACTTTCGAGTGGCCAGAGAAGTGTAAATTATTTTGAATTTGTTGTTGTTTCAATAGGGAAATTGCAGGGTCAAAAGTTTGCCACAGTGGGCCACAAATGATTTGTGTAGGTATTTGACTTTAATTTATTAGTTAGCAGTAATTTATTTATTGATTATTTATTTATAATTTAGTATCAAACTTTAATATAAGAAATGTATTTATTTTTATTTATTTATAGAAACTTTTTTTCCCTTTTTTTTTCTATGATCTTTGGGAACGATCCTGCGACTCCAGCACTCTCAATAAATTTAATGCATTTTTTAGAAGACTGAGCCTAAAAACAATAAACGAGAGCCAAACTTATGCGGAAAATGCCGAAGATCACAGCGATCACAATAATCAAACTGATCGCACTGATCGTTGCATTTGAGGAAGCAAACTTAGTTGCGGAATTCAGCACACTGATCATCGAACTGTCAACCACTGTGCACACAAAGACACTCGCTTCGTTGGTAGCACCCACATTGCAGATCAGTCCTCTGCTCTCCCTCGACTCTGAGCAGTGACACTGGTCAAGATCAATGCACTGCTTCTCGTCCTCTAACTCATCAGTGCACAGATGCAAACACGGGAGAAACGGCTCAAAGTCGTCAGCTTTAAGCTCGCTCCAGCAGACACAGTTGTTGGTGCAGTTCGTCAAAGGCTGGCAGATGGTAGAGTTTCCCCGGACAGCAGCTGTAAATCCTGGCATGCAAACACACGTATCGGGGGCTATACATTTGCCATTCACACAGCCGTACTGACAGACGGGTTCGCAGATATGTTTGAAGCCCTCTGCCAACCGAAAACCGGTCTCGCATTTACAGATCTCTGGCTGACTGCAGTGACCGTGAATGCAGGCGTGAGTACATTGTGGCTCGCACTTGTTCTCATGGCTCATCAGATAACCAGGGCTGCAGGCGCACTTCTCGGGCGCAAGGCAGTAACCGTTGCGACAACCCTCGCTACACTTTGGTACACACTTTTCTCCCGACAGCTGGTAGCCTGGCAGGCATTTACATGTGTTGGGGGACACACACTGGGAGTAGTTGGGGCAGCGCTTGGCACAGATCGGTTCACACGAACCTTGCTCTACTTGTTCGTAGCCCTCGATACATTCGCACTGTTTGGGTGCCTTGCAGTAGCTGTTCTTGGGACAGCTGCCGCAATATGGAACGCAGCTTCGTTCCAGCTTAGCGTATCCTTCGTTGCACTGGCAGTTACCCGGAGCGGAGCAGTGACTGTTATCGCTGCAGGACGGCTTGCACTCGGGCACAGAATTCGGTGGAGTTCCTTGATAGCCAGGACAGCACTCATAAAACTTATCAATTTGTGTGTGGATCTATCAAACAGTTCAAATTAAATAAGTATTTTATTGGAATAAATAAAAAGGGATATTAATTGGTTTAAAGGTCATCAAGGATTGCGTAATGTTTTTCTTATCAAGGTTTAGCAATAAACCTTAAAATTATATCTTTCATTAAAAAAAATGGGATTTGACTTTTATTAAGGTTTACATACCATCGAATCCAACCCGTCAATGTAGCCGCCTGCAATGGGAATTTTATTCAATTTATTTGTAATCCAGTTCCATGGTTGTCCTGCAGTTTCTATTATTGGTTCGGAGATTGTTATGACATTATATTTGGGACAAACTTTTTGTTCAAGTGCACAGATTGAACCGAAATAAATACAAAGAAGTAGCACACAAACTCTATAGCATTTAATGTTACACATTATTTAATAAATTAAATTAAACGTAAGAAGTCTGTTCTTGAACGTGGTTTCTCTGCTACTAAATTCAAAACTGATTTATAAGTTTAGCAAGCAACTCACTAAGCTTTTTATTATATGAATAACTCTTTTAAATCAAAGAATTGGTTAAAATTTACAAAAATAGTTACACATATTTTATTTTAGTTAGTTTTATCAGTGACTCACATCGGTGGTACATAAAATTTGATTAGCGAAGAGTGTTTTTATTTAATTTACTATTATTTAATGTATTTAGTTTGAAGGGTAAGAAGTGAATAAAATCTATAAAATATCATTATTTATTTATTTACTTGCAAATACAGTGAAAGCTCTACTTGCGGACAGGAAGTAACTCAGGCGGACAACTCCCTTAGCATGTTTATCATACAACATTCGTTCTCTTAAGCGGACATCTCTCCTGTCGGACAAAAATACTGCAGTCGTGGCTGTGCTGCCTAGGGAGCTATAAAGGTAAATGTGAGGACTCTAGTTTTCTGCCTGTACTACCCAAAAAGTTTTAGATATTGTTATAAAAAATTTTATTAATAAATAATTTAAAATTTTTTATAAAAAATAAAGAAAGAATTCTATTAAAACCTTTATTTATAAATAAATTAGTTTTGTTTCTACAAATAAAGTCTGAATTCTATTAAAAGTTTATCTACAAATTCATGTCTTTTTTTCCTTTACACTTGTTATTTTTACCCACCCAAAACACACTTTGCCCCACTGTACAGCACGAGCTCAAATGAGACGGCTCGCACTCAAGTACGTGAAGGCGACGCTAAGAACTAAAGTGGAAGTTGTAGCCAGTTGGATTCCATTGAAGCCAAATTCCTTTGACCTCTGCAAATGCGTCTTCTTTGGCAAACATTGGGAATATCCACACAGCAGCCAACTGGAATGTCCTCAATTTTTGGCCGCTGCTCAAGATCGACCGACAAGTTATTTAATTTATTATAAAACATTGAAATATGTATTATGTTTATTCATATCCCCAGCTCCTACTAAAAACTCCGCCCCACTCCCCCCTCCTGGTACCACGAAAATGTAACAAACGGCCCGTGGCCTGGGCGAGGAAATGGAAAAGTTTTGCGGCGCAGCTGCTTCAATGGCAGCATTTTGGGCTTTTCCGTTTAGCCATCGGCTGTTCTTTGAATTTTCACTTAGGCATTTTGCATAATCAAGATAAACGATAAGTAAATTTATCTTTATTAACAAATCTTCAACGTGCCATGATAATTTATTTGCGGTTTACCCTCTGCTGCTCTCCCTAGTTTCCTTGACTGGTCATTTACATGGCACATGAAATTGACTTGCTTTTGGGTGTGGGCTTTTCAGGTGCCTCTCGGCATTTATTTCAAACTGTGGTGTCTTAGGTCAGAGCACCTGGAAGTGTGTGAATATTCATTTTATTCGCTACTAATTGAACTTGATTAAGTTGGCAAGTCCAGCATTATATAGCTAGTTTATGGCTTTAAATTAAATTCAATTGACTAAAATAAATTCAATTAGGCAAACGAATTTTATTAAATAAATATTGAGCTGGGCAATTGAAACACTTAAGTTGGGGATTGAGTTACCTCTAGAAAAATAGTTCTCTGACTTAATTTAAACACTTGAAGGATAAATTGTAAGTAATGCTAGCTTTAAGCTTATTTTTCTGCTTTACTTTAAGGTTTTTAAATAATTTTTTCTGCCCACAAAAAAATCAAGTGCTCAATTCTCGTGAATTTAATAAAACTCAAGTAGAAATCTAAATGAATACTTAACGATATTTGTAGGAAAAACAAGTAAGTAAGGCTAGAGTCGATCGAGACGACTTTAAAAGACCCGGTACTCCTTCTAGTGCGAAGTTTTCCATACATATGAACCATTTTCAACCAATTTGTATTATGAGAGCTATAGGCTATAGTTGTCCGATCCGGCTCAAACTTGGTGAGGATAGTTATAATGATACTATACATATAATATGTAAGTTTGGTTGTGATAGCTCAAATAACACTACATGTCTTCATACAAATTTTCTATTTTTTCCGATTTGTCCTATGGGAGCTATAGGCTATAGTTGGCCGATATCATAAAAGTACAGTGTATATTTGGTCACGATAGCTCTTACAGTTTCGAAATTGTAGTGCAATAACAATAGATTTCTACAATTTTACGGAGGCGGTAGGGGGCGTGACAAAAATTTGATATAAACTTAACCTGCCTGACATATAGACGTACTTTCATTCCATATTTTGTGGTTTAATGGATACAGGTGTTCATATGGACAGTGGACAGACAGACGGACAGACCCGCGTGTTGATGCTGATCAAGAATATGTATCAAGATCGGCCACGCCTTCTTCTGCCTGTTGCGCACATTTCGCTGCTGACAAACCTAAAAGACCCCTCTACTCAATTTTAGATTACGTGTTTAAAAATACGTTTAAGCTGCCTGAAAATGAAATTCCTTGACTTAAATTTTCTTTTCATGAGCTTTTCCTGCGAATATTTTGAACGGCAAACACGTTTCGCGGAAACAATCATGCTTGCAATAGCTTCCTGTCTGATTGTAAACCGATTATCTCTCTTTCTATATGTATAAAGCATATATCTATTTATGTGTGTATGGGTGTGTTGGGGTTTAAATATGTGTGTAAGCAGCATTGCTGTCTCAAGCGTTTCTGCTCCTTTTGAGCGCAGAGGAGAAAGGAAAAGAAAAAAAAAAGGATGTGCAGCCGGCACACATGACTTCCGGTTGATGGAAAATAAAGAAAACGAATTGAGTGCAGGACGTTACAGGACTCGCATCGAAGAATGCCACTGATTAAAGTCAGCCAAAAGAATTGCAGTCTAAAATAGCTTTGGTATTAGTTTACTTTTGCCTCCCAACAGTTTACTACTAAAGTAAATAAGGAATTCGAGATGCTTTCCTTTTGGCATCCCATGGTACGTAAGTGCAGCAACAGCTAAAAGGCATTAAAGGATTACTTAGTTTGGAATTTACTATATTATGGCTATCACTGGCTACTTCTTTGGCTTTTTTTCCTCCGTGTGTGTGCGTTATGCTGCTGTGGAATTTATAAAATAACGACAAAGGAAATTAAATAGAGCAGGATGACAGAACAAAAACCAACTCGAAACATATGACAACTTTGTCATAGAGCAGCTAAAAAGATTAGCTGGATTAAGCAGTAAAAAAGCTAGTGAAATAAAATTGTAAAAATTATTTTGAAGGTAAAATAAAACAAGAAATAAATGTGATAATTTAAATAAATATAAAAAAAATGTATAAGCTAAAACTAACATATGTTTTAGGACGCTTTGTTGTAAATTAGAAACTTTTGAATAAAATGCCGATGTTTTTTTATTAATTAGCTTAAAAACTGCTGGTATTGCACCTATAATTAACTGCTACTTATCTTATTTTATTCACTATAACACCTTATTTAATTAAAGTGCTGTTTGAACACTGAAAAGATACATATTTTGCACAACTGAACTAAGTATTTTATTATTGTCAAACAATCTCTGAGTGTTGATTTAGCAGTGCTTCATTTAAGCCACAAAACTTGAGCTTTTATTATTATATATTTGCCAAGTTAATGCCGCATTGTCGATTAACTCATTTCTATAGCCATTTATAGACAGAAAAGTCGCAATTGGCAAAGTTTGCTCAAGCACGTTAACAATCAATCAATTTAATGCGAATTAAATCCAGTTTTGCTATAAAACTTTAATTAATTGAATATGAGCAAAGTAAAGCAAACACACACACAAACACGCACACCCACACACACTCACACACACACACTCAATCAATTCATATGAACAATGTGTGTCCTTGTATCCTTGAATCGTTGTCATCCACATGCTGGATATGGAACACTCTGCGCTCTCAAGCCTCAATCACTCAATGGGCAGCTGGACAACAACAAAGTATAAAGTGATAAGACCCAGAGAGACAGGAACATGTGAACAAGCCATATAAAACTTTTACTCACACACAGACAGAAACACACACACACACATAAGTCAACAAAGCAGCGAGTCGGTTCCGGCCAGCAGTGAGTTTGGACCATTTTTATTTGGCCGCAGCTAATTGTTTTTCGTTACGCAATGCATACCAATGCATTTAGCACTGAGCCAGCACATAACTCTCAAGTGTTTTATGGCCTCACGCACGGCAGGACAATATCTTACCGCCCGTTATCCTTGCACGGCGCACACATGTGCGTGGTAAGCTGACTCAGCCATAAAATAAACCATATATACCGGAATTCAAACACTTGGAAATTTATTAATGTGAGCAATCCTCAACTCAACTCACTCAGCCTACACGACGTATACGTAATTCCGCTCAACTTAAACTCACATTTAACGCATTTCCTGGCAAACATAAATTTACGTTGTCAAAAATTAATTGCCTATCGCCAAATAAATAATTTAATTAATCAAAAATCAATTTATTTGCCAAGTAAAGTCGCTGTTAGTTTAAGCCGAAGAAAAAATAAGACAAAGCTGGCTTAAATGTGTGTCTGTGTTGCCAGTTTTGTGTGTGTTTTGTCTGTGTAAGTTGCATGCCTCATTGCGTTTGGCTTGCCAGTTTACTTGCTGCAGCAGATCCCATCAAATGAACCGAAATAAGCGCCTGAATTTGGACAAAATATAACATCATATACTTTAGGAATGGTTAATATATAATGGATTTTTCTATGGATTACTGGGCTTTGTTATAGATATAAGTTAGTGTATAAATTTATAAGTTAACTTACTTCCATAATTACTTTCATTAAATTAAATTTTCAATAGTTGCCTTTTTTACTCTATTTTCCCCAGTTGTTCCCGTACTTCCCCTCTAACTGCTGCATATTTATGTCTGCTTTTAACATGTGAAACTTCTTCGGGCCAAGCAAAAGTCCCTGAAATGTTTGCGCAGAAAGTTTATTGCAATGTTAATTGCGCAAATTAAGTTGAAAAAAGCAGAAACACATAATTAGTAGCAGCAACAATGGCATGTAAGCTCAAAGAACTCATTTTAAACGGCTTTAAAATACCCGTAATGAATTTGGCACAAATTAAAAATGTAATTGTTTAAAAAGTGTTGCCTGCTTTTAGGTGCTGCAAAGATTTAAGCGGCTGTGGGGTTTGGACTTAGTTTTATTGTCTATACATTAAGAAATAATATACAGAAATCAAAATATAATACCTCAGATGAATGGTCTTTCTAAAATTATGGATTCTTAGCTGTTTTACTCTTAAAGACACATGCCACAAGGAGTGTTTCAGGCGCCACACAGCAGACAATAGGTTCAATATGACCTTTTTGCTTGACCTACGGGTATGAAAACAGTAAAAGCCGCATGCCAACACTTAATGCCAACCATTCTTGGTCTTCTGTTCAGGACGAGGCTTAATTATGAGCAGAATGCACAAAGGATCCTCAATCCCGGCAGCCAACAGGCTGTGGTCACTGCTCCCTTTCAGCGTGTGTCCTGCATAGGACAAACATACACACACACACACACGCACACACATGAGTGCGCTGTGCAAACTGCAGTTTGGGCCAAAAAGTTGAGCACAACGAAAAGTTTTTGCTGCTTTTGTGTCAAAATGTTGAACAACAACATGTGCATTTTGGGCCAAGTCTTCGACATGAGCGTATTCAAAGTTTCCCATTTTCCATCTCCCATTTTGCAGCTTCTATCTGCCTTTACGCATTTGCAGTTTGCCGCAGTAGTTGCGTCGCCAATCTTATCGACATTGAGACAGACCACAAAGCAAACACAAAAATGCTATTAATGCCGCACAGATTCGCCATGGAGATGAGTGATGTGGAGACACTAGACACCGGACAGTGAACTGGAGAATGTGTAACATTAAAGTTCATTACCAAACATGTCCAAAGTCGTGGCAGTTGCCTCAACCTAAAACTAAAACTAAATCCAAGTCCAAAAATCCAAAATCTAAACCCAAATCCTTGGCCGTGTCAGTCCTGTGCAGACATGCAAATATATCAAAGTTTAGTTCTCTACGCTCCATTGCAAAATCCTTGCGATGACTCCATACTCTGATGATGTTCAAGATTTATTATTTATCAGTGCAGATTTTGCTGCTACACCAGTTACGACTCCGACTCCAGCTCCGACCCTGACTTTCTCTCAATCTCACAGTCTCTCAGTCCTGTCTAAGTTTCTGTCCCTGTCTCCGACTTCTCTATGCTCAGTCATGTGTTTAGTATAAGATTTTCAACACACACTGGCACACACACGGATACTTCTGGCGCATATCCTTTGGCAATGCTTTATTCATTGTCTATGTCCCTGTCTCAAAATGCAGATTGTTTACGGATGTTTTATGTTATTTTCAACTACTTCGCTATGCTTTCCATTTTATATGCAATTGCCATGATTTCCTTTCTTTATGAAAGCAAAAAAATATACATTTCCACTGCTGGCATTCGAATATCTTTATTACCTCCTATGACTGCTTCATTCATAGGCTAATTTATAAAGTTAAATATTCTTAAATCGCCGTCAAAGGCGTGAAAAATTGCTTGAAAATCAAGCGTAACTATAAGTTGTAGAGGAAACGTATATGTACAGTGTGCTGCAGTCTGTTGAACCAGCTACGCTAGTGACTAAACTTGGAAACTGTGTAGATTAAATTGCCTTAAAAATGTATTAATCATTTTAAAATGTTTTTAATGTTAATAATACATAAATAATAAAACTATGAAACTTAAACTGCTTTAAAAATTAATTTTTTTGGCAAACATATAAAATTACAAAAATAAAATATTTGTTTTTTTTTTAACTGTACACATAATAATTTTTAATCGATTTCACAAATTTATTTAATACTTAAAAAATTGAAAAAAATATATAATATTCATATATAAAATATTTTAAATTTTTTTTTAAATATTCATATACAAAATATTTTTAAATTAATAAAGTATTAATTGAATTTGAGGTATCGATTTTTTTCTTATTTAAGAATTCCTAAAAGAAGAGAAGACGAAGAAAAAAAGTCTTTTTTGGATTATGTGCTTAACTTATCTGCTTAAATAATAAATAATTTGTATATTTCCAATTTATTAATATAAATAGATATCTTACCCAGTTATTAAATAATTTTTTAAGACATTTTACTGCTGTTAAATATATTATTATTTTTTTTTAAACAATTTCTTTATTTTATTTAATATATTTTAGAAATATATTTAATTTGGATAAATTTTTTTAAATTTATTTTAAATTTATTAATATATTTATATTTATTAATATAGATATATAAAATAAATCTAATTTATATTTTTTATTTACTAATATAAATAAATAAATAATATATATTAATTAATATATATTAGTTGATTAAGATAGCTAGTCGTTACTGTGCCCTTCCAAGCTAGTGCCAGCAGACAACCAAAACGAGTATATAAAAGATTATAACAATATGGTTAAACAACAGGCTTCTTATACAATATTTAAGTTCAAATTGCTTAAGTTCAAGAAAGAGGACATTAACTTGGTGTATAAAAGCCGAATAACCATTAACACTCCTTTGCATAATCCCAAATGCAAACTTATGTATATCCTTTGGATTATCGCCAGACATATGTGTGGCCCAATGTCTGCCTTAGCTGTCCCGTTGTCTCTAACTGTCCCACAGTCTTTGTCTGTCTGTTTGACTTTCTGTCCCCTTTGGAAGTTCTTTGCTTGCCTCGTTGTGCGGCACTGTTGCTATGGTTGCACTTCACTTCTCGTTTTGCCGACTTCAGTTGTTAGTCTTAATTAATTATTGTAATTAGTTAAATGCAGGCAACATGGCCTGCATGGGGGAAAGAGAAAGAATGGTGGGGAACGGGGTCGAGATAACAACAGCTGACTGCGGCAAAAATGAATTTTCTGCTTTCATTTGCACGAAATGTTCAGATAATTTTCAGTTCTCCTCTCGTCTGCGTGTTTTGTTTTCATTTTCATTCTCATTCTCATTTTGTTTGCCAATTTATACTTGTTTATTGTTGCTGTTGTCTCGGCTGTTGTTGTTGTTATTGTTGTTGTTTTTTGCTTGTTATTGCAGTAATTGAATTGTTTAGCAGCTTTATCAACATAAGGCCGTTGTTGTCTAGATTACTGTGGCCTATTTCTTCTTCTATTGTGCCTTGAAAAACAATGAAATCAAATGTAAAGATTCAATTATATTTGAACTGGTCTCGATTATAAAATGAAGATTGACAAGATTGACGACAAAACAATTTTGTTATTTGTCCAAATTGTTAATATGTTTTTGTTTCTTTTAATGGCTTTGTCAACTGACAACTGAAAAGCCTTGAAAGTGCATTTAGCAGATTAGCAAACAATTATATTAAGTACATGGTTTATTAGCTGTCTGGTCGAAAATTAGCTTTGAAGTTTTTTTTTTGGCATTATTTTCGATTTATTTATTAATAATATTAGGCGTCCCCAATCATGCTATTCATATTTCAATTTCAGTTGAAGCACGCATGAAAAGATATAATAAAAACAACACTTTGGCTTGTTTACTCCACGTTGTTGTTGTTTTTTAACACTTTGGCACTTGGGACTGGGACTGTGGAAAAAAGTGAACCCTTTTTTTGTTTTTTTGTCATTTTTGGCCATTTTTGCATAACAAAGTGAGGACAACAAGGATGTCCCGCTGCAATCTATTTAATAAAATGGGAAAACGCAGCTAAGGACCCGTTGACGACAGCGGACAGCGACCCACGCAATTGAAACTTTTTCAACCGCAAAATACTAAAGCATACTTTTAGGCAATAACGTAATTCAAATGCCGTCCTGTGCCGTACCGTGCCGTGCCGTAGACGCTGTCGACACCACCAACAAACTTTTCACATTTTTCGGAAAACTGAAAACTCGACACTGAAAACCAGAGAGCAGCATACCCAATTGGACTGGGCAGTGTGAAAAGTTTTTGTTTTTAAAGGCGTCTCGGGTTGGGGTATATTGGCATTGATTAAATGTATGTAACATGTATTGAAAAAAGATGGTTAGCTCTTAAAAACCATACAATTCTAGCTTTGTTAGGCGTATTTTGATATTTTTGGAAGTACTTTTAAAGAAGTTGGTAAATGAAGAGATCGAGAAAGTCATATGTAATTTCCCCAAATATAAAAATGTTTTTAAAGACTATATTTTTAAAAAATTGTTTAATTTATAATTAAATATTGGACAGAGTGATTAGATGACTGCATTTAACTACAGTGCTTACTACTGCAGCTTTTAGCCAAGCACTTAAAAGTATGCTACACTTTTTCCCGGTATCTTCTAGTCGACACTCGCCTTGAGCCTTCTTACTTGTTGTTTTTTGTTAAATAGCGTAAATTGCTGGGGACGCTCGCAAACCCTTTAACCCTTTAAAAAACCCCGCTGCCCTTGCACGCCCCTCTTCCTGTCTCCTTGCCATATACAAATAGAGTTGGCGGTTAGGTGTCCAAGTGGGGCAAAGTCAAAGTCAAAGCGCGGCGTTTACTAAAATATTCATGGTTTGGTGCGTCGAGTGTCACAGCTGAATCGCCAGAGAATGGTGTAGAGGGGTGTGCCTGAATCGTATTGAACTGGAAACTGACTAGCCTTTGGACTTCTCTGCGTTGGTTCCATTTTTCTCGGCTGGTTTGCGCTTTTTGTTTACGACACGAATGAGCAAAGTTGTTGATATTTGTTGATTGCTTTTTGGCTGTGATTGTGGTGGCGTTTTTGAAGGGGCATGAAGGGGGCGTGAAACTATTTCGAAAACTTTTAGCTTGGTCAAGTGAGTTTTAATTTAAATTTTGGCTTTCATCATACATATATTGTTTTAGGGAACAGCGTGGGTAAATAGCATAGACAGCTTGATTGATAGTTGAGGCAATATATCGAAAGTAATCTAGCAAATTACCAGCAAAAGGTAACCGAATTTTTAATATTTTATTTCCAAGGGTTTCAAATAGAGTAAGTGATTAGCTAACTTTAAACTCTATACAAACTGGTTAAAAAATCACACATTTTCCAGCATAAACTAACGTCTATTTTATGCAATCAAAACACATGGGCCTTGGTTGAGAATATCTCGTTATTTACTTAGTAGTCGGACAATTTATTCACTATATATCCTAAGAATACAAACGGTTTACGTTCAACAATTTCAATTGATTCGTTTTTAAATCGCTCGTCGAACATTTTAGCGAAAATCCCAACAATGCTTTCACCTGGATATGCATAATAAAAATGTGCTGCGTGTTTGGGCTTAACAAAGATGTAGCCAGGTGTGGTTCACTCACTTACCTGTTGGGGGATTTGAGCAGAAAACTTGCTCTAATGGCAACAAAGTGCTGGGCTTATACAATGATGCTGCTACAGTTATTGAAGTGTTATGCATAGTTGAGCATACCATTTTTAGTGTTGGGTAAACATTTTAAGCTACAGACAACTGGAAGTATTGTTCAAGAAATATTTAGAGGGTTTTTGAGGTGCGTCAATTAACATTTTATTTAAAATAAATGTATTAAAAATTGGAAATATTTTGAGAGTCTGAGTTAGGTCCCTAAAAATTTTATTTCAAATAAAAATAATAAAAATTGGAGAACATTTAGAGAGTTTTTTAGCTAAAGCCATTAATTTCTTTTTTTTTTTTTAATAAATAAATTAAAAGTTGGATAAACTCTGGAAATTTAATTCTAATATGTATTTAATTTTTTTAGAATTCCATTGACTTTCAAATGATTTTTAAATATTTTATATTTACTTACAATGCAAGTACTTTAATATTAGTTAAGAACAAAACAATGTTTTCCAATTTAGTGTAAAATTATTTACATACTATTTATTTATATTTTTGAACTGTTTACTTAAACCAACTAAAAGCAGACGCGAATGACTGAGCCACTTATGGATTAACTTTAAAATTTAATAATAATATTAACAACCAATTAAAAAAAATATATAAAAATAGATAACTTTACAGCTCTTTTATTGAAGAACTTATACATATAATTTAGCTACCTGTTTTTTTTTTATAAAGTTTAATGGTCTGCAGGCGTTTCTCTAATTTAAAAAAATAATAATTAACAATATTCGGATAGACCCTTGATAATTAATTTATTCCAGGCTTGAAGTATGGAGGGATAACACCGTATCCACCAGGGGTCTACCCATAGCTTAAAATATATCCATATCATATATTAAAGTTGATTTTATAAATACCTATTTTTATATAATTTTCAAACTAACATTCTTATAATTAAAAATGTTTTTAGACAACTCTTTTATATTAAATTGCGTTACTATACAGTAGTTTTAAGTATTTACCACTATCTTTATGGCTATGCCGCACATTTCTGAGATAGACACACCCTGGACACATGCAATTTGTCCATCTCATGACACAACAGGTCGATTAAGAATTTGTAATAACCTCGAGGAACAATGGAAGGTGTTGTGTCAACAGCAGCAGGAGCCTCACAAGGACAACGGTTCACCTTGAATGGAGGTGGGCGAAGAAAGGGGGAAAAAGGAAGGGTGGATTGAGGAATGTGAAGTCTATACAAAGCCAGCACTTAACCAGAGTTGCCAGGGCAATAAAATGGCTGTCATATACAGGTGTTTACAGCTGCTGCTGCTGTTGCTCTTGTTCTCCTTATCAGACGATCGATCTTGCTCTCTCGCTGGCGATTAATGCAAATAATTTTGATTGATTATGAGCATGTTAAATATAGAACTGCAAAGTTTACAAGTTCTAGCGAGTAAAGGCGCAAATTGATTGACATATTGCCGTAACGGAAGTAGGTAAAAACATGCGCACTGCAAATGGCTGCCGGAAATGAGCTCCGAAAGTAACAACAACAAAACGTTCGCAGACATTTTGCTCATGCATATGGCATTCATATTACTATTTGCCATTCTTGTTGTTCTTCTTGTTTTTCCCCCGTCGTTTTTTTGTGTATTTTTATTGCCTGTCGCGTACATGGTCCACTGGCCGCTTCGAACGTTGATTACAATTCGCTTCCGGCAGTCATTAATTTTTATTTAGCACATTGGCGCAGTGGCCAAAGAACAAAAACGGGAAAAAGCCTAAAGGGAAAAAATGAAGAAGGAAAACAATGCAAAGCGGAATGGGAAAAATCGCTCAGAGGTAAGAAAAATGGCGCAAGGACAGTGGGGCAATATGAATAAATTATAACAGACCCACAGCGTGGTGAGAGTGTGTGTGAGGTGTGTGCGTGTGTGTGTGTGAGACTGTGTGTGCATGGGCTGCTGCGGAAACGGAAAGTGTGTTAATTTCCGACAGCAAAATGTTTACGCTGATGATGGACGTGAACTGCAATTGATTTCAATGACTGACTAAAATCAATGAAAAGCGTCGATCAGACTCAAGTTAAAATTGCATTAAACCCATAAGCGATTTTTAACTGAAAAATTGCCCTTGAGAACGTCAGTTAAATATAATTTAAGTCTTGGGTAGTTTGCTGATATAATTCTTAAAACTATAAAGAATAATATAAGTTCTAAGTAAGTCAGTAACATGAGAGGAGAAAGCTCTCTGATTTACTATGAGATACACATATATTTACTGCTGATTACTTAGATTAAATTTATATAGCTACATCTAATCGTGTGTCCTCAGCTTAGAAAAGACTTGAGCTGCTTTGCGACGATGTACCTTTTTTTGGTAAAGGAAAATTTGGTGTCAGCCATTTATTCATTTAAAAAGCTTTTAAATTTACCATTACTTTAAGTTAAAAAATTTTTTTTTATCTATCTAAAATTATTTTTTAATGAAAGTGCTATTCATTTTTATATAAAAGTCCACAACTTGCATTTATTTTAATTTATTTTCCTGTGTAATTATTTTTTCCTCCCACAAAATCGTATAAAAAATTAAAATATTTCAACTCTTTATACAAAATATTTTTTTTATATAGCTAAAATAATTTTTTTAATAAAAGAGCCATTTATTTGTATATAAAAGTCCACTGTGTTCATTTATTTTAATTTGTTTTACTGTGTCATCATTTCTTTCCCCCACGAAATCTTATAAAAAATTCCCAAATTAAGCCATTTCTTATACTTACCAATTAATTGTTTTAAAGCTTAACTGAAACTTCTTTAAATTCAGGTTTATTTTAAAATACTTTTCGTAGGCGTTGCTCCGGTTTTATGCTGCGAGTGTGCAACATGTTGCATGCTCAATAAGAGAGTCAAAAGAGCAACACAATGGGCGTGACGCTTCAGAGGCGTGTGCGTTAAAACGTGTATATGGAAATGGGCGGTGAAAAACTGCAGAGTAAAAAGAAAACATGTAGAGACATATGCAAATGAAGTTCAGGTGGAAACGGACATGTGACAGAATTCAGAATCATTACAGAAGGAAAACGATGCCCTCGGTTTGTGCTGCTTGTTGAATGCAATAAATCGGCCATTGATAGGTACAAAAGGAAATCAACGGCTGATTATACTTTTTAAACTTTAATTTAAGTTGTGGTTCTTAAGGGCTTCCCTACTTGTGTTTATTTTTGTGCGCTCTTCGTTTTGTTTAGCTAATTAATTTGCGTACCTTTTTGTGCACTAAATGTCTGCACTTATGTACTCTAATTGTGTGTAACAATAACACGACAATAAAAACAATAACAACAACAGGTGGCTAAAACTCAAATTTGGCCAGCAGAGAAAATGAATTGTTAAGTCTAATTTCTACTTACTCCATAAGCTTCATGTTCGGCCCTCGCCATTACGTTTTATGATCTTGACACAAACAAGAAACGCACACACACACACAAATAAACATATATTTATACATATATATGTACGCACTCAGGCCGCTGTTTCCGTTTCCGCTCGGTAAATGTTTCATTTTGTTTTCGTTTTGCGCTTTTGGGAGTGAGACGAGAGTTCTCCTGTCACTCAGTAAATGCGTCGTGTGTGGCCAAAGTTAATGTCTTATACGCTTGTCCATATGCCAGTTAGTTGACTGGCCAACTTCACGAGAGACTGCTGTACACACACACGCACACACACATACATTTGTTTGTCTGTTTGTGCCATGTGGCCATGTGTTAGCTTTTGGGGGCAAAATGGCTTAAGTAGTCACTTTTTGTGCTTATGGCTGGACTTTGGTTTAATTAATTACAAGATTAATGCGACTGTTGTGTGTGTGTGTGGTGTGTGTTTGTGTGTGTGGGCATGGTCTGCCAACTCCTGTTGCCTCATGTTGCACGTTCGCTGCTAAGGAGCAACGATATCTTTACTTTCGTAGAGTAATTAGACTGGCATTCAAGCAAAATTGTCCCTTACCTTAATACAGTTTAAGAATTTTCAATGCTGTGCAGAGGGATTAAAGTAGAGACATGGAGATACATTTATACATGTTTTAAATCATTATTATAATAAATAATTAAATTGAATGCTAGAACTGTTTTTAAGTAGCCATCTCTTAGTTATTTTCTATTTGAAGGTTTAACTAACTTCATTGTTTGAAATAAATATTTCATTTGAAATTTTAATGTAATTTTTAAGTACTTACTTCTTAGATATGTTTGCAAAATTAATTGCTGTTAAAAGTTATGATGAATGTGCTTTTCTCTAAAAGTTCTAGTCCCTTAAAATTAGTTTTTAAATACATTTGACGGAATTTACTAGGTAAAAGGAACAATAAACTGCATACAGTGAAAGCTCTACTCGCGGACAGCTCCCTCAGGCGGACAGCTCCTGTAGCCGGAAGAATTTTACAGTTTTCAGCATGATTTTCATACAAAATTCATTCTCTTAGGCGGACATTTCCCTTGGGCAAACAAAAATACTGGAACCGTGGGAGCTTTTACTGTATATTTTTTGTATATTTTATTAACAATATTTTTTTAAAGTGCTCTTTCGTTTAACGCATTTATCACAAGATTTTCAGTAAAAGAATTTTAAAGTATATATTTAAAAATAAATTATAAAACTATGTTTATTTTCCTAATATATGTATTTTTAGTTTGTAGTAATTATTATTAAATAATAATATATTTAAAAATATTTTTTTTTTTAAATTTTACTATAAATCGACTACAAAACATAGTTTTATAATTAATTTTTAAATGTATAATTATTTATTAATAATTTCTTTAATTATCTGTTAATGTAACTATTTTTAAAAAGTCCAGAAATTAAACATTTTTTTAAAATTAAAATTTAAAATTTTGTTAAAAATTTTTTTTTTTTTTTTTTTTCAATTCTTTTATACACTGTTCTATTCTCTTTCATTATTATTACGTTAATATTATTTTACTCGCCAGACTTAGCGCTTAATTTAAATGCTTTAAAATGAAACTTTGTGTTTGCTTGTAACAAAAAAGGTGTAACAGCCCCGCCCACTCTGCCAAACTGTTGGCAACACTCATTAGCCGGTGATTGATGTGTCCTCTGTTATTTAAATGCAGCAAACTGAGTTGAGTTGAGGATTTGTGAGATGGGAAGAGAGAAG
Organism: Drosophila dunni; assembly: GCA_018152125.1. Taxonomy (NCBI): domain Eukaryota; kingdom Metazoa; phylum Arthropoda; class Insecta; order Diptera; family Drosophilidae; genus Drosophila; species Drosophila dunni. The sequence goes on along the minus strand of JAECXC010004138.1, from coordinate 859,855 downwards.
AAGACGCTTTAAATTTCATATGTAGATGGGAAACTTTTGACATTTTATCAGGCTGACGAGCATATACGGTCTCTCTATTTTACATTCAAATGGCGTGCCAGCCATTTCTACCTATAACTGCCAGTCCCTCCCCCTCTCCCTTTATCCTGGCAACTGCCTTTTGCTCTCTTTCTGTGTTTCGCTTTCTACCATTTTCCATATGTCTCACTTGTCCTATATCTACGTCACTCTCAATTTTTTTCAAAAGCGCCTTTCAACTTTCGATATGTAATCCTTTGATTGATGCGCCTAGCGTTGAAGCACACGCATACACACACGCACACTCACATGCCTATATAATGACATACACACACACAAAGCCTTCGTGTGTGTGTGTGAGTGCTTCTAAGCCTCGTTCTGTGTACTTTGTTCCTCTTTCTTTTACTTCTCCAACGCACAGCAGCCAAAATCAACGCCTATGCAAATTCACAGGTTTTTGGTTTGCATTTGTATGTGTGTGGGTGTGGGTGTGTGGGTGAGTGTGTGTGGCAGTGTGTGCGGGGTGTTAGACATATGATGACAAAGACGATTTTAGCATTTTTGCTTTTTGATTAGCCCAGACAGCAGCATGAATAGTGAGGAGCAGCAGAAAAGACAGCAATCAGATGGAATACACTGTTAAAAATTTAATTAAATGATTTTTTAAGAGTCAATATGGGCTCTTAAAAGTGTGTGGAAATTCTAAAAATTATAAAAGGAAATCAAAAAGTAGTATACAATTTCTTTTTGACCCGATTCCCTTAACAAAAAACCGGTTTTTTTTATTTAAAGTGACTTAAAATTAATTTATAATTATTAAAAAATTGTTTAATGATTTTTTTTTTTGAATCAGAAGTGACAAAGTCTTAGTTCTTACATATATTCCAAATGCTTCAATGTTATTTTATGTAATTTATTATAACATTTCGCTAATAAATTAGGTTTTTAAATTTTTTTAGTATGATTAAAAGTTAACTTTATAATACATGTATTTTATTTAAAAAAATAAATTGGATTCCTCATTCTGTGTTTAAGTCTGTTTTCATTACAGTGTATTCGATGAAGTAACCAGAGGGATAAGTTAAGCCAAAGGTCTCTCTTGTCTGCTTTTAGGCCCCAGCCAGAGTGAAATATCAGTTTACATTGGTTTAGTTGAGGTAACCGTAACTGTAAACAGTGTGGCACAAAGCGAACCATTTGATTAGCCCCAAAATGGACTGCCAAGACATGGGATGTTGGCCAGAAACAAAGCTGTCAATTTGGTTACCATTTGGCCAAAGTCTCAAATTGTTGCACTTGCAGTTGTTGTTGCAAAGGAGCTGCAATACTACAGTGGGTGTCTTTTGTGGTCAACACTTCTAACAGTGAGTGATTAGCCAGTTCTGCTTATGTAAAAACTTGTGTGCAAAATTTGGTAGTACTGATTTTTACTCCAAATGGGTCTTAACTCGATAAGAAGAGTAACAAATTTTCAGATATTAAAAACGAATTTATGTTGGGATAGAATTATAAATAAAGAGATTTATTCATGATTTATTTTAAAGCAGAAATTTTTTATATTTTATAATTAAGCTATAATAATACTTGAAAAGTATTAAAATTTTATTTTTAGCTACAAGAGTAATTTTATATTGAAATAAAACAACATAAAATTATTTTTCTTATATATATCTGACTTGACTTACCAATTTTACTTTCTTTATAATTTTTCAATAAAAATTTATCAAGTTTTATAATTTATTTAAGACAAGAAAAATCTTTCAACTAAATCGGACACTTTTGGAATATTTTTACGTATCTTTTAGAACATTAAGGTTTTTTAAAGCCAAAAATTATTAAATTCTCGTATATGTTAGAGATTAAAGAGATTTTATACATTGATTTCAAGCTTTAAAAAGTTAAGTTTTACAATTAATTTATAAAAAAATGTGCTTTGAATCCTTTATTTATTATTTGCAAATTATTAGACTATACTGGTATATAAAAATAATTTAAGTGAAAGGGTTACAAATAGTTTTACCAACTCGTTTATAAAATATGTAATTTTAATATTTAAATCTCGGCAATTAATTTATTAAAATACACTTTAGCTACCTTATTGCTAGTTTAAGCCAATATATTGCATTTAAAGGCTTAGCTTCAATCTGCACGAATTAAGAGCTTAACAGATACATGAAATAAGTTAACAGCATTTAATGACCTCAAGTGGCAAAGCCACAAAGAGGCATTGAGTCAAAATGCTTAAAGCCACGAGTAAACCGCATTTTGATATATACGCATGCATATAAACACACACACACACACACACACACACACACACACGCAGCAGAGGCTGCCAAAAAAGCCACGAGTCTGCAATTGAAATCAATTAGCTAATTATAGTGCAAAATGCAGTCACAAAATGGCATTCTACATTTAATATGCTTTAAATTTTAAATTAGCTTCGTATATATTTTAAATATAGTACATGTGACTTTAATAAATGAAACTATTACTTCAGTTAAGGTCACTCGTTTTGACCAAATTCCTATTAGCCTTGGCCTCCGACAAACAAAGGCCATGGAAAATGCTAATGGTGGCACAGCCAGCGGTGTTCTGCAACAATAGAGCAATGCAAATTTTCGCATAAGCTGCTCTTAACTTGGCCAATGAGCCAAGCGGCAATTGGTGCGCGCCTTGCCAGGCCGCAGGCAAAATTGCGATCTGCGTTCTATAATTGAAAGCATGCAGTGCAAAAGGGGGAAGAGGAAAGCGAGAGAGGGGTAGGGGGAGCGACACGGGGAGAAAGGTGGCAGGTGTAGGTGCTCGTCATTTGGCTCAAACTTTGCACTCTGGCAATAATATTATTGAAGGATTAAAGTTTAAACTTTTAAGTGCAAAAACACTTCAATTGAATTGAATTGTGTGCATGCTTCAACCGCTCACCCTTCACCCTCTTCCCTCCTTTACCCCTTCTCACCTTAGCCAGCTGAGCTAGCTGAGTCGTGCGGCAAAGCGCATTTTGAGTCAAGTGGACTCAAAAGTTTTTTGTTGCGGTTATTGTGGGCATAAAACCAACTACAAAGTTTCAAACAGTTAACGTTGCAGTTACTGTTGCAAGCCATTGCCACGTTTATTGGTCGAAACGTTGCCTCGTTCTGCATGTCCCAACGTGATCAATCAGTTAATGCCATTTACAAGTGAAACCAGAATTACAATTTTTAATTAAACTAGTAGTAAAGCGAAAGAATTTAAAGAAAAACCTATAATTTATTTAGGAGTTCAGCTAAACACTGATTTTAGAACACTACTTTGACTTACATTTAATAAACTTACATTTGAAAACTTAGAAACTTAATCCAATCCTCAAAATTCCTCCAAATTCTCAGATCTTTAATCTCAGACTTTTGACAATCCGTAAATACAATTTTTAATTACATTCAATAAACGGAAATAGCTCGGAGACATTTGTATTCTTTGGAGGCATGTAACAAATGCCTAAAGTTAAATAAGCATTTAATACGTTAAACACATAATGTCTGGCGAATAGCACAAGAGAAATGGAATCCCAAAAGCGCATAAAAATTGAAAAGGAGGAAAAGTGAGTGAAAAGCGTAGAAGAGAAACTGCCGGCAAGAGCTCAACATAATGGATTGAAAAGAGACAGCCCTTTGGGCCCCCTATTGACAAGTGGCCTTTAAATGAAGTGAAGTTAGTCGAGGCAGCGCCTTTTGATGACGATGATAACACATGCCAGGGGGTGGGGCTTTGGGGACAGGGCTGAGAGGCAGAGCAGACTGGGCATGTCCTTGGCTATAAGTTGTCATGTTTTTTTTTCTAGTTTGTTTTCCAGCAACGGATGGTTCGTTTCGGACCCAGTCATTTCTGACTTAACACGCTTATAACGATTTAGTGGATAATTTCATCTTTAGATACCCGATAGTTGTGGAGTTTGGGTGTTTTTATGTTAGTGTGGTATATTTAGATTACATAGAAAGATATTTACACTACAAAAATTGTACAATTTACATTACATATTACACTAATACTAGTTTTAAAATAATTATGCTGCTAATGATCAGCTTTTATTTGTTTAAATTAATTTTAATTATTATTGCTGTTTTCCAGTTGCTGCTACTTAGTTTGTTTTAAATATCCGTTAAAAGCTTTTAAAGATCGGTTGCGCGAAAGCTCAGCTCAGCAAAGCTCACTTTAAAAGCTTTCAAGTAAAACGCTTTCAGCATCGATAATCGATACTCCGAAATCGATACTCCTTTACTTCCTATTGCACATCGGTTTCGTTTGCACGCCAAGTTCTGTGCTCCGCGTTACGCGCTAGAAAAAAATATAAATTTCGGTCCAATCGGCTAAAATTATGTATTAAACGAAAGAGCAGAGTCGTGTGCACAATATGCATACATAAAATTTTTAAGTTTTAATGAAATAATTACTTTAATTAACGTTTGAAAATTTTGCTGTCAGCGAAGCCCCGCGTGGCGGCCAACCAATTCATGTTCGCCATGTTTTTTTACACTCTCACACTCCAACTCCAGTTCTTCTCTGCTCTCTGCGTCGTTGCCGGTGGACTTTAATCGCTAATCGCTGAGTTCCTTTTGCGCTTAATTTTTTTCTGCACGCCTAACGTTGCTGTTGCTCTTACGCTCGTGCTCTTAAAAGCATTAGAGTGTAAGCGCTAGCTCGTGTTTGTTTCTCTTTTAATTTCGTTCGATCGTTCGATGCTATTCTGTGTGCAAGTCAATGGAAATGGTGTAAAGTGAAAATGCGATTTTCATTTTTGCGATTTTTGTTTTGTGTGTGTTTTGTGCATAATAATCAATTATGCCGTCGCCAAAAAAAAAAAGAGTGAAGTAAAGTTCAGTGTTATGTTATAAGGTGCATGCAAAGTAAAATGTATAGTGAAATGTAAAAAGTGCAGTGCAGTGCAGTGAATTAAGTGCAGTGTATAATGTGTGTGTGTGTGTTTGTGTTTCAAAGTGATGTGAAAGGCGAGAAATATAATTTCACAACAATATCTAGCAAAAAAGGCAAGCTGATCTGTGTTTTTTTTTTATTTTGTTTTTTTTTTTGTGTGTTTCATCAATGATCCCCAGAGTCAAAGTCAACAGCCAAAATCTGTAATCCAGTGTATGAAGTGTTGTGAAAAGTTTGGTAAATAAAGTGGAGAAAATAAAGTGATGTGAATAAAGTGCAGTGTGTTTGTGATCTCTAAAGTCAAAGTCAACAGCCAAAATCATTAACGAAAATGATTAGTGAAAAAAGTGAGTGAATAAAGTGCAGTGAAAAAGTGCGTATAAAAGTGAAGTGTGCTTGTGTGTTAAAGTCATTTGAAAGGCAAGAAATATATTTTCACAACAATTCCTAGCAAAAAAGGGAAGCTTTTTTTTATTTTTTGTTTGTTTTTTTTATGTGTTTCAACAATGATCACCAGAGTCAAAATTAACGATCAAAATATGTAATGCAGTCTATGAAGCGTAGTCAAAAAGTGTGGAAATAAAGTGGAGAAAATAAAGTGAAGTGAATAAAGTGCAGTGTGTTTGTGATCTCTAAAGTCAAAGTCAACAGCCAAAATCATTAACGAAAATGATTAGTGAAAAAAGTGAGTGAATAAAGTGCAGTGAAAAAGTGCGTATATTAAGTGCAGTGTGCTTGTGTATTAAAGTCATTTGAAAGGCAAGAAATATATTTTCACAACAATATCTAGCAAAAAAGGCAATCTGATCTGTGTTTATTTTTTTTATTTTTATTTTGTTTTTTTTTTTTGTGTTTCAAATAAGATCCCCAGAGTCAAAGTTATCGATCAAAATATGTAATGCAGTCTATGAAGCGTAGTCAAAAAGTGTGGTAAATAAAGTAGAGTGAATAAAGTATGTTTGTGAAAGTCAACAGCCTAAATTATTAATGCAGTGTATAAGGAGCAGTGTAAATGTGTGGTGAATAAAGTGCAGTGAAAAAGTGAAGCAAAACTATGCGGTGTATAAAGTGCAGTGTGCTTGTGTATTAAAGTCATGTGAAAGGCAAGAAATATATTTTCACAACAATATCTAGCAATAAAGGCAAGCTTTTTTTTATTTTTTGTTTGTTTTTTTATGTGTTTCAACAATGATCCCCAGAGCCGAAGTTGACGGCTAAAGTCTGTAATGCAGTGTACGAACTGCAGTGAAAAAGTGTGGTAAATAAAGTAAAGTGAATAAAGTGCAGTGTAAAGTGAAGTGTATAAAAGCCAAAATCTGTAATGCAGAGTTTGAAGTGCAGTGAACAGAGCAGTGTGTTTGTGTTACCCAAAAAGTCTAAGCTGATCAGTATTTTTAAATATTTTTTTGTTTTTTTTTTTGTGTTTCAGTAATGATCACTAGAGTCAATTTCACCAACCAAAATCTTTAATGCAGGTATAAAATGCTGTGTATAAAGTGAAGTGTTAAGTGCAGTGAAAAAGTGTAGTGAATAAAAGGCGTGGAAAAGATAAGTAAAAAAGTGTAGTGTGTGTGTGTTAAAAGTCCAGTGTAAAAAGGGCAGTGATAAAAGAGGAATGCTATAAATAAGTGTATTTCTTTTTTTTTTTTTTTTTTGTATGTGGCTACCCTGTAGCTTCTGTGAGGCCTCTTTTACATATGCAATAAAATGGTGAGAGTGAAGTGAATGCGAAATTTTTATGTCAACCAAATTAAGCGGACAAATTAACTATTGAAAATTATTTAAATGTGAGTATATTGAAAGCCTACCTAAACTTGTAATAATTTTAATTTTTTAATATGGCATTCTGTTAATTTTTATTTTAAATTTTTAATATATTTATTTGATTGACTACATTTTAATTTTTTTCGATTATGTTATTACTTTAATTTCTATTACTTTGATTGCATTTTTTTGTTATTATTTTTCAGTTCGCTCCTACAATTAGACGCATCTCTGTGAAAATTAAAATATATTGAGCGGTGAGTCCCTTTAAATTTACATTTATTTATTATTTATTTGGACAAAGTTGCATATTTTTATGGAAATTAAGACTGGCACCTAAAAGCATGCTATAGTTTTTGTTTTTCTGTTGTCAATTCCTGAGACGAGCTTGCTTAACGGGTATTTAATAGCGTGGACTTTACCATAACTTTCTTGCAAGTTATTTTTTTAAGTATTTCTCACTTTTTTCTATTTTCTCAACTTATTCTCTTTTCGCGAGACTTTCACTTGACTGCGATGCCCCCATTACTACCACTGCCTCAGTCTCTGCCTCGTGTAGACAGCGTTAAGTCCTGACTTATGCTGCGAATAATTTGCTAAACTGCAGTTGCCCCTTCTCCTCCTCAAACCCTTGGCTTAAAGTTTTCTCATGTTTCCTTTAAGTTCAGTTTTTTCGCGCTGAAACTTTTCTCAACTTAATTCGTTTATTTCGTTGCGTTGTCAGCCACAGAACAAACCATGGAATAAAATCGTACTCACAACCAAATACTATTCCGATACACAGATGTGTTTATATATATATATATATATATATAGAGAGAGAGTTGTATATATATTTGTATGTAATGCGATATAGACACGCAGTTAGCATTGCTATTGGGGCGCAAAATGTCAGCCGTTGAAATTCCGCAAATTCTTTTGCATGCCAATAGCAAGTCCTTGCTATAGTTTTGCTTTGGCTCTGGTTACCGCTCCTCCAGCTCCCCCTACTCACCCTCTCTCCACCTCCTATTTTTGGCTTTCACTTTTTATTTTTGCTTATGCAACTGACTGAACTAAAGGACTAACGTTGCGCACGTTTTTGTGAATTGATTTGCTAGCATTTTGCTTGTCCTTTCCCTCTGTGCCCCTCTCGTTTCCTTCCTCCTTTAGTACTCCACATTCATAATGAATAATTTCCGCAAGACTGAAATTCAATGGCCAAAATGGTTTGCCGGTTCAACGTTTGCCTAATGGCCATTATTATTATTATTAGGATTATTATGTTCCCGATAACGATGGCACGCCTTTCCCACTGTTCGGCATTTCATATCATTTACTTTTCGAGTTGTTCAATAGTTTTTCCTTTTGTTTTACCGTTCGATTCCATTTGCTTAACGTTCGGTGATTTATTGCGTTTTTGATTAACATGGAATTAAGCCAATCATAAAAAGTGCTGCTCAGCCTAATTAATTAGTAGTATTTAAGGTGTAAATTTGGGTATGTTTGAACCTAAAGAATACTATTTAAAACTCAAATATCGTGGCTTAAAATACCTATAAAATACTTGCAAAGTTCAAAGTTTTCCGTTGAACTTTACTTACTAAATATTTGTTCCACATTAAAAGCTACGAACTATTTTAATGTCTGGGAGTTGCTTATAGCAAAAGCAGTAAACTTTTAATACATTTGCTTATTGTCAGTTTAATCTACTTTAGTTAGCCCCATAAATTATTAACAATATCCATTTTATTGCCTTATACCAAAGCCATTCAATTTGTTCACCACAGCTGACAATTAAACTTAAATAACCAAATAAAAATATACACACACTTTTATTGAGCAACTCAAATTGCATTTAAACAAATTGAAAACATTCACGGACACTAATTGAAAATGCCACAAACCGCGAATTTCAAAAACGATTGCCAAACACAAAACAAAATACAAGAAAAAAAAAAAATTTAATTGACAAAAATTAAATTTGATAATGCTCAATAGGTTTGTTTAAAGGTGGATTCCAAACAATATGTCCATTAATTGCCAAACGAAAACAATGCATGGAAAATAACAGCGTCCTCCATTTTCGCATTTAAATGCGAATTAAACAAAGCAAAAAATGAAAATAGAGAAAAATTAAGAATAGCGCAAAAAATAGAGAATCGAAATCGCCGTATAGCGATTGACCAAAAGCCCCGACCAAAAGCTTTTATGTACTCAATAAAAATTTGAAAAAAACAAGCCACTAAAGTAAACAATAAAATTACATGCAGAAATACGCACAAAAACCAGCTCAATAACAACTGAAATAAAAAGAAAAAAAACGAGAAAAAACAGAAAAAAACTTGTGGAATAATAACTGTATTTGCCCATTGAATGTTATTGCATTAGTTTGTCGCAAAAAACTAAAAGCAGCATGTGGAGTGGGTGGGAAGTAGGGAAATGGAAGGAAATTCGCTGGCAACAGAAAACTTTTCACAGAATAATGTTCAGCCCTGGTAATTGCATTATCATTGTGTCCCCTCAATGTGTGTGAATTTGCGCCAATGTGTGTGTAAGCGCTCTCAAATTGTTTAACTTTCAAAACGATTCAAATTCAAGCTTAAAAAAAATTAAATTTTGAGTTCACATATTTCTTAAATTAATGTAAATATTCGCTCAACAATTTAACACATTACTTTAAGATACAATTAAATTTATTGTGTGCTTAAAATTTCACAACTCAACAACAACAAGAGGACAAATAATTATTCTGCACATAAACAATGGCTCGTAAAACAAAAATAAACACATGAATTTCAATGCAGTCAACAGCACGAAATTTTGCTGCAGACAAAACCAAAACAAAAGCAAAAAGCGACGTAAACATGTGAAAACTTTTATGGAAAATGGAAAATGGGGGAAAATCAAGACGGAAGTCAAGTAAACTGAACGCTGTCTTTGAGTTGAGAAAGAGCTAAGATGGAGAGTATTAGGCACAGAAGCTATAAATAAATAATTGCTCTAAGTAAACAAAAGTCTTCAACTCAATTCGTATTAAATTTAAAACAAATAAGAAAGTTATAAATATAAATAATATTTATTCAATAATGTACTGCACTTGGTTTGCCAAAATTCCAAGTATGAATCTGCTGCAAGAATTTTGAGATTTGTTATTTGGGGCGCACTTTTTTTTCGGTCTTATTTTGATGGAAAACGAAGCGACAAACGCATTGAGCAAATAAATTTGTTGGCCAAAAAATGCGATTCGATTCGGTGCTCACTCTTTGCGCATGTTTACTCAGTGGCATCGGCAAAGGGGCGACTACTGAAAACTCAACACCTGAGTCGTGTGCTTGGCAGGTGCATTTTCACCATGCAAAAGCAACAAGTGTTTGCCGGTTGTGGGCACTCTCAGCTTTACTGGGGTGACTTTGAGGTGAATTGGTTGGGTTAGAGGAAGGAGCAGTGCATTGTCATGCTGTGGTGATGTCAAGAGCACTGCTTAATCGACCAGTTTCACCCCAACGCAGCACTGCTTTACCGATAAGCGTTACCCCAAAGTGTTGAGTTTAGTTTGCAGTGGTGAAATTCTATGAGCATTTAAGGGGTGGCGATTAATCATTGGCATCCCAATATTAAATATTAAAATATAACTTTAAAATACAAATTTTAAATTGGTTTAAATTAAAGAACTTTTCCACATCTGTACAAAGAAAACATGTTTATTAAGTTAATAATAATTTATAACATCACAAATGAATACCAAAAAAGTGTTTTTTCTAGTATTTTGATATTTTAGAAGAGTGTTTCCTTACAAAAATATTTGTATGAAGTTTTATTTATCATAATATTGTAGGTAGAGAAGAGTTGCCAGTTTTTTGATCTAGTCAAAAATAGAGAAGAGATACCAGATTTTTTATCTAGTCAAAAATAGAGAAGAGATACCAGATTTTTTATCTAGTCAAAAATATATACCAATAAAACTTAAGCTCAAAACGCTCTATTGTATGTGGCTTGGGAGCTAACACGGCAATAAGCTCGTTTATGGCACGTGACAAATCCGTGTGCAAACCACGTGAAATGCGCACAAGAAGCCAAAAATAAGTGCAAGAAGAAGAAGAAGCACTTTGAACTTGTCACGATTGCGAAAAGTCAAAGGTGCAAGTGAATATTACGACAAATTCTGCTGCAAATAATTGCATAAGAAAAAAAAATTACTTGTTGCATTTCCCACCATCAATGTGGATGTGGAAAAGCGCCGCACAATTGTAGCCATTGCTGTGGATTGCGTGGCAGGTATTTGCACATAATGCAGTCACCACGTCGTATACGTAATGAAGAAAGTTCGAAGTGATTGCGGGTGTCGATAGAAGTGAAAAAAGAGTTAAAAGGGTTATTGTTAAGCCATCAACTGTATGTTATTTATAGCCTTTTAATTGGATAACTAAGTAAATAATAAATAAAATACTTAAAATACACTTAAATATTCTCTTACCTTAAAATACACTTAAATATTCTCTTACCTTCTCTCTTTAAACTCTACCCTCCCATATTGTTACATCAGAAGGGAACAAATCAGCATATGAATAGTTAGTTGTTTCTAAAAAAGTCAAAATATTTATTTTATTTTCAGTTCGTAATTAAAAGCCAAATCGTCTCTTTTCTTCCCCTGCTGGGTGTGAGTTTGCTGGAGTTGAGTACGGGACATCTAGCATATTGCAAGCATAGTTGTTCTATAGATTCACAGATTGCTCGACCGGCAAAAATGCAAATATATTTATTGCGACAACAATTTCTAAACTAATTTAACATGGCCCTGTTCCCTTTCTGCCTGCCATTCCCGTCTGCCCAGTTAGCCTGACCATACAAATGTATGCAAAATAGGCAAACAAACCCTGAAAACGAAAACAAACCAGACGGAAACACAAGGGCTGCAACTTTTGTCATGAACTGTTACCATAAATATTTAAGCACAAACGTCATGCAAATTTCCCACTCTCCTCGCTTCCTTTCTCTCTTCAGAATTGAGCTGAGTAGTATCTGGTCGAAACAGGTTTGTAACCAAATATGACAGCTAATTAGTAGGGACTTTGTGCTATTAGGTGTGTATGTCCGTGTGTGTTTTGTTAATGCTACTAAACTTAAATGCAAGTTAAATAATATTTACTAAACATTACAGAGAATTAAGCAAAGGTACTGAAATCGTTGCTTACTTTTGGGTGTTCAAATTAAATTTACTTTCTGATGCAGTTGTTTCCGCATAATTGATGGAGAAATTCTTAATAAAGCTTAACTATTTATCACTGTCCTTAGGAATAATTGTTTACAATTAACTTGCCAAATTCAATCAGTTGGAATTCATTGTGCGTGGCAATTTAAGGATCTGACAAGTAAACGAACAAGTTTAACAAACTGACAGGAAGGAGCAAGTTTGGCTAATATATAAATCTTGTAGTAATCAGACTGTGTGATTTGAGTTCAGATGGATGTAGATGTGATGAAAGGAGACTGCAGTGCAAGCTGAACTTAAAAGCCTGGCAACAGTTGTAAGTGCATCCTGGCAGCTCATCTTGACTGTCTCAGCAGGAAGCACTTAATAAATCCAAAACTACAATTGTGCATGTGTGTGTGAGTGTGTGTGTGAACGTTCAACAAAAGGCAGTGGCCTATTGTCTGGGCAGTATAAACAAAACAGCTGCCAAAAGTCAACGAACTTTTCATAACTAAGAATTATGCAACTTTATGAAAGTATGTGTGTGTTGGCAGGAGTGTGTTTGTGTTGGCAAATGAGTGAGTGTGTGTGTGTGTGTGTTGACTGGTCGTCAGCGTCAAAATCAAATTACGTGTGGCCATACTCCAAGTGCACATCCCAAACAGGTAACATTCCAAAATAGTAAAGCCAAACTCCAATGTTTCACGCATTTCACTGATGATTTGAGGGCGGTTGAAGGTGGGCATGGTGGTTAGATGATTTTGGCTCTGCCGTTGATGGTTATGACTCCAATGGATGCTGGACACTGACATGTTTGTAATTAGCAGATCAGAGTTGTGGTCAAAATTGGCGACATTGACTTTGGACATTTGTATCTAATGCAGCAGCAAAGTATCTTTCACCAACGAAATATTTGTGCAGCAAGTAGAAACTCTGACAGATTACATAGCTGACGGCTGGGAGCGTGACAAAATCAACACGTAAATTAGTTTATAAATTTGCGGAACACGAAAATCGTAACAAACCGTAACCAGACATGGTCAAAAAGGAAATTATGGTTAAAATGCAAATCGCAATTGGTTTGGCGTTAATGTGGACTGTTCTAAACCCATTTCTATGCCCGACTTTATACCAGGTGCTGTGAAAACTTTACTAAAGCTTTGCTTAACTTTACTTTACTACAAAAATATATAAGAACATTTCTTGTACTTAATTTTTGCTCTCATTTGAGTGACATTTTCAAATCGGATTACCTATATATGTTGGAGTGCATTGCATGCGAATGACTGTTAAATGTCGTGGAAAAGGGAATTTAATTTCGACTTTTATTCCAAGTAATATTAACTAAGAATTCAGTTGATGTGTTTCGTCTTTTTATTTTACATTTCCTAAGCATCAAATGGCAAACTAAATTGCAAAAATGCAGCAAAGCAAAGGAAGCCAAAGAAAACTAAATTAAATGTGCACGAATAGAGGGGAGAAATGAATGTTGTACAGTCAACAAGTGGTGAGCGGAATAGAATCAAATTGGCCGTAATTCGATTGGAGGTTTGACTGTATTATTAATTCAATGCGAATGCAATTTTGAGCACTGCAAATGTAGGCAGTGTAAATCTGTTACAAAATAATCACAGCTAAATATAAAAAGTAACATTGGTCATAGATATTCAGATATAAACTTAATTTAAAAAAATTTAAAAAAAAATGTTCAGTAAAACATCGTTTATTATACCCATTCCCCATCTTTATTTAACAGTTCAATTTTTAAATTATGTAAATCAATAAATCTGCGCTATTAAATTTGTACTTTTCCAGAATTTTCTTGCCATAAGTGGCTAATAAACTTATCAGCACATTTGAAATTGATTCAGTTAAATGGCAAACACTAGAAGGAATTCTTGTGTCTTGGCATTAATATGACATGCAATAATCTGTTTTCCACTAGAGTCAACGACTCAGAAAAAAAGCAGATTCTCTGTGACTTTGCCTCACAGCTTTCCTTGTAGTGTGCATCATTCATTTTGATTTCGTTTGAGCACTTGGTGAATGAGTGAATGAATGTCTGAACGAATAAATGGATGCTTGGATTGCTCGGTGAGTTGCTTCTGATTCCCAAGCTGTCAATCTTCGCTGACTAGTTATCTTCCCCAACCAAAACCGATTTCAGTGCTCTGTTTCCAAAACTGTAAAAGAATAATGATAGGAAAAGAGCTGGAATTAGTAGAAATCAAGTAAAAGTAGAAAGAAAAATCAAAAACCAAAATTAATTTCAATCTTTTAAATATTTAAATTTGGTATTTAGTCTATTTTCTTAATACAAACTAGTAATTGTCTTTATTTCTCCTAGCTTTTTCTATAAATTTATACCACTGATATGCTTGATTATTATTTACAATTAAGCCCGCGCGAAAGCTGATAAGTTAACAGCACTAAACCTAGCCCTCAGGTCGCCGTGATTAATAGTTGAATTGATAAATTTGAAAAGCCCCGAGGTAGACGAAGTCTTATTGACTCATGTCCTGCAAATCCAAATGAATAAAAGGCCCTCGGGAAAGTTGCTTCGGTTGTTTATTTGTATAAGATGGATAAAGTCGAAACCTAAAGCCATATTATCGGAAGTCTTGGGGTGGGCCAAGAAGCCAGATGATGTGTGAACCAGGTTATGGCCAATTTGACCAACGTGCTCATTAGTCATTGGCGGCAGTTCTGACAGCGCTTAAGCGAAGGAAACCAGGGAAAAAGACGGAGGGAACGGAAGAGGCAAGTAGAGTCCTGTTTTTAATAAAGGACACTCGAAATAAGCTTCAGACCAAGTGGGAAGCGACCACCAGTGGTGCGTTTGCATTTTCCATTCTTCTTAATAGTATTTTTTGCTTATTTTGCTTCATCTTTTTTTTGTTTGTCTCTCATCCTGGCAGCAGAATGCGTCCTTCACATCAACATTGTTGGCATTGTTGTTGCTGTTTTTTTTTTTTCGGGTTTGTCGTGCAGGATATTACACCTCGTTTTTTGTCACTGTCTCTCACTTTCACATGCTGTGACATATTTCTATAGCAGTTACTCCCTCCCCCTTAACTCACAGCCCCTCCCATTCGCAAACTTCTTGTGGAAAGTTGAGTGAAAAGTCTGCTGCGAGGCAGTCAGCCAGTCAACCAGACATTTTTGCGGAGGTTTCGCTGTTTTTAATCTTATAAACAATGTCAGCATGAGCTCTACTCTACTCAACTCCCCTCATCTCTCAGCTCTGCTCTGTTGGTGCTACCTCTAAATATTACACACATATATACGCATACATATCACATCAGCAGCCTAAAGCCCTTTATTGCTTTAATATGTTAAATCACACTTGCCTTCAATTTTATTCGTTTTCCTAACAGATAAATTGTCAGCTTTATTTATGCTCAGTTGTACATATTCTTACATAAATTCCACAGCTTTTCTTAGCATATTAAAACAATTTACATAAATTATCAATGGAATTATTAAGTCAAATGAATTAACATTTAAATATTTTAATACAAATATTAGGTTGGAAATGGAATAGTTATATATATAAAAAAAAATCTTCCTTCTTTCAGTTTTTTGTATCATGGAAATAAATATTAAATAATTAATATAATTGTAAAATTTGATTAATGAAAATATGAAGAAAAGTCTTTAAAATGAATCCCAAAAAATTAATATTTACACAAAATATAAATTTTTAAATGAAATAAATATTCCTTAGTTATAAAATTTATATTATTCAAACATAAGTCATCATAGAAATTTTAGTTATTAAGTTGTTAGATTTTCAGTACACGTGGTTGAATTTAGGCCAACTTTTCTTTGTGCAAAGCTGTAAAAAAGACTTAAAAGCATAGTGGTAAAAGTAGAGTTGAGTGATGCAAAGTAAGTTTGCTTAATGATATTGAATGATAAATTTTTAATAATCTTCTAGCTCGCCGACTTGTTGACTTGCAAGTCTTAAATGAAAGAGCTCAGTGAAAAGCGGGGACATTAAAATTTATTGGCTTTGAATATGCTAATATGCCAGCGATGAAAGAAAACTTGACAAAAGGGCCCCAACCATTTTTAGTTAAGTTTTGGCATTATAACCAAAAATATATATTTAGCATATACTACATATATTTTTATAAGCAAATTTGCTTACCTTACTGATTCCACGCGTTTATCAACATTATTTCTATGGCCGTTGGCAAATGTAATTAATACTTCTGTGCTATTAACTCACTCGCCCTTTTTTATATACCTCTTTTTTTTTGTATTTATTTTTTTGATGTATTCTGGCACCTTCGGCTATATTTTGTACAGAGCTGCGCGTGGAATTAGCTCTCTTACCAGCTGAATACGAATGTGATGTTAGACCGTGAGTGGAATCCGCATGAAAGTCTGCCTGATAAAAGCGCAAACAATGATGCCAGCGGCAAGTGTGTGCAATTTTTTAGATTAGACTGTACACAAGCTACATGTGGATTTCATGCATAGCTTATACTTGATTTTGAGCATAATATTTCCACAACTTTGGGTAGCTTTGAGCTCTGATTAGTTCTGTGACATTTTAGTATAATTTTGAAATGAAATGAAATTAATTTCATTTTATATTTAAATCAATTTTGGGACTGGTTGGCACTGTTTTTTATTATTTTAAGAGAATTTTTTAACCAAGTTTCTTAACTAAAAATGTTTATGAATATAAGTTTTATTTCTGATAATTCGAAACTTGTATTTATTACATACATAAGTAATATTAGCATAGTAACATATATTAGAGTATTTAATATTCGACCACTTTGCATCCCCTTATGATTTTATTTGTGTTTTTCTGTGTGTTTTTGTGGATGTAGGGCTTTACGTGCGGATAATCGCAAATGAGCAAAACGATTCCTTTAAACATAATGAGGCCAATTAGCCCTGCGGCAAAAACTAAATGCCGTGTGCAGCCTATATAATGGGTCGACTAACTATAACTATCTGGCCTCCTGACCCAACTGCTTCGAGTTAACAAATATGCAGCTTGTTGTTGTTTATCTTTAGCTTGAAATTACTCGTCTGCAAACTAGTTGTTATTAGCATTTATTATGAATAAACTTTGACTGAAACAGAGGTAATTTAGTATAAAATAATTGACTACTGAGGTCTCAATTTTTGTAGACTGACTTTAATAGGCTACAAAACATTTAAAACTGAATTTTAAGAAATAAAAGGTATAATAATTGACAGTCTTGAGTAGAATAAAAACTCTTATATACTTTTACTTAATGAAATAAGATTTAAATTTTCTGCAACACACTTGTAGATAATTTAAAAAAAAACTCCTCAATGACGCCATTTAAATGGCAAAATTTATGTAAAGCAAATGCTGCCAACTGTAATCAATCAAAAATAAAATGATTTAAATTTAGACTTTGTTGACAGACAGCAATGTCATTAAATGTCGCGAAAGTCTTAAGCTCAAATCTTAAACTTGATCAAATATTCAAGGATAAGGTGCACACATAGACACACAAACACACACACTCATACTCCGACTGTGAAACACGTGCACACTAACACTGAGCGTGAGACAGCTGAATATTTGCACAGAATGCATTAGTCCTTACATGAGAGCATGTGAAATATTTATGGAGGAGGATTGTAGATGTCAGATGATTAGTTGCATATCCTGTGAGCAAGCAGTAAGGAGGACACCGATGGCAGGCAGCTCCCACAGCTGTCGATGATTTTGACCGAGCAAATATTTAATCTTAGAACATTTTTGCCCTGTACGATGCGGCCCTGTACTGGTCTTCGGACGTGCTCGACGTCTTGGAAATCTCAGTTGTATTCCAACTAGAGAAGCAGCAGCTCTCAGCTCAGCTCGTATTAGCTCAAGTCAAACAATGGCATTGGCAAAACCAAGAAACAACGCCAAATTGCAGTGTGCAAAGCGAAAAGAAAGCAAAAGACTAGAGAGAGGAGAGAGAGAGAGAGAGGAGGTAAAAGAGTAAAGAGCTAAGTAAAAGGAAAAGTGTTGTTAAGAAAATGCACAAGACAGAAAATCGATGTATGTGTGTTGTGTTTGCATTCTGCCTTCACTGTACAAAGTTTTCTTCGGAAAAAAATGGAGAAATTAAGGATGAAGGATGGGAGCGTGGGCGTGGGCGTGGATGCCACTAAATCCTTCGTGTGGCAGATTAACACGTGCTGGTCGAACTATAAACGAAGTGCTGCCAGCAACAGAAGGTCAAATTCCAGTTGCAAACAAATAAGAAAGAAGGTTGAAGAAATATATATAAAGTTAAATTCCTTGACTGCCTGACTGGCTAGTGGTTACTCCTTAACATGAAAATATTGTTTGAATTGTTCTTAGATGAAATCTGGTATTAATATATTTCGGGGCCTACTTCCCTGACAAGCGTGGAAGTGAAAGCAATTTTAAAAATTATTTTAAAGCTTACATACCATTCAATTAGTTTAATTTTAACTAAAGTTATTTACTACATTGGCATTCCGCATCACTTAGCTCCTTTCCTGCGTTCTTTATGGCTGCATCTATTACTGGTTGTTTTAATGCCCTTTTGCATAAAGTACT
The DNA here is from genome assembly GCA_018152125.1 of Drosophila dunni. Taxonomy (NCBI): domain Eukaryota; kingdom Metazoa; phylum Arthropoda; class Insecta; order Diptera; family Drosophilidae; genus Drosophila; species Drosophila dunni. The sequence goes on along the minus strand of JAECXC010004138.1, from coordinate 841,415 downwards.
AAATGCATTTTAAGTATGGACCCAAAATTATAATATTTCGAAATTAAATTTTCAATAAAGCGATTGATTTTATTTATGATGGAGGGGAAGGTATTTTAAAAGCACCAAAATTAATAGAAATTGCAAGCAGTTAAAATGGAAAATGAAAAATGTTGCATACTTTTAAGCTGGCATGAAATATTTGGGAGCAAAGGGCCAATTATATAACTGACGGTGATTATGATGATTATCACTCAATGTAAGAAATAAATAAACACATTAATTTTATTTTAAATTTGCTCTTTTATTTTATAAAATCAATCATAACAATTCATTCATAAGTTTTTATTTTGGGTTCAGTTTCATTAATTTGCTATTAAGTAAATAATTTGTTTTTTATTGTTTACATTTTAACCAATTCCATATTTTGTATGCTTTATTTACGCAATTATTAAATACTTAAAAAATAAAATGCGTCTAAATCGAAATAGTAGTAGTATGATAAACTACATTATTAATATTATGTTTTTAGTTATTATTGATGATTAAAATAACTAATTTGGTTGTCTGTTTTGTTATGTTTTTTTTCCTTTTAATGTTTTTTGTTATTCGTTTAAAAAATATATTTGTTCATGTACAATATTTTGCGTGTGTGTGTTTGTTTGTGTTTATAATAATTTTGGTTTTTGTTTCTTGGTTGTTCATAAAGGACGATAAACCATCATAGACGTTATCAAAAAGGCAAACCATTAATAGTTTATGTACATACAATGCTTTTTACAAGTTTCTACAAATTCTTTTTTTGTTTTTTGTTTTTTCATTTAGTCATTCTCATGGTATGCAAATTTTGAGTTTAATAAGTATTCCTAATGTTCTTTTTCCGTTTGCTAAAAATTATACAAAAATTTTATAAACTTACATTACAAATTCCATCAAGAAGACATTTTGCATATAGGATAGACTACAGTATGTATGCTATGAGGCAGCAGGATAACCCCGACCACTGCCTAAGTTACGGTGTGGAGATTGTTGTTGTTGTTGTTGTTGTAGTTGCGTGGGTGAAGTTGTCATTTGGCTAGTTGTAGACAATGCTGCATTATTTCTATTATTTAAATTATTATTAGTATTGTTTTGGCTAATTTGAGACTTATTATTGTTAGTGGTCGTTATAGTGGCAACACGTCTTAGACGATTATCTGGTATCGGTGGTGACTGTAGTGTGCCCGAACCCAGATGAACTGGTGAAAACGATGATGGTCCACTGGCGCTACCACCAAATGCACCAGCAATGCTGCTGCTACCACCACCAATACCTCCAATAACACCACTAGCATCTCCAAAGATGCTGCCGTTGCTGCTGCCAATCAGGCTCATCGAGTGCTCATTGGACAGTATCTGGTGTGCAGCCAAATTCATTTCCTCTGGCGTCATATCCAAGGCCTCCTGCATCTCTCGAGCAGCGGTGCCCACAAATTCGGAATCACAATATTTGCCCAAACCCTCAGCGGCGAGTACCTAAATTTAAATAAAAAATTATTGAGCTCTTTGTTTTGTATTGAGTGCAGGTGTTGATATTACCCCTCCAATCAATGATTCGGCTAGGCCATTCATTTCAAATGAAGTTGGTAAACGACGCTGATCGTAAGGACTAGCTGGTGTCGATTGGATCATGCGCTCGTGGCCAGGAATAGCACCATTGGGTGCGTAGACTGTATAAATGCATAAAATATATAGAATTCAAAATATATATTTTAATTGTGGAATGATTTTAGTAAAGGGAGGATTAGTTTTCATAAAGTATATTTTGTACAGCGCTTGATGATCATGTCTACAACTTAGAGCCTGTCAAAAGCTATCGATTAAACAAATGTTGATATCTACAATAAATTTTCTTTTATGAGCTATTCCTAATAACTTTAAAATAAACTTTAATATACAACGTAGTACTATATGTATTTTTTTAAAACAAGGCTTGGATTTTTAAGTAAATGTTTAGTCATGAAAGTTGATCTTTAAACTCTGTTAATTTTCTGTTGATTACAAAGTTTATTTTTCTCTAATTTCCTCTTCTTCAGAAATTTTGTGTAAAATAATTTTAAATTTCTCCGTTTTCTAAAGGATTTCTTAAATATTTATCTGTATAATAATATTTAATATTTAATTTTTTTTTTTTAATTCATGTACTACTATTGTACTTACTTTCAGAATAATGTCTGTCTATTTAAATAATTTAAAACTGGACTAAAATGATCATCAAGCATTTACTTTAACAACTTAGATTACAGTTGACTGTTAGTTAGGCATTCAATAATTCAGGCTATGTTAAACGTTATTTTACAGTTTTATGTAAATGATAAAAGCATGTTCTATACAAAATGATAAATTTATTTGTACAGTACTTAATAACTGAACCAAGCAACATACGCAATATTTATGTATACAGCACTATATGACGAATATGCTTGTCTACATGGGTATTATTTAGGCAACTTCTAGGGCTAAAGGCAGCAGCGATTTACTATATATATATTAACATATATATAAACGAAGCAGGCGATGCATCTAAAGCGTTTCTTAGATCTAATCAATAGCCAAGCAGTTTGTGTGTGTGTAATTGTGTTTGTGTTCTGGGTATTCACAGGTCTTGTAAGTGTTTGTGTACCAGTGTATATTTGTAAATTTACTCTATATACCATTGGAATTAATCCCCTTAAACACACACACACAGACATAGTAATAAGCGACGACAAAACAACATTGAAACAACAGTAAATGAACAATTTTTTTTGGTTTTGAAGTTTTTGGCATATCAAAAAAAGTTTTGGATATTCAAGTATACATATATATTGTATATAGTTAACATACATATATGTATACACACATTTATACAATTATCGTTGATATTATAGTTATTAGTTTTTGGATATTGGATGGACATGGCAAGGCACACTTTGATGGGGATTTGGGCTCAATCGGCGAGGTCAGCTTAATGAAATATACTTAGATGAGCACAACAACACTGTTATACGGATATTTATATAGACACCGATATCATTTTGATTAATATTTTGTAAATAATACTTTGATTATGGTAACCTTTTAATATTCGATTCGATTTGATTCGTTATCGATTTCGATATCGATTTCATTCGTTCATTGATGCGTGTTAAAACGGTTGTTGTTCTTGTTGTTCAGTTGTACTTGGTTCTTGTTGTTGTTGTTCTTGTTGTAGGTGTTATGTTTTTATTCCACGTAGATTAAATTAAACTCTTTTAAGTTATATTATAAGTATCGTACTTAGTGGGGGAATGCGTTCAAATTAAAGTTAACATTTTGTTAACTTGTAACAAAAAAAAAAATTTAAATACAAAAATAAAACTTGAACAAAAATTCTTTGAATTCAGTTTGTTCGGAATGAGAGCCTAATTATCAGTAATTTGGTTTGAACTCTCTGAGACTCATCCAGCAAGTTTTTCAGTGTTCGAAACTCAGCACTCGGTTGTTTTCAAACTCGAATCACTTAAGCTATAATAAAAATGTTAATAAAAAAGAGTTGTACAAAATCAAATTACTTCAAACAACACAATTTAGAATGACACAGTTTTTAGACATATCCTAGTAATTATTATAATTTATATATATACCTTATGAGGTTTATTAATTTGGCTTGGATCAATCAGTTTGTTAGTTTGTAAACAACAAAAGGAGCCATAAGCAGTTCGACCAGAGCTGTGTAGCTTATAGTTCGCGTAAGTCGTTTCAATAAATTTGTTTAAGCTCAAAAATTATTTTGACAAGTTAGTAATATTTTTTCAATACGTCGCACAATTAAAAAGTAATTTAATAAGGAAAAAAGTAAATCTTACTCTTAAAAAAATGTTCTTTGGGTTATGCAATATCTAATGTTATATATGTATTAAAGAACTTAAATCTAACTGATATCATAGGTATACCTAGACATTTCTATTCCAATTAAATAACTAAATTGCTGATAAAAATTCCCTGCATCTGAATAAAGTTATGACTTATGTATCTTACTTTAAGTAACATAAGTTATTTTATTAAAATTCGAAGTTAATTTCTAATTAATTGAGCAATAATTTCAATATAAAATACTGTCAATGTATTAAAAAATGCTATAGTTTTAAATATATTTAAAAAATTTTTTTAAGTTGTTAAATCTTGTAAGTTTGAATTTTTTAAGTAAGAATTTAAAAAAGTAATTATAAAATTATATTCTAACACTCTTAAGAACTGCTATATCAGCAATTTGGGTTACTTTAAAATTAAATTAATTTCTTAAGGCTTATGCAGTTGTGTTAAAAAAACTCTGCTCTTATTTAAAACAAAGTGATTAGTGAACTCCATAGTCATTAGTGATATTTCCTGTTTATTATTAAGTTAATCCAGTGTTTAAATGTTGTTTTGTGTAACTGTTGTTGTTTGTTCTATATCAACTACATTCGCAAATAAAATGTATATTTTATAAAATATTTGTATATATATTTTGAGAGGCAGCAAAAGCGTTTCTAGAATAGCCAAACTAAACTACTAAACGCTACGTTTAACTGTATGCTATAACTAAGTATATACGATATTCGAACTAAAATTAATAACTGCGCATTAAACTAATGTTTAAAGTGTGCTACAAGTCAGAATGAGTTTCCAATCTGATGTGTGTCTTGAGTGTTGTCTTTCAATGGCACCGCGCTTAACAAACAGCCAAAAATTAAAAAAAAAATTAACATTTAAAACGTAAGAATATTTTTTTTGTTAAGTTTGTTGCTTCACAATTGCACTTAAGATTTAATATTTTTTAATTTTGTTTGTTTAAGTAATTTTTATTTACTTTTTTTGGGCATGCCGCAGGCAAAATTCAGAACTCACAACTCAGAATCTTTTTAGTGTCGCTGACGAATATTATACAAGAATAGTAAGAGTAATCATAATATGCGCAAAATGAAAACAATTAGAGGATTGAGGTGTTAATTCAATTGGAAATTAGAACTTTTGTGTAATTTGGAGTTTTAAAGAGGAGTTAATTTCAACATAAAACGGCACAACAAACAAACAAATGTTTTTTTTTGTGGTATTTGGTATTTTTTTAGTGTTTTTAGGGGTTAAACTGGGCAAATAAATAAATGAAAGGAACGTTTAAAGAACTTGTTTGAGTGCAATTGCATTGTTGCAGTTGTTTTGCTGTACTTGTTGTTGCAATTGCAGCATTTTGCGCTTACCATTGTTATATGGATGCAATAAAATACCACGATTGCGGTTGCTGAAATTAATGTTCGGGGATTGAGTAAATTCGTTTAACGGTTCTCAGTGAATGTTTGCATTTAAAACGCGCTAGTTTATCAATAATTTTCTATATATGGTAAATATTTATGTATTGTATTTTTTTTTTGGTATTAAATATTGATTTAATATATATATTTGTACTTAGTCAGGTATTTTTGTAGTTAACAACTAGTTTGCTAAACTAAATTTGGTTTTGATTTTGTGGCCCGGGCTCCTTTTGTTCATTACAAACGTTAAAGGCGCACTAAGTGAAATCAAAATGCCATTCAAACGTGGCCAAAATGAGAAAACAATTATAAAGTAACTCACTAAACAGCAAGCCATAGAAACAGGAAGTAGTTTAAAAATCATAAGAAATGAAAACTCAAATAATTGAGAGCTTCGTGTGCGGCTAAAAATTACTCGAATGAACAACTCACAACTCCACAGATTCGATTCAATTCGATTTGATTTCGTTTTGTTTCATTTCCCGTAGTGAACTGCTCCACCAACCCCAAATACTCACTCATACGATATCGCATTCGCCTCTGGTGGCAATGTTCCCGCCACAGTTGATGCTCCACTTCCATTCTTGGCCAGCGGTCTCATCGAGATGCTCTCGCCAAAGGTTCGCAATTCACCGCCGCTGCCTGCGTGCAGTTCTCCCTGCAATTTGCCACTAGCCGCCATTCTGGCCTGCATTATATTCCGTGCTATATGATTGACGCCATCGGCAACACTCCGATTGAGACTATCGTACAAATAATCAGTGCCCTGGGCATCTGTGCTGCCCAGCACCAAGCTGCTGCCACCCACGCCCGCAGCTGCCAGAGAGGAGCCGCCAATGGTCAGTGCTCCATTGCTCTGGGAGGCTTTGGCACTGCGTCTGAAGGTTCCATTGCCATGACGGCGTATGGACGACCAAACGCTGCCAAAGAGCGTGTGGTGGCGCTGCAAGTAAAATTAAGAGTTGTCAGTTTTTTATGGAGGTAAAGAGGGAGTAAAGACGGGATTTCCTTAAAGATATTTGATTTTAGTGGTATAAAACCTATATCACTGCCAATTAAGTGTTTAATTATAATGTAAATGCTTGTAGAATGAAAAATAAATCATTTTAAAATAGTGAGATTATAAAAAGGTGTCAATTAAAGCTGAAGATAACTTTTAAACTGAGAGTATTGCTGATAAATCGATTTACTTTATGGGGATATTTAAAAAAAGTAAAAAAGTAATGACAAAGTACTTTTAATAAACTCTTTTCCTATAGATAGTTAATTAGTTTCCTGAGAATTCTTATCAAATTATTGGCACTGAAAATATTTAAAAGTTCGCTCAAAAGTTGACAGAAGCACCAACGGTCATTGCCCTTTAGTTACAGCTGCTCAAGATTTAATTTAAGATATTTTAAGCAAATGAAATTTACCTAATTGTTCGATCTCTGGAAAATTTAAGTTTCTAACTTTTACTGACTCAAATGCTTAGTTAAAGCTATTCAAGAAATTCGAACTTACGCGATGCATGGGCTCCGGTTCCTCGGCCAGCTCGTCAAGATTACCAGAAATGGCTCTCTTCAGAGCCGGCGACACTTCGTGCAGTGTGCGTAGACCGGCTTGCAGGGTGACCGTATTGCTGTCTGGATGACCCTCCTTGCCCTCCTGTTCCTTACGTTTCTTGAAACGCCGGAAATAGTCCTGTATCAGATAAGTGGCATAGAATTTGCCAACGGTGACCTCATCGTCATTGCCCGGTGGCGGTACGACTTGATCCAATAACTTTGGATTGGTACGTTTCCAGATTTGCTTAATGGTCGCACGCAGCTCGGAATTGGCATCATCGATGTTGCCCTCGGTTTTGATACTCAAAGAGGTACGAACCACGGCAAACAGTGTGGCGTTAAACAACACCGTACCATCGGAATTAAGGGGCATGTTCATGCTGACCAAACGTTTGCAGGCCATGCGATGTGGACAGAGCTTGCCGAAGCCCAGAGGAGGCGATATCTTTCGCAATAGGGTGACCACATCCAAGTGTTTGATGCGTCCCTTGGCATCAGGATCGTATTCGCTCCATAGTCGAATAAACTCGTCCAAATGGTGGGGACCCAGAATAGACCAATCACGTGTAAGATAATCAAAGTTATCCATAATGACGGCCACAAACAAGTTGATAATCTAGAAGAAAGGTTCCAAATTTACTACAAATAATACAATTTGATGGGTGATATTTACCAAGAAGGAGCAGAGCACATAAAATGATATGAAATAGGGATAGGCTATGGAAGAGCCGCATTGTGCGTTGGGTGTATCAGAATTTACATCGCAAAGCACATCTGGTTGTGCGGAGCAGGACATCATAATGTCCTGCCAGGCTTCTCCAGTTGCTGAGCGGAATAGTACCAGCACAGCCTGCTGGAACGACTGGAAATTATTGTTACGCGTTATGGCACCGTCGCCATCCAAAGAAATCTTGCCAAAAACCTAAAAGATTTCCAATGTTTCTATCAGTGTATCTTATTGAACTTTAAGATACTCACCTGCATGCCAACCACAGCGTATATGAAGAAGAGCAGGACGATGAGCAAGGCGACATATGGCAGCGCTTGAAAGGATTTGATAAAGGTCCAGAGTAGGGTTCGTATGCCCTCGCCCTTGCTGAGCAGTTTAACGAGACGCATAACACGAAACAGTCTAAAGAAGTTTATGGAAATCATATTCGAACCCGACTGAAAAATATATAAGAAAACACTTTTAAGAAACTGCTTTAAATTTGAATAGACCTTGGATACCAACCGCCTTTTGAACCTTATTGCAGCCTTCGAGTATGTCACAAGAGGCCTTAGGGGAGTTCTTGCTCTGTGGACATGGAGGGGAATGTAGTTAAATATATAATATATAGTAAGATATATCAATATTACCTTAATTTCCGAAAATACAATATCTATAAAACTGCCCAGTACAATAATGAAATCGAAAACGTTCCAAGCATCGCCGAAATAGTTCTGGAACAATTAAGTATATAGATACAGTTAGTAATCTTATGGGATATACTGAAGACCCACCTTAAATCGGAATGCTGCCAGTTTGAAGACAAACTCCAGTGCGAATACAGCGGTGAATAACATGTTGAGTGCATCAAGTAGTTCCGTGTACCATAACGGTTGCTGGTAGAACTTCATGGCCAGTGTTACCGTATTTATCATAATTAATATGAATATGGTATACTCAAATGACGATGACGTCACAAACCACCAGACTTTATACTGTATCCCGTGTTTGGGTATATAACGTCGAACTGGTTTCGCTTTTAAGGCAAACTCTATGCAATTGCGCTGATTTTTATCGAGATCACAGTTCTTGTACTCCTGTTCACCCTCGTTTTGGAAAGTGACAATAACGAAACCGACAAAGATGTTGACCATGAAGAAGGCAATTATAATAATATAGATTATATAGTAGGCAGCAACTATAGGACGGAAGTTGTGTATTGGACCACCATTTTCCTTATTCGAATCGATTGAGACGTACAGCAGGCTTTCAAGTAAAAGAAATTGGTTTTAAATAGGAGCTTATAATAGAGGAGGGTCCACTGTACTTACTTAGGCCAACCCTCAAAGGTTGAGACCGTAAACAGAGTCAACATGCCCTTGGCCACATTATCGAAATGGAAACCGTTATTATCCCATTCGCGTTCCTTGAGTCGCGGTTTGTTTATGTCACCATCCTCGTAGACCAGATAAGTACCACTAAAAGATTCAGTTTTTAATAAGTAAAAGTTATATAACAAATAAAGTCTATTGGTAACTTACAAGCACTCCTCCTCGACCATTTTGGAGCCATCGGAACATGTGAAAAATTTACCCTGTATTTGTTTGACCACATTTTTTTCAAATACCCAGCAGGAAAAGTGTGTATAAATATTATTAAGATATGTGCATGATAAACAATTTATTTATTTTTGATAAAGTGCGCTTAACTCGCAAGTTAATACGGTTGAGGGCACTTTGCTAATACGATCGTTATACTATCCACTATAGCCTAACTAGATGTAATATGCAGCGGTACAATAGACTAAACTAGTCTTTATAAGTATACATATACATACATATACAGGGTGTCTCATATGCAATCAAATTTACAAAGACATACATTTTTTTTTGGGTTTTTTTTCAAGACGGACACAAGAGAGTGAGTAGAACGTCACAATATTTACAGACGGTACCAAAAACAATACTATATAAAATATTGGGATTATCAGGTTAGAAAGAGGTTAGAATACATACAAATACGAGTATATAGTATATTACACGAGGTTAGCGAGCGAGTATATAGACTCCTTTTTGGGTATATACTGGGGTAAGTTGGAAAACTCGAACGATATTTGGGTTAGGTTTGTTGAAAAACTTGTAAAACAGCTAGCAAGGCATTTAAGCTAAGAGCCCGCTGATTGGAAAGTGTAAACAGTTGTTAATTTAAATACCATAAATAGTTGGATGAGCTTTGTTGTATTTATATCAAGTTTACCAATATCAAAATCATTCTGTTAAGCTGAGGAAAATCAAAAGAATTGAGTTGAAAGTCAGTACATTGATGTGCTAAATCTTAAGTCCTAACCAAAGTCACTTCCCTAACAATTTTAAACTACACTTCTTTCCAATCGTATTAAAAGTTGGTCAAAGTACATCGATAATCCAAAGCACACATAAAAAAGCAGCAAGAATTTGAATTCTTCCAAAAATATATAGAGCGCACACATAAAGCCGATTCTGGATACCCTTCACCGAATAATTGAATTTAATTTTATCTTTTTTATTTAGTTGTTTGTTTTTTGTTAATAATTAAAATGAAATTACCTTAAAGAGTTGCACTCCAATAACGGCAAACATGAATTGCAATAAATATGTAACCAACATAATATTACCAATGGTTTTTATAGCGACTACAACGCACTTGACCACGTACTGTAGTAAGGTTTGTATTATTTTTTGCAGTGTAGAAAAATAATTGACAGGCGTGTTGGTATTTATTGTATTTATTTTGAATGTGTGTATGTGTTTGTGGGGGGTGTGTGTGGTGTGTGTGTATGTGTTTGTGTTTATGCAGCATCAATCCGAGGAATTTTTGGGTTATTTTGGCCACAGTTTTGAAAATGTTTCATTAAAATCAAAAGTTTATACAAATTGAGCAGATTGCAATTTGATGTGTTTGGCATAATTGGCATACCAAATACAATAAAAGAGAGAAAAAAGAGGAAGATTCATTTGTAAGGGGATCATTTTGATACTCATTTGTTATTTCTTTATTTATTTTGTTTTTTGTATGCTATAAATAAATATGTATGTGTGTATGGGTTTTGTTCTTTTCTTTTCACATTAAGTAAGAGGTTAATGACATTTACGGACAGTGGCAAAAAACATAACGTAAAAAATTAAAAATTGATTGAAGAAAAAATCAAAATATACTTGTTAATCGATGGATTAGTACGTATGATTTATTATTACAAAAAGTTCTTCTACAAATTAAAGATCACAATTGATACTCTTTGGTTGCCTTGATGCTAGGGTGCAAGGTTGGACGCTGGAACTATTTATATATATTAATAATTAAATTGTAGAGCTCTGAAACATGTGTGTGTGTTGTGTGTGTGAGTGTGTAGTCGTGTGTGTGGTGTGTGTGATTTGTGCTTGTGATTTGTTTTTGAACCAACAAACACTTTGAATTTCATTCGTTTACTTTTGATGCAATGGATTTGACGTATACAACGCAGAAAATGGGTGTGGAATATACGAATTGATTTGACAGTATACAAGGTATTATTTGTGTGAGTATGGTTATATCGGTTCCTTGATAAAGTGTGCTGAAAAAATAATGCGACGTATTAAAACTAGACCAAATTCCCCGGATAACGCTGAGCTACTTAAGATCTCTCCTTAACTCCAAGATAAATGTTTAACCAGCTCTAAAATCTTGATAACTCGCTTTATAGAACACATTTCTCCTCGAAAACTCTTAGTTATGCTGAGCATTAATAAGCAATACTAGGAAGCATTTATATGAGTTATTATTTACAACAGAATATTTTGTACAATTGAAAACTTTCTCGAAATAATTAGTAAAATTTCAAAAGGAACAAACAAAAGTAATTAAATATTGGTTTTAGGGATTAGGAAAGCAATTCAAACATTTAACAATTTGAAACAAGAACAGAATTGAAAAAAATTTATAGTTAATGGTTGCATTTGTTGTGCAATATAACTATGCAAATTTACAACTAAATATCTTAATAAAGCTCATAACTTATAAATATATATATTCAGTTATTTTGTTAGTTTCAGATATTTACTAACTTGTAGTCTAAATTATAATAGTAATTTATAGAATGCACTCTAAGATTATACTTAAAAGATGCTCGAATTTTATACAGTCTCATTTTGGATATATTAGTGTTACTTATCGAAGCACTTAAGAACGAAATCATACCTTAAACAACTGGACTCCTATAACGGCAAACATGAATTGCAGTAGACATGTGACGAGCACAATATTTCCGATAGTCTTAACAGCGACTATGACACATTGAACAACATGCTGTATGTGATACGACGATATATATATATTTGTATAGTCATACGATAGATATAAAAGAAAGTTGTAACTATATGGATTATACTGGATATAAACTAAGATGTTTGTTAGATTGGGTTTAGTATTAACATTTAACTATGCCTAAGCCACGCCTTGCATTTATTCCACGCCCATTTTCGTTAGGTGTTAACGGTGTAACTCAAAATCAAACAGTATATATGGTAAAGTATATAATATACATACGATATGCATGTATTTCATTTTACTTCTTTCGTAGCAGTGTAAAATTCTCGGTGCACCCTACACCCAGCATTTCAAGGTTTTCTTTTTTAGGAATATATTTTAATTGGTTTTCATTGTTCGTTGTTTGACCACAATAAAAAAAAAACGCACTTTTTTTCGGGTTATTGCACAAAAGTCAAGAATTGATTATTAGCTCGCATTAAATATTAAATTGTGTATTTTTTATTTAAATTGAAATTAACAAAAGCTGAACTAAAAATGTCAAGAAAATTCATGTAATTGTTTTATTAAAGCAGGTGAATAAAATCAAATTGAAAACAAGAAACTGTGAACGTTGAGAAAAGTTGGCTTACCTTTAGACCCTTGGCTCTATTAATGGCTCTTAGAGGCCTTAAAACTCTCAGAACACGAAGAATTTTCACGACTGAAATCGCATTCGAACTGCAGTTGAAATTGACATTATTTTTATTGTCCAGAAGTAAAGTTTTTGTTCAACTACTGGGTTAGAGTAGTATTTAGTATTGAGTTTACCTGGACCAAAGAGATATCAATGAAACGCAGACCACAAGTAAATCTAATAGATTGAATGCGGATCTGCAAAAGGCTCCGTCGTGTAAAACGAAGCCGTATGAAATCAATTTCAGAATCAGTTCTATTGTGAAAACCGCCGTGAAAAAATAATCAAAATTAACAAGTATCTGCAAATTGAACAAATGACACAATGAAAATTATTTCATTTACAATAAATGATCAATTAAATGCTGAACAAAACCAAAAAAACACATCCAATCACATCCTTTAAGCAACTTGGAAGATTATCAGATTATCAGATGGTTTTTGGCTCAGTTCGGGAGCTACTTACTTTATTTAAATCACTGGAGGCCTGTAGTGGATTCTCTGCGGCCAACATGGCGGATGAGAACATAATGCAACACAGAATTATATTGCCAAAGTTACTGTGATTACAAAGCCAGTGGCAGAACACGCGAAATCTGTGAATAAATTGGGAGTATTTTAAACAAGTTTTACATTAAATTAATTAGGAAATTGGCACAGTAACAAAATCAGAACGAAACATGCACTAAACAAATATACAAGTTGTAAATAAAACGTGCTAAAAGAAAGCAATTACTAAGTGCTAGAGTTGTTCTAATCAAAAGTCTCTACCAACTAAGGACAATAACAATTCTATGGGTCTGGTGATACAAGAGATTTCAGGTATTGCTCGACAAGAAATTCAAATCTGGACACAATTACAATTATGGGTTATATGCATAAGACAAATACAGTTTTTTAATAATACTTTTGTTTTGGGTTTTTTACAAATACACACATAATTAGGACACACACATTACATATTTATACAAGTACACGCACACAGACAAAAAAAAAAAAAATAAAGTGGGTATAATTTGTTATCAAATCAAGAAAAGAACTCTATGATTTATTTGTATGATTAAAACTAAAACATAAAAACCTGTTTGTTTGGGAGAAAAGAAAGAATGATGTGCCCGGTGGTATTGGTAGAATTTTGGTAGCCGTATTAACCTCAGACATACGGCGTGGGCGTGCTGTTATCATGCCTTCTTCATCCACTATATGCAATAAATTTTCATATATCATTTGCCAATTTGGAAAAAATAATAAACACATATATATTCAAATATATTGAAGTCTTCTGCTTAGCTAAAGAAACTAAATGACAGAATGGGACTTTCAATTTCATCTCAAAGTTAACAATTTTCACGTTAAAGATATTTATAATGCTTGGAAATAAGATGATACTTGCTGTCCCAGTCTACACTTATAAATTTAAATATATTATATTACAAAACTAAAACTTATTGAACAATTGTACTATTAAGAAAATACAATCATACATTTGGCAGCAACTCTTAAACTATACATTCCTTATAAGTATATAGACTAATTTATAAAACATTTCTTTAATTTAACTTACTATCGACAGGTTTGCAATTCTAGCTTAAGGTAATTAAAAACTTATCAGACTAAAAAATTAAATTTAAATTGTATTCTCTAGGGTAACTGAACTGAGGGAACTGTGTGTTTATAAGTCTAGTATCATCTACAGCTACTAACGGTTGGCTAAATGCATATATATATGAAGGTTAATTAATAATTAGGTATATTAAACGATTTTCAGTTTGCCAGAGTCGTCAAACTAATTTTCAATAACTGAAAATCGAAATTAATTTTCAATCGTATACAAAATTAATATTATGTACATTCAAAAAGGTGCAATAAGTACAGCTCGATATGAAATATTGAAGTATCTTTTAAATTGAATAAATATAAATATATTTATATAATTTTGTTGAATAGTTTATATATAAAGTATTTAAAATGCAAGCATGCAAAATAACTTTTGGAACCAGTGTGCATAGAAACGATTAACAAAAATGTTTCAAACAATTTTGCAATATTACAAATGTCAATTGTGTTTTGTATTTGTTTTAATTTGAAATTTGAATGATTTGATTTTTGTGTTTTTGTTTTTTGTTGTTTGTTTTTGGTCTGAATGTACTTTGTTGATTTACCTGTTTGTGTAACTGAAAATGAAAAATGCACTGCCGCGCGGTATGGGTTTTTTAGTCTTCTTCATGCTGACTTCGGATAAACGTCGGGGTCGTGCAGTAACATGTGCTGATACTTCAGAATGGGAGTCTTTCGATTAATACAAGTTTTGAGAGTTGTGTGCGTTTTGTTTTCCAAGGCGGCAAATGAAAGCGTAGTCAGTAGCATGAAATATCATTCATATTTTTTGTTTATGTATATGTAACTCTATGTTTTAGTAAGCTTTCAAAGCTGTTTTGTTTTGTGTGATTGCTTAACTTACTTACTAAATGCCTAAATAGTTTTCCTTAAGTTTAGAATTACTTTTAGCCTAGTTAGGTTTAATATGAGTTGATTGTAACATACCCTCTTCTTCTTCTTCGCACATTTCGTGTATCTCCTCATCGGACAAGGTCTCATGATCCCTAAAAATAATAATGTTCAGATCGGTTAGATATAATAAAGTTGAAGTGGTTCTAACACAGTACTTTTCATCATCCAGCTCATGGGGATCCATATCCATATCAATGCTATGCTGATCATCATCCAGACCATCTATTGTGGGCGAGGGACTGTGCGATTTCTTCACGTCTTCAACCTAAAGAAGACAACTTTAATTAATCATATTCATTTGAATACCTATCAAACATTTCAACTTGCCGGCTCTTCTTCTTTCTCCACTTCCGATAATGAATCAGCATCGGCCAAATTATCGACAGCGATGGCCAAGAACACGTTTAGCAGTATATAGTTACCACATATGAACAATATGATGAAGTATATACAGGCCAAGGCACCATAGGAAGAGACACCGCCATAGGCATTAATGCCCACATACATGACAGCATTCCAATCCTCACCAGTCATTATCTAAATAAAGCATTAAAAATGTTAGTGAAGTAACTTTTCAGTTGGTGGACTACTTACCTGAAACACTGTGAGCATAC
Organism: Drosophila dunni; assembly: GCA_018152125.1. Lineage (NCBI taxonomy): Eukaryota > Metazoa > Arthropoda > Insecta > Diptera > Drosophilidae > Drosophila > Drosophila dunni. Next base: position 825,811 of record JAECXC010004138.1, on the reverse strand, counting down.
TCTGCCAGAAGCAATCAAAGTTCATGCGAACTTTCTCCTCGGCGCTATAATTAAATTTACCACCAAAAACTTGCATGCCCAACAATGCAAATATCACAATAAAGAGGAAGAGCAGCAAAAGCAGTGAAGCAATTGATTGTATGGAATTCAATAAGGAAGCAACTAGATTCGATAGAGAGCGCCAGTATCTAAAAACCGGAAAGTAGTTAAAATTTAAATAGGTACCCCATTATACTAAATTCACTTACTTGGTTACTTTGAAGACACGCAACAGGCGCACACAACGCAACACAGAGACTCCCAAAGGCGGCATTACTCCAGTTTTGGTCAGAAGTGTCTCAGAGATGCTGCCAATGACCACGAAACAATCGAAGCGATTGAAGAGCGACACAAAATATCCCTGAAAGCCCAAACTGTACATTTTCAGCAACATTTCGCAGGCGAAGAGACCAATGAAAACCATGTTTGTGTATTCTGCAAAGCAGGGAAAATTATTAAGATTAATTTTCAGTATAACAAAAAGAGTGCATTATTATACAACATTAGAATACAACTTAGAAATGTATTCCGATTTAATATTTATTTTTAACAAACTTAATTCGTACTAAACTAGATCATAGAGGGATCCCTGGAAAATCAACCCTGCAGTGTTCACAAGCTTTGATCGCTCACTTGATTCGCTTTACGATAGTTCTTTACGATAGTTGTTCAAAATGTACAACTACTACCGTAAAGCGAATAAAATGAGCGATCAAATTTAGTTCCTTAAATAAAAACTTGCTACAAGAAGTTGTAGTTGTTGTTTTAAAATTATATTATAACTGAATAATATATATTACAGTTGTAGCTTTCTGAATAAGAACAATTCTTCATATAGGCCACATCTGTACAATAAATTAAGTAATGCGATTTCTTAGTCATTTTACTCGCCTCTTTCCTTTCCGTACAGTTTAACTTGTTTGCTTACCTTGAAACTCGTCCAGCCAATCCACCTGTTGGTAGTGCTCGGTTGCCAGCACACCAGTGTTGAGAAACACCAGAACAATGATCAACCAATAAAATGCCTGAGATTTCACAGCGCGACGACAGGCACGACGCATACGTCGATTGACTCGATCGAAATCCTTTTTCATCTTACGCCAACGGGATTCAGTTAGTTGCATTTCTGGCATTTCTTCACCCATGTTCTCTGTAGAATCCATTTCATTTGGATGCTTTCCTTTGCCATCGGGCATAAGGCCACCAGGAGCATCGGGCTCAATGTCCTCGGCCTGCGTAATCCAGTCGAGATAGCCTCGTAGATCTTCCTCGATTTGTTGCTTCTCGCGCAGTTTTTGGAAGTCACCGCGATTCTTGGCCTTATTACGTTCCTTGGAGAACTCACCGGACAACACACCGAGAATCAAGTTCATCACAAAGAATGCGCCCAAAATGACCATAGAAATGAAGTACATCCACTGCCAGTCGCTGCCCATGGCATCTTGTATCTAGTTTGGTGTAAAGTTAAGTTAAGATACATAGCTAAAGCATTAGAAATGTTTTTTGATTATTTACACTGGTTTAAAAGGGCTTTAAAAAAGAGTTTAGGTCTCAAAAGTGAAGAAAAAAAATATTTAAATTAAAAGAAATTATAAATATATAAACTTTTATAGCTTACTTATCTTTCTCAGTGTACTTACATAATACAAAACATCTGTCCAGCCCTCTAGTGTTATACACTGGAACACTGTTAACATGGCCAGTCCAAAGTTATCGAAATTGGTAATACCATAATTGGGTCCAACCCAATTTCCGTAACACTTCATGCCCTTTTCCGTACAGGAATATCCCACACCACATGGTCTTCTAGTCTCCTCGTATTCACCTAGATTCCGGGTTATTCGTTTGGGATTTTTTGTTCGTTTTTTGATTTTTTATACGATTTTATGTTTCATGCATTTAATTAGTGTAATGAACTATGAGATGAGATGATTTTTTGTGATATATGTGAGTGAGTTAAGTGATTAAGTGATTTATACTTTTGCGGAATATGCCGCTCACGTGTCCCAACTAAATATTTCAACAGCTCTATTAACTAGCAGATTAGTTTGGAATTTTCTTGGTATTTGTGTAGGTTTTGTTTTTGATTTGTTTTTGGATAATTTTTGGGTGTGTTCTCTGCATATCTTTGTGGGTGAATGGATGTGTGGAAACTGTGTTTATAGAGCGGTTTTTATTGTTTCGATTTATTTCGATTGTATTGACTGATTGAATTGTGTTCTGCCCATATTTGTTGTACACTAATCTACTGTTAATAGAGCTACAGGACGTTGAATTTTAGTGCGACATATCTGGTAGCATTCAAGACTTTGAATGACATTCGAACAACGTATAAAAATTGTAATATTTTTAAACGCTTACCTGTTACCTCATGTCGACACGCCTTATGCAATTTACCAGAGAATAACTCTAGGCCAATAATGGCATAGATTATGATTACGAATATGACCAGAAGTGCAATGTGAAACAAAGGCACCATGGCCTTCAAAATTGAATTAAGCACAACCTGTAGACCTGCGGAAAGCGTATGAATTGCCAATATAAAGTGGGGATTTAACAAATACAATAACATCAAGTGCGGTTTACACTACAAAAAAATAGTTACACCAACACACAATAAAAGCTGCAAACACTGCACAGAGAATGGAGTTTTAATAAAATGTATAAAATAAAAAGTAAACAAAAAATAAATTATAAGTGAAATTAAGTCAAATAATAAGTTAAATATTTAATTTAAATATATTTTCGACAGACAAGACGGATAAATTTGGTATTTGTTGTGCGTATACATTTAAAAAGAGTATAAAATTCTGTGCAGTTTTTAAAACACGATTTCAGACCGTAATTTTGTTCAATACATTTTTGTGCTCTACGATTTAATGTGAATTTTGAATTGGGTTTTCTTAGTTTGGTTTTTTTGTGGTGCAGAAAGCTCTTACTTGGTACACCCGATACAAGTCGCAATGGACGCAGTACACGAAAGGCACGGAGTGCCTTCACATCGAATCCATCCTTCACGAAGTGGGACAGTCCTGTACTTATCGCTCTGTAAAAAGTATTTTTGGATTTGTTTTTTTGTGATTTTTTTGGCATACAATTTCATACGTGTCTCAGTTATCGATTGAATTGGATATAAGGTAACATAGAAAATGGTTAAAATTTAGGCCTGAAAGGCACTCGGCGCAAATGCGCTTTTAACTGGCATATTTTGTATGCTTACCCTATAACTACAATTGTAAAATCTAATAAATTCCATCCATTTCTTAGATATGCACCATTATGTAACACAAAACCATATGCTAAGATTTTCATAACACATTCCGCTGTGAATATAACTAGGAATACATATTCAACTTTTTCCTAATTGGGTTTTATTTTAATGTTTTTTGAATGAACGATTTGGTTTGATGCGTGCACATGAATGATGTGATGTGATTGTAATGCATAAAAATAGATGAGAGAAATATATAAATAGAGATAAACATATTAATAATTTTTCATTTCAAAAGGTATGTAAACGCCAACTTGAACAGTTGTCGCTGAACTTACCAAGGTTTGATTCGTCACGTTCGAATCGCTGCCGGGATAAGGCGTGTAAACGGCCAAGGCAATACAATTGGCAAATATTGTTAGTAAAATAAGGAACTCAAATGGTCTAGAGAGTTATTGAGTTAGGCATTAAGGTAAACCAAGGGAGATATCAGTTGAATTAACAGAAAGTATGGGAATATTAATTAACATCTCCTATATTAAATATGGATTTGATTTTAAAAAGACATCTTCGACTGACATAAGAGTATCTTTTTGTCAAGTTTTAAGTCTGCCTTTTTGGAGTAGTTTTGAGACGAGAGCAAGTGGTATAAATTAGGTATCTTAACCATTTAATGAAAGCAGCTATGTATGCCACTGTAAAGTTTACGCAAATACTGATCTGATCAATTCAAAGTATCTCAAAGATACGCATTCAAGAAAACCATTTTCTTCTTCTCTTTAAGTATTACCAACTAACTCAAAGCTGGTCTCAATCTTCAATTGATTTTAGAGAAGGATTTACACTAAAGTTCATTCTGTTTAGTCTTCAAAAAGGATACTTCCACTCCACAATGCGAATGCAGAGTGCTCGAATGGGATTCTTAAGGCCCAGACAGAACAGTGCTCTCTGGGGTCGATCCGGTTGCGGTTTGCCGCGTCGCTGGGGTCTCTTTTGTCCGGCAGCACCGGGTTTTTGTCCACCGGCACCACTGGGTCCAATTGTGGTGCCGTTCATGGTTTCCGGAATGTTTGCAATGCCCATGGTATCGATGCCTGCAGAGCGTGTAGGTCAAGGATTAAGCCAGGATTGGGGAAAACAAGTTTGGGCTCAGATTAGTTACTGCAGACAGTTAGTTGGCTGATAGTAAGAACTTACCCATAATATTGGTACCACCTCCCATTTCCCCTTGTGGATTCTGGGAGCGTGATAAGTCACCGCCAAGGGCGGCACCTCCGTTGCCATTTGGCGTGTAGGTGCCACCGCCACCAGCGGCACCTCTTTCAAAGTCCATTATGTTGAAGAATTTACCAGCACCGCCGCCAAAATTATCAATAAGCTCCGCGGAGCTTGAGTAGAAGGGCGAAAATGCTTGAGTATCGTCCTCTTCCTCTTCGTAATACTCGTCAGCCTCCTCGTCGTCGTCGTCCTCTTCCTCACCGTCTTCGTCGTCGTCGTCTTCGTTCTGTTCGTTATAGGGATCGTGCTGTTGTGCCAGCTGCTCTTGTTCATCAATGTCAATAGTTGTGCCCTCGGGCTCGTCTTCTTCGTCGTACTCCTCGTCGTCTTCGTCGTCGTCGTCCTCCTCGGTTATTCTACATGTCCTTCGTATCGAGGGACGATTGCTGCGCGTATTCCTTCTTACAATGACATCCGCATTGTCATCGACATCACCAACATCCTCGAGCGAATCGTTGCCACTGTTTGCTGGCCCCGTAATAATTCTAATATCATCATCTGCATCCTGACGACGATCACTGAAGCTCTCGCAGTCGGTGTTGCCCGCGTTGGAGGCGTTTGAGGCGACTGCCTGCTCCTTTGCTGCTGCTGCAACGGCTGCAACAATTGCCGCTGTGCGCAAAGTCTGTGAACTTAGATCTGCCTCGTCGGGATTATCTGGATTGTTCGGATCGTCTTCGTCGTCCTCGTCGTCGTTGCCCCTTTTGCAATCGTCGTCGCCTATGAAACTGCTTATGTCACCTACACCGAAGCCGTGTAAAGTGCTATTGTCACCAGTGATGTCACAGTTGCAGCTGTTGCTGCTGCTGCTGTCACCGCCAACGGCGCTGTAGCTGCTGTCCTCGTCCCTGGCACCGCTGCTGTAACTGCTATTGGTGCTACCCGCACTAGTAACACTATTCTGAGGCTGTTGCTGCCACGCTGCTGCCGCTGTTGCTGCGGACTGCACTGCCGACTGCGCTGCTGCGTTTAAAGTCTCGTCGGGCGTTAGGCGTTGACTGGAGTTACTACCGCCAACAGCTCCACCGCACGAATTGCAGCTGGACTTGCGTCTCTGACGTTTACTTCCGCTTCCGCTTCCGTTACCGCTGCCGTTGCCGTTTCCGGTGGCTGTTTCGCTGCCGTTATTGTTGTTTTTGTGCCTCGTGCGTTGCTTAAAGTCGAGCTTATATGTGCTATTATTAACAATTTGACTGGTGACGTTGCTTAAGGCAAGTTCAGTGCTGGTTGGTCGCTTTCTGCTCCCAGAGCCACCGGCTGTGGTGTCCTCACTGCTCGCGGCAATCACCTCAAGCGGACTGCAACTATTTGGGAGTAGAAAGATGTAAACAGAAATTTAATATTTTACTTCAATTTTTGTATGTTAACCAACTATTTAATACTTTTACTGGACTTAAACTTTTATAGGATGCATTTTACAACAGTTTTTTGTGGGTTCCTTAATATTTCACACAACCTCTCTTTTGTAGTCACAGTATTTTAGTTTCTTACCCCCAAAAAACAATTTGTTGAGTTTGATAAGATCCCTACTTAAAGCTAGACCAAAACTTTCAATTAAAAACGAGATGTTTTTGATCTTTACTAGAAACTTACACACCTGATAAAAATGTGTATTTTAATATATTATATGGTACCTCAAGCAAACCTAAAGTTTTCTATACCCAGCTAGTTTTTGTGTTCGACAAGTCTTAACGATATTCCTTTCATATATTAACCAGAAATTCCAAAAAATAAGGTAGTAATTAGGAAAGGCAATATTCAAATTTTCATGGGATAATAAAGTCAAAAATAGTAATAAACAAAAGTTGGTTTTAGATGTAGATATCATTTTAAAAACCAAATTTCCAAAGAATTCAAAATTAAGCGGCTAACAAAATATTTAATTGTATAATTGGAATAAGAGTAATAAAATTATATTTGTGTACAAATTAACTTATAAAATTATAGATATTTAAGTAGAGCACCTATTTCCAGACCGCCAAAAACAATGAAAATAAATAAATTACTTTAAAGACAAAGTGTTTTCATAGGTCGATAGTTTAGTCACTCTGTATATGTTAGTAGCAGTTTTGTTGAATGTTACACTATGTTATAAATTATATCCGTTTATATATAGTCTGCTTATATATAGACTGCTTATATATAGTCTGCCCTTTCAAAACTAAGCTAACATGCTTTTAAACTGCAGCAGGCAATTTTATAACTATACAGTATCATATGCTATCGTTGTTATCTAGCATGCGAAATCCCACTCGAGTACACACCAACATACACACACACACACATACACACAGACAGAGACAAAGATAGAAAGAGAGAGAACGTGAGAATGAAAGATATACACAGACAAACATTGATTACAACACATAGATACGATAATTATAATGGTTAAATGGGGTCATTGGCTAACTTACTATGCCCTAGAGTTTCTAGAATTTCTAGAGATCGTATGTTCCAAATAATCAAACTCTTGCAATGCATTGTAAATGTATTTCTTATCGTGCTCCTGTTGGAGCTGCATATACCTTTGTTGTAGCACTGATGTTGTTGGCCCTGTGGAAACCGTTGGCGATTCTGTTGGTATCGCAACTGAAACCGGCACCGGAAGCGTTATCGTCGGCGACCTTTGCTGATGATGATGCTCTGGATTGAGTATAACCACCTCGAGGTCACTTTTGTTTGTAGTCGTGGGTTTCCGATTATATTTGCGACTGCCACGCGTTGGCGTCTCGGCCTTTAAATATCGTCTCGCTGTTGCCGGCGATGTTGGCGATGTTTTGCGTTCAATCACCAGCGTGTTATCATCATAGGCTATGCAGTTGACCAGCTCCCCGGCACCGCCGCCTATTAAACTTGTGGTCGTCGGCTCATCGTTGTGCTCATAAAGTTTTGCCTCCTTTTGTCTCTGGAATTGCAATTGTCTGCGTCGCTGTGAGCTGGATGTTGTTGTTGCCTTTCTCAGTCCGCCCTGAGAGCAACTGGGTTCGCTGGATAACGTATGTTGTGGGTTTTTGGTCAAACATGATGATTCATCGATGACAACGTGAATGCCACGAGTTGGTGAGAAATCCTTCGATGTCTCCCTATCTCTAGCTCTATCCTTATCTTTGTCCTTATTGTTATTGTGTTTATGATTTAGTTTATTGTTAGTACTAGCACTACTATCCAAGGCATCATAGTTAGCACTCTGTTGCTCCTTGGCTGTTGGCGATTGTTGTTTTTGCTGCTTTGATGATGATGCATGCTCCTTATGTTCTCCTGAATGTTAATGGTTAATGATTTGTGTTAGTGCTTGGCTTTTATAGTTACAATTAATGTGCTCGCATGATACATAAGTGCTGCAGTTAATCATTTATTTATTACATTATTCAAATGGCAATTAATGGAACTTTATGTTAATGCTGAGACGGTTTAATAATGCAATAATATCAAGTATTTAATATATTTTTATAATGTGAGTACTTTAATAAAATATTCTACTCTAATTTAAACGATTTTAAAGCTATTTATAATTAAATTTTATATGAAAACTACTTTCGAAACGCTAATTGTTTTCATTAAATTATTGCATTCACCAAACTTTATTTATTTTATATATTTATTTGCCTATTTTTAGCAAATTAAATACCTGTATTCATATTTAAAGTTTCCTTCCTTTGACCAAAATGACAGCTCTATTGTTGGTGTGTCACTAAATGCGGTCTACCTGAGCCTTCAACAGGTGTGCAGAGTCCCAGTACCATTAACATAACAACATTCACACACACACACACACACTCTCTCACACACACACTGAAGCCTGTTAAAAGCTTTGTATATTTGGAACTTTTTATGTTAGACGGTGGTTATTAATTTGGACGTTGTTTTTGCTTATTTAATTATTTATTTTAGGTTTATTTCATTACTGGTTTTATTATAAATTATTTAAAATTTGGCATTTAACGAAGTCTGCGGGTTTTCTAGCTGTACGTGTTTCACATGTAATACAGAGAATTATTGGTTTTAAGCGTTGTCTTATCAGCTTTCAGTGCGTTTATTGAATTTCGGTTATTTCCGCGCGGCTGCACTACACAGAATTTCCATTAGTTGGAGCTGATAACTTATCACTGATTGGTGCTCTATATTTAAATCTTAGCCCATGACACGAGCGTCTGACTGTATGAGAGAGTGTGCGTGGGTGTGTGTGTGTGTGTGTTTGCGCATCAAAACAAAAACATACGCAATGTTTACATTTTCTTTGTTGTCGCCACATTATTTTGGGCTTCCCAACTGTCAAATGGGCAATCAACTTTGACGCTCTCTAGTTTGCTCTCTCTAAATTTTCGCTCTCTCGCTTGCTGCTCTTCTTCTTGCCAGCTTGTTGTACAGAAAAGCTCAGTAAATGTTTGCAGCTAAAGTTTAAGCCAAGTGTCAAAAAAGCATTTATGCTTTCACTAAATGCCAGCACCCGCTGTCATCCTTTTCCCTGCTCCTCTCCCATTCCCTGGCAACCCCCCAAATGCTTCGTCTAACATTCGTCACTGATTAAAGTTGCTCAAATACTAACCGCAAGTTTGGGGAAAAATGACAGACTGTGGTGGTCTGAATGGCCGCATTGGGGTCAAGTGCGAGACGTTAAGTGCAAAAAACTAATTTGTTAATATATTTGACGAGTCGCTGGGGAAAATATATAGCATACTTTTCAGCGCAAAGGCTGCGAAACAACTCTAAATGCTGACCGATTGACCTACCCAGGCATATGTAATAAGCACACACAATTGCACACATACAGACGCATATGCACAACACTCACTCACACACAGACACACGAGTGAGAAATTTTCAGACTTAGCACGTAGAAAAGCGAAAGCGATTTTCACATTTAACTGCAAATTGCCTTAAAGCGCTCTAATCACAGTTGTCTCAAGTTTCCACTCGCGTTTTTATCATTTTAGCTGCTTTATTTGTATTGTGTCGTTTTCAATAATTTTTTGTTAATAATATTATTAATTTTTTCTTAGCAACGACCAACAGCAACACGAACGAGTTTAAGGAATCAGACGCAAAAGCACACTGTGCAGGAATTTGTAGCTTTTCGCGTGGCAACCGTGAAAATGTTGACATACACCAAAAATGAGCTTTTCCACCAGCAGCTCAGCAGCTTACACGTTGAAAGCTGGCTTTATTGATTTTCAGGCGGTTGGAAAAGTCACTCGAGTGGTGTGTGCACTGAATAGGGTAAGTTCCACAAAATATCGTTAATTTTTCTGTAACCCCATAAAAAGAAATGCCGCCATAAAAATAATACACGATTTAATGCACAATTGTCAGTATTTTTTGTTTACAAACAAACTGAATACAAAATGTGCCAAAGAACGAAAAACATGAAACACTCGCACACGTTTATCTTTGTTTCCCTACGTTTTCAACAAGTTCTAATATTGTATCTATAGATAAATAGATACATATGTTATAGCTCAGTTTAAATCGTCCAACTATGTGTCTCTCGCTCCCACTTACATTTGTTGTCAAGTGCTCAAAACATCTAATTTAGTACTGCGCATGCTCCGCCAGATTTGCTCCACATTTTGACAGTTGTTTCTCTCTCTCGGTTTTCCTCTCTCACTCTCTTACTCTGTGCACGTAATTGTCAAATTGATTTTGACAATTTTACGGGTTAGAAAACATTTTTAGTATTTTTTTTTGCCATTTCTTGATCACTTTTCTTTTTGCTTGAATTTTACAGCTGACTCATAGCAAAATTTCTTGACGTTCGCCCATAAATCAAAACTATTTATGGTTTTTGCACGAGTGTGAGTGATTTTGTATTCAAAGTTCAGCAAATTTGTTAATGAGTTGTGTCCAGCTGGAAATTAGTTTCATTGTTGTCAAAACTTAAAACAAATGTTCACAAATTGACACAAATGTGAAAACTATTAATATATTCAGATTTTTTTTATATTTTCTGCAGTCAACTTTGTATTTTAAAAATTGGTTTGCTCTGTGTTTATATATTTTATACATGAAAGAAAGACTATTAAATTTGGTTTTTCAGCTTTGATTTTTTACTTGAAGAAAGTAAATTTATACTGAAATAATTCAGACTACTAAAAGTTTAAATTCAAAGGAAATTCTTAGTACAATAAAATCGATTTATTCCCATCGAAATATATTTTAATTCCAGTTTGCTGTAGAGTTATTTAATTATCGAAATATATTTTAATTTCAGTTTGCTGTAGAGTTATTTAATAATACACAAAGTTGTATTTCTATCAACTATAGAATTCATTTGAGTTTCATTTGTTATAGTCGTAAATTAGAAAACATTTTTGATTTGCTTAAGACTTGAAAGGCAAAATAAAATTGTTTAATTTATTTCAGCAAACATTTTGATTAGTTTACAATATTTTGATAGCAAGATTTCTGCTAAACTATAAAATGGTAAACATAAGTGCATGGAAAATTCAGATTCTTTTCAGTAAAACTATTTAAAAATTGCTGCTGTTTATTGGACGGATGGCATGGATAATAAATAAACAAATAAAACAAAAAAATATAACAATGAAAGAGCTGCCAAAACGGCGGCACTATAGCGACAAAATGTTGCCGGTGCCGATGTTGTTGTTGTTCTTGGTACCGGTGGGGCAATACGTGGAGGGAAGTGGGGAGCGGCTGTGGGGTGCTCTTTGGTCATTTTGGTTGCTTGGGCATGATGCTTCTTTCCTTGCCCGCAATTCTATATTTAGAACAAGCACACGTAGTTGAATCTGTCGATGCGATCGTATGCTAGTTCTTGCTCCGTATCTGTTGTTGTTGTTAGCCCAAATTTTTAGTATCAGGCAGACAATGAAATTAAATTTAGCTTAATTGAATTGCCTTTAGACCCAAAAACGAAAGCTATTAAGAAACACTATGGAAATTATGGAAGTAAATGCAACTAAAACACATGTGACTACATATTAGCTAATTACTGTACAGATACAGATACAAATTGAAATACAAAATACTCGTAGCGGTCCATATATAACGTTGTTTAACATATAAAAATATATATATAATATATATTTGCTTGTTCAACATTTTACTTACATGATATGAATACTCTCCCTCGTGGCAAAAATAAAAACAGGCTGCGAATTTGTTGTGTTCGCTGTTCATACAAATAAACGAGCCAAAGGCTGAGGCTGAGGTTGATGTAGAGGCAGAGACAGAGGCAGAAAACAGCATACGTGGTGTTGATATTTTTAACTCGACAAATTATTCACTTATTCTACTATTTTTTTCATTAACAAATTAATTCTCTTTGTTTTTTGTTGAATAAACTATTGATTTAAATGATTTGCATATAGAATTTTTGTGTGATTATGACAGCAAACTAAATTCTTAGTATATATATTCCACATACATCTACGAAAACGTATATATATTTATGCATAACTTTGAATAAAACACTTTGGATTTTAATTTATAATTAATTAATTGTGGAATTTTGTAACTTTGTGAAAACTCGTGCTTTTAAAGTTGTTAATTGATTGGAAAACCCCAAAAGATGGAATTTTTTCTCATTTAGTCACTTCACCCGCACAGAGAACACAGTTTGTGTGTAGTTTATAAATAAATCTGAACACACACGGGCGCGTTGTGCGGCGGTTTCAAGAACGCGAATCTTCCGATTCCGATCCAATGGACCAAATTACGCCAACGATCAGCCGAGAACTGTCAGTTCAGTTGTTCAGATCTTTCAGACCGTATTCTGTTTGGTATGTTTTGTATTTTTCTGTACACTGTATTTTTTAGGGCATTTTTGGGCGTTTGATCGCAAAAGATAAGTTAATATAAGTTTGATAAATTTCGTTGATTTAATATCCAGTTTTTCTTTTATTTAAAATATCTTAAAATTTGTTAAACTTGAATTTATAAAACATTAATTGTAATCTTACTTCTAATCATTAAATATTTTTTTTTTAGTTCGAGACAAATTGAAAATTTGTGTTATGTTTCTTCTAGAAAACATTGATTATGATTTAAACTGGAATCATAAATATATCCTTGGATTATGGTTTAAAAATCCAAAATGATAATTTGTCTAACCATTTTAACAATTGGTTTTTATTGAAAAAGATAAATTTTTGATATGTTTATTATTTGTCTACTTGAGTCTTAAAATATGCATATTAATTTAGGATAGAGTATACAACATTTCAGTAAAAGCTTTTAAATGCGCTTCACGGTAGTATAACATTTATGGGACTTAACAGTAAACTGCTGGCTAACAGAAAAGCTCTTAAGTGTAACATCATAAGCTTATATTTAAAATCACAGAGTAGTTTATGCCACTAGTTTAAATTTGGAGTTACAGCAATTAATTTACTAAAATTCATAACGTTTTATAAATAATAGATTAATTAGAAAAATTATAATTTTATTATTTACTTGTATTTTATTTCAATTGTTTAAAATTACGTTTTGTTTCGTATATTTTAAATTCCGAGAATGCTGACTAATTAAGCAAACCTCAGATTCGCTAAAATTGCCTCAGGACAACCAGCTGAAATCTGTACAACTTGCAACAAAAAACTTTCATAATTTCTAAATAAAACAAAACAACGCAGCGGAATCTGAACGGTCATACTAACACACACACACAACCGCAGAGCAACTCACACACATGGGCACATTAAAACCATATTTTTGTACGATTTTGTTTGTGGAATGCTGACTCTGAGGCAGTCCAACTTTTGTCTGTGAGTGCTTATGTGTGTTGGCTGCTTGTGTACAAAACATATTTACAGGAGTTGAACTTGTAAGCAGCGCCAGAAAAACAACAACAACAAATGAGGGCAACACGCAGGGCGGGTACGCAGATTGTCTTTGAGCCACCAACAAGCCACTTGACATCTGCCTGCATATAATTATGCACATGTTAATTATATTACAAAATCTGCTATATATTGGCAGTTGAAAGGGTGTGCATACCCTACAAAATAAATGATTATTTGGAATCTATAAATAAATAAATAAATTAAATATTTTCTTTTGATTTAGTAATGAAATAACTTTTATTTATAAGCTGGACTAAAATATATATAGCAAGCCTAACTAACTTTAAATAGATTATAAGATAGCATGTAAATTTTGTATATAATTAAATCATGTTTTTTCCACCAGATTATTCTAGACAGATAGACAGCTTCATTATACCTGATTCAGTAGAGTATTGTGAATGTTACGCAAATACGAAAATGTAAAAATAATAAATAAAAAATACAACATTAAGTGGAAATCTTCAGTGTTCACTAACTCAATGGTACAACGTTGCGTATGAGTGCTGTTAACAGTTGGTTAATTAAAAGTTTTATATGGTAACAAGAGCTTAATTTTCAGTTAGATTACTCGATTCCTGTTTAATGCTAATAATGATCTTGTACAATACCAAGCAATTGTCAAGCTAATTGCCTTAAAGCAACACAGATACACACACACACACACACACACACTCGCACACACAAACACAGTCACATGGGAGTTCATTATAAGTTGGCAGAGTAAAAGTAACTGCAGAATGTTAAACTTGATAATTTTCTGGACATTTAAACAGTAAACTGACATTTTATAGCTGGACCTTTTGGACAGAAGGCGTGGCTAAGGGTCAACAGCTGCAACAATATACATAAACGTTACTGCAGCAGTAACAGCAGTGGCAACAACATCAGAGAGAAAGTAGCAACAGCAACTGTTTGGCCTGGACACTCGATAAAGTTGCGCAAAAGGCAATTCTCAAAGGAAATTAATTTGTGTTGCAATGTGAAAATTGCACTGAAAATGAGATTTTTACTGTGTATATTGCTGGCTTTACGTTGAGCAACTCTTTCATACCGAAACGTACATGAAGTTTATATTTAGTCAGTTTGCAGTTTACTTAAGCCCCTCTCGTTTGGCATTCTCAAAGTTTTCATCTCTCTCTCTATCTAATATGTGTATATATATTTTGATGTGTCGCCAGTCCGAGCTAATACTTCTATTTACACTTTGCATATCTTTTGTGTGTGCAAGTGCAAAAAGTATTTCTAACCACCCGCAGCTTAATCTGCATAATTCCGTTTTTATTAAAACAGAGAAACGCGAGCTGGAAATATGGACAGATGTAATGCATGACTTAACTCTATGCGCTTATTAAATAAATTACATTTTTATGCTCACTATTTGGAGTGTTAAAGAGGGAAATAATAAATCAAAGCGCTGTGAAAGAAGTTTTGGAAAAATCCTTAACACTTATTAATTAAATGCCCATATTGGTACATTTTAGTTTAAGTCGAATTTCATAGTTTCTGTTATATGATTTTGGTGAAACCTCTTTCAGTAAAATCCGAATCGATTCTTCAATAGTTATGGTTCTTGATTTGAAAGGGTAGTGTATTACAAATTTTTACATAAACCCTATTGAGTCTACTAGGCAATCAAAGAGTTCTTCTACTTCTTACTAGAATGCGAAAATACAATTAATTTGGTTTATTTTTGGATAACTTCCAAAATACTCAGATTGTACATGGAATACTTTCAAATAGCCCAAAGTGGGCAAAAACACTTTACGAATATACATGTGTACGTACGTATATCTTAACTTTTCATTGGGATCTCTGTTGTGGCAGCTGCATGTTAAACAAAACAATCAGGAATCGCATATCGAAGGCATCGATTCGCATTTGAATGGATCTCGTTGTATGTGGTCAGTCAATAAAACTGTTGCCCAAAGGGAATTAACGCGTAGGAGGACCTATCGAGTATCTCCCTCTATATCTACATTTCCTCTGCGTGTCCGTCTCACTCACACCTTCGCTCCTTCTGTGTTTCACTCTCTCTCTCCCTCCCTCCTTTGGATACGATGTCCACGATTGCGTTTGTTGCTGCTGCATTGTCACAAAACACTTTGTCTCACTTAATTTTTCTCTGGGCAACTGGCATTTTTTTCTCCATCAGATTTTTTCTTTCTGTGTTTTGGTTTTCATTTTTTTTTAGTTCTGTATGCTACTGTTGCGATGCGGCAAACAATTTCAATTTAAATTGCCAGCTTTGCTTACCTTTTGCTATGCTCTGGGTACACTTATCAGTGTCAATAAAAGTCCAAAGGGAGTTTTAACCCAGCAAAAAACCGACCCGAGACAGATTCGAGCAGTAGAAGGAAGAAACCAAGAAAAATGCTGAATGGAATGGAAACTTAACTGATATCGACTGGCCACAGTAATGTTGTGTTTAACCGTAGCTTTAAGTGAAATGTGATTTAAGACCATGACCGACTACTGCATTAGGCCGCTGCCTAATTAAGCGCTAAGCGGCACAAAAAAATATGTTTAAGAAAAACATTTAGGAATGAGCGTGGAACGCTACAGGAGAGAGAACAAAGCCACAATGTAATGGGTAAGCGAAAGGCAGAGACAGAGAGGAAATAATTCTAGAGGCAAGCTGAGTGTGATCAACAGAAAAATACGCTGGGTGGGCAGGTAGCTTACAACTGCTTATAAGTCAAGAAAAATATAAAAATGTGCAAAAATTTGTATGAACTTGTTTAAGGCATTCCCAAGGGCCAAAATGAGTATGATCAACAGAATAATGCTTGGTGTTGTGAGACAATAATTAACAGTTTTAAAGATTATTGTGAAACCAAATTTTCTTGAATATTTTATGTCTCTCCTGACTAAATTTAGCAAGTAAGAAAATAAATAAAAGACTTAAAGGAAAAGTTATAATATTAATATTTAATTTCTTACTTTATTTTCTTATCCGACATGATTGTAACATACTGCCTCAATGTTTGATACGACTCCTCTGCAACTCATTCAATAAAGTCACGGTAATAGTCACTGTCACGGGCACCGTATAACATTTAGCCACACCTCTCATGTGTAGTCCTTGAAGCCTGTGGTAATTTCACGCTTCTTGTTTTTGTGGCAATGAAATAAAAACCTTTATTATAGTCTAGCTAATAATTGCAAAGACAAAAGGCAGTGTAACGTTAATGTGGCAGTTTGAGTGTATACACATGTATGTAAGTGTATGTAAGTGTGTGTATGTCGGTGTGTGTGTGCAATCATCGTCACTGCCATTTGCGCCGCATGGCTTCGGTTAATTAAGCAATGGCCACCACTTGAGCAGCAGTTTCCATAGAATTCCAACTGTTGGTCGTCGATGCGGAAACTCTGGAATTTCGAGTGTTGCAATTATGCCTATGATTTATGCTTAAGCGTGTAACCTACACTTATGGTATGTGTATGTATTCACTCATATTGGGCGAGGAGAAGGCCATCGAGCAGCTTGAGATGCATTCCCTCTGACTGTAAGAGCAGCCAAGCAACTTGAGAGTGTCCAGAGCTTTATTAAGTGTGAGTTGATGAGAGTCTTCATAGGTTGTTATATGGGAATGTCAAGAAAAGGATTTAAGTCGTTTTAGGTAATAAGTTACATGTGGAAGACTTAACTAAAAACTGTGACAAATTCAACACAGAAAGCTCAATATTTGTATAGAAATAGGCACATTGTTAACTTATAATAAATAAATAAATAAATACTAGTTCTGGAATGCAGAATGTCGTCTAAAGTAATAAGGATTTGTTTGTCCTTATTGGGGGGATTTGAAACTGCATAAGGTAAAAATTAAGAGACGAGTGTGAGTATTGAACTCACAAAATATCTCATATGTGATGTATTGAAATATATAAAAAATGTTCCATAAAATCTTAATAAATTCAGCGATTGATTTCAGAAAGTTGGTCTAGTTGTTTCTTAAGATAGATAAACAAATTCGCTAGTACTTATTCTCCTTCAGAAATCTAAGATAACTACAGATTATAAAATGCCAGAAACTATAAATTTAACTGTGGAAAGATCTGCTTTTGCATTCTTCAAACAAATAAATTTGTTTATCTGTTTTCGTGGGTGGGACAGTCGATAAAGCGATGCAGCTTTAAGGGTCACATCCTGTTGGGAATTTATGTTTTTGTGCAAAAGTGTACAAAAGTTTCACAATACACAATTCGCATAGCTCAGCCACATTTTCCAGTGGCACTCTGTGACCCATTCGAAAGTTCGAAGCACAAAATAATATCGTATACATCGCATTTTAAGCGCAACTTTTTGAGAAGAAAACAAAATGGCGTGCAAAGCGGAAGTGCACATTAGTTGTATGCAAAAGTTTACACTTTGCAAAGGGAATGAAAAACTGGCAGAAAAGCGAAGGCGCTATGAGGTTACCAAAACGTGGGTGGTGTGCGTGTCCTGCATAGTGTGTGGGGGAGTGTGTGTAGGTGGCGCTAAACTTATGTACAGCAGCCCAACAAATAGAAATTTGTGGAGTACGCTGGGCTGTCAGCTGACTCCCATAACTGTACAGGAACCAGAGCTGCCAGCCCGCAAAGAGATGCGAAAATATTGTGCACACCTGTGCGAAAAATGCTTTCAAAAACTTCGATGCATTTTCTTATAGTTCTTCTTATTTTTTCTCTTTTTCTCTTTCCTTCCCCCAACCATTTCCCATTTTGTATCTGTGCTCTTGTTGTTGTTGTTGTTGTTAATAATTTTGAACATTGAAAGTTGTTCTTTTATTTTTCTTATTTTTTTTTCTTTTTGTAGTTGGCAAAGTGGCGTCTTCGGTTGCCGGTTGCATGCATTTCAATTTTCCTATTTGTCGGGTGAAAATTCTTTTTATTAAATTTCTGGCAGCTAAGCAAAAGTTTAAAATATGCATGTAAAAGGCATTGTAGCCAAGTCACGATTCTTAAGTAGAGCAGCATTTAAAATGCAGCCAGTCTGCCTATCACACCGAGAAATGGTATCAAAAAGAGAGATGAACATGGAGCAGTAGTGTGAAAGAGATTTATTATTCAGGATGCAACAGAGTCGGCAGTGGACCAGTGTAACAACCACATGATGCTACTTATGGGAGCCAGTTGGCTCCCAGGCAGTTTCATTATTTCGCAAAATGTAAACAAAATTGGGCCATGATGTGACTGCTGTTCGATTAATGATAAATAAATAAATGACACTGGAAAGAGAAGAAAATATTAAGCTGGACAGCTTCTATAAGGTGTACAAATAAATAAATTTACAAGTGACAAGTTAATATTGGTTAGTGTAGTATTTACCTTCACTTAGTTCTAACTTTTTCGATACTTTTTTAAAGCATTTTCGAACCGTTGAATTTTAATCGTTGAACCCAAGTGAACACTCGTTTTACAACTCTATTATCATTGGATTATTTTCGGAGTGGAAGCAAACACTCATTCATTCATTCGCCTAGCCACGCCCACGCAACAGTTGTTGCTGACATTGCTTTGTGAACATCTGGAAGTCCAATAAAATTTATGGACGCACACAGTTCACAATTTTGGTGCCTCTCTTTTTGCACTGAACAATTTGCCAGCTGCTGTGGAATCTGTGCGTTGAATCCAATAAATTTCATGTTTGTTTTCCAGAATGGGCGAGTGTATGTCATTAAATTAACGCTAATTTGTTTAGTAGCGTCTTGGGAGACATTGAATTAGAAAAAGTGTCAACAAAGTGGCCCCAAAGTCGCAGGCACAACGTGGCGTATACTTAATTCCAGTGGTAGCTTGTGATTTATATGACATTTAACACTGCGACAGTCATTTAAATTGATATTAAGGACACACTACCGCATTTAAATGTGCTAAACATTGAATTATCCAGTATTGAGCTGCCACTTGAAGGATTCAGTCAAATCAATTGATTCAATACTCAAAATACTTGACTTGCATGTAAAATACATAATGCAATGCGCATTGTTACCTCAGGAAACTATAATTACGGCTGGCATGTAATCTAATATCCGACTAATGTGCCCAGACGTACAAATACTAGAAACATATTGCTATGCGTATATAATGCCTGTAAAATCATTCAGGCATAGTTAAGCTACCATTCTCAAACCGATTTCCCCTCAGGAAATCCCTTAGAAATCCTCTCGGGGTTAGACATGGTGCCATGGGCCGCAATAAATGTACATACACCTATACGCCTATAACATAAATTGTCATTGTTAAAGTGCTAATGAATTTTTGGCATGCAAATCGCACATGTAAGGTGAGCGTTGTGACGGCGGGGTTAAGGGTCACGTTTGAGCCAGGTTAAAGGGCTGCTAAAATATTTGTAGTTAGACGGAAGCCATGAAAATTTCGAACATTTAATGGGCGATTAGCCAAGTGAATAAAAAGTGAGTTATCTTAAGATAAACATTCAGATACGGCTGGAATATGAAAAGGATTTTATTTGAAGTACTTCTATACCTTATAATTTATTTAGAAATTGTTTGACATTCTTAGAACGCCATTTAAATTAATTAAAAAATAACTGTTTTTTTTACGATACAGTAAGTATGCCCGTAAGTGATTTTATTGAAATTAATTATGCCGTACATAAATGCGCAAAATAACAGCAAATAAAATTCATTGAAATTAAAATGGATTACACGAATAATATTTAATCTCTGCTTAATACACACAATGAATTAATTTAAGCCTTTTGCATATTATAATACTTAAAGTCTGCAACAATTAATAATAAACATTTTCCACCAACTTGACACAAAATACATTAAATTCCAGAGATTCCTAAAATAAACAATTTTGCATAATCGAACAATTTATTTGAATTTTATTGTTGCTAAATTTAACCACAAATTACACGGAAATATTTTACATTTCATTGTCGTTTAATGCCGAGCTAAGCCGATTTTTAACTTTTTAGGCCTTTTTACCTTTGGTTATAAAGCCGATAGAAGTGGCTACAATGATGGCGTTGATTCTATATGAAAATGCAATTTATGTGTATTAAACAATTTTCAACAGAAAGCAACAACAACAAGGGCTTCACATCCCATTGCCAAAAAGACATTGAATGAAAATTTATGTTGGATGCGTGACCGTAAATGTTGTGTGCGTGATAAATCAATTTTCATTGCATTCTGTAATTGTGTGCAATTTGCTGTGGGCGTAAAACAGTGGGCGGTGGGGAGTGGAGAGTGGGGTTGAGTGACAGTGGGTGAAGGAGGAGGCGGAGTTACAGTGGGAAATAGCTACAACATGTGCATAAATTTTAAGTATTTATGCAGAAAGCAGACGAGTTATTTATGCGTTTTGTTTGTTGTCCGCCTTTTCAACTCGCTCGTCTCGTTAACGGAAATAGCGCAGATTTTCAATTGCATTTTGCGGCAATTGTCAATTGGCTTGAGAGATTGAAATCAAACAGAATATACAGCTTACATGTGTGTGAAGCTCTCACTGGGTGTGTGTGTGTGTCTGTGTGTATGCATTGTTCTGATTATCACCGTCATTTTGTGATTTATGTGTTGCATTTTGAACCAAAGACATTTGTCACACAAATGCGCATTGCAATCGCATGCATCGCCAGGTTAATTTCAATTAAAAGGCGCATTGGGTTTTAATTAACACAAAACCAATACAGACAGCAGGACACAGACACAGCAGCACTGACACGATTTAAGGAATCCGAAGAAATTGAATTGAATCCTTTTTAAATGTGTCTTTAAATGAAAGTTGAATAATTTTATTTTTCTAGAAAGCCGTTTTAGAAATAAAGGAGTAGATTTATTTTCTGGAAATATTGAAAGCTAAGCTCATTAATAAATATATTATTTAAAAATTCTACGAGAAAAGGGAATTCAAATGTTAACTTCAACTAGTTAACAGTACATTAACTTTAATAACCCTGTGTTAAAATAATAATGCCAAATATAATATCAATTTAAACCATAGCCAATCTTGTTATTTGTTAAAAAATGTATATTGAGCTAAGGAAATTTTTAAACATCAAAATTGTTCAAGGAAATGTCCAGTAAAAGTCAGAAAAATTTGAAAATCTTTTAAAGTCAAATAAATATGCCAAAAGTACGTTCAATAATGGTTTCAATATAGAGCTTAATTCATCATCAGGGGTCAATGGCTTTTAAATTAGTAAGTTTTATTATTTCTACCAAATTAAGGCACTTGCAAAAGTAATAACTGTTGAAAACCCCTACCTCAACTTTAAAATTCTTGCATCTATATGTGTAAAACATCGTATATGTTCAACAGTTGATTTCTGTTTGTAAATGTGAAAATGTATGTTTCATTCATATGAAGTTGAAAGTAAACTACTCGTTCTTTAAGTGAACCATAGTTAAATTGCTCTCAGTTTAAGCATAATTGCACTTAATATTCTGAATAAATTAATAAAGCAACTTCTTTTTTTGGGTCACTGCACTCGTAAAATACTCGTCTCTTCGATTACCTTTAAACTGTGCCATACACAATCTCTTAAGAGCCTTTTATGCCGCACTACGAATGCAATTTCTGAAGCTGCTTAAGTTATTGGTCGGCCTTTTTTACTCTCTGTTCTGTTCTCTTTTTTTTGTCAACTCCTCTTGCTACTCATTTCTCATTCTCACTTTGAATTTTCTTGCCATTTGCTTGCTGTATCACAAGAGAATCAAAAGTGAAAACTTTTGATGCATAACTGGGAAAAGTTGCAGTCACTCAGTTGTTGTTGTTGACTTGAATGTTCTTTCTCGCATCATTTCCGTTGCCAGATGAAAAGTTCTTTGAACAGTCGAGTAACAGTTTATTACAAGGCGTGAAGCAGTACTTAAGTGGGCGTGTTTTCCTTAAGTCAGTTATACAAATGATTAAAGTAATTTGATTGTAAATTTTTCTTCAAATAGTTTGCATGCTTTTATTAATTTTCCAAATATATACTCGTCGGTTTATAACTGTTGGCATACAAAAATTAATGGCTCTAATTGTTAATCCGTTGAAAGTCGTAAAGTTCCTGCAAAGCCTTAAACTTTTGGCGATAAATGTGAGCTGCGGAAACGACGACCCAGAAGCTTAGTCCAAAGCGACCCAAACAAGCCAAAAACTGCACGCAACAACATGACCAAAGTCCACACACAACAACAACGAGAACAACATGAGTGACAACAACAACAACAACAAAAATAACAATAGCAAACAGAATACATGCTTAAAATGTCTAGCATGTGAGCACATTAAGCTTAATTAGAAGCAAACAGACAAAAGCCGAGCGAATGAAATGACCAAACTGCCAGTCTGACTGGACACGCCCCCAAATGTCCTTGGACATACATAGGCACATACACCCACACACACACAGTTACACATGCACGTTAACTTTTGGTAAGGCCAAATACTTCACTTGCATAACTTATCTGATGGGGCAGCGATGTGGCAAATTTTGCGCTTTAATTTGAAGTGCAACGGTCAGACTACCGCGTCTGTTTTGCGGAAAAGGATACTGGTTTGGGGTTGCTGTTGGTGTTAGTGTCGGTCTGACAGGATACAGGAATACAGCAGTACAAAGCACATGTGCGTTTGGCACTTGATGTTGCTGTGGCTGCTGCTGCTGCTGCTATTGCTATTGTTGCTAATGCTGTGCTTGAAATTGTTGTTGTTTTTATACCCCTTATTGGTAGACTTAGGGTTAATTGAACTATCTGAATTTAAAAGTAGGCAGATTGATCCCTTATTATCCCTTATAATAAAAGGACGCCTACAGTAGCTAATAGCTAAGTTGCGAATTCAATTATAGGAAATCACGGGTATCTTCTAGTTGAATGCCCGACTTTGGCCTCCCTGTTTGTTGTTGCCACATACAAAACTTTGTCGGTTTGACGCTCGACATGCGCAACATCCTTTGCATCCTGTGCGGTTTTTCACACTGCTGTTGCAGTCTTAGGCAACAGCCGATGCTCGAATATCCCTGCGCTTTCACCAAAGCTTTCCTCTCTCTTTTCCACTCCTACACTCCCTAGTTCCAGGCAAGTGTTTGTGCGCCTCATTTAAAGCATTAATCATAAGCCCGACCGCATACTCACTGTCTGTGGGGAGAAGGGGTTAACGGGTCACGCTTATGCACTTTAACGACATCACGTCTCAATCTCCACACTTTGCAGTGCACACAAACATACAAGCACACATAAATATACACACAAATACAACCACATTCACACACACACACAGACACACCCACTTGCAGTTATTTTTTGTAGCATACTTTTGCGCGGCAGCAGCTAATTGTTTTGTGTGCAGCTCTCTCCTCTTTGCTTAGCTGTTGCTGTAGCTTGTTGCTCATAATTCTTAAATGCTTTATTACACACAGAGAGAGAGAGAGAGAGAGAGAGAACAAGATACATGCACACACACATACGCTCCACTTTATCGTCGTCGGCGGCAATAAAAATTAAATAAAACGCATTCGCTTCTACAAATTTCTTAATGTTTCGTTGGTGTATGTGACTGTGTCAGAGTGTATGATCCTGTGTGTTACACTGTGCCTGCTTGTGTATATGTGTGTGTGTGTTTGTGTGAGTATGTCATATTGTTGTTGCGGTTCCTGTTGTTGTTTATTTGTTTTCTTTTAGCGCTTTGTGCGCTGCTGTGGTTTTTCGCTGCCTCTTTGTCATCCCGTCTCCCCAAGAGACTTGACATTTATAGCTCGAGCATTAAAAGTCTCAAAAAGGGGGTGTGGCAACACAAGTATAGGGCGTGATCCGCCTGAGAATGAGTGTGTTATAAAGTCACTTTTGCTCCCTACATGTGAATCATAAAAGCCAGACACCAAGCCAGAGTCTCAGGCGACATGCAACTAATCACTGTGAATGATTAATATATAGGTTATTAATTTAATCAATTTTCAAATAAATATGTAGTTATGATTATGCGTAGAGATCTGTGTTTTAATTCAAAAAAAGGTTTGCTAATTATGTGATAGTTTTCATTACACAATTAAACTAACTACATTTAAAAATTAACAACTTACTACCACCTAATTTAATTATTCCCAATTTCAACTGAGCCTCGCGTCATCAGACGGCACTACCGTAGAGAATTTCGCAGCCTAATCGAGTCAGCAGTCAGTCACTCAGAACAATGAATTATTTATGTATTCGATTTGATGTGAAAAGTTTCACCTGGATTTCCCTTTAATAATAAACCAGTCAGTTGGGCTATTTGTTACAGCATCACCTTGATGACAATTTCCCAGCTGATATTGGCAATATATACATATATATTTTTTGCTTTTCCGTTTGTTGTGGAGGTCGGAAATTAATACACTTCCGCTTAGGCGCCCGTCGCATTACTCAAAATGTATGTTTCGCCCGAAATGCAGACATAAAAATTAATTTGTTTTTGCCGCCGCTGTCGTCTGTCGGAAGAGCGTTGTAATCAACCGACAAATAAATTAACGCCAGTCAGGAGCTTAGAAGGGGAGCGTGGAGGAGACCGAGCCGCAATGAGAAGCACAGAGAAAGGTCGTGCTTGGCAAATTGCGAGTTTTGTATTTTGACCTTTTCACTTGATTTCCGTTTATGACTCGCGCTTCCCTCGTCTCGCCCTGTCTCCCAGTTTTTTTTTTGTTGATACTTTGACTTTCGGTATTTATTTTTTATGGCAACCCGAAGAGTTAGCAGACAGCGAGACAGGCATGTTCAGCAGATATTCAGTACAAAATAAAATGATTTTTAATATGCACAACGCGTTGCTTTTGTAGACATTTTTCAATAGGTTGCAATTTAGACGAGCTGAGCCGAGCGAAGAAAAATAAAAATATTAAAATAAAGGCAGTTAAAATTAATTACACATTTTTAGATCATAAACAAAGCAATTTTGTAGGCATTTGGGTGAACTGAATATTTGCTTAAATTTAAGTCACTTTGAATAATTAAATTAACAAAATTAGTCACTTATAAACCCAATTTTAAACTTGTAAGGCATAACTAAGATAAATAAATAAATTTAATCTTGAAATACTTTGATTAAATACAATCTTTAATCCGAACTTTGAGATATTTTCTAGACTGCAAGTCAGCAGACCTTAAACACAATTGAGCTATTCACAGGCACCACAGAGAGGCCCCTATTACATTTCCAGCTCACATATTGCCCAGGTCTGTATACAAGGCTCAAACTTGCAGTCACCACAAGGGTTTAGGCGTGGCAAATATTATCAGTGTACAGTTGCATAGAACGTGAGCTGCTGATTGCCAACCTACTGCCTCTGCTACTTCTTCATCATCTCCCGTAGTTGCTGTCGTTATCTATCAAGCAACTAGTACATACCCACACACATACATATATACAACATATACTTATTATAGGCCCGATTGCCGGTCTCAGGTCGTTGAGTTGGGTGATTCCAACGCAGAAGACGTTCCAGCAGCATCGAATGTGTCCGCTGTGTGGATGTGGATGCTGCACCAGTTGATGATGGCAATAAAGTGCTTTTTGTTGTTAATGTCGATAATGATGTGACATATAACAGGGTGGAATGCTGCTGCGTTGGCTTTAAAGCAAACGACAAAGGATAGGTATGTATATGTAGTTTGATGTCTTTATTTGACATTCTCATAAGCAATATTTTCCACGTGCTGGTCAGCTATTAACCTTGCGGAGCAGAAAACTTCAATCCCTTAACGGCAGTTATTCAAATTTATGATCATTTCATGCAAATTACGATGGCAACCCATTTTTATTTTCAATGCCAGAGAAAACAACTGACCATTTATGAACGATGTGAACGCTCTATGCATAAATGTATTCATAAATGGTATGGGAAACTTTAAAATAAGTGCTTTATTCTTAGTTCAGAGGCAGAGTATATGTAAATAACATTAATGATGTATTGTTGTTGTTGTTGTTGCACAATTTCACGACTTTCATTTAATTCGTATTAATTTAAATGAATAAATTATGAGTGGCAACGTTTTATTGGCTGTCGGACTTCCGACATATTGTGAGCCTCTTAGCTGACAGATGAGGTTTGTCAAAGGAAAACAGATGAAAAGAAAATCATCATAATGGCATTTCTTTGTTGTTGTGTGTGTGTGTGTGTGTGTGTGTGTTTGTATTGATTATTTCACATAAATTAATAAATGCGGGAATAAATTTTTTCTTTCTTTATGTTTGCCTTTGAACAATTTCACACATTTCGCAGAGCATTTCGACATTCACACTTATCACATGGCATTATTAACTATCTGTTAATAAAATGCATTTTTGCATGCATGTAATACAAGCAGTGAACAAACAGTAATAAAAATTCTTTTAATTTAAATGCAGACAATGTATAAAAAACACACACACATGCACACACGTGTACATAAATGTATATATATATTTATATATGTAGGCACATACACGTATGCATGTATGACCACAAAATATTTTATATGCTTTTTCGCGAGCTGCTCACAAAAGTATGCAATGAAAAGTGTTGGACAGATCCACACCCGCCTACCGGCAAGGCACGCCCTGTTTGTGTGAGTGAGTGTGTGTGCGTGTGTGTGTGTGTGTGTGCGTGGTGCATGCAAATGAAGTTATCCTGCGGTTATTTGTGGCTGTCGTTCTGATGTCAGACGATGGAACTGCCCGGAGCAAAGGGACCTCTGCACACACACACACACACATTGCTCAACAGGATGCGTATGCTTTTGTTGTTGCCTTTATTATCCTGCAGTGATCACTGTTGCCTGGCAAATGATTAAACTTTAATTGATTTTTAAATTGTATTTGTGTGCGTTTAATTTAAAGTGTCGCGCGCATTTTTTACACTGCCTTGAGACGGAATCAATTTTTTTTGGTCAAACTTCTTTTACCCAAATCCGCTTACGGTGCACGCCATTTGATAAGTTGGCGGAGCATACATATATATCACTTCGTGTGTGATTGTGTGTGCTTGTTTAATCTTAATTAATTATACCAATTATTTGGCCAGCATATCGCTTGGCCAACTGCTAATGCCAACTTAAAATTGACCGACTTCAAGTGTCGCCAATCGGTTTGGCTAAGTTTCTTGTTGCTTGTGTAAAGTAAAAGGTGAAACAGACAGTTTAACATTGGCTGAAATTTCCCTACTCACTGTAATACTGTGTCTTCACTGCTAAGCCTATTTAAATAGTAGTTAACAAACACTTCAGTGATTCACAAATCTTTATGTAGATGCAGCTGGTATTTTATTTAGACATTTATTTATTTAACGATAATCCTTACATTGTGCTTCACCTCAATTCATTGCTATTTTGTTTATTTGACCGATTTGGCTTAGTTGACTTACTTATAAGTTGAAGTAGGGAGACACTGTTCATTAATCATGGACTTAAAGTATCAGCTTTATGTGAAAAACTCTGAATATTTTATGTGTAAAATGAAAAGAGAAACTTAATGCTGTCTGTGGCTTGTACTTACGTAAATAAAGTATAACATCTTTGATTATCTACAATAAATTACTTCATGGCGTATACACTATGTTCTAAGCGACAAACTATATTCTAAATGAAAATAAATATTAAGCTCATCATATAAAGCTCTTTATAGTTAGCTGCAGATATTAAATAACTGGCTTGTTATAATAGTTGTTCCATTGCAGAGTATATAATCTTCGATATCCTCTTGAAAGATTTTCAATCTGACTTATATTCCGACTTTCTTACGGTGTCTGACGTGATAATGCACACTTCTGTCATGTGAAAAATGATTTTCAGCTGCTGTGCGAAAAAAAAGGTTCCATTTTTTTAGTCTAAGCATTTTTAGACTGTCAGGGACGCCGACACGCCTGTCGATGACAGGTTGAATAATAATTTTAAAATTGTCAGCAAAGATAAACGTAAAGTATTCAAATTAAATTCACATTTCTTTAACAGTAGTTTATTCATCCGCACAATTAGAACTATTACAATAATAGGTAAGCAATGAATAATGTGTACACCATAATTAATTAAAAAATAATAAATCTTGTTGGACAAAAATAAATTTAAATTTGCATACTATTTAAAAGTTTAATATGCAACATAATACAGTTATTTAATTATAAAAAACTTTAGCGCTAAACTACAAGCAAAATACTTAAAAATCAATAATTTGTATGTCGCAAAAACAATTGTTTAATAAATGTTGTAAAAACAATAACAACATCAACTGGAATTGCTACACGCGTTACAAAAATACAAACAAGCTGAACACACAGCTCTGGCAATAATGGTTGTAAAATCTGAATACGACATGTTTGTCGAGCGAATCGTTCCGCAGACACGGTAAAAGGGAATTCTGAATGTCCTCTCTCTCTCTTTGAACTGTGAACAATTTAATTTAAAATATTTATTTTTTATACAGACATGTTTTATACAGACATATATACTGTCTTATTTAAGAAAATATATTTTTGTTTGTGGACTGCAAACATGTGTATACCCAGTTATGAAGGGTATTTTCTTTTTGTTGGGCGTAACCGCAACAATTTAAAATAATTTACTTACAATTTTAAAAGCCGACAACCAACGCGTTAAACCAGTCTGACAATTAACTACCAAATTATATTTGGTCGGATGAAGAGACCAAAAGTAGCTGATACGCACAAGTGGAAATTAATTTTCGAAAATTTACAGATGTATGAAGTAAATAATTTATATTTACACAACATCAAATCAAGAAAAAAGTAACAGTTTAACTTATAAAACAGCATAGGTATTTGTGTAATTTTTTATTGCATTTATTTTGGGGAAAATATAAAAATAACTTAAAAAACAATTGACCCAGTTTATAACTAGTGAGACAAACTATAAAACAAACAGTTTATAAATTATTTACAAGTAAAACTACTATTAACTATTCAGTATTAAACACAGACTGCCATTGTTGACTAAAATTTAACAAACATTAAATTGATTTGCGCAACCAACGAAGCAGATAAAAACGGAATTCTTTTTTTTTCATTTTGTTGAATGCATTTTAAAGTAACTGCAAATTTAAGACACACAGTTTATTTAAAGCACTTGCACAAAATAAAACTCTGATTAAGACAGAATGAAAACAATTAGTTTGGTTTAATTTATTTTTCTCATTATTATGATAAATTATTTGCAGAGTTTGGCTATAAAACTCGGTGACAGTATGTTCCAGATTCTGCTGATGTGGCAGCTGTCTACGTAATCAGTGTCAGTGTTACTGTTAGTGAGACACCAAGCTACCTTCCCGGCTGGGGCGTGTGCTCGACGACCAGAATGCCACCAGAGGCCTTGGGCCAATAGCTTGCCCACTTAAGTATGCAACACAAAGTGAAGGTTTGCATCATGCATACGTAAGGATAAAGTCAAATAGCCAAAATAGTATTAAAATAGCTGTCTGTGTTGCTGCCAAGATATTTACTTAGACAAAACGTGCGTAAAGTTTTAATTATAAACTTTTCGTTTGTCACAGCAACAAACACTTTGGAACTTCTTGAACCTTGTGCATTTAATGGCAGTTAAAGATGAATTGCCCTGTGAGATAGTCCAGCTGTTGCTCATGCTCTTAAATTTAAATTAATTAGTTGTTTGCATATATTTCAAAATGCAATTTATTTAAAAGAAGTCAGGGCAAAAATCAATTATAAAAAAATATTTAATGATATTCGTTTTGCTGACAACCTTGACAACCTTTCTGTGAAATTGCCAGGCATTGAACCAAAAATCAATTTCATTAATTGATGGCAAGGTAAATAAAAAGAGTGCAGATTTTAAAAAAAAGCTAGTGAAAAATTCAAGCAAAATTGAGTGAGGCATTGATTTAGTAAAATAAAAACATTTTCACTTCGTCTGTTCTCTTTTGAACAGACAGTGCAGCGTGCTACTAAATAGTAATAGTAAATAGTCAATTGAAATGCTTTAAGTTACATTTGCTATTTAATTTTTAAGGCAAATGTAAACTAGCTAAATTTGCACCATCGCGTGATGATATTAAATTTCAGTTCACTGTTACAATGCCAAGTTGGAAACTTTAAAATGTAAGCATAGCAAAATAACAGCTCTGTTTAAATTTTACACGCTCTGTTTGTTGTTATTACTGTGCCATACGAGTGTATATATTTGTGAGTTGCCTCAGGCCCAAAGAAATGTGGAAAGTTCAATGTCCCCGTTCAAAAGGACCAAGTCCGTGCAGCGGAAGTACTGCGATAACTTTTCAGTTTGCTGTTGTTTCTACTCCAAAATAAACTAGCAAGAGTGTCGAAACGACTATCAACAATAAAGTATACTCAACACAAATTTATGCTGTGATTTTTCAACTTAAAGGACTATCATAATAGTTAACTGACTAGCATAATGACCAAACAAAGCTTTTCTGTGTTACACTGAGTGAATAACATCAATGAGTCAGTTGAATGCAAAAATTACCATCAACTTGAAGGAATTAGTGCGAGACAAGAAGTCTGGCTTGCCCTCTCTCTATCTATCCTTTCTCTCTTAGAACAGCTGTATGTATATGTACCACATATGTACAACCAGAGATGATTGTGTTGAAATCCATTCCGTTCGATCTATCGTTGCTTACGCCAAGGGAGCATAACTTATGCCTATTGTGCTCAGAATGCAGCGAATGTTTTATTGAAATGCACAACAAGCTATTCAAAGAGCCCAAAGCCCAACAGGCAACAATCACTCATCGTATTGGTCTCTCTGTAAGTCACTCAGTCAGTCAGCCAACCAGTCAGTCATTCAGCCAAGTCTGTCTGTCTATCCGTCTGTTTGTTCGTCTGCAATTGAGCAATCAAAAGCATAAAACCCCAAACAGAGCACCGACAAAAAGCCGATATGATGCTGCTCGCAAACTGATTTATATAGCGCTCCATGCAATTATATGCTCAAATGGAGTTAGTCTATTGCCCATCGTCTATTGTGAATTAATCTCTGAGCATAAGATATGTGTAGTCGGTTGTGTGTCGTGTTGAACGCTGTATTAGATTCTATTATGAAATGGTGACTTGTGTAACGTAGAGGTATTAGCAGGAGAAACCAAGCTGCTTATGGAGGTGATTATTTTAAAGCAAATTATAGGTTGTTTAGTACAGGGCAGGAACAACTCGGTTGATTTTGATAAGAGAAAAGGCAAAATATTAAATATATATTAAATACTTTCTTTAAAAAGCGAGAAAGTAAGGATTTAATTAAATTAATATAATAATGGGATAGGTTATATAAAGTAAAGTTATTAAATAATAAAATTTGAGTTTAGAGTTGAGTTTTGAGTCCAAAATCTTAACAACAGTTAACAGTTTGAAATTATTAATGTCATAAAAATAAACATTATAAATTATCATTAGTCTAAGACATCCTTTTTATACTCTCTGCAAGAGTATATTGGGTTTGTGCAAAGTATGTAACAGGCAGAAGGAGGCGTGGCAGACCCCATAAAGTATATATATTCTTGATCAGCGTCACAAGCCGAGTCGATATAGCCATGTCCGTCTGTCCGTCTGTCCGTCTGTCTGTCTGTCTGTCTGTCCGTCTGTCCGTATGAACAAACAGATTTCAGAGATGGTAAGAGCTACAAGTTTGAGCTTGGTGTCAATCGAACACATATTTAGTCAGTCAATACAAGAATCTTTTTTTTTTCGATGCCACGCCCCATTCGCCCACAATGAGCAAAAAACTAGACACACCTCGGAAAAAATCGGTGTTTCCGGAGAATATTTCAGTAACTATGGCACCTAGGATCACCAATTTTGGTATGGAGGTTCCTAGCGACAGCGTTAATGCATTGGCATTTGAAATTTTGGACTGCCACGCCCCTTTTTCCCAAAATACAAAAACAACTTTCGTTCCGTTTTTAGGCATTGGTTCATATAGTACAGCATTGTAATTGTATAATTCGAGTGGAGGCTAACTATTTCAAACTATTCCTGAAAGGTGCATTAAAATCGGACTATAAACAAGAAAACTAGAAGCGTTACAATATTGATAATTGAACGCAATATCACTAATGAGTGCGAGCGAGACAGAAACGTTTTCGCTGTCTGTGTGGCGGCAGCGCAGCCCGCAGTCGCTGGCAGCGCCAAATACACACATACGTATGTAAGAACATATATAATGTCAAACGTATGTGTATTCGCATACAAGCAAACAGATGTATGTGTGATTATGCTTAGATTGTTTATGTTTCAAAGTGTTTTAATGCAAGTACTAGATATTGTAATATCTTGATACCGATTTTAATAATTTAACCGGGAAAAAAATGCAGAGAGTATTATACGGCTGGGCGTGCTCGACTGTACTTTTCTTTCTTGTTTATATAAAAATTTTTAAAAAATTGTAGGTTATTTTATAAATATGTTTTTATATCCATAGATTAAATAATCAATTCAATTCTAACCAATTTGACACTAAATCGACACGACAATTTAAATACTTACGCCAGACAATAAAAATCATTCACAATTTGAAAATTACATAGCTGGCTCTAAACGAGAATCCTTTAGACATTCCCTCACATAGATCAACGTGCTCAACACTCGACAACACTCAACGGACAACTTTCAAAATGTTGAGGTAATCAACTCAATTAGTTGTGGCATGAGGGGACACACAACAGCACACACTCACAGACACACACACACATACAGTCAAGACAAACAACAACACAAAACTCAATTAGATGCCATAACTAAATAATCACAAACACATTTAAGCAAACAACGAAAGCGACAAGAGCAACACTCTCAGCATTCTAGGCGACAAAGACAACGATAAGGCTCTGTGTGTTGTTGCTGTTGTTGTTGTTGCTGTTGTTGCTGTTGTTGCTGTTGTTGCTGTGCTGTGTAAGCACAAAAAAAACCAGGTCAACAACAAGAAGAATAATTTTCTGAAACAATGACAACTGCTGTGTGGAAAATTGCTCAAAATGTAGAGAAGCCAAGAAAATGCTGCTGGTTGTGCTGGAGTTGTTCGGGGAATGTTGGGAGTTGAAACATTCCAACATGTGACGCACGTGACAAAACTTGTCAAATGACTTTACTTCACTTTGACTGTGAATCCGGTTTGAAGTAAACAACGAAGCAAGCCAAGTGCTTGACGGCTACAGGGACACACAACTTAGATTCAGACCAAGAAATTGTAGCATATTTCTATTATGAAATGCACAGCCATGTTAAGTGGTTCAGGCTCTTGTGTTTTGTCCTGGCTAAAACAATGGGAGGGCAGCAAAAAAAAAAAAAAAAAAATGGCAGCATAAGAGGGAGATAAAGCAAATGATGGGGAAGTGGTTTCCACTTGTTGCTTTACCCCAAAAACCCAGAGTTATGGCCGCTTTCTGAGGCACGGACACACAGAGCCCTAAGGGAAAATAGCAAACGACACTGGAAATATTTCAGAAGTGCAGTCAAGTGTATTTCTATTTGATTCGCTGCCAGGCAACAGACGCATGAGTACACAGATTTCAGCTACTACTCGCTGAACTCTGTACGCTGTGCGCTGTACGTCGTACACTGAATGCTGAACGCTGATTTCTCAAAAGTTTAACAGTGCACAAATGCTAATGGTTAGCCCCCGGGACTAACAATACGCCGAGGAGTATCTAAAGATTTGGCGCTCGTAAGGCGCTAAGGAAAGAGAATCGCTTAGGCAATTATGGAAGCACAAACTTAACATCTTTATGTTATTTTTAAGTGATTATCCTTAATACTTGTGCATACACAGTGTTAAACAAACAAGTTTGGCTTATGTTTTACTGGCAGAGAAAGCGGCAACTTAAGATATTCACGCAGCATGTTTTGACTTTGTTAAAAATCGTATAAAGAAGATTAAACTGGCAACGAATGTAACTGACTTATCTAATGCACATAATAAAAATATTTTACAGTAGTTGTTGTTAAGAAGAAGCTTAAATATTGTATGTTTTATTCCATATTATTTTATGTATCTAAGGATTAAATAAAAAAGCTGTTTATACCCAATAAATATTTGTAGAAGATCTAAAACATTCAAGTTAAACCAAACCGATAAGAATAGATTTTTAAACTGATTTTTAAAGGGCGGCAACAAATTTTTTGTGCTGCTCAATTAATACTTAGTTTTATACAAAAAGGAAGTTATTTAATAAAAAATATCATAATTTGATAGTTGTATTTTTGTATAAAACTAAGTAGGCTATGTCAAGTCAACATTTTACTGATTGTACGTTTTACTACAGTTCCTTATTCTCATCTGTGCTCTCGTAGAACAAACATCTTTTGGAAATAACCAAAAATATTTAGATTTTCTGATAACCTAGTTCCGTAATCAGGCCAAGGTTAATAATTTACCTATAACCTTTACAAAGCATACATTATAATATTTACTTCTACCAGCTTAAAAATGTGTAATCCTTGCTTGAGATCTATGCCTGGCACTTGTTGTGGACCAACCGGTGGACTAGGACCCTGTGGTTTCTGCGGACCCTACAATGGACAGTGGTTCAAGGCGATAAACCACTGTTGTGGTCCATGTGGACCATATGGCTGCTGTTCCTGCTATGGACCCTGTGGTGGACACTGTTAGCCTGCTTAGAAGGAACCTAGGTTACAGCGAACTGACTAAATTAGGTGGAGACAATGGTTGATAAGAACTAAACTAATCTTTGGAAGATATACACATCTGGGTGCTTAAACGACTAGCTCATAATTTGTAATAGACAAAATCGGTCGTGTTGTCCCAAATAAATTCTATGTGGGTTTTACCTAATAAAGACTAGGTAATCAAATAAGTTTTAGCTTGTTCATTTGGTAGGACTATTTGTGTGGGTAGTACCCACAATTTTGAATAATTTATTCATTTAAATAAATGGCAGAATAATATATGGCCGATCAATGAGTAATCGCAATTGTACGAACCATGTGAAAAATATGCTGAATTCGGATACAAGTCCTCCGGGGGCACTTAAAGCTAAACCGATTTGATTATAAATATTTGGCTCGTTTGCGGCTAATGAGTCGCCCGGGAGTTTGGCGCTTACCAACTCTGAATTGTTTTCGCTTAAATAATGATTTTTAGCAATTTTTTGAACAGCGACTTAACCTTTAATCGTGGCAAATTTGAACTTGAACTTATAAATAAATGCGGTATCTACTTGGCTCGCTTCGAAATGCGCGTATTACAGAGTGAGGGAAAGAAATCCACATTGTTCAGATCCGGTGCCTGACCTTTTGGCAACTTCGAGGGCATTGGAGTTATCTGCTTTCTGGAACGTCCACTAATCTCACTCTGATTGTCACGCAGTGCTGGCGGTACATAAACTGAATTTTTGGACACACTGCTGGACGGAGACTTATTAGCTGATAACTGTGGTAACTTCTCACACGGCTCAATCTTTTTTTGGGGGCAATTATTTTTGGGTATTTCTGAGGCCTCTAACTTCAGCCAGGGACAGGAAGCTTTTTCCAAATCTTCAGTACACTGACCGACACCCAAGCCATCGCCTCCGGTATCTGGATATTGAAAGTGTTCACTGGGCACCTGAAACTCTTCTGCGGGGGCCACATCAGTTGCACTTAATACTAGACTTGAATTGCGTTTCAAACTGGGAAATGGTTGGTCGTGATCCTCCGTAAAGTCACACCATTCGTCCTCCTCGTCTATGGTCTCGTCGGAGAAGCGTATGCCAAGTTCGAGTGGGGTGTGTGAACTGGTGGGTAGCTTCAATTGCACCTTTTCGTTGGGGTCCACCTCCTGTGCCACTTTGGTGGTCTCCTCCAGGGTGCGATATAGCTCATCGGCGGCCAAGAGGTTTGTTTTTGTAGTGGACTTTTTCCTGTCCTTTTTGGCAAAGAAATCATCTAAACTGGACATTTGTGTATTGTTTTGTTTTTTAATTGGTTTTTGAAAATCACGAATTTCGTTCTGTGCTTTTAGAAACCTTAAATTTTATGATACTGACACAATTTGAGCATCACACTATATTAAATTAAAGTTTGTTGCTTTTGACAGAAATTTCAAGGTAGTTCCTATAATAAATTTATCGATAATGAATCACTTAAATGAACTAAAGAACTGTTATCGATAGGTGAATCAAAACAAACAAGCTACGATACTAAATAATCGATAAGTGACATTGATCAGCTGTTCAGCTGTATGGTTCGAGTTGCGTTTACTATTTCTGAAGGTTTCTTCACGCCAAGTGAAGATTTCTATAATCTCTAGGACGAACGGGACTCCTCACAGGATATCTTATGGTCGGGTGAGTCCGACTGTACTTTGTGTCTTGGTAAGTTTACTGAAGTAGTTGATGTATGGAAAGTTATGTTCCAGTATCTTTAAGTGGAGTTCATACTGAACATAATCTGATTTCAAAATAATAACAATTAAAGACTCTTAAAATTGTTAGCAATTTCTTTGCGAATGGTAAAGCAATCAACTTAGTTGCTTATTGAAGCAACAATTTGCATTACTTTATGCAATTTTCGTATTTGCACTCATTTTATTTGATTAAATCAAAGCTTTCGTCCCGTTGCTACCTCAATATTATTCGCTTTTTGCTGCGTCTTCTTCGTCTTTCGCTTTCTTCCCCTCTTCGTCTTTGCTTTCGCTTCACGCTTTATTTATTTGTATTGACATTTGCTGTGTGTCTGTTCTACAGGACGCGAAGGAAGCAACAAAAGCAAATACAATTACTGTGAGTGGTTCAGTTCCTGTTTAGACCCCCCGCATCCCTCCCATCTGGCCCCTCCTTTCATCACATTTTCCTAGCATTTTCACTGGAGTCTCGTCCCACACTTTGGGGCTGCAAATTGGCTGGCGCAACAAAATATTCCGCACAGATAAATGTAAATACATAAGCAAACAAATCATTTGGAAAATATTTCTTGCAATATCACATCCAGGTGCAAAATATATAAACGAATATTATTTTTGGCAAGGCAGCGAAAAAGTCAAGAAAATGCCAAATGGCAAAAATGGAAAGTCAAAGCAAGAGTGTGAAAAAAGCTGAAAAGCATGAAAATTGTAAATATTGAACCAGAAATAATATTTGCACAGTGATTTTTACTTGCATTTTGTTGATGAAAATGTAAGCTTCAATGAGTTTTCCATACTTTTGCCATAGACAGCGACTGATTGACTAATACACTCGCTCCCAAAAGCAGACAAAATAAAATATTTGCAAGTTGAGGTCACAAGGAGTTTATATAAGAATTTTAATCATAACTAACCACATTGAATTAAATAAAAATTCTTATCATATTTATAAAGGAACTTTCATTTTATTTAGAGGCAGTCTGGTAGTTATTAATAAGCGGGACTCCCAGCTCCTAATTGATTCTAATTATGGCAGCCAATTAGAGAGATATTTGCTTATGATAAATACCTCCACGTAAAAAACAAAACAATCGCTTTCGGCAGCTGAAAATATTGTTGGATATAATTAACACAACAAATAATATTTATGAAGACTCTAAATTAGTGAATAATTTGTGTGTGAGAGTGTGTGTGTGTGTACACAAATCCAAGGAAGGAAAACAAAGCGAAAAATAACTATGGTACATGTAGTTTTTAATGAAAGCACAGATTATTATAATAAAACAAATAAATATATAGAAAGGAGGAGCACTTGGCACTGCAGCCATGTACAACTGGGCGTATGAGCATTTGTATTTATGTGAAAAACTTGGTAACGTGGGCCAAAATACGCGAGGCTAAAAGGGAAAATGTTCGCAAGTTTGTTCTAAAATAGCAGCAAAGCTTTTTGCATGTACGTGACTGAAAGAGTGTGTGTGCGAGAGTGTGTGTGTGAGCGTATGTGTGTGTGCCTATTTGGCTGTTAGTTCCCACTGTGTAGCCCCATTCTCCCCATCAC
Source organism: Drosophila dunni (assembly GCA_018152125.1). Lineage (NCBI taxonomy): Eukaryota > Metazoa > Arthropoda > Insecta > Diptera > Drosophilidae > Drosophila > Drosophila dunni. The sequence continues at coordinate 787,648 of JAECXC010004138.1, read as the reverse complement.
TAATAATGTTTATGTAAGAACTCTTTGGCGTACGAGTTTGCACAGTAATTTCTTTGTTCGCCTGCTTTTTGTTCGTTTTGTGTGTTTTCCACTATTCCAATGATAATTAAGTGTATATTACACACATTTTGGTCAAAGAAGAGTCAACTAGAAGTTGGTCAATGTGTTTTTGATGGTTGTTTCGCTGAAGTTTCATACCTGTGCACAAATAATAATAACATTTCTATATTCAATACCGCATTAGAGGTTATGATAACTTGTAAATGATTCGAATCACTTTGTGGTCTGCTTTTTTATTAAGTTAGTGCAACAAATGTACATAAAATTCACTTAGAACTAAACTTTTTATATGAGATACCAGAGGAATTTGTTAACACCTTAGTTGCCATCGTTTTTGACATGTGTTCGTAAGTGGCTTTAACATACATGTCTCAATTTTCTAACCAGGCGACGTGTTTGGCAAAGCTAACAACAGAACACAGCAATTATTATTGCATACCAACAGGCTGAAGGTCCTGTTTCGAGGCGTGCAAGTGAAAACGTGCGTGTACGGACATAACTATAATTTATAAAAATTGTAACACTTTAGTTTAATGACATGACATGCGCTTGGCATGTAACGATTAAAGAGCAGCACTAAATAGCTTATTAAATGTGACTCGAAGCGACAGTTGATGATCAAAACAGCTTTAAAATTGCACCCACAATAAGCATAAAAATATAATGCCCATATTTACATACATTGAAAGCAGAAACTACCCAAGAGAGCCAGAGAGAGAGAGGGGGAGAGTCTGTGAGTAAACTCTGAAAATTTGTTTACCCATTGCTTTGATGATGATGTCATCATCTGGGAGTTGTGGCAAACAGGGGTGTTTCCAAATTATGCATCATGCTACTCCAAAGATACGCATTCGCTTACCTCCCACCACTGCTGAATCAATAACAATAAACAGACAACTCTGCAACTCTCTTCGAGATGAGCTCCAGACGACATCGACTTCTCCTTTGCCATTTGCCAGACGACTCGCCAAACTGACGCCAAAATATTTTTAGCTGTTTTTCTTTTCTTCCGGGTTCCTTGGTTCCTTGGTTCCTTTGGGGTTGATTCAACTCGTGTTATTGTTCCGTCTGACTGGCTGGCATTTCATTCATTGGCTTTTCCACAAAAAACTTTCCCAAGCTGACTTAACTTTTCTGCATTTTCCTTATTGCATCCATAAAGCGATATGCAGTTAAATTTGTTTTGTATTTATTATTAAATTTGGCTTTTCCTTTAAACACCTTAGGCTAATAGAATTTATCGGAATTTTAAGTTAATTAAAAAATCCAAAGTGAATTGGGTAAAGTGGGGAAATTACGAATTAATAAAGATAAAGAGTAAGTAATCTGGCGAAAGGAAGAAAGAACTTAACCCCAGGCTATATTCAATTTTTGCTTTCATCTTTTGATAATTCGAATCTTTATTAGCTAAGTATTAAGTAATTAACAACCGACAAATGCAGTGAAAACAGAAGCAAACTTCTGCACAAGTAAAACTTATTATCGACTTTAGCATACCCGTTAGCCACTTAGCCGTGGGCTAAATCGACTTTTATTAATTAGGTTTTAACTTCAAAAGCATGAATCAAAATATACAAAAAAAAGTTTAAATATATTTTCGGACTATTAAGTATTTAAAGGAAGTTCTTCCACTGAATTTAACTCTAAAGCTCCCGTCAAAGGTTTAAAATAAAATGTAAATAATATATTTAATGAATATTTTAACCAATTTAAATAGTTTTAGCCCATTTCATTGCTTAAACTAGTCAAGAGTTAAGTCTGAAAAATCTTCATATTTGTCTATATTTCATTTTTAAAATTTTTAAATATTTATATTGACAGAAAGGCTAGGACACTGGGTAATCATAGTCGTACATTTTGCCTTTAATAAAACATCATTACATTTTTCTGAATTATTTCTTGTAATTTAAATATTTCAATGTAAACCACTTGATTCCCCTCTCAACCAGCCCTCGTTGGCAACTAGTTTCGCGAGCTGTATCCAGAGACAGCAAACACCCTGGTAACTCTCTGCCTGGTAACGTGGGCCACGCCTACTTATAGTTGAAACCAGCCACGCATAACCAGCTTGTGCTCAAAAATCGTAATAACATAATAATTTTTCTGCAAACATATTTTTCTGTGTTTTCTCTCTTTATGTTTTTCATATGCCACTAATTAGAATTACGAGCGCGTAATATTCCCCCTGCCCTGGCAACGTCTCTTGCCGCGTTGACCCCGTCGGTGGTAGATGGAAACCGTAGAACTTTTTGAAGTGGCAAAAACCTTTTTATGCCACTATGTCGCATATGTTCATTATGTTTGCCGCCGACAAGGTCCTCGAAGGCTCATCGTGCTTGTCTGCTTGAGTAATTAGCAGTACCGGAATCCGGATTCCGGACTATAGACTACGGACTGCGGACTCCGGAATCCAATGCAATGCAATCCAAGTAACGCTCCTTGTTGTCCTTGTTGCAGGCGCTGCATTTCATTTGTGTGCAGCTGTGCGCAAAGCTTTTTATAAAATGACGCAACTACAACGACGACGACGACGATGTTGATTACTAGGAGAATGATAACGAACACAACAGCGAAATTGTATTATACAACTCGTGTTACATATGGTTGTGTATAAAAAACATAATTCTAACTTAGTTTATTACTTAATTAGTGGAAATATTCTTGATTCAAACTAATTTTAAGCCTGCAGACAGAAAGAACTGCGTTAGTAAAGTTTTAAGTACAAAAGCTCGTCAAAAGCGTCTAAAACTGAGGCTTGCACTCTTTCAATTTATTAAAATAATACTGAATAAAAAAATTTATAATTTTTTTAGATAAAAAAATTTATAATTTTTAAAAATATTTTAATAAGTCAAAGAGCGTTATGTTCCCCGCCAAACCCTAATCAGCATTACCAAATGAATTAAAATCATTTTACACGCCAGTTTGACCACCTAGAACTCAGTGCCTATAAATGGCAGGGACTGCAAACTCATGTGGGTGAGTCAGCGTCAAACTTTTCGTGTGTGTCTCTGTGGATTATTTATAGTGTTTGCATAGTTTTCATTTCGTCTCGCCGTTCAACTTGCTCTGCAAAATTGACGATGCTGCATTTTTGAGTTCTTATCTGTGGTCTGGCATTGGATTCAAGGGAAGCGCGAAGGAGACCCAGATATGCATGTGGTTCATTAATAATTTTGCATTCGCTTGCTGTTTTGACCACGTAAAATATTTGAGCGTACCCGGTTTTTGTCGGTTGGGCAGTGAGTTTTGGATATTGAATTTAAGTTTTTATTTTGTTTAAAAAACTTTTTTTTTTCAGCTTATATATAAAAATTGCCAATATATTTTTTTTTAAAGTCAAAAAATTAAGGATTGATTTTTATAGTCATTGAAATTGGCCTGAAACAGAGAAGAGTTTTACTTTTTTTCCATTTAAACCGATTGTAAAAAAATATAAATTTAATGGCAATCGTGCCAAACACAGGGACAACTGTAGAGTTTTTACCTTTTAGCGTAACACACACCAGCATATTCACAGCATGTCGTGACGTCTCAAAGGAAATAACTATGGCAACAAGCACTTCAAGGAAAATCCTGAAACGAATGCCAAAAAATCATATACAACTTTCGTTCGTGGACACGAACGAACGGATAAATAACGGCAAGAACAACAACAACTACAACTAGAGTGGGAGTTAAAGTCAGCATATTGTAATTGTTGTTGTGAACTTGAACACTTGAACTTTGCCCAGCAGTACGTATACTTGATATGGTTTTTGAACTTGCTGGCAAAACTTTTGACTTCACATATGAAATTTTAATGCCATTGTTTAACATTATAATTGAGAGCAAATTTTCTGTTGCAAGCTGCCAAGCAAAAGTGAACGATAGCAATTCGTGTATTCTGCAGTTTTTGACAGTATGCAAAACAGTTTAACAGGTGCCAAGCTCGGGGTTACACAGGGTTCAACGGTTTAAAATCAATGTAATACAATGTTAAACATGCAGCAAATCTTTTGTGTTCTCATTTTTCAGTTTTTCGGGAAGAAAGCGAAGAAAACAGACAAAAAATTAACTTTTTCATTAGCTTAATTAACAAATATAATTTGTCTTTTGAGTTTTGGCCAAAATTAACTAAACCTCTTGCACATCTTATCGATTCCATCGAAGATATGAGTTAAAAATATATTTATAAATATATTTATTTTTTTATATTTGTAGAAAATAAGTAGTTAGATCACAATTTTCAGTTTAACTTATAGAAATATAGATCTAAAAAAAAATAACAGCTTATTCAATGCTTATTAGTTAATTTTCAGCTAGAGTTCGGTACTGTTAAATTTGTCCTGTCCATCACTTGCTGCCCGTTGATAGAAAAATTGTTTAACTTAGTATTTTTCTAATATTTCAAGAAGCTTTGCAACTTTTGGCGCGTCAAAGTACACATAGTTGTGGGTGTGATCAACATGAAACAACCAAACAATGTTGCGTTGTTGCGTCGCACAAACTAACTAACCACACAATTGCCCCGTTGACAGTCGCCGTTGACACCCGTTCGAGTAGCAGTTTCAGTTCAAGTTGCCGCTCCCGTTCCCGCTACCGCTCCCTACTCATGTTAGCACCTAACTCATTGAAACAACAATAACAACAAACAATATCAAAAGTGGAGTACATTTCCAGCCAATGCTAGCCGCACGCTGAGTGACTTTCACACAGAGAAGCAAGAGTAGCAACATAAACACCAGCAACAATAACAACAACACAACTAACACCAGCGTCAACAACAACACAACTAACACCCACACACACCAACAGCAACACCAACACATGCGCACAAATTGATAGAGTACTGGCATAAAAAGTTGTTTGGCATTTCACTTTTAATAAACACATTAAGCACTTAATTGCACACTTCAGGGCGTAGAGTGAGTGCCAAGTGAGTGCAAGTGAATGAATGACTGTTTATATGTGAGTGAGAATGAGTGTGCATGCGTGTGTGTGCATGTGCAGGCGCTGATGCGTTAAACATTTTTTGTTGCGCAGCTGCAGGCGCGAGCTGCATTACATTCCCCAAGCGAAAGCACTGAGTAATATATTTAACCGCCTCAATGGCTACATGCACTTTAAACACAGCTGCCCAATTTAGTTTAATTAGTGCTAGGAATATTTCATAGTGTTACAAAATTATTTAATTTTGGTTTAGAATGTTTAATGCAATGCTTCTATTGATCTTTATTAAACATAAATTATTATTATTTAAATATTATTTTCTTTTAAGCATACAAAATATTTACGTATCGCAATAACTGCTTAATAAAAAGTAAGTGATCCAACTGTTTGCAGATTACGGAATTGAAAATTACGACGGCTGCGTTGATTGCCAACAGCACGCGCCTCTGCCCTGTCAGCAGGATGTCTTTCTCGACAAGGCACAGTGGATGATTTCATCTATTTAAGGAAAGAAAAGTCATAATTAAGATAGAAGGTGAGTAGATACATTTTCTTAAAATTTTTAAAACCGGTCTGTAATCAAGATCTCAAGAGTTTTCGTACTTGGTCGAAAGTTTTCTATGCAAACTCGAACAAATTATGTTAAATATATATATTTAACAGGCTAATTTACACTTTTTCTTATAAAACACTTAATGTAAATTTGCTTATTAAATGTAGTTAAAATTTTGCATACCAAATCTTAGTCCTCTACGCTAAATTAACTGATCTGCCCATAGTGCTTTAGTTGGGTTTGTGTGCGTGTTGCTGTAATAGATTATTTTTAAAGGCTGTCCAAGTGGCAGTGTATGTGTGCGTGTCTATGTGTGTGTGTGCGTAAACAATGGAAATTACACTTGAGTTGGCACCGAGTGTTGACACACTTGAGAGAGCCGAGTTTGAATCTTCTCCTACTTCTCGTGCTCTGCTGTCTGGCGAGTTGCGTGCGCGTAAATGTTTCAATATTTACAATTTATTAGCTGCTAGCAGTTTCATGTTAAAGTGTTTTGTTAATGGTCAGTTAATTCTAGCAAATTTTCGGTACTAAATTTAAATGCAAAGCAAAAGAGAAGGAGGAACAATAATAGGCGAATTAGCTCATAATTATTAACTACTACCACTCCTTTACTTTACTTTAAAGTTTGTGCTAATGAGTTGAAGTAATTTCATACGTTTCAAAAGTAGACATATTTCAAAATAATTGGGATTTGGTCATTTCATATAATAAAACTTTGAGTTTCATTTATTTATGTGCAGAAGTTTGCGCATTTCATGCTGAATTCGTCAAAATGTTGTTGAAACATTTTATGAAGCCCTTCAACCATGTATAAACTCTTCAAATTACTTAGTTACTCGTTACTCTGGCCGCCCACAACAACAACAACGACAATGACATTGTCCCTCGTCGGAGGAGGAAGGTGGGGCAGCTCGTTTGTCGGCCATTTTGTTGGCGCAGTTAGTGGTAATGTGGGCGAAGTGGAAACTCATTGTTTACACCAAGGATTTACGCCCACGTAAACTCTGGTTTCAGTTCTACTTGTTGTAGTTTTTTGTGTGAAATTGTTAACATTTATGCAGAATTGATAACTGTTGCATAGTTTTAGGCGTGAATGTGGCATGCAACAAAACATAAAATAAGGGAATAAGGGAACAAAGTGTGTATTTGCCAGCTGTAGCTGGTTGGGCCATTTGAATCAATTTGTCGCATTTGCCAGGACAATGAAAATACTTGCTTGCTTGGGGCACAACACACAATTTTATATTTCAAGTGAAAGCCACTGACCATGAAATTGAATGACAAGCCGAATCAGTCAACCAACCAAAACAAATGTCAACTGGGTGTGTGTTTGTATGGGTGTATTTGAATTTAAATTTGTTTATGTATTTGTATATGTATCTGTGTATTTGTGTATCCTTATGCACTACCTCAACATCATTTGGGAAAACAATCAAAGCAAACATCAAATCAAAATAATGCTATCATTTATTTTCAATGAAGTTCATCGCTGATTTTGCTTCGAATTGCAGGCAGACATGCAAACCTACCCCACTAAACTACTACCATACCGTATGCATGTATATATCTCTTCCTGTGCGCAGCAATCCGTTACAACAGCCTCACTCTCAGCCATTGATTACTATTGAAGAGAATAGATAAACAAGAAGCTGTTGTTGTTTTCTCACCCATGAATACCGAACAATGACAACAGCACGAACAACAGCCAGAAAAAAGAAACTGAATCAGAATCCGAATCAGGGGATATGCTAAAGCATCTTATATCAAAATAGTAATGAAAGTCATTCATTCATCGTTCGGTTTTCAGTTTATCCCATTCAGTGCCGCTCACTGGTAGGCATCAAATTTATAGCCTACCTTCAAACTACGGCTCTCCATATGAGAATGGATGTGATTTTGTGTACAGGAAAGTGTAGGCTGTTGTTGTCTTCCTTCGATAGTAATTAACGTGAATGCCAGTGCATTGTCGTGAATGATGGGATTTAATCGGTGTAGCTGAAGAGAGTAATTAAGAAAGTTAAAAAAGCTTGAGTTTGAAAAAATAATACAGTGAAATATTTCCAAGTTTTGTTTTAATTCAATTGGTGAACCGAAATTTACTCCCCCAAACGCTCTCTTTGATTTAATCCACAAATTTTCATCTACTTTTTCCTACTAATTTTCCTTTTTAAAATTCTGTGTTCAATTGGCTTGCATAATCGACTCCTCATTTGAATTAAGTCTGCAAATTAAATTGAGGAATGATTAGAGTGTTAGCCTGGCATTTCCACAGCTCTGCTGTGCTGGCCTCTTATGCTCGATGCGACTGTGGCCAATACTTGACTTATGGCTGTCCGTTTTGGTCAAATTTGACAAGCAAGCATTACTCAAATTGTGAGCTGGTAGCCACAGGGAAACACTTTGGAACCACATGGAACCACACAAAGTCACATCAACTGAAGGCAGCAATGAATACGTTGAAACGTAGCCGATGCTTTTGCCACCTGCAATGGCACGCACACACCTCTGACAGTTTAACTGTCATTAATAAAGAGCTGCTGGCGTGCACAACAAACACATGTGTACGCATATGAGTTCACTGAATACACAGTGAGAAAAAAGTGTAGAGAAGTATAATATTTATTAGAAATATGTAGATTCTATTAAAACTGATGAAATCAAAAGTTATAAAGTGTTGCACTGTCAAAAACGAATTAAAAAGAAATTTAATTCAATTTTTTACAATTGAATAAAATAATTATATTACTAATTTTGTTACTTTTATTTAAAAAATTATTATTTTACAATTTAAGGATTTCTATTCGCATATTTTATATAATTTACTACTTTATACAATTTACTTTTGTGATTTTTCTCAGTGTACACATATACACTCGTCTAGTACCGCATAATTGATGTGTTTTTGTGAGTAATGTTGAGCTTTTTTTGGGGCACCACTGACTCGCTGACTTGCCAACTTTGGCCGGCAAGTATCCCACTTCGTTTTGTCGCCAGTAACACCCTTCGCCCCCTCCTCCTCTCCCGTCCTAACTCCCTAAGACCTCAAGTATTCTATTGCGCTTATCACTACGTCCTCTTATGGTCTATGTTTGGGTCTTCGGAATAGGTTTGGGTCTCGCCTTTGGCTGCTTGTTTGTCAGTGCTGAGTGATGACTTCAAATTGGCCGGCGTTGATGATGAAGCTACGTGTTTTTGGCCTCGTTTCTTGCCGTTTACAATGGCAAAACACATGTGTGTGTCTCTTGAATGTCTGTATTTGATATGTGTCTGATATGAGACTAGATTGGTTAGATTAGTGCCAAGTTTAATTGGTGCAAGTAGCATTCAAAAACGTTGTCAGGTGTAGGCCGTTGAGCACCAAGAACCTGAAATATTATTTCATTTTATGTGCTGCTCTAGGGTATTTTGTAGTCTATGCAGCCCTTGATTTATTTTAGTTGTTTTTCGTTATAGTGAATAACGCCCACCATCATCAATTGCTCAGGTGTGTCCGCTGCTTTGCAGCTTGATAAATGAATCGCCATTTGTAGGCGCAGCTTCGTTAATAGAAACAAATTGTTTTCGGCTGTAGGTGTGTGAGTTAGTGTGTGTGTGTGGGTGTATGAGAGTGCCAACGATTAGTGTTGCTTATTTATAAAAATTATATGCCATTCTGTGGCAAATTAATTAAAATTTATTAAAGCTATGTGGCCATATGGCTCTATACATATATTAACGCATTCCCCTTTTTGTAGGGGGTGTGAATGGAATGCAGTTTTATTTGAATTTAATTTTGCGAGCTGTTCATTCGTTCGTTGCATTTAATTTCATTTAATTTTCATCCCAAAACCCATCCCAGATCACATCATTTTCCCGCCAGTCATTTCGACAGTCCCAAAGTGCTGCTGTTTCTCTTGCTGCTGATGCTTTTGCTGCTGCTGTGCGCTTTTCACTTTTCATGAATAATAAAGTGAAAGTCTAGTTAGTTTTGGCCGCCTGCTTTTCTGGCTGACTCCGTTTGGCTCACGTTGACTGCTTCAATCCAGCAATCCAGCAATCTACCCCCTTACCCTCCCCATTCCATCCCACGTTTCTGCCTTACTTTCACCCCTCGCCCTAAGTACTTGCACCCTTGTACATTTTGTAATTTCGTTGCATACTTTTGTGAGTTTTCCTCGCGCCAAGCACTTTGAAAAGGCGGCTACATCACAATTGTTGGCCAGGCGTTTCTCATTTTTATTCAGTCTACTCACTTCTTCACTCCTTCTTGTTGTGCTGCTGCATTTAATGAATAATTTTTAATAGTTTTGCTATTGAGCGAGGGGTTATTTTGTACACAGCCTTTCAAATGCAGTTGTTGGGAGCAGCAATTTAATATTCTACTTTTATGTATTCTCATGTGTAGTATTCTACTTTTAGCTAAAGTCTATAGGTGTATTCATGTCTGAATGCTTTAATATGAATTTTGTTTTAATGGAAAACGTTTCTGAATGAATTGTCTATATTTTATGTATTTCTTTTAAGTTTTATTTGGAATTTATTTATTATTTTAAGCCACTTTTGATTTCTATTAAATTTTCCCGAGTATGATAAACCATAAAAGTCACTTTGTTGGTTTTCTATCGTTAAAAGAAGTGCATAAATTTCAACTGCAACACATTTATTCCGATTTAGTTTGAGAAATCTCTCGGTTGCATTAGGTTAGATGATGCTCTTCGCCTCCCATTTAAAGTTTGTGCATAAATCAGCTCATTTTCTGTAGAAAAGCGCTCGTAACGAGCAACTGAATGCAGGAACACAGCATCTTAAAGAGTACACTAAGTGAAATTTGCAATTTTTCATTTAATTTAGTGAGAGTTATTAAAGTGAGCTACGTTGTACTAAGTCAACTTATGAGTAGCAAAGAACTCCAACTAAATACAACTCCATGTCTGAGACTGTGATTAACGGCTATATTAAATACCTTACCGTATCAAAGTTGCATAAAATTGTGATTCCAGAAATAGAGAGCTTAAAAAAGAATTGCTTTATCACTGCTAGTAAATCTCAATTATGTTTGTATTTCCAATTGACCAATGACCGAATATACATTTATTAGCTGTCGCTCTGAATGAAGCTTTCCTTTCAGCTCAAAGATTAATGATAACAAAGAAATTCATATAATGAAGTTATTTTGCTTTTCCTTTTCACTTCTCATTCCTATTGTTGTGCCACATTCCTTGTGTTCTGTATGTTTGAGAATTTCTGGGTATTACGAGTATTTCTATGGGGGCGTAACTAACAGTTGTTTTTCTGCCCGAATTATAGATTAAAACATCTTAATTTGTCAATATAATATTTATTGCTTTTGTGCGTTGAGATCATTGTGTAATTAAGCTTGTAAGTACGTCACTTATTATTGCTGTTATTATTAGTTATGTTATTTCATATGTTTGTTAGCAAGATTATATAGAAACTCTTTAAATTCTTAGCTCTCTTATAACTTTAAGCTTTTGGTAGCTTGTTAGTCTCGTTGCTTAATTTATTGCGAAAGTAATATTAAACTCGTTTTGAAATATAAATCTAAATTGTATGCAAAATTCTCTGCTGGTTTATCAGCCCAAAACTTTCGACTGCAGCGTCGAAATACGAGATGCGCCTAAAAGTATACCATGGTGATAACGTAGCCAAAAGTGAAATGGGTAAATTTGTGTGTGTCTGGGCAGAGGTGCAAATGTCATTGTCATTGTTTGCAATACAATTGAAAAGTATAATTAATTAGATTGGCACAAGGCTGCTGCAGGAAAGAAGGTAACTCACCAAATCGGTTTGCGGACACAGCATGTGAGAGTAAGCGAGACGCCTTTGATGGCCAGGCATTCTACCTGTCCAAAATCCATCCAAACCGAATTGAACGAACCAACGCATTGCAGTCAGACTATGAACCAACATATATACGGACAAACATACAGGCACATTTGGGAAATGCCTGCAGTGTAATTAGCATATTAGACAGAGGGTTGTACACGTTGGCTTCCATTTGATGCAATTAACGTAAGGCGGTATCGAGCAGAGAGAGAGAGAGCCAAAAGCTGAGAGTCCAGAGCCGAGAGCCGATAGCTATGGACTGCACGCTGAGAAAGCCCCAGGACTTGAGGAGTTCGATGTGTGTGTGTGTGTAGTATCCTTTTGATATGACAATTCTAGAGCATTGTCTCCTGTAGTGTTGGGGAATGCTACGCAACTAGGCTTATAATTTATAGCTCAGCCAATTTGTTGCCTAGAATTACAATCCAGACACGAATGCAATTGTCTCGGGTATCCAAATTGAATTGTCAGTGTGCGTAATTGTGTGTGTGTGTGTATCTCAGTTGGTGTGTGGAGTGGTGTTAAATTTATAGACGTTTGTGCATAGTGAAACTGTTGTGGCAGCCAAAGGCTGAAGGCCAAAAGCAAACCACACAATCAATGGAGCTGCAACAGCTAAAACAATGCCAAACAAGGGCAACAGACAAACGCAATAAAAGGCCATGAAAACAGCATAGTGAAAAGGATAAAGCAACCAGCAATAAAACGCGAAAACTTTTACACCAACAATAATAATAATAATGATGATGATGATGCTGATGCTGATGATGATGTTGTTGATGCGAAGTAATACGCTGTCCACGCGCTTCCAAATCAAATGAAGGCAGAACAAAGCCAAAGAACCAAAATAACTGCAGCATGCGACACTTGCAACGAATGTCCTTTTGGTTCAGTTACTGGGGTAAGGAATCAACAGAAAAGAGACAGAGACAGAGAGAGAGAGAGAGGGGAAGAGAGCAGTGTTAAAAATGTTGCAAAGGATGCGTTTTATTTCAATTGGGGTCATCGAGTTGAACGCGTTTGGATATTGTTGTCAGCCACTGTGATTGTCCGAATGTCTGACAATGCTGCACGGGGCTTTTACTCGGCTTTGTGGGTTGCCATTCACTGATTATAAGCACTTTTTAGTTGCTTTCATACCCTTTTGCGAAAAGGGCTTTATCATTTTGTCACGAAATGCGCAAAGCCCCAAAGCAGACGTGATGGAACATGTTCATACTTAAGTTGAGTCCAAATTGTTGTCTTGCTATGGGAGCTCAGCTTGAATTCTTTCAAAAACTGTATTCGCTCTGAGTGGATTATAAATTTTCCCTTAAGTTTATCATACTTCTCAGAATAAGATGAATAACTTTATATATTTTTTAAAGCCTTGGAAAGGGCATAGAAGTTGTGGTGTATTCTGTAATATTCTAGCGGTTTTTATCCTTTTTTCATTATAATTGTCGCTAACACCAACGCAATTGATGCTGCACAGACAATGCTCCATAACTACAGGTGCTCATAATAGTTGTTGTCCTGAGGAAGAAGATAAGAACACAAAAAGGGGAATGTAATTACTGTGAAAAAATTAAAGCTTTGATAAAAATTCATGAATGGAATAATCGCAGCGATAAAAAGAAAACAATGTTAAAAAGTTAAAAAAAAGTTATATCCAAGGACTTTCAAGTTATTTAATGTCCATATTTCTTTGAATTTTTAAATCTTATTAAAGTTAGTATTAAACATAAAAAATTTTACGATAAAAATCATTGCTTTCCTTGCTTCACAAACAATAAATTATAGATAAATAGTAACTGTTAAATCACTTTGTTCTGCTGATTAGGCGATTCAACAAAAACTGCACATAATAATTTGCAGGTAGCCAACATACAAAATATTTATGCAAAAAAACACAAAATAATTATATTCGATTTTGCAAAATAATTTACCCCTCATGTATGTATGTTATTAAATGGCATTTCGATTACCGCAAAACTAAATTAGAGACAAGCTCGATTTCAATGCGAACAATAAACCATTCGTCAGTTACAGTTACTCGCGTAAGTACTCGCAGATCTGTGCTGGCCATAATAATTCGAAAGCCCGAATGTGGTCAATTGTTTACGAATTCCGCAAACTAAATGATCCCCATATAGATGTATATGTATATGCAAATTAATATGCAATTCCGCAGCTGTCAATAATGGAATAATATTTTTCAATCATTTGGTAATGTTTGCCACAGGCCCAAACTAATAATCAACAGAACAGAACCCACAATCTACATGTAAAAACAGTTCAAATACCAGACACTGTATTCCGCTTAAATTAAGTTTTGGAATTCAGACAAAATATTGTTTTTAGCCCGTCTAAAATGAGTTTAATTGATGCATATTACAAGCTAAATGAATAATTTGTAATGACTGTCAGTTGTTGTGCGTTTTCAGTTGAATTTAGCACAAATTATGTTCTTAATTAAATAGCTGATTAAAAGTGTGTGCGGGCAATGAATAAAAATAATTTGTGAAAGCAAAAAAAGTATATTTAAATTTTTTGAATAAAAAACTAACGGCTTAAAAATAAGTTCAGTCTTCTCAGAGCTCAGCTTATTTTGTATTTTTGTTAAGAACCCTGTACATGGTTTTATTCACACAAAGGGTTCGACTTATCAGATTGGCTCCACTCTGAGTCCCATTCGGTTCCCTTTCAGCTTCGCTCGGCACAGTGGCAACCCAAACGATTGTCAATCAATTCATAAATGTGGAGAACAATAAGAATCTGGCTGGCGGGACTTAATTCGTTTTTATTAAAACTGATAAAATTGTGGAGTGAAGGCAAGAAGAACACCAATCGAAGCCAAAAACAGAACAGAAAGAAAAAGTGAAGGAAATAAGAAGCAACCAAAAAAAAAAAGACAACGTAAACCGAACAAATGTAAATGAAATCGTGCGTAAAATGCTCACAAAAGGAAATTGTTGCAAATATCCCGAAGAGTATTGTACAATATATGATTGTGTGTATGTGTGGGTGTGTGTTTGCGTGTGCGAGCATATGAAAATTGATGTATGAGAAAATTGCAAAGGACACGCCAAGCATTTGTATACAGTAAGTACTAGCAGATTGGATGATGACGGTACAGGTTGGGAAGTTATTGCCAAATGGGATTTGATTTCTGCACAGGCAGCAGTAAAAATTGAGCAGTAATAAAATTTGTTGCTTTCCGCTTGCAAAATTCCTTTTTATGTCACCTTTTTTCCACTGAACTTCAGGAATTCTGTATTCAGTATTTGCATTGCCTGCAGGTACTTAAAAATTAGAATTTTAGTCGTTTCTCTTTAGCTAATTGAGAAGCAGCATAACGAATTAAATATTTATTATTGCCTGATTTGCATACTAAAATTTATTTGAGTTGCAAATTATTTGCATAATTCTAATTGGTCTGAAAATATGAATATATTCTTGAGCAATTTAAGCTGAGAAATTTAGATTTGCTCTGTTATAAACACAAAATTTAAATCTCACACATGGAAATTAAGTGAATTTTAAATTTTGGTGCTTTTTAAGCAGTTTCGGTGTTTGCTGAGTTGAATTATTTGATGTCAAGAGACACGAGAAGTCAGGAAACTTGACGTGGTCTGCATAAATTGAGGTGAGAGAAAAGTGCTGCACAAATTAATACGAAAACTTTCTTGATTATTTGCGAATTACCCGAGCCAGAAGAACAACAAGAACAATAACAAAAACAAACAAACCAAAAAAAAAGGGAAAATAATAATAAAAACAACAACAAGTCAATTGGCTTCCGTATTTTAAAAACAAAGTCAACTGGGGACTGGAACTGGGACTGGGAACGAGACTGGTTTCCTTTGGGCAAATGGCTTGAGCAAACTTTGGGTCAAAGAGATGTCAAGGAGGCGCCTAATACGCACGAAGTTGTCTAGCTGAATACACGGCTGGTTAGTCCAAAATTGTTGCCACAGTTTGTGCCATCAGCCAGCGATGGCTGACTCTTACGCGTGCCATTTAAAATTGTGCAACCGTGCGTATGCGTAATGTTTTTCATATGAACTCGTTGTCAGGCCTTAAAGTGACAGGCGAAGCCAAAAACCAAATTGAAATTCAACAGACATAGAACTGGCATAACTAAGCGAGACAGGGAAAGACAAATGGGCAGAAAGAGAGGGCGACACGGAAGGAGTAAGAGCAGAGTGAGAGAGAGACAGAGAGAGAGAGTCCCGTGTCCTGTGTCTCGACTCTGACACCGAAGTGAAGTCAACTCATCGAGCTGACTTTTGTGGCTCAGTGCACGAAATGATGATGTTTTAATTTTTTCGGTTAACCAAAGTTTGCAGCAAATTTTCGACGACATCTCTCAACATTTCTGTGAAATTTGCTCAGTGCCAAAAACTAATTTATATGCCAGGCAGCACGAGGACTCGCTACTCGTGCGTTTCTCGTTCCTCTTTTGAATCAAAAAAGTCTTTTGGTCTTTGAAGTTTTCCATCTTTCTCATACTTCATTTTCATTTTGCTTAAAAGTGCCCGAACGAGTGCGAATTCAATTAGTTTGCCTCGGTAAGTAGCTAATTAAAATGACTCACATTGTTTTCATTCCAAATGCATTTTTATTCACACTTCAAACTAACACATTGAGAAGTTTGACGCGTTGAGTTTTATGGGATTTCCAATTGTGATTAAATGAAATGTAAGTGCAACTTGGGAAGGAAATACTTGGAAGAAAGGACTGACTAGAGTTTTAAATATTTAAAATTATTGTGATAACAGATATTTTCCCTTAATTGCAATTGAAGGGCACAAGATGTTAAGAACTATATTTTACATAATTTCAACTTTAGCTTGAAATCTAATTTTTCACTCTCTGATATATTTATATCACTTCATATATGTTCACAAATTCTCATGCCAATCAAAGTGAATTAATGCCTCAAGTTAAGCCAAAGCTGTTGCCATTTCATTTGCTCTGCTGTAAAGCACCCACCAGAACACCCACATCACACACACACACACCTCTTTACACTGACTCACATTGGTACTCTCACACTATTCTGTATCGTGTCATATGTTGCTGCTGTCCACGAACAATGGCTGGCAACAAAAGCGCAAGCATCAACTCTTCAAAATGAAACCAAAAGAGGTAAAGAGAGACAGAAGCAGTAAAAGAATAATAGGAAAGAAGGAGTAATGGAGGACAGCAACAGTCGGAACAACAACGCCAATAACAGCAACAAGAACGACAGCAACTCTGCTAAATTGGAGAGCACAGCAGAAAGAGCAGAAGAAAAAACAAAAAAATCTATTGTCAACATAAATGAAATGCGCCCACAACTTCAAGTTTGACGATGCATTCCCCCTGCTACAAACCGAAGCAGCCGAACCACCCTTTCTGCCACAGCGTCCAGGGTCTCAAAGTATGAAATGAATGAAACAACAACAGCAACAAAAAGTAGCTGTGTAAACAGGAGTGTAGAAAAATGATGCTGGCCAGGACATAAACACTCACCCAATCACACACGAGTACACAGATAAAGAAAAAAGTTTGTTGGTGTTAAAAAACTATGTATAAATAAATATAAAATAATATAATATGATATGTGAAATATTTAAATAATAAATAAGGAACACAGTTGAATTGTTTAACTGCATTCACATTTAATCACTAAATTTTGTAATTAAAAATTAAAATAGTTATTTTTATTTATATGAACAATAATTTACGGTCCACGTTAGTTAAATCTTACTAAAAATTAATTTCCTAATTTAAAATTATATAAAAAGCAAATGGAAATCTAAATTGGATCACCTTGGAAAATATTTTTAAGCGTTTAAAATCTGGGCAATTAAAAAATTATATAAAGTATTAATTTATACAAATTTTTAAAGCTGTCCATTCTGCAACTAGTGGACTTATTTTTGAGCCGCATTCAACGACCACTTCCTTCTCTCAGTGTACAAGAAAATGACATTCGAGTGCAGCGCTGTGAAAAAAAATGACATAAGAATGCATTAAAACCGCGCGTCAACGTTGACTGACTGCAACGCCGGGCAGAGAGCTCCCAAGTCCCCAGTCCTCATTTCCTGCGCTTCTACTCCTACCCAACTCCAGCAGTACTTCATGTTCACTTCACCCCATCAGCCCATTTGATACAATGCAACAGACGCGACGGCGTCAAGTTGACTTCAACCCAAACTTGAAGCGCGGCCAATCTCCAGCCACGTCCCTCTTACCACTGCTCCCTACTGGTGCATAGTCGGAAGAGAATTGTAAAAAAAGGACCGGCGATGGAGAAACCAACGCAAAAGGTGGCATGTGGCACACAATGTGACAAACAGTCATACTGATTGAATAATGGTCGTAAATCGCATTGGTGTCATTGCTGCATGGCCAGCGGGGCAAAGACAAAGTGGGTGTGTCTCCTACCCCCTACCGCCCCACCTCCCTGGGGCATAGCCACGTGCAAGTTTGACCCCTCCTTCCTCCCATTTGTTGTTTACCGCCCACGCCAGTCATCAAGTGTGACAGCAATCGCATTTAAAGTGTTTACTTTGTGAGTGTCCTCCCCTCTTGATTTCTTCTATCACTATCCGTGTCTCTATCTCTGTCTCTGTCAGTATAGCTATCTCTGTCTCCTAACGGCACACTCGTTGCTTGATTTGACCATTCACTTTGAATTTTTAAGTGTTTTCGCAACGCACTGATTTTTTTTGGGGCGTCAACTCTGGACGTCGTTTACCGTTGCTTAATTGATTTATAACCAAAATGCAGGAAAGGTCACAAATTCAACTAAAACGTGGCTGATAGTTTAGACATGAGTCTATAATAAGGCTTAGGCAGGGAATTCTATTATATATTTAGTTATTTGAATGACATTTGCTCTAGAATTGGTTAAACACAAAGCACTCATTTAAAAATGTATTTAATTTGATTTCTAACTTAATTTTGTAGTCTACTTTAATATTAGTTATTTTGAAATAATAACCAACTAAATTTAAATAATTAAAGCAAGCGAAATGTGTAACCGGCAGTTTCTGTAGACTTTCCGTGATCAAAGTACAATTTATAAATAAACCACATAAACAGTTAGATAAAAAAGCATATCGCTGTCTCATTCGTGACAATGGCACTGCTCTTTCGGTCAACGGAATCCAATGCGAGACCGCAGATAAAAACTCAAATATGCAGTATCGACAATTTTGCACAGCAAGTTGGACAGCAAGACGATACGAAAACTATGAAAACACTATAAATTTTCCACAGACGCACACAAAAAGTTTAGCGCTGACTCACCCACACACACAAGCACACATAACAAAACTCACAGACAGACACACAGAGAAAGTCAGACACACTCACACCCACACCCACACACACACACACTCAGGAACAACAAAGCCTCTTGTTAGGGTTGAAGAGTAAAGTGAAAATTACCGAAATGATGCAGTCGAATTCGAAATTTCGAATGACAAAGGAGTAAATTGGAAAGCAAAATTCTTCTTTCACTTGAACCTCGGCCTTTTGGCCTTTAACAATTAATGCTCCAACGATGTAAGCAGCAAAAATTACAGCTGTAATAAGACTATGCGTCCAAAGTTCAGCTCAGTTCAGTTCAGTTTCGTTCCATTCGTTTTGGAGTGTATTCGAAATTGTGAAACAGGAGACCAAATGGCATTCACGCAAATGTGAAAATTACAGGGCTCATTAGGGTACCTAAATCAACAGGGCTGACTGTCTGCATGAGTAAAAGGTTTTCAGATACATTAAGAGTTTGAAAATTCCGTACAGCTCGAAAATTGTACAGTAAAACTGGACCAAGTTACCAATGTTTCAGGTTTCATTCAAATTAACTTTAAAATACTTGAGTGCAAGTACAGACATCGACAAAAAGATATCAAATCTTTAAGCTTCTTAAATTTTTAAATGCGCTTTAAAATTTCATTTTAACCCCCATTCCATCTATTTTAATATTGATTCCAACAATTCGCATAACTTTTGCTTACTTCCGTGCAATTTATTTTAAAACTAATGCATCTGACACTAAGCCATCAGCCATTAGCACCCTCGTTCGGCACCCCTCTGCTGTTTCCACCCTTATGAATTGTCTATTCCGAAATTAAAATGCAATATATGCACTCACACTCCCACGCACACTTGGACGCAGAGAAAAATGACAAATACGTTGCCCTAATTTACGATAAGGAAGATATGTCTTTATAAGCATTCAACGGGGGTCTCTCATCCCTACTGTCTGTGTGCTATTGAATCAGCGCCAAATCAATATATGTAAACTAATCCTCGCATTGGGGATGATTCCCAATCAATAGCCACAAATTTTGACATTTGGCCAACGACTTGGCACTGAATTTTGCGCATTTCTTAAAGTAATGTTTGAGAAAAATTTGCAATTTTATTAGAGCAAAAGCCGTTGTCCCTTTGCCCTAACATTCAGTCGATCCCCATTTGGAATGCATGTACTGAATTAATACATTAGATATTTCCACCCTGGCCAACGGTTAAATGGTGAGCATGACGAGGTCGAAAGTTGCACATAATTTAGCTCAAAGTATTTTTGGCAACGACATAAACGCGTGCCAACCCTGACTGATGCGGGGGCGTACCAGGGAGGGGTCACTCACCCTCATGTCTCAAGAAAGTTAAATCGTAACGACGCAATCAATTGATTTATACAACACTGGGCGGGGGACTGGGAACGGGGGAGTTGAGTCGGCTGTTGAAGCAATCCTTAATATTTATTTGGCAAATATTTGGCTGTCACTAAGTCGGTCATGGGACATTGTTTCATGCCCCGGATATTGGATTAGTCTGCAATGCCGTCTGCTCAAATCGTTATTTTACCCTCAACCCTCATTCCCTCTTCCCCTGCGCTCTCCACACCCCTTTTCATTCAACCGACTTCTCATTTAATTGGTCCGTCTGGCAGCAGCGTTGAAAACATTTTCTTTATTAAGCAATTTGCCTTAGACTTTCCATTTAATAAATTTGAGGTCGAGCTTCATTTCTTACATCTACATCAATTTGTTGTTTTGTTTTCGTTTTTTCTTTACATTTTTCGGCTTTTTAATAAAGCATTCTCAAGTTTACGGCTGTGCAGACAAAGAGGTATTCCCAAATTCTTCTACTGGTCAATTTACCCAAATAATTTTTACGCATGTAAATAATTAATATTGCAATATGTTCAAACATGGTAACAATGAATTTGTGGAAAAATATCTTACAGGCATTACCA
Organism: Drosophila dunni; assembly: GCA_018152125.1. Lineage (NCBI taxonomy): Eukaryota > Metazoa > Arthropoda > Insecta > Diptera > Drosophilidae > Drosophila > Drosophila dunni. The sequence continues at coordinate 767,033 of JAECXC010004138.1, read as the reverse complement.
CTCAAATCTGAACTGCTATTATTGGTTTATATGTTCGAAATGCAACAATTTTTTTTACTTTATGATTTTAGTAAGATTCCAAGAGCTTACATCGTTTTTAAAATGTTGTGAGTGTACTTTTAAATCGATTTTAGTTACCTAGTTAGGCTTAGAGGCTTATAAAATCCAAACACTTTTTTCTTAGAAAAGATTAACAGCTACTCATTCTTCGACTTTTACTATTACTACTGGTGCTAAATTTTCTACTTTTCTACTATTTACTATTACTTGTTAATAGCTTTTGGCCACTAAATCTTATACTCATTTAAATACTTCTATCCCTATGAAATTTATATAATTTACTCTACACTTATTAAGTATCATTTGAATTTGCTTATACCCAAAAGCGATAAAGTCCAGCTAACAGTTGTGTCCATGAAAAATTCAGGTTATTAAGAGGCTACTAAACAGAAACATGTACCTTAACTTAAAATAGCCAGGAAAAATTTAAATATACACTTAAACAACGTAATTCAAGGAATAGATAAACTCAAGGCTTTCGAGTACTGAGTAGGCCAAGAAACAGGCCTATTCTCTGGAAGTGGACATAATAGCTCATAAGTTTTGTAATAAAGAAAAATTTGCATACAGACTTAATAGTAATCTAAAAAGTGACTACACAATAAAGTCGCCTTAATCCTTAAGAAAGGGAATTTAAATAATAATTCTCTAGTGTTTAATCCATTACCAATTTTTCGTCAAGGGTATGCCACCGTCGTGCATAGCCAACTCAAAACCTTAGCTGTTTTCTTTTTATTTTAAATAAGTCTTATCACTTGCTTATCATTTATCTTTATTATGACCTAAGCCCTTCACTGATATGGCTTCATTTACTTTTCAGCAGAGAAAAAAGCGAAATTGTAAAAAAGAAAAGAAAAGTGCAAGCAGGAGAAGAAGGATAAAAAAAAGCTGATGAAAGCAACTTCCGTGTGCGTGGTCTTTTCCGTTTCCTTATCCTTGGCGTCGGTATTGTCATTGAATCTTTGTGGAGCACAAAAAGAAATACCTAAACAAGTTTGTTATTTAGCTTTGCACCTTTTTACGCCACTCCCCCTACACCACCCCCTCCATTTCACCACACCAACGAGTCGTGGCAGGTGTATTTACAATGTGGCATTTTGAGAAAGGCAAAACATAAACGCCCTTTAAAGGTAAACACTCAATAGAGCTCATTGTAGGGTCGTCGGAGATCGGAAGTTACCAAGTTGCGGCTATTTATGGTCCAGGCTTGTGGATTGAATAACTTGCAACTTAATCTCTGCTAATTGATTGCTATTAAGTGCTTTATTTTTTATACCACAAAGAATGAAAAGATGCTCTCACTTCCTATCGAACATCTAATGCCAAACGCCAATAGTTTTTCGGTGGACAATAGGATACGAGGGGCAAACAAACTGAAAGTAAACTCTGAACTGACAACTGGCATATAAAAAAGCGATTTCAAGTTGACTTCAAGTTATTCTACTCACAAAAGGTTCCACAGAAAATGTGCCACAAATCGCTCCACCTTCCGCTTTTCCGCTTTCCCTTCACTGCCCTTTCCACAGTCCCCATTCCCCTTTTGGCCTTTCTGGAGTCCCTTTTGGCCAAACCTATGCAAACATATTGAACTTCCGCTCTTGTGGGGGGGCTTTGGGCTTTCGTCTTTGGTCTACGGTCTTTGGTTTTGGTCTTTGGTTTTGGTCCTCATTGTCTACGCTATTTACCCAGGGCAAGCGAAATATTTATTATGCCATCAAGCAAAAGGCATGCGCTTCACTCAATGATCATTGTTCCTTCCCGTTGACCACAGTACAACACACAGTGTGCTCCCTCTCTCTGCTCCTGGCTGCATCCTTTGCGTATAAATTGAGATACACACACATTGAAAGGGTATTGCAAATTTCTCGTTTCATTTGACACAGCTGAGCTCCAAAGGGTACTAGAAACTGATCAAAAAGAAAAGAGATTTGTATCTTTGACTGTAATTATCCTACTATCAACTGTACTCTACTGTAAGGTCCCTACTGCTAGGCATTCCTTAACAAGTCTTTATTTAAATTACAGATAAAGTATCTGAAGTTTGCCTTGAAATATAAATTATTTTACAGCTCGTTATGTGGGTGAGTTTCGTGCTCGAGCTAAGTAAATACATTTCAAGTGTATTTAATGCGGTCTAGTTCGCATATCAAACAGTTAACAAAACTACGAGTCTGTTGGGCTCGCTTTAATATCTGCTATGTGTATATATGGAGAAAAAAGAATCTATTTAAGGTCTGCAAATATTTAAAATATTTCTCAATTTTTTAATATAATTTTTTTTTGTTCTTGCTGCTCTGTGTGCGAATGTTACTGTTATTATGTGGACCTTTGTGGCTGTCCATTGTGCTACTGGCTAGCCATTAGACGTAATTCAATATTCTATTGAAGCTGGAGCAAAAATGAGAGCCAAAAGCAAGCCGTACAATGGTAAACTGACCAGTAGACGATATGGATGTGGATGTGGGTGTGGCTGTGAGGCTGTGAACGTGGACAACGTTCACAACGTGGACAAAGGCCACGCGCACAAGATGGACGCCCGTCAACCAATTAGGGCTACTGTAACGAAGACTAACTCAGTCAAAGGACATGCGAGTGCTTTCTCCCTTTTACTCGCTCTCACTTTTTCTTTGATTTTTCAGCAGTAATTTGAACTGATTTTAGGCAAAATAACAAGTGAGAGCAACGGACTATGAGTTGCCCTGCAGTCGCTAGGGTTTGACCAGAATATGGGCAGTCATATTTAAAACCAAAATGGTATATTTAAATAGCCTTGAAATTAAAATAAATGTGCTGTGTGATTTTTAAAATATGTAAAATATTTGAACATATTTTTAATTAATTTTCAACGGCTGCACAAACTCGTTACACCCTTCTATGTTTATATCTCATTGTATTTTGTTGGAATGTTGGGTCTGCTGTCTGAGACTGTGTTACGGTTTATTAACTTTTGAGCAACAATAGACTTTGGAGAGGTTAATCAATCAACGCAAATATCAATACGCCTACTTTAGTTACATATGGTCGCCAGATTGCTTACTCAGTTGAAATTCGATAATATCTGTTTACGATAATGCGTGGGTATTAAATACCCAAAGGTGTAATTGGGCCATTAGCTGCGTTGTCTTATATAAATATAACTCATATTTGAATAGATTAGAATTCAGTAAACTTAATTTATATGTATAAACACTCTGACTAGAAAATTCTTAAGCCTCAGAAAATGTCCCTTATATTTATTTTAATCCTTAACAATCCCCCCAAGGTTGTTGGGGATTAAAATAAATACAAGGGACATTTTTCTAACGCTTATGAGTTAAATCAGTTCCACTTTTTTTTTCTTTATGTGCCAAAAAACCAATTTCAGATAATAGTGTATTAAAAGCCGCAATGATATCAATCACGCTGTGCATTAACATTTTAGTAATGTTTATGGAATTTTGCATAAATTAAGCCACCGTCAGAGGAGAAAAAAGTAAACTAGATTCTCATTGAGTGAATAATACAAATGAATTCGATTTGTGAAACAATAAAGCTCAATGATGTCGCTTCCGCGGCCACTTCCGTTGACTGTTGATGTGCAAACAAAATAATATCACGTATACGCCGCATCGGCCAATTGAAGCGCAAGCTCTGTACGTTCGACAACGAGTATATTTGCCCTGTGTGAACGTGACAAATAATGTGAAATTTCATACACTCATTTTCAGTCAGTGACAGGAAAAAGAGTTCATTTGCCCAAAAGCAATTTGCCAAAATGTTAGGAAAATGTGCATACATAAGTTGTGACTTGGTAACGGCTGTTGCCTGATGTCTGATGCCTGATGCCAGATCAGAGGCCGTAGAACTTTAGCTAATCCCATTGTCTAGTGCCAATGAACATGTAGACAATGCCAAATACCAAATACCAATTTCAAAAGTTCCAATGAGTCGTTTCAATGACTTAAGTGGCAATTGCTAAAGTATATTTATTTTATTGGACACCAAACAGCGTCGAGAGTTGCCAAATTATTGTCATTAGTTGCCTGAATGAGCCAAGTCCTCAACTACAACCCTCCAAAGTTGTATTCTGTTGTGTTCTGCTCCCATTTTGTTGGATGAATAAAGCCCAAGGGCAGGTACGTGTGTGTCCAACCACCACTACATATGTGAGGGAGTATTATTTTTTTGGGGCTAGTTAATTAACCAATTTGGGTAGACTGTCAGGAGAGCATGTTTTGCTGTGTATCTCTGTGGAAAAATATCTGGGAAAAAGTTTTGCTAATATCAAACATAAACAACTTGAAGGCAAAGTTAATTTTTGCTTTAGCTTAAGACTTTAATTTTTAGTATTTACTACAGAAATAATTAAAGTTTCGAAACCAAATACGCGTACATAAAACCTCGAGTTTAATAAGATTTTTACTCCACTTTTTGGGGTGAAGAGGATTTTTGATTTTCTATTTAGTCGCTTCGTTGGCTTGAATAAGCGACAGGATGCAAATCGCAGGATGCAGGACTCTGTTTAGTCATTTCATGGCTCTTTGAACTCAAAAGACGCACAGTTTAATTATCAAATTGAAAGCCGCGAAGAGCAACGCAGAGAGGCGTCAAAAATTGATTTACACGCTCGTTTGCAAACCCTTTTAGCCCAGTTGCCCCGTCGCCCCGTTAATCATGCTATTAATTAATTGGCTAATTGTGATTGTAGCGTAAATTATTTAAAAGGTAACTGAAAATACACAACCGCTGCAAGTGTTAATACGTAATGAAATTAAGGCTTAAATGGGGCTGCCAAGTGTGAGAGCCATTTGTATATATTTCCACTGAATACTGTGGTATTCATTGGAGCACTTCTTGCTCCCATTTAGCTATCAATTACCTTCATAGACAGCAGTGCTTTTTGTTGAATGGCACAAAAGTAGAACTCAATTAACGTTTTAGAATTGTGCCATCTCTGTGCCATCAATTCATTACACATATTTTTCTTATGTTTCCAGAGCATAAGACAATTTATACACACTGATAGCTGCAGTGATTTCCTGTTCATATGGCAAATAACAATTTGGTTCAATTAAGTGCAATTAAAAGGTCATGGGGCAACAGTGAGTGAAAGAGACAGAGTGCGAGGGACGGAAATAGACAGACCCTGAAGATTGTCGCTTGGCTGCACTTAATTAGTCGGCAGGCAAACGAAGCTACAAAATTCAATAAATAGTTTTTGGGCAAATGAGGCAAATGATTCACTGATAGATTGATTGACATGGGTCTGGTCTACATTGTGTCTGGCAAATTTCCGTGCAATTAGCTTTCAATTAAAGCCAACTCAGTTGACTTTTGGCTGTGTGCCTGACTGAATGACTGAACGACTGGCTGACTGCCTGCGCCTGTCTACAGCAGTCGGTTGAAAAATGCTTCAGTTTGAGCACATGAAATGTCACAATTACATAAGTAAACAAACACTTTGCTCGAGTCCAAACAATGTGTTACAATTTAGCAGTGCTCTCGGGCCACGCCCATAGGCGTAATAAACACTTGACCCATAAACTCCACAAGTATGCTCCACGTGCTCCGAGAGTGCAATGAAGTCCAAGTCAAGTGCGCACGTGTGAGCGCTTTGTTGCCTGGGAAATTGACTTGGAAAAGCCGAGGATTGCAAGGGGTACTGAGTGTGTGTGTGGGTGGAAATACGGTTACATGCTAATTTCTCCATTTGTTTGACTACAACTGCAACGGCTGATGAGTGTGACACCGGGAAATGAATGTGAATTCCACTTGCTTTGAGCTCAGCTTCCTCCTTAAATTACGTTGCTTGCAATTAAAATACAAAAAAAAATAAACATAAAAAAGGAGAGGAAACAAGAAACAAAGCGTTTGTGTAATTCCCTGAAGTTTCTGGGAGAAAGTGTGCGTAAAATGTTTTCTCATTTATTTTCAATTTCATTAAACTTTCTACCTGCCCATTTGCTGGATGTCACCGAGCAATGTGCAATTGCAGGCAGGCAGCAAAACAAAACTTATAATTGGTTTTACTGCTTATTTATGGCGTATTTCTTTTGCACATACCCTGTGTTAACTAAAGAGTTAGTTGATGCAGTTAAGCGATTAGTTTATTTTAAAGAAAACTAGTCAGTGGAGATTTAACTAAAGTATAGCTTTCTAGACAGACTTTCTGCATGAAAATAAATCTGCTCAAATATATTTTATTATATAATAATTATTTAAGTTAAAATTCGATTTAAATATTTGCTGATTTCGGCCTCAGATTTGCAACCCAATAAACAGCTTTAAGCTCTTATATATTAAGGTATTAAAAATGGCTAAAAAGGTACCCCTATATTATCCGGCTTGCTATTTATATATTTCCCCGTCTTACTCCAGTCAACTCTATTGAAAGCGCATTGAATTGTCGTTGTTTAATCTAAAGCTTAAACCCAGGCTCATTCTCAGCAGAATCTGGTGCCAGTAAATGCAATTACAGCATAAATCTCTGTCATTAGACTTTGTTTGTTGGCCAGCTTTCCACCTCATCCACCTCTGCACAGATCTGGTATTAGCTAGGTCAAGCCGAGGTAGAGTTCAAGTCCCTGCGGTTGCTGCGGCATCTCTGGCGTATGAGTTATGCGCACTGTTGGGCAAAAACACAACGCAGCGCATTTAATAAACAAGCAGTAAGACTGAAGTCAATGAAATATAGCTCTAAGATACCCTGTTGTATGTAAAGAAATTCTTTCTTAAGCGATTAAAATATTATTAGAACTTTTTATGAAAAGAAAATAAATTTATTGCAAGTCAATTCCCGCTCTGAAGCTCAGAAGGCACTCAAAATTAGGTCTCACTTCGATTTATTATACCCTAATGTTCAAAAATTACACGGTATAAAAACCTGACAATAATTCAAAGCTGCGATCTCAACAAAACACACACTCACACACACACACTGGGTAAGCGGTTCTGTACGGAGCGTGGCCTAGTCGAACGAGAAATCGGCGGCGCAGTAGAAGTGGATACGATCATTCCCCATATGATCAGCAGCCCGGTCATTTGGTCAGCTGTAGACAACTTTGCAAGAGTTGTCATGATCACCCTCAGGGCGGAGGAACAGCTAAGGAGGTCACAGGCACACGAGAGGGGCTCTTAAGCCACGAGCCGGGCTGTGAAGCATTACCTCACGACAGTCCCGCAGTCCCGGCTTCAGAGAGCACGATAACCCCCAATGCATCCTCCTTTACCTCTTCAAGGCAACACCCCTCACAAAACTTGTATCCTACTGTCGTAAAACGTTCCCCATGTATATAAAACCCCCCACTGCTCATATACCATATACCTTCTGTTAATAAATGCGAAAAAAAAAAAAAAAAAAAAAACACACTGGGTAAAAAGGTCTTTGCTCATTTCATCGGTTTTAGAATTTCACGCACGTTCCAAGACTAAAACATGTCACTCGACGTTTTATTAACTCAACGGGGGGTTTCGGCCAAATCTCAGCTGTCAATACAACCAGATATTAATCAGAAGTGCCTGGCTGAAGCCATTGTGTCATGTCAGAGCCCAACAACAATAAAAAAAAAAAAAAAAAAAACAGCCGCAAGTATGTGTATGCAAAGCATTGTGAATTAACGCTTTTCCAAACGCACATGGGAGGCATATTAAAAGGAGCGACTCCAAAATCGAGACTAAGACTCAGTTCCATCAATCCACAGTCACAGCCGATGGTGGATGGAATGAATGAACGATAGAAAGAAAGCGAGAAGAATGAAAGAATCGAAAGAAAAAATGCTTTATTGACAGGTGTCGATTAAGAATTTAGCATTATTTTTGCTCGTACGCAATGCATATAAAAAATTTATTACACGCACGAAAACACACAAACGTGTCACATTTGCAGTCACACTTGTGTGCAGGATAGGAGGAGGTGAGCGGGAAGGTACATCTGGTAGGGAAAAGGAAGGGAATGGGTAGGGTAACTGTATTGGGTGTGGCTTCTGGAAGTGCTCTTATGTCGTGACATGTAAAATAAATCAACCATGGGTCGTTCTCTCTCTCTCTCTGCAGACGTACTTACACTTGCCTCAGCTGTGAAAAGAAAACGCAGACTAGTTGAGGTTTACATGCCAAGGAAAATGCAAGGAAAGTCGAGGAGTGAACAGGAAAAATGAACACATACATGGCATGAGCATCAGTTGGCAGTTCCACTCGCTCTCCCGCTCTCCCTCTCTCACACTCTCTCTTTCATTTGAGGGCACTGATTGACAATCAAATTGGAATGGTTGATGGCCCCAGATGGATGTTGGCATTGTTGCTGAATTTAGCTTGTATTCTGTAGAATAAAATTATGGTTTTGCGGTATTTTAGCAGTGGTTGTTTGCGAAATGATTTAATTTCATTTCGCTGGATGCGTACTGGATTAATAAAAGAGTTCAGGGGTGATTTCTGTAGCTAAAACAGTTTGGGTAAATTTTTGGAATGCTTCATGATTAAAACCATACTTAAAATTGGCAAAGATGTGAAAATTATTATGATAAACTTACAAATATATTTTAACTCCAAACTTCTAGTGATTGTAAACACTATAATTCAGTAACTAGTTAGCTATTAAAGGCCTTCAGACTGGTTCAGCATAAAATTTGATATCACTACAAATTTTTATTTAGACAAACCTCTTTACTTTGGCAATCTCTCACGACGTCTTCGTCATTAGCTTACAAATGTGTGTGCTACACCTGATGTTGGATATCTTTATATTTTACATTTCACATTTTTTATATACCTTTTTTGTTAGCAGTAAGTAAATATATGCAAAAACACTTTTCGCTTTCTTCGCTTGACATTCACTCGGCTCGTTTGTTGCCTCAAAATAAACTACTTTTGTCCAACAACAGCAGCAGCAACAACAACGGCAACAACAGCCACAACAATACGAGTTTAATCCAAAATGTAACCACATTTTCGTACTTTGTGCAACTTCATAAAAATGAAAATTTACAGCGTATATCCTTTATGCTCATATGCTTACGAAACTGAGTTTTCAGTTTTCAGTTTCCAGTGCGATAAACGTTCAGCTCGTTTCCCCTTTTTGCATCCTCTATTGCATCAAGTTTTGTGGCTGTTGTGGGCGTGGCACTTACCCGCTATTAGTTCAGCTCAAACTTTGTTGCATTATGTGTGTTCCATACCATATACCATATACTACTAAAGCCACACACACACACATGCACACACAAGGCAGTGCCTAGAGACGCTTTGAAGAGTCGTCTGAATGCTGATTAGGTGTGGGGCGATTACGTGAAATGTTTACGCATTTTGAGAAGCAGGTGATGCGAGTTTACTTATGTATTTTTACCTACACCGTCCAGGAGCTGAAGTATTATTATTGGTATAAGTATGCAGTGGACGTTGGCACTGGTATTAAAAAGTTAGTTTTCTATTTGATTTGCCATAACTTGCGCCAAAGAGTCACTAAATTTACTTAAAATAGTGTTGATGATTTGCTTAATTTAAAAAAAAACTAAGTCATTTATCTGTGATAGTCACTCCTTTTAAGTCTTGCATCCCCAAACTTATATGATCCTATGTTTCAATCCATCCATTTAAGGAAATGTCTCTTTAAATACTACACATTTTACTCCTTCACTCAAGAAAAGCCAACATTTAATTCGTCCATAAACACACACTCCTTAATATATATAAATTAGCAAATAAAAACACTTCCGACTTTTATGTAGTTGCATGAAAACGAGACTAGCTGAAATAGAGTTCTAAGTCACGTGTTGATATTTTATTATATTTCCGACTCTTGGCAAATTAATTAAAAATTAAAGCCTTAGAAGCGAAAAGGAAAACGAAGAGAAAATAACAGAAATATCGAACTGGCAGCGAAAAATGAGCACCGGAAATTCAAGAAACACACTTTTCCGCGAACACACAGAGAAAGCAAAACAAATGATGAAAAAAATGGGAAAAAGGGAAATAATTACACAGCACGTAAGACAATGCTAGCTGTAAATTGCATTTTCCAAGAGGAGAGCAGAACAGAACAGAAGACTTGAGCTTGAGAGCTTGAAAACTACACGTATTACATGCTGCTTAAGTATCTTTAGCTGATACGTGTACTGAGTTTGGGCCAAAGATATTTATTCGAAGTTGTTGTGTAAGAAGCAAAGCAGAGCACAGAGTTCCACGGGGAAAACTCAAGAAAACTCCACTCTCACTCTCAGTCTCTTTGTATTGTGAAGGAAAGGAAATTATGCATCCTGTTTCTGTTTTTGCGACTGCAGCGCTAAAACTGAGCAAAGTGAGAAGTTTTTGCAGTGTGTGTGTGTGTGGGTGTGTGTGTGTGACAGCTTCTATTTTCTATCCGCTGCTTTGATAGTAAATGAGACTGAAACCTGCACCTTTATTTAACAGAGACATCTCCAGCCTTAAGCTGTTGCATAAGTGCATACAAGTGAGTGGAAAGGGGGCACGAGGGAACAGGTGAAAGGAGCACGACATATGTTATGTCACCAGCGTTGTCTGCTGTGTTTCTACCCGAGTCGGGCTGCATAAAGTCATTAAATGGGGTAAATGAAAATTTACAGTTGGTAAATAAATCTTTTTGATTTCGCTGCTGCTTCCTGTCGACTCTTTTCTTATTTATTTATATATTCCGTGCCCAAAGAAGCGCTAAAAGGAAATTATTTAATTCGTTCCATCTGCATAAAGTAAAAACATTTTATATTTAAATTGCAAATAAATATGATACTGCCAAACTGAAAAAATAAGCCTACAATAATAATACAGGTATAGTTGCTTATAATTAAATACTGGAAGGTAACAATTAAAAGGAATTTCTGCTGCAAGTCACAAGAATCACACAGCATATGAAAATAGGCTTTAATATGAATGCCAGATGCAGTTTTGTATGCTTCAGATGGCAATGAATTTCTGGTGCGTGTCTTGATTGGAAATTGGAGCATAAAAACTTTTTTAAAAATTCTCACATATGCACAGAAACACACACACACACACGCACACGTTTTGCAACTGCTTGCATGAAAATGCAACGAAGCGCATATATACATAAAACATTTATTTTTTCATGCATTTACAGCTGTTTGTATTGTTTACATTGTGTGGCACAGAGAAATGAGCAACTACTACAAACACAACAACAAATACACAAACAAATACAACTGCAATAACAGTCGAGCCGTGGCTATGTCAAAAGTCGCCGACATTTTTTTTATAATGAGTGACATTGACATATTGCACCCCATGTCTGAGAACGTGGCATACTTTTAGGCGACGACTCAAATTAATATGAACGCTTGGCATAAAATATCTTGGAATTGCACATCATTAGGAAAGCAGCTGTAGTGAGTTCTGAACTATAAAATACCTGTTAGCCCAATTTATTTTTAAGGCCTAGTGTCTGTTTTCAACGGTTTCAGCATACTCCAAACTGCACGACTGTGGGGTATCAACTCAAGCACATACCGCAAGCAGCTTTTCTGCTTCTGTCTGCAGCTTTTTCTAAGTTTGTGTATTTTTTTCCCCGTGAGCTAAGCTCAGTTGAAGAACTGCAACAAGTGACTTCTTGGGCTCACTTTGCTTTTTGGCCTTTGAGGTTTTGTGGGCCGGTTGCATTTTAATGAGACATCAAAGCAGACAACATTTTCTTATAGTTTTTTAAGGTGTTAATTATTGATTATGCTTACATCATACAAAACTTGAGTTACTTTGAATATATTAAAAATCTAGTGGACTGTTTACAATCGTAATTTATACAGCGGAGTTAATAATTAACAATTTTTACTCATGCCTGCTTGTCATTCATATATTTAAATTCTAAGTTACAGAACAAACTACAGCTTAAACTAAATGAATTTTATTTTTAACTTAAATATTTTTCTTACTTACTTCATTTTCAAAATAAATAGCGAAATGATTGCAGCATTTCGTAGATTACCACAATTGTAATTTTATCAATGCGCAAATACCGCACTGAGAAGCACAAATACCTTGCCTTAAAATTCCACAACCGCAAATATCTTATATTGAATATTTGTCAGAGAAGCGGAAATGTTGTCAAGGCAAACATAAAACTGTAAACTTGAGAATATCTAAGCAAAAGTACAATTTACTTATCATTTAACAATTTTCACATTGCGAAACAGAAGCAGAGTCTGAGCAGGAGTCCAAGTCATCGTGGAGGGGCAAAGTCACTAAGCCAATCTTTACGCTTATTTACTTTCATTTCCTTAGAATTTCTTGAGCAAACAATAACAAGAACAATTTTCTCTCTAGCTGGCCGCACATAATTCATGCTTGAGGCAATTTGAATGTCCAATAATCAGAAATGCCTCAAGTTTTGTGCCTCGCACTTTGGCCTGACTTTTATTGACTTGCCTTGGCCGCTTTTTGATTTGATTATAAATTAAACAAGTGCCATGGCAGCGCCAACAAGTGAACCACAAGCGCCAGCCTCATAGAAAACCATCCTCTTCACGCTTTTTGCTCACCGCTTCCCACTTCCCACTTCCCAACTCCAAGCTTCAGTACCACAAAGAGCACCGCCCACGTCCTTCAGGTTTTGCCTTGCCCTTGTATTTAAAGTTGGTAAGTTTGCCTTAAGTTCTGCGTCTCAGTTCTGGGCTCAATCAATAATTTATTGAACTTGGCCCTGACCAGCGTAGCAAATTTTAATTTAATTTCAGCAACAAATTTTTCACAGACTACGAAGCGCACACGTTGCGTATGCGTAATCTTTACATCAATGCATTGAACTCAGAACAAGCTTTTCACGTGATGCATAAATTTGCCATTGATATGGTTGCTGTGTATATTTTGTGCTGTGTTCTTTTTGTTTTTGTCCTATAGCGGCTTTGGGGCATTTATATTTTCTTGCATGTCTGAGACGTGATTTCAGGTGGGTGCCTTGATTTAAATTTCTAAAAGGTATCCAAGTAGCATACTATGGAGTGGTTTAATAAAATGTTAAATAAACTTGGAAAGCAAAAAATATATGGACGGGGTAATAACTAAATTTAAAAAGAATTTTGATTCATTATAAATATCTTAGATACTTTTTATAAAAATAGTTTTATTTTTAACTTTTATTTAATTTTAAATGCTTTCCATTTATTCAATGGAAACTTCCACATTTTGTCCACTGTTCGTTTGCATTTGTAACATTTATATTTGTATTTTTACATTTAGTTCTTGTTCTTGTTCTTTCGTCTGGTATTTGGAGCAACATTGACGCTGTCTAGTCTGGCTTATAACTGTTCAATGCTTTTAGTTTGATATGGGTTTAATTTGCTTGCCGTTTACCGATTGCCAGACCAGAAAGCAAAGGGGAATAGGAGACAGAGACAGAGACGGAGACAGAGCCTACTTAAGATGCTGGCCCAGTTGAGGGCTTGCAGCAGACACACTCGATGGAATTGTTAAGGAAAGCTGGTTGTCCTTGCATTGGTCACTTGGGCACACACCTCGGCAATACGCTTATTAGTTGCCTAACCAGGCTTTGCGTATTAGTGTCAGCTCCAATGTTGTGGCATTTATGTTGTGGCCATAACAGTCAGCCGTAACCATAACTATCCTGTCAGTTGCATTGCAAGTAACTTCTTCTCTTCTATCTCACGTCTCCCTTGTCTTGTGCCTCGTCCTTGCTAAATGTTAAATGATGCATATTTCATGAGACTCGGCTCGTCCGCTTTTAGTGGCAATTGCAATGAAGAAATTTAGTAAAAGCTGCAATAAATAAACTACGCAAAAACCAAGAAAAAACTCATTCTCATCATCATGGCCAGTTGACAAATTGAATTCGATAGACTCGGGGTTCATTTTGGGTGACAAGGTTTTAAAGCCCTGCACGTCCAGTCCAACTGGCACACAATATTGTAACTGAATTTCGCAGATGTATTCCACATGCTCTCTGTGTTAATACTTGTAGTAGGTAGGAAAAGGGTATATAGGAATTGTGGTAAGATATGTAACAAGGAGTATTGAAAAATCATATAGATTACAGTGCAGTAGATTTAGTAGTAGTAGTAGTAGTAGTAGTAGTAGTAGTAGTAGTAGTAGTAGTAGTAGTAGTAGTAGTAGTAGTAGTAGTAGTAGTAGTAGTAGTAGTAGTAGTAGTAGTAGTAGAAGTAGTAGTAGTTGTAGTAGTAGTAGTAGTAGTAATAGTAGTAGTAGTAGTAGTAGTAGTTGTAGTATAAGTAGTAGTAGTAGTAGTAGTAGTAGTAGTAGTAGTAGTAGTAGTAGTAATAGTAGTAGTAGTAGTAGTAGTAGTAGTAGTAGTAGTAGTAGTAGTAGTAGTAGTAGTAGTAGTAGTAGTAGTAGTAGTAGTAGTAGTAGTAGTAGTAGTAGTAGTAGTAGTAGTAGTAGTAGTAGTATTTATTCCCATAAAGCTTATACATTTTATTCCTATGAGTATATACAAGCTTTTGTGATTACTTACAAGAAAATCAACTACTTTAAACACCAAAAGTTTCTGTAAAAATTACAGCTTTTTAAAAAAAATAATTTATAATAAATTCCAATGGGTATCTCACAGTCGGTTAAGGCATTTCAATCTTTTCATTCTACGTGCATAATATTTTTTTGTGTTGTGTTTATAAATATTGAAATATACGTCAATAACATTTCACACACTGTGCTGTTTTTCACTTTGCCCTTTTGCCTCCTTTCCAACCCCCCCACGCCGACGGCAGGCATATGCTGTGAGGTGTTATCCCTAGGCGTGGGAGAGCAAGAGCGTATTGATGAAGGGGGTGGAAGGTGTTTGTGTTGCGTGTGCGTGTCGCACCCAAAATCTGTTAATAATGATGCTTGACATATGTAGACAAAGCAGGGGAAAGCAAAGGAAGCCTAGAAGCATTTGTGCGTGTGAAATATGTTTTGTCAACCTATTAAATATGCTCAATTTTCTTTTGCTTTTCTTTCTCTTTCCCATTCCCTTTCCCTTAGCATTTCCCTTTGCTTTACATTTCCATTTTGTTTGCTTCCAACCTATTGACTGTGTACGTGCTGTGGCATTTCAATGGTATATACTACAACCAACTGAGTTGATGATTAAATTATGAGGTAACCTAAGAAATAACTCTGCCGAGTTTTGACATTTTAAATAACTTGTTACCTGTTGACTATATACATGCAATTCAATCACAATTATTATCGAAAATTATAACAAATATCAATTAGTTTAAAAACATTTCCATGTTTTATTTTATTGTGTTAGTGTGGGCGCCTGCCCAGTGAACATGGAATGTCCATTGAACTGTAAATATTTTGTGAACTTTATGCACTCAGTTAATAATTTTAATTGGCATTAATTTGAATTGAATTAATTTACTATTGTTACATGTCTGTTAAATTAGCAATGAATGCAAAATAAATATGAAGAATCATTACGCATTCGCACTCAATCGCAAAATTCTCATTGTGCTGGCAAATGACATTTATGCGACCAAATGAATACCATTTTGAGGTCAACCTTTCGGTCATTCTCTGTTTATTATCAATTGCAGAAGACACGAATATAAAAAACAAGGGAAATACTCTGCAGAATGTACCTCGTTCGACTACGATCTGTGAGCACTTATTTTTATGTATGCCGAGCATAAAAAAAGAGGAGGAAAAAACAAAAAGATATTTTATCTGCGAGAGGCGACAGTAGTAGTCGTCTGGATGACTGTTTGTGTTGTTGCCACGTATTTACAGGTAACAGCTAGCAGCGAGCTGGTAACAGGTAACAGGTAAAAAGCATTGAAATGCGCCCGTGTTTTGTTTGCCAACAATCTGCTTTTTATTTTGAACGACTCGTTGGCGCCAGCTACCATTTTAATGGGGGACACAACAACAACAACAACAGCAAATGAGCAACAATAAAAACAACAACAAAGGCAACTACAACACTGGCGACACAATGGGGCGACAGTGTTATCCCTCTCCCCTTTCTTCCCCCTTTCCTTCTATCGCTGTCAGCGTCTCCTATTCTCATCTCGCTCATTGTATGTATTAATTTTACGAGCTTCAACTCGGAGTATGCAGTCGCATTGTCTTTCTCAACTATGTGTGTGTTTGTGTGTGCGTGTGTAGTTAATTTCGCTATTAAATTTTAGCATTGCACTCATAAATTTAGCTAGCTTGTGCCCAGGCACCTTTATTTTATTGCTGCAATTGTGGATATCATTTGAATTAATATGCAAAAACTAGCGCAGATAATTCTTGTATTAGCCATTAAAAATCTAATCATTTTTATCGCAATTCAATTCGCTAGCCAATTATCTAGTTAAAATTGTAATTTGGTAATTAAATAATATTATTGAGTGTACTATTGTAGTAAAATAATAAGTTTTGCTCATAATAACGATAAATAAGATATACAAACTATCTGAAAAATTTTAAAATTGAGTTTTCTTTATTTCTTAAGCAATTTAAAAAGTATTACAACTTTAAGAAGTGTAAAAAAAAATAATTAAATAAATCATTTAAAATATTGAATGGTTTCTAGTTAATGCTTTGAATATATTTCCTAATATTCCTTGTTAAATTTTATGTCGAAACGACTAAAAGATACAAAATACTTTCAACATTTTTAAAGAAAAAAGATTTTTAAATAACTAAATAAGTTGTTTTCATCGTTTTAGGGGCTCAACATTATAGTGACTGTGCTGAATTTTTACATAATATAGATTTCATTAGACGCAATTTAGAAGGGGATAAAACTTGTTTTGATTTCTTTATCTGAAGAGTATAGAACACTACTTTCTGTAATCTGGAGTATGTACCACAAACCACCTGTCATGCGTGTCAGTCCCCCTTGATTGGTGAATGGGTCATTAACAAGAACTACCAAAGACGCACACATACTTACACATACACACACAGTTAGACCCGCAAGACATAGATATGCAGTCGCGTCAACATAATTGATGAGTTTGGCTCGAAGGAAGCCTTCAAAGCAAACCAGAGTGTCCTATTTGTGTCCTGCGGTTGATACACACACACTCACACCCACTCTCACACACACACGTATCCGCACAGTAGGCAGGGTTTAATGTATGGGTGTCAGATGTCGGTAAATTGGCTTATTTTGTCGACAGTTTAAGTCTCCTGGGTATTTATTGAAATTTACTCGAAATAGCAAAACACTTAAGTTAGCATTAGGCCCCAAACATGTTGTCGAGCACATTTGATAAATGATTTTCACACCCCAAAAGGGGCAAAAGTGTAAGCATAACAAAAATATATATATTATAAGTATTAAATAAAGAATTACAAAGCTTTAAGCGCATAAAACACGAAGAGCAAACCACCAACATAACTTATTTGCCTTCTACCCGAACTGCCTGATATAAGCATAGGATCATTAACTCTTGGCAACCGCTTGTTGACCTCACAGGGATGGATCATGGCCCGATTCATGCTGTCGCCAGCAAAGGATCTCAGCTGCTTGGCCGCCTCCAGGCCACAGAGCATAGCTCCTCGGGTGTAGTAGCAATCCAGGATATCGTTAAAGGTCTGACAGACTTTACTCGTATTGCGTTTTTCGTACCAATCCGCTTTGGCCTCACACTCGATCATATCCGTTCTCAGCTCCTTGAGGCAACTGTGGGCATCATTCAAACTTGTGCAGCGTTTTCTATTGCCATTGCTCTCGGTGCCGCCATCGCAGACCTCAGTCTTGTAATACCTCAAGCCGTTGGCCAATTTGCCATAAATGTTGTCCTCAGCGAGGATACAATTGTTGGTGGCACTTTGAATATGGTCCAGTACATCAGCAATCTCATCACAAGACTCACTCAGCTGAGGCTGTGCCAAAAGCAACACAATACGCTCCGGACTGACCACATAAAGTCGTGCCAGTTGCATAACCACAGGATTATCATCGCACAGTCGAACGCTCGGAGAACTCGGCTTTGATCCCTTGAGCTCATAGCCAGGTGGACATGTTACGGAACTAGGCTTATTTGATATGGAAGTAGTACCTTTGCTGGTCACAGCCGATGGAGCTATGTGTATAACTCCACCATGACGCCTGCTGTGCGGTTCCAAGCCATAGCGTTGAAAGTACCAAGGAAACCATATGCCCTGTATGGTGTGCAATTGAAAGAGTATTAGCAGCAGCAGCAACAGCGAACTGATTGACATCGCAAAGGTTTCCAAGTAAGTTCAGCTTAGATTTTCATCAAACTGTTTTTACCCAGTGTACTTTGATTTCGTGGGAAAGTGAAGTATTGAAAACTCAAACAAGTCAGTGAATAAAGTTTTATAGATTTTATATTGTTTTTAACTTTCTAGTTTATGCTCTATGCAGCGGATTGTTACATTGCTTAAAAATCTATAAGAAAAACTGTAGGTTTTATTAAGACAACTTTTAACTAATCACAAGATTTATTAACTCCAACTACAATATATACATTTCTATTGCTGAAACTATAAATACTACAAAGACCAAATAAAATTTCTTAAAATGAATAAAAATGCAATTCATATTTACGAGAACATTTCATATCCCCGTCTTTATGAGCTTATGCTTTTGAGTGCCAGCGACTGGGCAACGTCTTTAACAATAAGTTTTTTTTTGCGAAATTATCAGAGAAATTGCACAACGCATACACAAGTTACTGTTTCATTTTGTGCTTGGTCTTGGCTTTTGTCAGTTGAGTGAAAATTGTGCAAATTTGAAATGAAATCGCGCTTTATGCTGTCCTGCTGTCCATAAGGACAGCGGGCTCCCTCTTTGGCTGTTGGCTTTATCATGGTTCGCACCTTGACGCACTTTTTTTCGTAAATTGTCAAGGATATGGCGAGTGAATTTTATTAGTACTCATAAGTTGTAAAGTGTATGGCGTAGAGAGATGGAGAGACAGAGAGGGTAAGGACAATGGAGAGGGGGGCAGAAAAGGACGATCCGACAGACAACATGAGACAACTTACTGCGGCTCTAGATTTCGTTGCATACTTTTGTGCGTCGTCCTCAACTTCATGTTAAACAGATTTTTATTGCACTTTTTTATTTGCATTTCTTATTCGCCCGCTCGATGCTGCTCTCCACTTCTCATCTTTTCTCTTCTCTTCTTCTTTATTTTTTTTGAACGAGAAATTTACTTTGTCGCTCATTTTGATGTCGCGGCTTGGCGTGGAGCATTTTTTATTATTTAACATTTCGTTTTATTTTGTCGCTGTAGGAAATGAAATATTTTTGCATATAAAAAACATTTTGACTTCATGCTGTGACAATGTTTTCACGCTGTTTATGTGGAAGATTCACTTTCATATTTTTTCTCTCGCTCTCTTTCTTTCTCATTTGAAGATATATATTTTATTTTATTCTGTTGTGTTCATTTCCTGCACGCAATGAAATAACAAGGTAAATATGCTAAAGAGAAGAAATGTAATCATCTCATAAATAAGATAGTAAGCTGTGTGAAGTAACAGAATAGCCTTAACTCTGTTATCTAGATCCCAACATATTGAGATATTTTAAGCGAATTTCTTATCATAAATCTGGAGTAAAAGCAAGCGGTGTGTCTGGTCTATAACTATTACAATTATAATTGCAATTACTATTAACTGAATTGAACATAAACACAACATGCACGAGCATAAAATGAGAGTTAGAGATGGAGAGAGAGAGAGAGAGAGAGGGAGAGAAAGAAAGAGGGAGATGAGCTGGACATTGTCCACTTTCGTCAATGGCAAATTATGCCATTAGGTTTCCATATTGAATTTTGTTTAATGAACTGTGATAAATTTCTTGACTAATTGCGTGTGTCCTGCACTGAGCCTGGCCAGGATGTTGGCCACAACTGACACGCGGCTGATATAAAAATTAATTGGATTTGGCTCACTTCAAGGAAATTGCTATAGATTGATATAAATTAAAGTGTCATCGCTTCATATTTTTTAGACATGCGCAGAATTAAAGAAGTAATCACTGTTTATGCACAGTTTTAATACTAAGTAACATTAATTAAACATACTGACGCACTTTTTGGTTAACCCAATTATTTCTGCATTTAATTTAATAACCATAAAGCACACAAGTCATAATAATTTATAAAAAACGAGTACAGTTTTCTCTGCTGAAAATTGGTTTAAAAACATAAACAATTTATGCTGTTAAATGTGTTGCGACAGTCGATAAACATAATTAATATGTCAAGCATGATATGAATCATGTCTGTTAATGCATTAACCAAGCAATGCTGTACACCATTGCGTATACTAAATTTTAATTGCATTTTCATTAAATAATCAATAAAATGGAGAAATGGTGAAATGGTGAACTGGTGAAATGGCGAAAGCAAGAAATGGTGCAGGAAAAGTGCACTTCAAACAACTGACGCCCGAAAAATGGCACTTCATTCCGCCAAAGAACTTTTACACCCAACAAGGTGCCCGGTGCTTCAGAATGGAAACTAATGAAAATGCAGGGAGCTGTGTGAAAAGTGCAGCTAGTTGGGAGAAGAGTTAATAGTTGTTTGATGGGTTGGCCATTGCAAATGGAAATGAGATTACTCCGGCGCCAGTTTGCCAGACAAAACTTGATACAACTTCCCTACCCTTTATTACTATTATTATTATTATCTTTTTTTCCTTTTATTAACTACTGGGCGTTAGATAGTGGTAGACGGGGGACTGTGGTGCAACAAAAAGGTGAACTTCAATTGCCAGCGTAACTAGTTCAAGTTGCCAACAGTAATTATAAATTTACCTAAGGAATTACGCAAGCTCGTCAAGTGCAGTTCAAGGAGTTGCACAGTTCAGGTGGCTCGGCAAACTTCCAGCAGTGTACAAGGGGGCAACTAGCTAGTTAAGTTGTTGCCAACTACTTGGCAGGAGGTACAAGTAATAATATTATTGATAGATTAGAGTGCGCTTCGGGGGTCTCTCAGCATGCCAAGTGCAGTCGAGTCTCTCGCAGTAGTTTCTGCCTTTTCTAATTTAGGACATCTATAGCTTGGTATAAATTTACACTTTTGAAATTATGTGTAACTCAAGGGATTTGAAGATACGAAATGTAATTTGGCTCTTAAAATATTTTACTTTAGACGCCAATCATTCTTAGCTCAAACTAAGATAAGTTACTTAATTTTAAGTAAATAAATAGTGTTGGTTTTTGAAATTAATATAATTAATAATATTTTAAAATGATCCAATTTCAATTCATGTACTTAAATTATTTATAATGAAAAGTTCTGGGATTTTTAAAATTTAATTAAAAGTTCAGTTTAGACCTGCGACTTCTTTCTGTCAGTGTTTTTGGCATTTCCAACCGTTTCTACATGAACTGTTAATGGACAGCATAAAACCGAGTAAAGGACAAAAAACATGCTTCACTTATCACCTCGAAACTTCATTTAGCCATTTGGCAAGCAATTTCAAGCTAGTTGGCACACAAAAAAAAAAAACAGGACTACTTCAAGTAGGCTTTCTTTTGCAATTCCTTTTGTCATTCCGCTCACAGATCACACACTTCAGTCGAATCCTCCTAGTGGCCTTGCTCCCGCCCAAAGAAAAGAGGAAAAAACAAAACAGAGCCCAAATTGCAAATAGGCTGCCTTTCTTTGGCTAAGACTCAGCTCAAAGTCTGGTGTTTTTGGTGGCTCTGGTATTCCTCAATGGATTTGCAGGGGCATTAACACCTTTCACTTCCGTTTGCCTTTTGTGTGTAATTTTGTTTCCTGCTCCTTATGCTTTCAATTTCATGCACACTCACCACAAACTGAGGACATATTAGAGCTTTCAGCTTTCGATTTGAGGCCACTTTTTTCTGACAGCACGAGGAAATGTGGTTTACTGCAATTGAAACCCGACCAAAGTGGACAAAAAATGTACAGAAGATCGAAAAGAGTTAACAATTAAAACAAAAACAAAGTGGAGGCATTAAAATAGGTATAAGCTTTTAATTTAATTATTTAAATAAACCCCTTTAATCCTTTTAGCTGTGCGTATATAAAATTCCCATTTAATTATATTGAATAATATAGTAATTCCCCCATCGATGATTAACACGTTAGTTCTGCCCATTAATGCCCGATAAATTCTTTAACTCAAGTGTAAACTAAGCCATTAATCATGGCCATAATTTGCCTGTCTGAGCCAAGTTCGCGTTCAAGTTCAGATGGAAATATGTAGCTGCTGAGCTGTCGAGCTCTAAAGTTGCTGAAAGCTGAGAACTTTTCGTAAATTACAATCACTTAGAGCAGTTTTAGCAGACATTATGCAGTCATTTTAGACTTCCGTCTAATTTACATGCTATTTAAATTATGTTAGCAGCCAGGACCTGGTAACCAGGCCAATATGGAGCAGCTTCATCAAAATGCTTTGTCTGTCCTTAGTCCTTTTGGTCCTTCGGTGCTTGGTGCTTGCTGCCTGCCTTTGTACTGAATTGCTGCCACTATTCGGAGTCCTTTCTCTTCTTAAAACTTGCAGCAGCTGCTACCGCAGCTACTTTGTAAAAACTTTTGTATGGAATGGAGTCAGCCGTGGCGATAGAACCGTCAGCTGGTTTCTCCTGTTACTGTTCCTGTTTCTGGTACTGTTACTGCGCCCAGTCCTGCCCCTGATCCTGGTCCTGGTCTTGGTGTTGGTCTTGACTTAGCAGCATTGACTGCAACTGCATAAAATTTCGCCAATATAATTTTAAAGAGCTGTGCACGGCAAGTGGCTTCCTCTGGCCTTCCCTGTCTCTCTCTCTCTCTCTCTCTCTCTCTCTCTTTTATCCCTCCCTTCTTCCTTCTATGCTTCCGCCTCTTCTACTAGTTTCCGGTAGCTATATCTGTATGTAAGCTTTTGCAATAAAAATGAATTAAATGCAATGAAGCAGCAACGTTGCTCATCCCACTGCTTGCTCCTGACTGCCGCCTCGGGCCACGCAAATTGTTGCAACAAAGTGGAAAGTAGAAGCATCGCTTTAGCCAGCAACTGGTGTCAGTTATTGTTGGGATAGCTCAGGTATAAACTACAGGCAGCAGTATCTACTAGTAGTGGTGGGTGTAGTTGCCACGCCCACTTGCAACTGTCTGCTGCATTTAATAGCAATTTGTAGTCGTGGGCGTTTGCCTCATGCAAATTTGTGGCTTATAGTTTATCAGGCCCATCTCACCTACAGTGAATACTCCAGTTTCCCGAACTCCAGGCATTCCAAATGCGTAAGTTTGCATAAAATGCGTAGAGCTAAAGGGAGGAGAGTAGGAGGAGGTGCAAGGGCGGAGGGAATGACTGTGGCTGAGGGAGGCATTGTTGCCTTTGTTGCGGATTTTATGGCTTTTAAGCTGCGAAGCGCATCAAGCGCCATTTTTGTCCAGATTAAGTGAAATTAAGTTGTTTTTGGGGAGCGAGTTCCAAAAAGCTGCAAACTTCGAAATTGAAATGTTTCCACGAACTTAATAGATTTAAAAACTTAAGAATGAAATATATACATACATTTCTACATCTAAATCTAATCGACAATTAATAAAAGTTATGTGACCACAAAACACTTTAAATTCTTCACCTAATGAATTTATACAAAATAATTGATTTATAGTCTAGTTTATGACTTTAAGCTGAATGCTAAATACCACCTGCTAATATTGATTATTTAATTTCCTTTATTTTAGACACATTTTCGGCATTAAGCTGTCGAACAAAACACGTTTTGTGTTCAATAATTAAAAAATATATATTTCGATTATATTTTTG
Source organism: Drosophila dunni (assembly GCA_018152125.1). Taxonomy (NCBI): domain Eukaryota; kingdom Metazoa; phylum Arthropoda; class Insecta; order Diptera; family Drosophilidae; genus Drosophila; species Drosophila dunni. The sequence goes on along the minus strand of JAECXC010004138.1, from coordinate 743,312 downwards.
CTATGCAAAATTATTTGCACGCTTTTCCATTTAGTGGCGAAACAATATGATTATTTTGTTATGAAACTCTGGCTAGAGGCGAATGGAAGCTGACAAATACATGGGATTCTAAATGAAAATCAAACGCAGGCAAGCGATTTTAATTAAAAACTATAGCAAGTGTGGGACTAAGCGAATGGGTTGCATTTGAAATATGGAATGGAATGGAAAAAATATAAATAAATTGAAAAAGACAGGGTACAAAGTCTATTGTGTAATTTATTCAACAATAAATATTATTTGTTTAAACTTAAATGTAAATTAATGCACAATCTGTGCTCTGAGCGGAGCTGAGCTGAGCTGAGCTGAGTTGAGCGATATACAAAGAATAAAAATTGAAAGTTGCTACAACTTTGACTCCGGGGAAAGTAAATGCCAAATGGGGGATGTGAAAATGTTATCAGTTTAAAAAGAGCTTTCTCTGCTTGTTGTTGCTCTGATCTCTCGGCTGAGTTTTAGCTAGATAAAAGCGAAAAGTGCGTCCCACACGGCGTATGAAAGTTTTCCAACTTTCGCGTGTGCTGCGCTAAAAAGTAAAGTCGGGGGAATTGATATTATTATTTGTTCCATTTTTGTTGTCGCTTTAGTTGTTGTTGTTTATTTTTTCAAGCCATTGAAATGAACAAAGAATGCAGAATTGCGCAACGCTATGCAAAATTTGTCGCTCTTGTTGTTGTTTTTACCGTGCTTTTAAGCCAACTCTGGGAGTTAGGCTAAAATCAAAGCAAAGCCAATGCAGCAGTGAAAGCGGAAAACAACTGCGAACTGCGAATGAAAGCGTGGAAACGCAAACGAAAACGAAAGCAAAAGCAAAAGCACAAATAGAAATAGAGTGGCTAAGTAGAAGCTAAAACTGAAGAAGAGCATATCCTCTTGTCCTTCGTCCTGTGGCGTAACAGGAAAACGTGAGCCAGCTGCTTTACTTCGTGCACAACACTTTCGTGGAGTGTCTTTACTTTCTTTTTGGTCACCAATGCTCTCTGCCATTATTTCTGCATGCCTTATGCATGTCTTTCTTACTGTTGTTGTTATTTCCTTCCTGGGGGATTCCTATAGCTTTTGTTGGCCAACGAACATCTCTTGTTTGTATTGTGCTTGCTACTGCTGTTAGCAGCTATTTGTTTGATTGTGGAAATATTTGCATACTAGTATAGTTTTTATTGGCACAACGTTGACACTGATAAGTTCCCCTCGGGATGTCGTTTCAGACTCGCTCTCTCTCTCTCTCTGTCTCTTGGTCTTCCTTTTGGCCATGTCGCCTGCATGAAATTAAATAACAAAAGGGAGCACACTCAGCATGAAATGAAATGAGAGAGCAAAAACAGCAGCGTACTTGAATATTAATTAATGCTTTCGGATTCTCTTTTCCGTGCACATTTTTTGCGTTTTAAACACAGAAATGAAAATGATGTTGCTTCAGTTGACCCTTGGCTCTTGTCATTCGATTTGCATAGTAAATTTTCTCACAGAATTTGACCACTGGGCAATGCACAAAAAGTTATTGAATTTGTGCTTTCAGATGTGCTCAAGAATAATAAAAAATTATGTCTAATTTGAGTGAATAATAAAAGGATGTCAGGAGTAGAAGATTTTACATAATGTGGCAGATTTATGTGCATTAGAGAAACTGTAAGTAATTTAATTTATATGCAGAGCTTAAAAAACTGATAATACTGATAGTTTAAACTAATTTTTAGAAGACCAATTTAAACTTATACTTGGGGTCTCTGCAGCTCACATAATAATACCAATCACTGTCTTTGTTTATATTAATTTTTGTTCTTTGAATCAACTATGTTTTTAGCCAATTTATAAACAGATTTCTAACAATTGTGCAAACAGAAATGCAGAATGCAAGTCAAAAGCAAACAAAGAAATTGAAGAGCAATCTGCGTCTACGTTTGAATAGCATATAAACAGAAGAGCAGCAAAATGAAACCGATACAAAATAAACCACAAAGAAGACCAGACTGTCATATACCCTATATCCACTATAGACTATTTTTAGGAGAAGGGGAGCCGAGGCTAACAGCTATCAGTTCTTAAGTCCTTGTGTGCAGGGTATACTAAAATCTTTTGTCCCGAAAAGGTGTCTAATACAATGTTGCTGTTTTTGCCTTTGTTTTATCAATTTTTTTGTTGTTTTGTTTTTCGGTTTCAGCAAAATGGAATTGAATGGCACCAGTTGTGCATTCACGGGTTGTCATTGTGTCCATTTATTAGGAGGCATTCAGTCAGGAATCGCATTTCGTAGAGTTGCCACATCGCAGTATATTGTAGTATTTTTTCTACGTAGTCAACCCTAGTGGGTGTGTCTGTGTGGGCGTAAAGTGCGTTGGAAGCAGCAGCTGAAACGAAACTCAATTTGCCAATACAGCTCATTGTGGAATTTGTTTAATAAAATATTTATTTATTTATTTAAAACAAAACAGGTGCGAAATTTCAAATGCACACACAAAGTGTTCACATCCAAAGGCATCTCATTTATTTATTTTTATTTTACGCAATTTTGGCAATGCCAACAGTGTGTGTTTTGTTCATTTAAAATTTTTCAAACAGAATTCCAGCATTCGTGCTTTTTGCCCTTACACAATATTTGCCGTTTTGTCGTTTGCCGTTTGCCGTTTGGCGTTCTGCCGTTTGTAGCTTTCACTTTTCATTTTGCCCCAAATTGCGCGCATAAGTATGCTATGATTTTAAGAGAGAAACCTGAGGCGTTTCCGAGCGCCACTTCATTAATAAGCTAAGCGTACACTTTTGCCAGGCAATGTGTACCACGTGTGTTTTTATTACTTCGCAGTACTTGAATTTTTGGGAAGCTGAATATCGTGTTTGTTGGAAAATTAAATTATCATGTGATGTCTACAAAGTGCGCTGCTTTCTTAAATTTTAACCCATATTCATAACAATTTGCCCGCATTTTCTATTTGTTCTTTTGTCCGAGACTTTTGTGTGAAGTACCCCATTTGACTTTATCTATCTTATCGCATGTCTCAAGCTGTCCACCTTCTTTGTAATGCAGCCCGAAATTTGTTTATTTCTAAAACATATCTAAACTATCTTACTTTCTTGGCTGGATTTTCCGTTCCACTCTTGGCACTGGATAACCCTAAAGTTACCCTCAAAACAAACTGTAAGCATGGCCAGAGCGTGTAGATATTCTGTTTGTCTTGATTTTGATTTATGTTGCAGTAAACAGCAGTAGCTGGAGAAGTAGCAGCATTTGCTGTGGGGCAACCTCATTTGATACTTTGTCGCATCATTTCACCACAAACACACACACACACACAAACACACAGAGGCATACACGTACACGGGCAAGACCCAACTCCGACTTCAAATTCAACCTCGTCTCCAAACCGCTAACCTTCTAACCCTCTAGAACAGACATCGCATTCGGAAGCATGTTATGTAGCTCTTGTTGTTTTTATACCCGTTATGCGTAGCACAGGGGTGTGTTAAGGAAGCCAAGAAATCCATTTTAGATTTCTTAATATTGGATTGAACTTATATGTAGAAAATTTATAAAATAACTTCCGCTATAAAGTCATCGTTTAAAAACAGTTGTAAATTATATAATAAACTTGCGTACGGGTATTTAAAAACCAAGTTTAATGTTTGTTTTGTTTTTCCCTTCGTCTTTCATGGGGCTGTGATTTTTTTGCTTCATACTTTCAAGCGGCAAGCCAAAAGCCATAAGCTTCCATCTCACTCTTTCTCACATAATTGTGGTATCACGAGCAAACCAACGCGTGCTGCAAACTGAATTGTGAATGTAAGTGTATAACTGTGAGTATGAGTGCGAGTGTGAGTGCGACTGAATTTCCACATTCATATTGAGAGTGTTTACGCCTTATAAAACGCAACATTTTCAGTCATGCAGCAGCAGCAACAACGACATTAGAATCGCTGCCAAGCTAGCATTTGGCAATGCCACAAACTTGCTATTATCCCAGCCCTTCTTCCCCTCTCTGCCCATCCCTCCAAGCCTCCCTCACTCCCTTCCCCATCACTTGACGCTACGTTACGCTTTGTTTGACTAAAATTTATGTTGATGCTTCTTTTGCTTTTGCTTTCCTTTTGCTGGCTGCATTTTCAGTTTTCTTTTGCTTTTGTCTTTTTTTTTATATTTTGGCAACGCCTCGCAGACTTTGTCCCATGACTCATGAGCGACATCAGCTACGAAGCGACAAATGGACAGACAGATAGACAGACTCTCCTTAGCCGGTCTGCCAGTTTGTCTCGCCATTTAAAAATGTTTTAATTCTTTGTACTACGTGAATTTTACTCTACTAATTCACGACTACACCACAATAATTCACTGGCTTCCCGCCGTTTGCACTGCCATAAAATCCATGTTTAACTTGCCTTTCCAGCACCATAATTATGTTTATATGGTACATACAATTTATATAACTATAGTTGCTGACTTCTTTTTTATATGACTTATTAAAATTTATATGCATTGACGAGCACTTTTTATGTTTGCCATTCATTACTACTCGTTTGTCTTCTTTTTTCGTTACTATTTTATAGATGTAGATATAGATATGGATAAAGCAAAGTACAGAGCGGTGGTAACAATGTATCTAGTTCCCTGTAGTTTAAGCATATGCCTATCAAAATTGATGGCATTCCTTGGGTTCTACTTGCATTTTATGCGGTCAACCAAAGACTATATATTATATATAGCGTTTGGTTCAACGCACCCACAAACACAACCGCAAACTGAGCAGTAAAATTTTCATCACAGCTGAGTATTCCACTCATCATTTTATCTGTTTATTTTTTAAGATTTTCTTAAGAACTTGTTTTTACGGTAGCTTATAAAGGTTTCGAAAAATCAGTTAAAAGTACAAAACTTAGTGGCTTGTAAAAGATATAATAGTAGCCACAAAAATTTACTTTCTGTTGAACAAAATTAAGCATTTATTCAACGATAATTGTATCTTAAATTAGTGGGCAGGTTCCCATTCTCTGCGCTAATCAATCTAAGCTCGCCTCATGTTCAGAAAGTTTTACATTATTGCACAGATATTTACTATAGAAAATGATAGAGCGTAACATAAGGTTCAATAATGATTTAAAGCACATGTGGTGATATATTTTGCATGCCTAAAGATATGCAACATATTTCCACTCAACCTACTTTGTATGTATGCTCCAGCACTCTACGCTCTGTAATTAAATTTAAATTACAGTCTTTCGCTTGCTGCTGACTCTGTTCGCCTGGTGATTCACACAAAGAAATCTTCGATTTTGGCCTTTCGCGGATTTTTTTGTTTGACCGCTGCGATCTGCAGTGCCCAAAATCGTTAGTAATTCTTGCTGAAATACCAGGCCAACAGAAAGATCAGCAGGTCGCAATGCAAAAATTAACATGAACTGTTAATAAACATTAACAGAAACTGTTAATTAACAGTAACTGTTAATTAACAGAAACTGTTAATTAACAGAAACTGTTAATTAACATGAACTGTTAAAAAACATTAACATAAACTGTTAATTAACAGAAACTGTTAATAAACATTAACAGAAACTGTTAATAAACATTAACAGAAAATGTTAATTAACATTAACAGAAAATGTTAATTAACATGAACTGTTAATAAACATTAACAGAAACTGTTAAATAACATAAACTGTTAATTAACAGAAACTGTTAATTAACAGAAACTGTTAATAAAAATTAACAGAAAATGTTAATTAACATGAACTGTTAATTAACATGAACATAAACTGTTAATTAACATAAACTGTTATTTAACATACACTGTTAATAACATAAACTGTTAATTAACATACACTGTTAATAACATAAACTGTTAATTAACATAAACTGTTATTTAACATAAACTGTTAATTAACATGAACTGTTAATTTGAATTCTGTCGCTTGCTGCTGATTCTGATCGCCTGGTGTTTCAGACAAAGAAATCTTCGATTTTGGCCTTTCGCGCATTTTTTTTGCCTGATCGCTGCGATCAGCAGTGCCCAAAGTCGTTAGTAATTCTTGCTGAAATACCAGGCAAACAGAGAGATCAGCAGGTAGCAATGCAAAAATTTTTTAACATTAACATTGAATTAAAAATCTTCCATTTTAACTGATCGCTGATGTTTTTCGCTAATCTAGGGAGCTCACGAGTTGCACATATTTTAACAGAAATAGCAGACGATAAGAATTAACAGCTGTTCGCTATGCACAAAATTATTTGGATTGTAAATTCTGTTGTATCTTACTGTGGATTTCTTTTCGTTTGAGAATTCAACTGGGAATTTGCATATTCCAGCTGTAATACCAAGCGAACAGAACATTCAGTAGATCTCAAATCCAAAATTTAAACTAAACACACTGATATCACACACATAATGAATTAAGTAAATTTGTTATAGAGTCTAATTTGTTATTTATTTTTAATTTAATAAGCGCGAGTAAAGTCAGCTCGCTCGACAATAGCCTTTCTTACTTGTTTGTTTGCTGTTTTGTTTTAAATTAAAATAATTTATGTTATCAACCAAACAAATGCAAGACTTTTTAAGCTCATACAACCAAGTCTTTACTTAAAACTATTGTCCAACAAACCTTTAAAACTTTACAGTTAAGTGTGTTATATTCATTTACCGAAAACTAAAACATTTATTTTTTTCTGACAATTTTAATGGGTGCAAAGTACAAAAAAGAATAGTTTAAAACAGAAACAGACAAACTTGAAAGAAATTTTCCAAAATGTGTTGTGTACAAGTTTCATAAAGGGGAACCACAAAGAGAATTTGTTATTAACGCACGTATTCACAGAATGCGGCTGTTCGGAGAGGGCTGGGGGAGGGAGGTAGGGAGGTGCATGGGCAATGATAGGGAACCACATGTTCCACACATAGTCAGTTTCAAGTATTGCAATAAAAACAAAATGGGAAGAAGTTGAGTCGCAGGTGAGGCAGGTGAGAAGACAGAGATGGCTGAGAAGGCAGCAACAACTGACTGACAAAACCTCAACATGCCACTAAAAGCATAATCATGCACTTAACTAAAGCTATCTCGAGAAGTTAAGTTACACATGTGTACAGTGTACACTGCGTGCGTGAAGAGTGTGAGAAGGAGGAGGGGTTGTCAGTTGGAGGTAGCACTGTAAGTTGAGTCGTTGTAACGCACGTAGAACTTAAGTCATCATCATACAAATAAAAATTTATGACTTTAAATGCCAAATGTGCTTGTGTGTGTGTGTGTGTGTTTCACTTTTTGCGGTTGTGTGCGTGAGTGTACACGTGTGTGCATGTGTGTACATGTGGTAGACCCACAAGTCAGTTGGTTTGGCTTTCCCACGTTTGTTAAAATACCACTTTATTTGCACTTGTTTGTTGTTGTTCTGCATTTTCTTGTTGTTGTCGGTTGTTTGATACTTTTTTTCTGTCCTTTGGTTTTTGTTGTTGCCTTTGTTTTGTGGTAAGTCAAAGCTAACATTTCAGACAGCTGGGGCCATTCCTGCACTGACCCAAGGTCTGAAAATGTGACAGATAAAGTTGCTCCGTGATTTTGCTAAAAAAAAAGAATTTATTTCTGCAATATTTATAAATTACTTTTATTTATTACACAACTTCAACTTTTAAATGAATTGTTTCTCAATTCAAATCAATTTCAGTGACCATACAAATGATGTCAAATAATTTTGACATTTTTACACATTTCTTGTCAAATATTATTTAATTTTTTTTGGACAGCAGTTCGTCTTAGTTTTAAATTAATTGTTATTTCTGTCTTTGCTGTGATTTAATTTGATTTCAATTGGATTTAAATATTATTGTAAATTGAACTAATCCACAAATGCTTCAAGACATATCTTGCAACTTACAAATGCAATAATATCAACTGTCTTTTTGTAGATTTAACTTGCTTTGTTAAAATTACCAAAGTCACTTCAATGAAAGTATTTAAGCGGAAATACAATTAAATTTATTTGTTCATTTTGCACATATAATAAGTGAAATAAAAACTTTTTGTAAAGTTTTATATTCAAAAACTATAAAATGTACATATATTTAATTTTCTTTAACTTTCATATTCTGCTCAAAGCTTTATCATTTAATTTAATTTCAACAAAAATTCATTGCTTACATAAATCATAATTGTGCTTAATGTAATCGTATTAATTGCACATGAGTGCTTGTTTAATTCAATTATAAATTAATAACTTAGAATGCGTTGTAAATAAGTTATCTCATTAATAGTATTTAATATTTACAAGTTCCTTTTAAGTTCACCCTCCCAAAGACACATTCTTAGAGCTTTTATGTACATATTTATATTTAATATATTTTTAGCTTTTGCATCGCATTACAAGACTCGAAAGGTGGACAATGTGAACAACTACAACCGAAAGCGGCTTGTGAGCTACTTTTCAAGTTAAAGTTATTATCCTGGGGGAGTGGCGGGCAGTGGGCGCTATGCGGTGGGCGGCAGGCGGTTGGCGGTGGTTGACAGACAGGAAGCATTTGCAGACTTGCTAGACTTGTGAATAAATTTTCAATCTGTGGGATGACAGCGACGACAACAGCGACAATCAGCATTATGAATACGTAGCAACATCAACTTGACTTGATGTGTGTCTTCGTGTTGGTGTTGCTTGCTGGTCCTGTTACTGTTACTGTTGTTGTTGTAACTGTTACTGTTGGCTGTTATTATCATAGTTACTTGTAGCATTGTTGTAGTTTCTGTTGTTGTTGTTGTTGTTACAGGGCGTCAGTTTGTCGCTAAGTGAAAAGCCAAGCAACTTGTGCTTGAATATTTTAAAAAGCCGCTTTACTTTGTAAATACTCAACTTTCATTTTGGGCGAAAACTTTTCGCCCACAGTGTGCCAACAGTAAGGAGCACAGCAGAACAGGGGAGAGAACACAATGCAACAAGAAATACAAAAAAAAAATGAAAGAAAGAAATGAAAATGATGAGGAAAAGCCGCAATGTAAGACGAAAACTCTCTTACGGCTTTCTGTTTCTTTAAATGCTTTTAGCCGCTTTGTCGGGAAAACTTAGCTGATACGCTTGAAGCACTTTGAGATACTTTATTCTATTTTTTTGCTCTTGTTATTTTCGCTACAGATAATGGCACAAGTAATGCAAATAATTAAGCTCTAAACAGCTGATAACAAATCATCAATTAAATAGAACCAATTAAATGTAATGCAGCCGCCTCCAAGAAACCCACATACAGAGAGGAGAACAGAAAAAAAAGAAAAGTGTGCTAATCAGTAAAATGCGCAAAGGAAAATGCGACAAAGGAAGTGGCCGAAAAACGAAGTGCCGCAATTTCTCTTTGTGGTCAACCGCCATTAACGTTTATTACACCCACAAATCGCCTCAACAAAAGCAAAGAGCAACATTCGCAAAATAAAACAAAACAACAAAAAAATACAACAATGAGTAAAAAAAAAATAATTAAAAATAAACATTACGCAGCGACAGGGACAAAAGGGCGAAAACAAATATAAAACAGAGACCGAGGAATGTGTAATAAAAGGTGAAAATTGCATTGGAGTAGGTACTTCCTCAGAGCAGGTCCTTGCTCGTTTTGTATCCTGCTGCAAAGGCATTGTTGGCGCCTAATTGAGCGTTTTAGTTATGCTAATTGTAGGGGACTCACACTTGAACTAACCTCTAGAGAAAAACTCATCTTTATGGTTGTCATTTTTTAGATGTGCGTATTTTTGGAGCAGAAGCAGAAACATGAGCAGCAGCAGGAACAGAAATAGGAATAGGAAGAAGAATAGCAGCAGTAACAGGCATCTCATGATCATTAACGAGACGCGATTGAGGCGTGAACTGTGTGCTCTTGGCATAATTAATTACATTATTCCAAGTAGCAGAGGGAATGTTTTTTAAGATATCGTGTCATGATTCCTACAATTAGAAATGTAGAAAAATTGCAGGGTATTTCAACTAATTGGTAAGTCAGTTATCGATAGAAACCTTAGAACTATTATAGATAAAAATTAATATTAAATTATATTTATGTCAAAAGAGTACTATAATAAAGGACTTTGGCTAATTGAAATTATTAATTATCATAAGAAAACTTTTTAAAACAGTCGTTCGCCTTAATAAACACATTGAGCAACTATACTATTATTTAATTTATAATTTCTAAGCCGTTTTTATTTAGTTTTTCTGACTTTACTTACCCAATTCCCTACCCATCAGAAATAAAACAAATTTCAATTTTTTTTCGCTCGTTTAATTTTTGATTATCTACCGTAATTACTTAGCTTAGCTTATGTTATATACAAATACATATATACTTTCATATAGATAGGCGTATTTAGACTTATCAACTAATTGCTTATCTTCCGTTTGCTATTTTGGGGTGTGTTTGAATTTAGGTTTATATAAGTATATGTAAATACATACATATATAACTTTATATATATATGGTACATATAAATGTCAATCATACAAGTATATATAATAATATAGACTTTCAATATATAAGTGTGTGTGTATATATATATAATTCTTTATTCAAATATATTTTAGAGAACCGAAATGAAAAGCTTAGCACAACAATTTCCTTAATGAATGAACAAAGCTGCATTTGTGAACCGGTTCGCAAATGGTTCATTTTAGAGTTTTAGGCTGTGCAGAGAATTTAATTTGAATTTTGTTAGTGTTGGTAGTGGTGTTGGTGTTAGTGTTGTTTGGTAATCGAAACCTTTCGATGTACTGCAATTTGCCAGCCTGTTTTCGAGTTCGACAAGAAAAATAAATACAAATTTTGCTGCACTGTTTTGCCTGGTTAGTAATTATGTCTTGTGACTGTATCTTAAATGCATTTGAAGTTACTTTGAGCTAGCTGAAACTTGAGTGTAAGAGTGTGTGTGTGTTTGGGTGTGTGAGTGTGTTGTAAATATTTTAGATACATTCTGCAGTTGCTTAGTTTTGCCTAGGGCTGAACTTTCACATCTTGAACATGTTGTCTATTTTGCTTGGTGTGCTGCTCGCTCCGCATTATTTCTCCCTGAAGTGTGGCACAAGAGTTGCGTGACAATTGAATCATGTTAATTGCCAGATACATCTGCTGCATCCTTTGCTGCATACTTGGCTGCTACTGTTTCTGTAGCTACTCCTGCTGCAGCTGCTCACCCGCAGGCTTTGTCCGTGTCTTTTTTGCTGCAGTTGCAGCTGCTCTTGCTGCTGTTGCTGCTGCTGCTGCTGCTGCTTCTTTTGTGCTGCTTCATCCCGCATTGGCAGTTGCCAGGACTTTGTAATCGCCACTAGATGTGACACTAATTGCCTGAGTAGCGACCAGCTGAGTATAGTACAGGTCAGCAGTGTGGCAGTTGCACCATTGAGTGCACCAGATTGGCTGCTTCCCGAGCTGACACCTCGCCAGGCGGCACCACCATCCTCTAAACCTTCGGCGCCATCGTCTTCTTCGCCGCCTGAGGGTACAAAATGAAAGAGAAAGTCTAGCGAGAAATAGAGAAATGCAGGCCATATACTCTCTGTTGTTGTATCTGTTCCACTTGTTGTTGTTATTGTTGTTTTCAATTGTCTTTTTGTGTATTGGTGTATGTGAACGCTAATTGGACTGCCCAACTTACCCTGCAGCTGTGTCAGGTAACTGTTCTTCTTGCTATGAAATTGCTCATCCTCATGCAGCGTATACTGGTCGTATACTTCATCTGCACTCACACGATTGCCGCCAGCACCACCGCCACCATATTTGCCCAAAAGATCCGCCTCCAAAATGGTTTTCTCCGTTGTCTTCCAGTACACATCATGCAGTTGTGCAATGCACCGTAGCTGCACATAAACAAATGCTTGTTAATCAACCGATTTTTGTCTTCCACACACTAATTTACCTTTAGTTTGCCGTTATCAAAGTGCTGATCGGTAACCACAAAATGAATTCCCACAATTGCAGTTTCCATTTCGCTGCGAATATCTCGTAGAATCTTATGATGACGAACATGTGAGGGATTCACCTGAGATGAAAATAATTGAAGAAATTTGATTACCGCACACATTTGGCAACAGAGTTCATAAATTATTGGCTTGCACACACACTTACTCAATCACACAATCAATTACTCACAGCAACACAGACATTTGTCTGGAATTGGCGCAATTTGCGCTTTGGGAACACAAGTTCATTGTTGGCGCATAAGCGGAAACAGCAAGAAAGCGGGCAAAACACAGCAGCTAGTACAAAGCACAAGAAAACACACAGCACACACACACAGACAACAGGCACACAGATACACCCATTCACAGAAACTCTGAAGTAAACCGCAATTCCACGATTGATGGCAGAAAAGGCGGTCAACTTGCAATTGGTTCGACCAGAAACAAGTGCTTTGAATTGCATGTCGATTGATTGAAAATATCTAAGCTTCTTTTAACGCTTCACAGCGCTACCCATCCCCCATCCCGATCCCTTTATTTTTATAAATAATCAGACCGCTTAGTTAGTTATTATGGCACTTGTGGTTGTGTGGGTCGCCGTTTTGTTTTACTTTACACATGCTGCCTGGAACTTTAGCTAAACTCTGCCGTTTATCTAAGTGAATGATAAACCCCAGAAAAAGTCACTTAATTATGCACAGAATTATGACGAAGTCGACAGGAAACTGCGCTGCAATCATGAGCACTGGGTGGTAAAAACATTGCATACATTTGGGCGCGCAAATGACAAATTAGTTAAGCAAACCCCAAAAAAGGCCAAAAACAAAACACAGAGTATTACACACACCCCAATGAATTGCACTGTCATGATTTTGCATTGCCTCTGCGATGGGAAAAAGCTGTCGAAAAACAGTGAAAACGCGTGAGAAGAGTTTTCCAATAGCATTTTACACATTTTCATGCCCAGTGCGTGCATAAAACTGTGCTAAATTATTAGAGGCGGGCGCCCCTAATGCATGGGGCGTGCCAGAGATGCAGTGTTTAGGTGTATGTGTATGTGTCGTTGTGTGTTTGCTTCTGCGGTAATTACATAGCTCATGCCACCACTCACACACCCCCACACTCACGCATAAATTACGCACAGATGCCGCTTAAAAACAAGAAAATTGTGTTTGCATAATTTGCGTTGAACTCACCTCTTCATTATTCACCGTCCATGTGAGATTCGCCGCCGGCCGTGAGTGTCGCGATGTGCAATTGCCCCTCAATATGTCACCGACCCGATATCGGGGCCGGATTCCGGTTATGAATGGTGCATTGTGCGGTGTCTCTGTAAATGCAGCAACAGAAATATGAGTTTGTGAATGAGTTTTGCTACCAACTGGGGAGTAGTCTCTCTCTATATTTTTGTGATCTGTTTCAACATTTGGTGGCGTAGCTGACCATCGATTGTCAGTAGTTTTGATAAACCGTCCATGTCTGGTAATTTGAAGGGTTTCATTTTGTCGTTTCTGTTGCTGTTTGTGTTTGTGTTTTGGTTTTTGTTTTCTGTCGACATTTCGCGTAATGACAGACGTGTCCTGATCCCTGTGGTTACACAGTCTATAATTGAAATACATGTGTAGGCTTATGCGACTTTAACGAGTGTTTCAAAACTTTCGGTGGCACAATTTAAACCAGTTTTTAGAGTACACGAAAATTATATAGATTTAAAATGTGATATCAGTGCAACCATTTAATCAGCTTCTATCCTACTGTACAAAACTAACTGTATCTTTAAAACCTCTTTTGATTTACTAACAGTTTTCGGTTGTGCACCTTTTTTTGGTACACCTCAAAATATATATACCAAAAACACAATTTCTCTACTCAATTTCCAAATGCATTCGTTAGCGAAAATAAATCTCACACTTCAAGTGCAGTTTGGTACAGAGTTTTGGTTCGATAAGCCATCAATGCGAACAAAATATGAACAAACCAAACTTTTCCATGCTCACAATCCAACGCAAACTTGCAGCTAGTCGAATGGAAAGAGAAAATTCGTAAACCAACTGTCTAATTCCATTCAAGTCTGTCATACACGCTGGTGACATGCAAGATCGAGTTCAATTGGTCAGGCCAAAAAGGCCATGACTCGACTTGATGCCAACAATTTTGGAGCTTGGAGACCAAATGGGTCAAGCAACTTCTAGATTGCCAAGCTGACGCCAAGTGTGGGTGTTTTGTGTGTAGAAAATAAACTGAAAAATTCGTGTGTACAGAGTTGGTCAAGTGGATAACATACAAACAAATTTGCTGGCTTCAGACAAGGCGAAAGCTAAAGATATTTAAACTCTGCTTAAATGCCTGAGATGGTCAGTAAACTTTAATCCATGTGTATGACTGTGTAGTTGTCACTTTGAATGTGTAGATGAGTGGCTGTGTGTAGCTGTTTGATTGGTTTAAGTTTTTAGAAATAATTTGAGTAGAGAGAAAGTAACAGAAAACTAATGGTATAAAATGAATGTTTTTATATAAAATCACAGCTTAAATAGTTCGCTCTTAAAACATTACATCAGTTACTATTTAATTAATAAAATATGCATGTAAATTGATTTTGTAACACACTCGACCAACAATTGGTCTTATGGTTTTAAATATTTTCCGGTGACCCGATTTTCATATGCCGATTTTCTTTCATTGTACATTGTTTTTACTTACCAATAACCTCCAATTCGGCGGCTGCTATTAATGTATGAAATGAGGGCGCATCCGCAGATACTTCGCAACTGTATTTACCGGATGTTGGCATTGTTACCGCATCGAGTACCACTTGGCTCTCATTGGAGGCTGTGCGCTGCAACGAAAAACACAAAACAGAAATAAAAAATTAAATAAGTTCAGTGAAAAACTGTAGAATCTGTATGGGAAGTGTATGTCGTATACACGAAATAAATTTCCTTCAAAATAAATACGATATACACTCAAAGGAGTGTGTTTGTTGTGTGTCCGCTCGTTAAATAAAAAATTCAACAATATTTGCATCTCGTGTATTTCTCAATAATTGACTGGCCACAAAAAACTGTTCAATGAGTTGGGCTGCAAAATTGTTGACAGTGCTCAATTTTGTGTGGCTCTGAAGGACAGTTTTTTCCCATTTTTGTAGTTATGGGCTTACTATATAAGCCATAAGTCTATGTATTTGTCGGTATTAAAAAAATAAGTCATATTTTTTTTAATTTTTGTCCGCCATGTTCGCTTCTCATATGTATAAAATCCGTGTATAATGATGGCAAAATTCATTTTCATGCAGTAATTAGTAGGCAGAAAGAGGTAGAAAGAGGCAGTTAGTAACACAAATAAAATTTTTACAAAAGTTTTTAGTTTCATTAAATTTGCTACATCATTTAATTATACAATATTTTAGATACATTTCTAAGTTAAATGCCTTTTTATTCACATACGCTAAATCCCAGTGGTCTAACCTGATTCTGACAGTTGAATCTACAAAAAATGATGTATGAATAAATAATACGCGTTGACCCAAACGATGAGAGTGACAATATATGGTTTAATTAACAAGAACTAGCATTTCCATAAAACTTTTAAAAATCATAAAAATTGTATTGCATTCACAGTTAGCGGATGTGTGTGCCCCTCGTTATTCAAAGCTCAGCACAGGGGGCATGACAATTCGAGCGAGTTTTACAAAATTTTTGTAAATATTGGTATTGTATTTCATTTACAATTGAACCAACAAAATACATATTTGCACATTTTCTATTTCAATCTTTTTTTTTAGTTTGAGCTGACAGTCAGTTTTCTATATTATTTTGTTATATGTTCTGTTTCTTTTGTCACATGGAATAGAAAACGAAATCGAAATGGAAATAAATAAAATGTTAGTGTATTTTTGTTTATGCTTGAATAATTTTTAAAATTGTGAAACAAGTTAAAAATGCCAATATTTATTGAAAAATATATTGCCTATACGCCAATCTACCAAAACCGAATACGTAAACAAAAACAAATACGAAACTCAATTGTTGCTGTTTAAAAAATAAAAAATGGAAATGAAAAGAAGTCGAAAACGATGTGTGTGTGTGTGTGTGTGTTTTATTCTGCCGGCTCGTAACTGCCATCAAGCGGAAGTTAAAAACCGTGTTTTGATTTGATTGTGCACTGAAATGTTGTATATATGTTGTATGTGTCTGCTCAACTATGACCCTATCCCCAGCCCTTTGCCCACATTTCCACACATTGCTATAGTGCCACGCCACGCAGTTAACTGAAGTATTTTACTGGTTTCAGGCCATCGAAAATGTAAATGCTTCACATTGTTGAACCCAGTTTGCGTTTATTGCAACGCTTCTATATTCACGACCAAGCCAAAAGAAAAACCAATGAAAAATGTTTAGAAACTATTATAAATTGAAATTTAAATTCCAGCTGAAAATTGTGTAAGGTGATACTTTGTGTATGCCAATTTAAAATGAGTCAAATTAGTTTTTAATTATCTTGAATATTTTACAATTAGTTATAATCATTTATGTATGTCACTTTATATAGAAAATAATTTAATTTAATGCAAATTTCAGCTTATTTGATTTATTTCTAATACACTTTTATATTTCTTTAATTACTTACGCGCACTTTAACACCTGGAAAATGAAAGACCTTCATCGGAGGCGTCTCCTTTGGCGTATATCTGTAGAACTCCCTTCTGCCCTTGTACCATTTAACGGAATACAAGCTGTCATCCTCGATGTCATAGGAGCATTTAAGCACCGCCTTCTCGCCACGCCTCACCGCATGTGGCACTCGCACACGAACATCCCGCAGTGCAGTGGATAGCTCTGGAATGGTAAAAGTGTATACAAATATTAACATAAATTATTAATTATTTAAAAATATTCACATTCGCTTTCAGCATACAAAAGTGACCTAAATAAACAATACCTTTGAACAGTAAACAGCTCTTTTAACAAAAAATTAAATTAAAAAGCTTTGCCATACTTACAAATACCCCGTTTTTTCCCAAGAGACTTGTAAGTGGAAGTCTTTTAATAAAAGTATTTTAAGCGCAGTAAGTATGTTTTTTATTTGACTATGTTATATATAAATAATCGTTTTTTATTGACAGCGCCATAATACCCATTGTGTCTCACATTTAATGGGCAAAAAACAACACTTGTTTCTCATTTTCATCTTTTTTTTTGTGATTTCACAGATTTTTTAATTTACGATTTGCATTTTATTATCAATTTTGATTTTTTACGGTTTCGCGAATAATTTATGATAGGCATTTTTATGTTTTATATTTTGTGCTTTATTAAATAAATCCCAACAGCATTTTATTGACTCGACAATTCCCAGGACTCGCTCAGCTTTTGCTGCCTTTATTGTTTTTTGTTCAAATTGTGCGTTTATGAAGTTCGGGGAGTTTGCAAAACAAATCAAAAATTATATAAAAAAAAAACAAAGTATAGTGTTAATTCATAGGCAATTAATTGATGGAGAATATTTGCAAATTTTAAAGCACTTCCAGCCGTTCTAAGCTTACAAGTGCACGCAGAATAAATTATGTAGTCATTTTTTTACAGTAACTCCCAGTTAATGTGCAATACATTTAACATATAAAAAGGATGTGCATTGTGTGATGATGACATTTGTACACTTGTTTATTGTCAGCACATTTTTATGCCATCAATTTAACTGCCCGTTGCTGTGGATTATAAATCAACATTTAATAAGGGATGTTCCGATCATACCAGTGAAATACCTGCAGCATTTATTGCCTTTTTGCAGTAAAACATACAAACAGATAAAAATATCTGATTTTCGTATGATTAAATGTGATTGGATTAAAAAATATAGCAAGATTCCGGCGAGTGTCATAAAAAGTGGTAGTAAAAATCGCATTCAAATAAATGTCAGCTACGTATTCGGCTAACAATTGTTTTTCAAATCCGTAGGGGAAGACATAAAGTAGTGGGGAGGAAAGTGGTGACATTATATTACTATGTAGGTGGGTATTTTTCTATAAAATCAAGTCAGTTTTCTTAAATTGTTTGCCCAAAAAAAGAATACACTTTACTTTGAGTAGAAAATGTTTTAATTTCTGACCATTTCCCTACATATAGTTACTTAAAGTATTTTCAGGGCATTTCGAGTAATCATAGTGCTTAATTTATTTGCCGTTTTTATAGCAAGTTTATCCCTTTTTGTAATCTCTTTCATTTAACAACACTTATCGCTTTCTTATTGCATCCCATACTTTTCGTGCGGCACTGTATCGTCAAGGCTGTAAAAAATGCGGCAGAAAATGAATGTCCAAACAGGCAAAAACACCCGCTTCACACACTACACACACACATACTGTACACACACACACAGCGCACACTCTAGTCAATAGGAGGGTGTAACCCTTGCAAATCCCATCAAATAACTGTAATTGCAAAGTTTTTGCTGCTAGACACGAACTCACGCCTACAACACAAAGGAGCAAAAGGAACAGAAAGAAGGAGCAACAACGGCCAGGACAATGTGCATGCAACTCGTTCATTTGTCTAGAACCTGCAGCCAGTTGAGCCAGGGAGGGCATTGCATCCTTCTCGTAGTTGTCGTTGTCGGTAGCACTGGCAACGTGTGCAATAAATATGAATAACGAGCACCACGTGAGTGGCACACAAAGTACAGTGGAGCCTACACACACACCTACACTCACACACACGCGCGCTCCTTTAAATGAATCTCAGCCAAAGGCTGACTGTAAAATGGCAGCTTCCAGTTAGGGACAACATTGCGTACCTCAGTTGAGGTGTCCTTGTCGGTCACACACGGCTGCAAATATTTACCTTGTACAGCGATTGAGGGGCGGGGCATTCAATGATGTCATATAAGTACGTAGAGTATATCCCTGGGACTTGGTACCCGTTACCCTTTACCTGTGACTTCTTTTGTTCAATCCTTGTTTATGCAACATTCATGACATATTTTAACCATCAGGCCATGAGTTTTGTCTCTTAACTCTGCCTTTGCCACTCAAATGCTCAGCCGAAGGTCTCCTCAATTTGCAAACTCTCAAATATGCAATCTAAGCTAATAGATTGTCTCTCAATCCCTTATAGATATATATAGAGCTAAGTTCAAGGCATGCAGTTGATTTTAATTAATTCGAAATTGTAATTTAGGTAAGTTAAGAAGACTATTTTTGAAATATTCAACTGAAAGTAAGAAATAAATTAAGATACTCTAAAAAATTCTGTATTTAATCTGAAGCTTTAAACTGGATATCATAGCAATACTATTAATTATTGTTATTATATAGGTAACTAAGAAAACTACTAACTTGGGTATAGTTAACATAAATATTGCTTTGTCAACTATATTAAGTCAGGGAGCAAAAGAGCAAAGAGGTTCACAGGTCCACACCTTTCACAAGTGTTGAGTTAACTAATATGTTTTGATATCCTTAGTAAATAATCAAAAATCTCTGTTTAAATAAACAGATAAATAACAGATAATAAATAAAATAAACTAAATTAAAATTGATTGCACTAAATAAATGCAAATTTTTACCAAACATTATTAGCTTATTTTTTAAGTGGTTCTCATTTGAAAATTTGTTGCAAACTTTGCTGCAACTGCAATGAATATGTAATTGTAGCTCTAAAATGTGGTAAGTAGCTTTGCAACTCTTGATTTTAGAAATTTTGACAGATCTTCATAACAATTTTTCAAGTCGGCTAATTGAAAGTTTAATTACCAAAAATAAAAAAAGTTCAAAGAGAAGAAACTGCAGTCAACTCCAAAATATTTTACATTTCTGTCTCTCTCTTAGCCTGCCATTCCCATACTCTCTCCCTCACACTCTTCCACTATCTCTTCCCTTTGGACCTGCCCACGACAGCCACATAATTTCGTTCCACATGAACTCTTCAGAAGCAACATTTGCCTCACTGACCACACAGCTTACACGAGAAGAATATAAAAAACAGAAAACAAAAAATTGTGGAAACTATAGAAAGTTTTCGAAGTGAAGCTCCTTTCCGAAAGTTTCGTTGAACAAGTTTATGAACTTGGCTTAGAATGTTGCGCAACATCGAGTTTCACTTTGGGCAACAGTTGCTCCTTGGACATGGCATTTAAATTTTCTATTAGCCGGCAACCTTTCAACCGCAACTGCAGCAGAGCAGGTGCAAAATGGTCGGCAAACTGATGCTGTGGGGAGTGTTTACTGTACCCAACGACAGACTGGCATGACTTCAGTCCCACTGGCGCCATATACATCATAATTTGTCGTGACATTTGAGCCATTAAAAATATAAAATCGCATCAAAGTGTAACTCGATGCGGGGTGCATCAGATTAAAGCAGTCACTGGCGTAGAGCAGAGACCCTGTAATACTATCAGTGACAAGCTGCCAACCACTTTACTATCTACAGTCATTATTCAATCAGTTTCCAGAAAGGTTTTTGCCACTCGAAGTGCCATCACTAGAATTGAGCGCGTGCCAAGACTAGAGATGGGCAGGAATGTCGTGTGGGAAGGAACGAGAAGGAATTTAGTACATGGGGTATAAGGTCTATATTGTATCTATTTTATAACATGAAATCTGTATAATAAAAATATTATTAAAATCTCAGAGCTATCCATCTATTTTTTAACATTTTTGTTTAATTTTTCTAGGCAAAGGTTTTAAAAATTATTCACTCTGAAAGCCAGATAATCAAGACGTTGCTATTCGAAAAATCTTTTTAGTTAGCTTACAGACAGCATTAAAAACCATATAATCAATTTGTTTTTAAAGTATTATAGTTAATTTTACAACTAAAATTGTGTTTTATATAAAACTTTTAGTTCTTACAAATCTAGCTGCTTCCTATTAATCATAACCACATATCGCCAGGTTTAGCGCTAGTCACTCACGACTCCAGCTCTAGTTACCAACAGCACGAGCTGCTGCTGACTCACTGACTTTATCAGTCACCCCAACACCGTCTCTGCCTACCCCTCTAGATGCAGCCACCCTTCTCTCGGCTGCTCCTACTCCTCCGCATCCTCCCCCTGCCTCCCAGCAGATTGTTTATTCAGACAGACTTGTCGCCGTCGCGTCGCGTCGGGGATGCTGCTCGAGCAGCGGATGGAGATGATGTGGGGGTGGTTGCCAAAGAGAAAGAGCTAAAGTGACTGAAAAATTGTTGACAATTTTTGCTTAATGCATTTGGATGTCAGTTTTCTTCCTTTTTTTTCGGGGAACGACACTATGACTGCAGTGTTCGTTTTATTCGCTGCTCCAACAGTTTGTTTGCACTACACAAACACACACACACACACATGCATATATATAGTCGTACAGTGAGTGCCATATGTATGCGCACTTTTCATTCATTTCATGCATTTTTAGCACTGCCAACTGAAAATTGCGACCAACTGAAAGTTGACGAGTCTTGCCCCTTTTCGGGGGATGTCTTTGCCGCCTCGTCGGAGCCATTCAAAGAGTCAGCCGCAGGAATACTGTGGAGCTGCAACAGCGGAAGGACATTGATGTCCTGACTCATTGCTTTGTATGGATTATGAAATTTAAGCACAAAAACCTTCTCATGTCTTTTGTCTGACTCTTAAAGAGAGTGCAGCTTGTCTAATTGTGCTCCGACTGCTTCTTTTTGTCCATGTCTCTCTCTCTCTCTCCTTCTCTCTTTCGACTTCTCTGTCTCTTCCATGCTGTGTGTCTGTTCTTTGTTGGCTGGTGTTTGCCATTTAATGGCACATTTTCCGGTTTCCCTCAACGACAATCGTGCAGTCACATTGTCAGCTGCTTGTTGGTTTTTCATTAAATTTAATGCATTTTCTTTTAATTGCAAGAAGTTTTGACAAGCAGCTGCTCACATTTAACATGCTGTGGTCTGGGTATATAAAGTACACTGTTCAAAATAAGTAATATGTTAAAAAATTCTTATGATTTCAATGCGAGTTTAAAAGCTATTCTGCTTAAGCTTTTCTTTGCCCAATTAAACCTATTAATTCAGTCTTTCTCTGGTTTTTTAACCCCTTTCTTTCAGTGTACTTAACTTACGCTTAGTGTTGACACTTTTCGCGTACTCTCTTGTACAGTTTTCATCTACTTATAGTTAAGAGCAGAGACTCTTCTTTTAACATTTAACAATTCATTAACACATCCTCCCATTGCAAGTCAATGATTGCGCAGAGTTTTTTTTTTTTTAATGCTCACGTTACACAGAAGAGTATATGTATCTACAAGTGCTCGGGAGCAACCCTGGTCATTTATTTAAAACTAAATAAGACAAGAATCGCTAAATCGCCAACTAAGCTCATAAAACCCCACGAACACGAGCCAGCAAGTGTAAAGCAGCGTTTCGAAATGTTAAGGCAAAGTGAAAAAGTAGAAAAGCTAAAGGAAAAACTAAAATAAAAACGAGAAAAAAAAAAATACGAAAAGAAAATCAAATAGTGCCTGGGTGAAATGCTATGAAAAAGTGCAAGGGATCAAACAACTGAAAGCAAGAGACACTCAGCATGACCGAAAAAAAGAGGAGCACTGCGGGGGGAGTGTTGGGAGGGGTGTTGGGGCGAGTGCTGGGAAAAACTGAAAACTGGAAAACTGTAAAAAGTGAACATCGTTTCGTGTTGCAATTCTTGCCGCTGCCTTTTCCTGCATTTTCCCACTTGCTTTCCTCGACCTGTGAATCGTTTCTAATCTAACACTGAAAATTGTGCAAGAATTTGTTGCAATGAGCTTTTTATTATCCATTTTCAACCCACATGCTTTTACACCAACACGGGCACACACCCACACACACACACACACACACCCACACACACTCCGCAGTAAGTGCGCCTTTGAGTAAGCAATGCTTTTTGGATTTAACACTCTTTTGCATTCCTTTCGCCGAAAATTGCAATGGCAGCGTGTTTTTCGGCTAGCGACCGTGTGCACAGGTGAAAATTTATACTTTTTTGTGACCTCTACCGCTCGAGTCACCCCCCATCCCGCTAGTTCCTGCAGCTTCGCCACTAGTCCACGTTCAAATTATTTGCGGATTTGTTAAATTTGCGCAGTTCCTTTCTTATTTTAATACCCATTGTAATAGGATAAAAATGGCTATACGAGGAATAGGAAAACGCTTTTTCGCAGCTATAAACTACATATATAATAGGGACACTTTTGGACCATAAGAGCGGGGTAATACCAAGTTTGTGGCCAGGTTTTGTATTTAAGTTTTATAAAATACAGGATTTGTGGTACAATTTTTAAATGGTTTGGAGAGTAATTCATAGTCCAATAATTTTATTTAATTAAGGATAACTTTACATGCCATAATTAAAGGGAATAGTTGAGTTTGCATCGCAGTAAAGCGGTTGATTTAATAAAAATAAATATTTTAAACAAACTTAACCAAACTTGTAACCATTTTGAGCTTGTTAATGTTTGTCTTTAATAAGATATGAATAAATATAATACTAAATTCAGAGACATTTGCTCACTGTCCTTAACATTGACTTCATGAAATATGTTGCCAATAACATATTAATGTTAAATATTGAGTGCTATGGCAAAAAGTTTGATATGTTCTGTGAGGACAAACCACAAATAGCAACAAATAGCAAATAGTAACAATAACAAGTGGACATCCTGCAGTCTAAGTTAAATTTATAGGCATTGAGTCAGGAATTGCCACTTCCGGCAGTGACAACACATGCCCCACACACACACACACACACACTCAAACACTGGCATTTGCAGACATGGCAAACTTGGAGTAACATTCTCGAGCAACTTCATTTGGAGAACGCAACGGAACTTTAGAGAAGTTCTCCGGCAAAACCGACGAAGACAAGATAAAATATAAATAGCTTAAATTGTTGGTAAGACGGGAGGAGGGGAAAGGGATATGGGGGCATGTTGGGGGTGCGGAAGTGCCACTGATAGCCGTCACATGCTGAAGATTTACTTATTAATGCCAAGCCTGAATGGCATCCTGCCAAAAGGACAAAACAGACACTGAGACACTGAGACGTAGAGACAGTGGGACGACGAGACAGACAACCATACAGAATTACCACCCGCTGTGTGAGTGAGTTTGTCTTGTGTTATTTTGTTGTGCTTTGTTTTGTTTTGAAGTTTCTTTGGTTTGTTGGTAGGTGGATGGTAAATGGAGAATGTTAGGACTTAAGGGTCTCCTGCTTGTCTTCCTTTTTTGGGGTCCCCATTGACTTTCGACACCCTTCTGTGCTTTTCCGACATAATTTGTGCCCAGGATCTGCCCTGGGACAGTCTGTTGCTTCTTGCTTTTAGTGACTGTGACAGTTTTATACGATTTATGTCATGGTAAATTAAAAATTACGCGTCGTGCCTGCTCCCCTAATGGCGTGCGAGGGAAGCGTTGCTAGTGGTTGGAAGGGGGCGGAGGGAGGAGTATAAAATAACACAGAAAATTGGGTAATGGAAAACAAGAATGGCCGTGAAGCATTGTCGGAGCATGGAGCACACAAGTACTGGCAATCTGTGCTGTCTAATAGTTTTTATCTTTATTAATTTATGCTTGTTATGAAATTTGCCCTCTTTAAACTTGAATTTTGTGCAAGATAAAATTTTAATAATTTATTAAAGTTGAAAGGTTTTTAAAATAAGTCAGTTGTTAAGCTTTCCATATGATTTTCTAACAACTTCTATCCTTACTTTAATCTTAACAAAACCAGCTCTAAACTGGTTAAAGATTGTCTGATTTCCAACAATAAAATAAAACTGATTGCATGATTTGCATTAGTATACAAAGTTCTCTCTCTTTCTCCCCCTATCTCACCCCCTCTAACAAAATCGATTCCATTTATTGAGGAATAACTTAAGCAACATGGTTTATGTCCTTTCCACATTTGGCATCGCGTGTCAGTAGCACATCCTTGTCTGCTCTCCTTGGCTGTTGGCTGACAATCAAAACGCATTCGCCATCAATTGATTTACATACACATTTATCGAATTATGTTGCTAGCTTAAACTTTTATCAAATTTATGTGCCTTGAGCTCATAATCAAATGGCACAATTTTAATTGAATGGATTTGGAATGCCCATGACACCTGTATGATTAGATCTCTTTAAATCCACCGCTTAACTTGAGTATTTTCTTATACATTCGAAAATAGAGAACTGAGTAATTACTGTATTTATACTCCACATAAGAACTGGGCTTAAATGCTTCAGTAGTTTGCAAAATTGTTATTCACTTAGTTCGTTATTTATTGAGGTCGAATTGTAATCGTTTAGGCCCAAAATATTGTTTTTGGTGACATTCTCGTCTCAATTGTTGGCACATGAACAATTTTTAATTATAAATGAAAAGTAAATAAAAATAAAACAATGAAAAATGCTTTTGTCTGACACATTTGATACGGCGAACAACTTGACATACCCTGTAATGCACTTAAGTAACTGGTGTTGAGTGAAGTAGTAAGAAGACAAATTAGTCTCATATCTGAAATACTTTTTCTTCACTTCTTTATCTAAACTATCCTCTATCAAACTAACATACCCTCTGCCAACTGCTTTCAATGGGTGCCTGCCATCAAAATAAAGAGAAATACAAAATGCATTTTGCATCAAACGAAAAATATCATAAAATAAATAAAAAATAGCACAAGCCTCACAAACAGAGAAAAAAAATACAAGAATTTTTAAGCAAAAATAGAAAATATCCAGAGATTCATAGGGATAAGCATGCTCTTCCATGTTCCGCATAAAATATTATACAAGTACACAAAGGACTTTTCCAGTATGTGTGTGTGTGGAGTGCGTGTGTGTGTGTGCTAAAAACAACCATATGAGCTGCTTATCAGTTTACTGTGCTTGCTTTATTGTTTTAATAAAATTACTTTTCCCATGCATAGCGGCCAAGGGGTATCGGGTGCAGGGAGCAGGATGAGGCACGCAGAGTGAAGAGCGGAGAGTAGTGAGGTAAGCAGAAGAAAATATGAGGCACACAGAGGGATAACTTTTATGGTTGATGCTCCAAGGGCTTACGTTCTGCTCTCCAAATAAGTTGCATAATATAAACGTTCTAGTTGAAATAGAATTTAGCTGCTGCAAATTCAAGAATAATACATGAATAAGCATGCTTTTTGGCTTTAATACCCTGTAAACAAATTGATCAGTCAAGAGGTAGATGTTGAGCTGCTTAGCAGAAAATGCTTTTCAATAGTTTTGGCATATGTATTAAATAAATGCTAATCAAATTGAGAGTCGTGCTGTGCAAGTAAAACGGGATTGAATAAAAACTCGGAATAAATCAGACTAAAATACTAAAAGTCTCTGATTCACTAATCATATAAAATTTTAAGGGAGTTTTATTTATTACTATAGTCAAAGTGGCTTTCAACACAGCGTATCCCTAAGTCTTAACCACGATTTCTTTCTCTTATTATTTGAAATTATTGAAATGAATCTTTTTTGGCAAAACAAAACACATGAAGAGTTGCTACAGAGTATGCTTTTATTGCTCAGACCATTATAGTAATGCAATATAATATTTATGTTGGTTTAGCCGCACCCCCGCTCCCCTCAACCCACTCCGTGCCCTCCTAACCCCCACCTTCATCGCATGCCATATAATGCGCTAAAACCTACGCGTATTATAGAGCATGAAATGTTGTGTTATGACCTCGCATGCTCACAATATCACGGGAAGCCAAATGTTCTTAATGCAATTTTCACCTGACCACAAACTGACCGAACTTCCCCTCAATTCCACTGCCCTCTGCTCCCCCTTGCCCCCCTCGGCGACCATGAAGGCCCTTGAGTTTACCAACTGTTCTGTGCTTGACGTAATTACTAAATACTTTTGGCGCTTACGTTGTCCAGTCTCGGTTCTGGAACGGCTCTAGTTTAGCTATTTCTTTTGTCTTTAGGTGTGTTTCATAGTCTCCCCAAATCTCCCTCTCCCACTCTTTCTCCATTTCCTTCTGCTTCTGCTTCTGCTTCTGCTTCTTCTATCCCTAGTTCGCTTGTGTTACTTATTTTCTTATCGTCTCGGATTTGTGGCCGCAAATGTTCGTGTGCTTTTGTTGGAATTTGGCTCGACTAGCTTTTATTTTCCTTATTTGTCTGCCTTGCTTCGTTTTTGCTTTGTTCTCTTCTCTCTCCTCCGTCTCTCTCTCTCTCGTTCCGTATCGCCACAGGTCTATTTTGGTTGGCATTCCTAAAGAACAAGCGTGTGCCATGTTTATTTTTAATTAATTTTCCTTAAGCAGTCTAAGCCCCAGAGCCAAGAGAGTCAGGACACAGAGAAAAAAAAAGTCCTTTCTAGCTGAATTTGTGCATTTTTCTTGCTTTTTTTTCGGTTTTGTTGCTGTTTGGAAGAGGTTTTTTGGTTTTCGTTGGCTGCTGTTAATTTTTGCAATTTTCTACTTAATTTCCTCGCAGCTTGTTTAGCTTTGCTGCCCAATTTGGTTGCTTTCCTATTTTTGAGGTCGACACCATAAATGTTAATGGCGGTAATTGTGTGAGAGAACAAAAGCTTCGCTCTCGGATTCTCGGATTGTGATTGTCTGCTTGGTTAGATAACGAAGTCTGTGTCCTTAGCCAACTGCAACATCCAAAACTCGACCAAATTAAGTAATGTTTTAACAGACATCAAAGCGAGCATTTTATGGTTTACCGGAACACCTGAACAGATAATTTCTAGAGTGGCTTGAGCTGATAAACTTAAAGTCGAGCTAGTTCTTCTGGCCTATTTTTAAATATTTTGTTCTATTGCCTAGCATTTCTCATTGACAGATCTGCAACTTCATTTATTTTGGAATCACTGCCCAAAAAAACCCAGCTTTTTACCCAAAATAAGTCCATAGCTGTGGTCAGGTGTCACTTGGGGGCGTCAAGCGACCAATTAGCTTAATTCTCTTAGCCAGTCTAAAGCCCAGTTAATTAAGCGACGCTTGCCTGGACTGCCAGCCTTGTCACTGCTACCTATATCAATATCCGAAAAACGAAATTAATCATTTATACGCTCATTATACTTTAAACGCTGCTAATTTCAACTTAATTTCATCTGTTTTTCCGCGCTGTCCTTTAGCCAGTCCTCCAGTCTGGAGATAGAAAGAAAAGCTCGCCCAACTGTCGACGGAGCACAGACAGTTTCAAGTTGCTGGGCTGGGCGAAGGTGTCCTTCTTTTTGCGGCTTGACTTTCGCTTGGCTGCTGTCAAGGATGAACGACAGACACGGCATTTAAACTGGCTTCAATTGTGCTTGAAATTTGCACCATTAGCGGCACGCAGCTAACTGAAACTGTCTAAGGATTTTAGTGGAATGTCGAGGGGGGCTAGGAGAAGGAGTTCACTGGGCCTCATATAATTATCGCCAAGCAGTCTAGCAATTATTGAGCAAGATTTCAATTAATGCTCGTAATTATTGCGCTTATTGTTTCAATTAATTTTTGAGTTTAGATACAGTGGTGAAAGAATTCAGGAAATGTTAGGAATGTAAGCTGTAAAGTATTGAAATTTTTTAACAAACGATTTCAGAGCGTTTTTCTAGAATGGTAAAGGTTTAGTAAGAGTAAACTTATGTCAATAGATTAAAAATAAACACAATAACATATCAAATTATTTGGTTGAATTAAATATTGTTTATAGTATTGAACAATTAACTATAGATTTATCTAAATAAGCTGCTGTTTACCAAACTTACGGCTAAAACCCCAAAAACTTGAATCCATAATCAAGCAGCAACTCAGCACCTAAGACTCCCCACAAAATCTGTTTAAATAGCATTAATATGCCAGAGTTGTGCTCTCGTATTTCGACCCTTTCACAAAAGTTGCCAACAAAAAAAGTGCTGCATAATTTTGGGCGTAAATTTAATTTAGACGCTTTCAACAAGTGATGAGCCAAATAAAAAATGAAAAAAGAACCAAACTCGTGTGCGCATATTAATTTATATTTTTGCTACCCCAATTGTTTGTTGTGTATAAATAAGCTGGAAGGGGCGAAAGTGCAGTGGGCCATAAAATATTGAGAAAAAACGGAAACACCACAGCCGAAGCCATTGAATGGGCTAATATTAACCGGAAATCATATTTCGCACACTTCCGGAACGAGACGGCTTTAGGGGCAGACGGAAATGCGTCTTGTTGTCAGTTGTCAGTTGCCAGTCGAGTTGAGCAAAGTCGAGTTCAGTTTTATTGGCAAGCAGCGGCAGCGCCAGTTGACAGTGAGCCAAGAGTGGCAAGCTAGTGCAAAAGGCATAAATAATAAATATGGCATGTAGTAAATGTAAATACGCAGTGAAACTTCCATAAATTCAAAGGCCCAGCTGTGTAGATTTTTACCCGCTCCCCTTAGTATAATTTGCCCTGTTTTTTTCCACTGCTCATGACATTTAACACTTTGGCAAACAGGCGAAGAGACGCCATTCCATGAGGCCATTCAAATGCACTTGAAATTCTTGAAGCAACAGCTGCGACCTGCTAAACGAGTTGCCTCTAATGTATGTGTCAGTGTGTCTGACCTCCTTCCTCTCCTCCTCCCCTCTCTTTCCCTCTGTTAGTCTCTTCATTCCCTGTGTGGGTGTGTGTTAAACTTGTTGGCAGCAGCCGCGTGAAAAGCGGCAAAGCCAAATTAAATAAGATTTGTTTGGCTGCCATTCAAGATGCGATGCGACTGTGTGGGTGAACAGGTCAGGATCCAACTTTTGCTTCGGATGCCAAACCAAAGCGACTTAACGTCTCGCATTTTAATGAGCCAACTGCCAGAGTTGTGGCCGACAACGTGGATGCTAACAGGGGGCGTGGCTTACGTTTGTTTGCCAACAAACATGCCTCAAGTTCAACGGCAACGGCAACAACAGTAACGAGGGGTGCACAAAGTTTTTATCAGAACGTCTTGCCCTTAATTTCATTCGCAAGCACTTGCCACATTGTCGCCTTAAAAACACCAGTCAAATTGTTGCTGTAGCAGCTCCAATTACTTAGTTCTGTTGCTGTTGTTGGCCACGTTTTCACGCTGCAAGAAACGTGTGTTTAGAATGCGGAAAACTTGTTGAAAATTGAGTTTTACTTTGCACATTTTCTATCCGTTGAAATGTGTTCTTGAATTTTCGGCTCCTCGTTGATGTGTTTCATTAAAGATCTCAATCTGTCAATTACACAAGACCAACAACAAATATATAAACAAGGGGTATCACACAATCGATAACTTTAATTCCTGTCTAATCGATACAACCAAAAAGAAACAAAGCTTTTCTTGGCCCAAACCCCAAAAGCCTTCGTCTGGCCCATTACTGTCACTCGATATAGTTACTTGTTCCGTACGTGTTTATTGGTAACTTTGGCTACTCATTTCTCGTTTTGAGGTCAGTGGCAAAAGTCGAAATGAGAAATGAGTTGCAGTATTGTGAGTATTTCTGCTGTGGCACCAATTTTATGGGTTAAAATGGAATGGAATGTCAGATTTTATTTTGCCCATAAGCGACTGCGAAAATATTTTCTTTGATTAATAACAAAAAGTGTTAAAAGTAACGAACTTCAGAAACTCCAGAAAGCCAATTTGTTACATATCAAGAAAGCCAATGTGTTAAGCAGTTGAGAATCTGATTGGGATTACATAACAATAATTATAGTAGTTATAATTCAATTTTAAGAGAATAAGTATGAAAAGGTGAAAATAGTTTAAAGATTTTCGTAATTAAAAAATATATAAAAAATATTTATTAAAAATTGTTTGATAACTAAAGATCTTTTGATTTAAAAAGCATTTTTGAAAGTAAGAACTTTCTATAATTAGTACAATAAACCTAACTATATAGTATTAATTAATACAATCAATTTATTTAAGTTAATATTTTTATAGAATTTAATATTCATTCTAAATATTTGTTTTACAAAATTATTTTAAGCTTGCACTATCATTCAATTTAATGCTGGTTATATTCAAATTTCGCTATAAATTGTTGTAAATTCAAAATGCAACTTCTGACACTCAAAGTGCAGACAAAAATGTTTTATTTTTTAATAATTAATAAAATTAATTAAATCCAATTAAAGTGAAGCCTGTTGGCGTGAAAAGAACACACTTTTATGCTATATGCTAACAGTTGCATTTCAGATTTTTCATTTAAATACACAATGATATTCGCGCCCGTCACAAAATTCATTAAATTTTAAGTGCTTTTATTCATGACATTTTTGTAGTGGATAAATATGAGTGAATAAGTCAAGGAGAGTTGCATTTATAAAGTAATTCAAGCTGTTTGAAGCCCTGTATATTGTATATTATATTGACAAAAGAGTATAAGTGTTCTACAATTGTATTTAATTTCAAAAAATAATTATAATTTATTAGTAATCGCTGGATTAGTTGTTATTAATTTAGCAATATTCAACTTGCCAAACTTTTTGAATTCTTTTTAGCAAGTTTAAAGCAAAGCTACGCTCTTTGTGTTAATCATATGAAACAATTCATGTGTAAATCTCTGAAAATACCTGATTAATATGGGTTTTATTTCCGGGTCAGGTGCAAAATGCAAGCGTTATAGATATTGTCTATGTGAGGGAGTGTGTGTGAGTGGCTTTATTCATACCTTATTAACATTGTACAACATTTTGTTATTATTCACCAGACGTTTGTGCGTAAATTGTTGATAATGATTATTAATTATCTGCCCCACGAGCAGATTTATTGTAATTATTATTAATTTGAGTGTGAATTTGGCTTAATATATACGAATTTACAAATTCATTGCTCGTAGTCGCTTTTTGAGTAACTTAAAACGGTTGATATGGTGCATAAATAAATGTTTCCATCAAGGAAACATAATTCTGCAGTTTGATAATAAAAATTATTAAATAATTTAGCAATTTATACGACCATAAGCTGTAAATTCAATAAATCAAAAGTTGCTGAAGTTTGGCATAAATTAAGCCATTTCCTGACTTCTGTTTCTGCTCGACTTGCAGCTGAGAGAAAGTCAACGACCTGCACTGAAAGTAGTTGCCAATCGTCATACAGTTGAGTTATTTTCCTTTCGGGTTTTGCTACACACCTTTGACTTGCCATTAATTAAATCAAAAGCCAAGAGCTGCGAAGTAAACGCTATCAAACGCTGTATTTATTATTGAACCAATTATAGAACGTATCTGTCGATTTCTCCGATTTGTTACGCACTCGAGACATAGCCGAGCGTGTCGGAGTCATACGCCCCCAAAAGCCACGCCCACTGTGGCATGCCTAACTGCGTTTTGTGGCAGGCAACGATGCTTGACTTGACTTGACTTGCAATTCGCTTGGCGTACTTAAAACTAACGGGCGAATCAATGGTAAACAGAGAAATATGAATAAACTGCACGAGTGTCTGTGTGTGTACTGGTGTGTGTGTGTGTGTGTTTGCGGAAAAGCAAGAAAAGTGGAAAAGATTTAGATTGCAATTCGACTGTTGGATAAAACATAACAGCCAGGAGCCAGGAGCCAGCAAGCAACTATTATTGAATTTGCAATTCTATTCTACACGCCACAGACTGGCTTTGGCTTAGTATTGGTGGCTGCACATACACTGAGAAAAAACAGGGTGAAAACAGTAACATTTGCGACTTAAAACTACGACTTAAAGTGTGATTTGAATAGCAAAAAGTTTTGATTTTTAAGCTTAAAGTTTTCTTTTCAATACAAATTTTGTACAGTGCATGTATGTGTTTCGTTGTCGCTTTGCGATCGTTACATAAAATTCATAAAAATCTCCAACGCAGCTAAAAGCTAAAATAAAACATAAAAATGCCAGAAAGTAAAAACAAATTGCAGCTTTAGAGCTGACAAAATGCAGCTGCAACTGCCGGAAGTTTGAAACCGTTTTTCCATTTGTCAAGTGGATGGAGCAGCTTATCAATATTTTTTTCTTTTTTTTTTTTTTTGTTTTTCAAGCGGCTGAAAATGCTGGTGATTACAGAGGGCAGTCGAAGGGGGAGTGGTTTAAGCGGCTTAATTGCTGTTAAGGTCAATTCTGCACGTCTAACGTTGCACAAAAACAGTTTTCATGCTCACTGCAAATACATGTACACACACACACACACACATGTAGTGTATATATTTTTGCAGGCGACTCTTGAACAGCTGTTCGGCCGATGCCAAACTGGGCTCGAAATTTACATAATAACAGGAAACAATTTGCGTTTCTTAGTGCGTGATAAAAACATCGAAATGAATGGAGCTAAGCAAATGGTCGGAGGTCGGAAAATGATGTGTTCGTTTGACAAAATGCCATGGAAAAACTGAAAAATTCAAAAACTTTTAAAGTGAAAGCCAATGAACATGAGAATTTTAATATTTACTGGATTGGAGGGGGTAAACTTATCAGTAGATTTATTAGAAGACCAAAATAAAATGCTTAAAATATACATTAATATTTTCCCACTGCTTTTAATTTATTTCCTTAATTAGTTCCATTTTGTTGGCCAGAAATAAGTTTGGAAATCAACCTTTTCACGGCATGCATCACTTTCATTAGCCAACATTAGATATTTCATTAAAATTTTATGTATTGCGAGTAGACGTGATTGCTGAAGCTTTAGCCTAAAAATGATTCCAACAAAATATTTTGTTACACTAAATGGCAGTCAGGCAATGTCCCCAAAGTCTCGACGGGTGTGTGTGTGTGTGTGTGTGTGTGTGTGTGTGTGTGTGTGTGCGTGCAAATGTCGATTCATAATGTTTATTAACCTGTCATTATCGGGCAAGACTCAGTGCACTCACAGGAGCATTTGTTGCGGTTGCCCTCGTCCTCATACCAGTCCTCAGCCACGTCCTAGTCATTGTTATATTTGTTGTTCCAACTGCCGTTGATGTTAGGCAAGCGTCTGGTAGCTGTACAATTTACACGCCCGATAAAAATCTTCAGCACGCACCACAACAAAACGTATTTCGTATTTGCATTGTTCCCACCGCCCCTCAAGCACCCCTCCCTAGCTCCCTCCCTACGCACACCTGTTTGGTATGGTAAGCACTGCGCTGATTTCCACAACAAAACGAAATCCTTAATTAGTCTGGGCTCTGACATGGCGCTTTGTGTACTGAACTCCGCTTAGAAGTCTGCCAAGTGTCGAAAATCGGTCGTATACTTGATTTTATTTTAATAGGCAACCTTGACAGGATCGCAAATTTAACATTTCTACGCATTTCCTTCCACTCCTTCGATTGTTATTAAACAAAACGATTTGTATGCCTTACTTTTATTACATTTAATTCGATTTTATTACGCCCTATTGTTAATGTCTTAATGCGCTTAGTTTTTTTCCCCCTTTTGTACACCTTTCTCTACCTGAAGCGGCATGAAAATTGACATTTAATTACAATATGCTCGTGCTTCAAGTCGAGTCGAATAGAATAAGTGGATATAGCCATACATAAATAATGGCACATGAGTAGAGTGTATTAAGCGATAAGTGCCTTGATTTCTATTATATCTAAATGCGTATTAAATTGCAAGAGAAAGATAATTTATTGATTGCTCTGGCCCCCCTTTCCCCACATCTATAATAACTCACTAATATACAGTTATCTCCAACTGACACTGATTTACTCTAGCAGCTACTTGGCATTAATGACATTCCCATATTTATGGGCTTAAAGGTTTCCCCCAAGGCCACAACCAAAAACAGTTGATTGAACTGTGTCACAGTCTTGATTCAATCTTGCACTACCCATAAATGCACATTTGGGGAAACTATAGTAAATATATTGAACTATACTAAACAATTATTTGAAATTGAAATAATTGTGGGTTTTAATAAAACTTGATTCAAGTTTTGTTGGGTGTTAAATTGCTAAGCTGTCAGTGGCGATAAGAACTGCAAAGATTCATTAATCTTTTTATAGAGAATATGGGCTTTCGTCACGTCTTAAGTTTAGTGACATTTGAAAGTTTTCAATGCTGGGCATAAGCCCAAGCCACTTGTCAAAGCCTACAAACTAAATCCCCCTGAAGTATGCAACACTAAATAAATCCAGCGCAGCTACGAAGAAAAAATCAGTAGGGTAAAGGGATTTGGTTAAACCGACTGCGGAATACCCATTAGAAAGAAATATTTGCTATTCTTGTGGGATATTTCCACATAAATTTCTATGCCAGCATCTTCTAGCACGAACCTAGCATACCCCTGCACAGGGTACAACAAATGCTAGGCACGATGCCAGCATTTATCAAGCATTGAGGCTCTCACACACACACAACACAGCTGTCATGTGCTAACAAGAACAACAGCATGTGACCCGCCTTCACACCTACAGACACACACCCCCACACACACACTAACTGGCATAGATCAGCCTGTCGCAAAGTGACAAAGAGTCGAAAATTTCAGTCACGCGAAAGGATTGAAAGTCATTTGATGTATTCAGTGTCATTTAAGTTTGTGCCCATAGAGTGACTGATAGATATGTAGGCGTATACGAAATACATACAGACTACACAAGTTTTTATTGAATTCAATCGATGTGCCAATAAAACTACAACAACGAAAGGCTTTCAAATCTAAATATAGTACATACAGCTACTAAATAATAATACTGAGAGCGTCGAGCCAAAGAAGAATCTGCAAGTTAAATGCATTTAAGTGCCAAGACAGTCTGGGACCAGAGACCGAGTTGAGCTTTATTGACATGTGTCCCGGTACAGGCAGACCAAGCCGTTGGAACTCAATGGAACTCGATTATGGATACGTGTGTGTGTTTGTGTGAGTTGCAGATAAAATTTAAATCTGCGTCTTTGGCACAGGTAAGTCAGTGTGCGGTAACTTGTGATTTATTGAATAAATCTGTGGAGGGTGTTGCTCAAATATTTATCAGTGTACGAGCATGTAAACCATTGTGCATGCGTGTGTGTGTGTGTGTGTGAGTGTGGTTTTGAAATTTATGTGCGCTAGTAAATAAAATGAGCCTCCGATGGAAAATCTGCTGAAAGCCGCGAACGACTGAAGGCAATAAAAAAGAGAACTTGAAAATGTGTGTAAAACATTCAAGATAAATTTTTAGAAAAGTTTGTGCACACTTGTCGGCATCCTTGAATTAATATCCACACACTTGCACTTTTTCACTCAAAGTTTTTTTCCCACAGTGAACAAAAAAACTGACAAATTGTGCAATTGATTTTTGCAGCTTTAACAAATTTCAGATTTAATCACATTTTATTATAAATTTTTTAATCTTTATTCTACTTGCAGCTCTAAAAAACTGCGGATTTAACTATTAATATTTTTATTATAATTTTAATTATTTTTACTTTTTACTGGCTCTGACAAATTCCCGTTTTTAGTTCCCATATTTTTATGTCTTTTTTCATAACTACTTTGATTATTCGCACTTTTTTGTGCATTTGCCAAATCAAATAAATTTTAATCGCACCAGAATTCTATGACATCAAGTTTAATTATCGCTAATTAGCATTTTGGGCCGTAAATAAAATTAATTACAATTAATGCCTATAAATATTGTTTTTGTGTGGAGCATCCACAATAATTCAATAATGTATCCGTTTTTTTCACCAACTCTTCTCTGATTCATTTATTGACTAAATTAAATTTGCAATTTATGTTTGACATAACATTTCATTAATAAATTGTGCACAACTTCTGATTTCACATTTGATTGCATTTCCCCCTTTACCTACCCCTTCCCCACCCCTTCCCCTACCCCTACTCTATCTTATAGCCTTGTTAATTGATGTGGCAAGCGATTAATTTTAGTATCAACTGCATCTTGGCAATTAAATTCAATTGCATTTGATCAGAATACTTGGAATATTGCAAACATTTCTCTAAATTTTCCTTAACACATATTCAATTGCCTCGATTTAATTGCCAAAATTATTCCAACAAATTTTAATACAAATATTACATAAAGTTTTGTTAATATTAGAGTTAAGTAGAGCACTTACCGATAAATATTGTTAGCAGCAATGCTGTGCCATAGCAAATGTGTAGAAACCGCATTTTTGTAGTGGTAGAATTCAGAGCTAAAGGAGTAAAAATAAAATATTCTGATTAGATTTTTGTTTGGAAGTCGGCTTAGGTGTGTAAAAAATTTTCTTGTTTGTATTTTAACAGCAAAAAAATTATATTTTGTTATTAGCTTGGACACAAATGTAAACACTTATCCTTAAAAAAGGCAATAATTTTGAACTGTATTTCAATTTATTAATCTTGACTAATTAAGCGCAGTAGTCATAGTCCCGAAAAGATACATACTATTTGTAGTGTTAAAAAATGCTTAAGATATTCACAATTTTAACTATCGATTAGATATCGATCAACAATTAACGTAAAATAAAATATATTAACTATGTTATATATTATAATTTAAATTAATAATAAATAAAATAAAATTAACAATAAATAAAAATAATAAAATATATTATTGTCTTACTGATTTAGGACTGAAAATGTTTTCTAGAAAAAAAGAAAAATTAATAAAAAATTGAGATCAAATTTAGTTTAATTACTTGACTTTATTAATTTGTAAGTATTAAAATGACATAATATTTAGAAAAATTCCCCATAAATTCATATCTAAATTTATAGGCTATTATGGAAAAAAAACAGAGTCTACATAGACCTAATTTATAATAAATTGAATGATTCTATATTTTTTATTCCCAAAATCAATGCCATATAATTACTTAGACTAAAACAACTATCAAATAGTTTCCAATCTTCTACTCAACTTTATATATTTTCTGAGCTTCAATTGAATGCAAATTAAATCCAAAAATGTCGACGATTAGCTGCCTAAAAGGCTTCAAAATTTAATAAATTTTTAAATGCTATCTAAATTAAGATTCATGTCTGATTCCCCAGCTAAACATTTCAAATATTTTTTTATTAAAATTACTTGAAACTAGACAATTTATTTGTACACTTTAGCGAGTTGTTTGCCATATCATAAAATGCTAATCTAAAGTAATAAATTCCATGCCTTTGCATAAAAAATTTAAACTCCAAATATCCCAGAGCGTTTACCGTTTGAACTTTGTCCGAAGTTCTATAGAAAACAACAACAACAACAACAACTACAACAACAACTACATAAGGAAAATGAGTTGCTTAATGCGTTAAACTTTTGCTGCAATCCGTAACTCAAGTTTCAAGTTAGGCTGCAGTTGTTGTAACCTGAATAGCAGGTAAAGCAGGTAACACAGGTGGGCAACAGCTGTAAAGGTTGGCCAAAACTGAAGTTTAGTACGTAGCCAAGAACTGTTAGCCGCAAAATACATATTGAAAGCAATTTTGTAATCAAAATAGACCAAAAAAAAACACAACGAACAAGAAGAAAGCTTTATAAAGTAATAACTATAAAGAAAACTGTAGTGATTTTCCATTCCCAACACACACACACACACTCGCACACACGTAGATAGACAATTTCGGGTGTAAACTTGGCCATTACAAAGCCAGAGATAGAACGAGCCACAAACTGTTGCCAAAAATGTGTAAAATAAAAAAAATGGCAAGAGAAAAAGAGAAACTTGTATGAGAAATATTCCAAAATGTTGTGCACATTTAAATTTGAAAATCGGATTATAATAATCCCTTTAGCTTAGACCAAAAAACTAAGCGGGTGGCTGGTAAAACAGGGTGTGGGTGGGGGGTATGTGGCTACACTCCCCTCCCCACCTCTTGTGACATTTGACAAGCTGTAATCTTTTATGGAAGCAAATCGTATTAGAGTCGACAACAAACTAAAAACCTCATATGCTTGCTGTCCACAAATGGCATACAATAACCCACCTCAAAGCCCTTGCTCCATGGTCTGCACACCTCTAATCCCCTACCTCTGGTCTGCTCCTGGCCCATTAATTGTGTAGTGCCTTGTCTTAATTGCTTTAGCTTCATTAACAGCAGCCAAAAAGGCAAAAAAAAGCTAAAAGAAACTTTTTAATTTATGCATTGACAAACTTAAGCGCAACGCGCAGATACCCCTTGTGTGTGTGTGTGCCCCTTAAAGCCCATTGAAAGCCAAGTGGCCAATGGGTTAAGACAACAAAAACAACGTCTGGCCAAAATGCGATAAGCCGCAAACTGCAGTCCAGACACAAGAAGAAAATCGCCCAGAGAGCAGGAGAGGAGAGGAAGGAGACTAAAAACCGAGGAAAACGAAGTGAAAGCAATTCCCAGTCGCAAAAAGGGAACAAAAATTGCACAGAGGGCAAAGGCGCAGCATCCTTTTAATTGGTTTTCGGTCAAACAGTGTACAAGTAGAAGAAAAAGTAGTTGGAAAAAAAGACTGAAAGTAGAAAACAGCTTTTAAAGCGCTCCTTTGAGTCGGTACTGCCATCAATTTGAACTGGAAATGCAACTGCAAACTGGAACTGAAACTGGTACATTTGAAGCGAGATTTCACTAGCCTTGGAATGCTTTAAGCGCTACAACTTAACACTCCTTTGAGGACTTGGCAAATTAGTACAGAAAATGGTAGTGATAGCTCGGCTGATCTGTCAAAACAGCTATATATTTTACACTAAGCGTTTCTAGTTTGAAGCTGCTTAAAGTGCCTGAAAAGACAGTTAGTTTCTGCCTAACTCCTAACACTCCTTCCTAAATCAAATGAATTAAGTTTAAATTTGTGTTTATAAAACACTTCAATCTTTGTCTTTAATACATTTATTACTTAAACTATTCTGCTTAACCAAATCCCCACTTCGTACTGAACTTTTTCTCTTCTGCCTCAAAGTTTAGTCGAGACTTGACACACATCAAAAGTTTCTTCTTCAAGGGGAACTAAAGACAAACCTTTGGGCGATTGAAAGTATGAATTCCTATATAAATTTAGCCAACTTACGCCAGTTGTTTGATGCCTATGTTTATGTGTCCGGCACACACACAGCACAAGAGTGCACATCGATATGTGCTGCCTACTTATGGGCGCTGGCGCATCTCAAGTGCAACAACAGCCGCAATAAATTCGCCAGGCATCGTTGAGTAGCAAAATGCACAGAACTCTCTACCTAGAAGCAACCATAAAATTGCAGCTGTTGTTGTTGGATTGTTAGCTGCGGTTGGCAGCCCCATTGCCAGTGCAAAATTTTTGTGGAAATTTATTTCATAATCTCTGGCAAAAGGAGCAACTCCAACAACCGAAAAAGGGCAAAAAAAAGCAGGAAAAACTTTGCATATGAGAACCACGAGTAGCTAAGCATGTAATTTATATCCTTGAGCGCTGCTTTCATCTCGCTCTCGCTCTGGCTCTTGCTTCTTGCGGCTTCCTGTTCGGTCTGCTTCTATGCAGTTATTGTATTGCATACTTCAAGGGGCAGAAATCGGAGCTGCAGCCTTTGCTACTTGGAGGCAGTCATAAATTTGCATCTGTTGCGGCTACTTACTTCCCTATCGTTCTCTTTTTCCCACTACTTCGCCCTCTTACTCGCTCTACTGCAATTTTATTTGACCACATAAATTGTTTACCAATTTTCACAAGTTTTCCTCTCGCTTCCTCTGCTGTG
The DNA here is from genome assembly GCA_018152125.1 of Drosophila dunni. NCBI lineage: Eukaryota > Metazoa > Arthropoda > Insecta > Diptera > Drosophilidae > Drosophila > Drosophila dunni. Next base: position 702,910 of record JAECXC010004138.1, on the reverse strand, counting down.
CATATGTGTGCGAGTGCCTGTGTGTGTGTGTGTGTGAGTGACTGTGCTTGTTCTCAATGCTAAATGCGGTTTTGTAACACTTAGCTGACATTTTGATTTAGCACTCTTTCCTGCCTCCCAAGCACAAATATTTTCTAATTGCGATATTTTGGAAATGCCACAAAACCAGATGACAAGTTTTATCCCACATGCATATACGAGTTATCGAATAAAATAGATCGAATAGCAAGAAACGTTCGTGGCAATAAATTCTGCCATTGATAAATTGTATTTCTGTATTGACCTATTTTCAAATTCAATTCTGCTGCTTAAAACCGACTAAGAAAACCAAGAAGAACTGGCACTTAAATAAAGTTTTTTATACATAAAAACTCTGCTTAAGTTTTTTAATTTTTTTTTATAATTTACAGCCATTTTTTTAATAGTTTCCACTTTTAAAAAATTAAATAAAAAATCTGTTTTTATTTACAAATTTTCTACCAATTCAACTCCCGATTTATTAATTTTTCTGCGCTTCCTTACAAAGTTTTCCATAAAGCCGCCGCCTTTTGCAGTTTTGCTTAAATCTGCTTCACTTAATCAACATTAAATTTGCTTTTAATTAAATGTAAATTAATTACTCAACTTCATCAAGGCAGACACAGTAAAAAGACGAAAGAGAGCACAAAATTATTGCGAAAAAGCGAAAAAGCTTTGCAATAATTCTGAAAAATTCCCACAACGTCGCACCTTAAGCTAATTAGCACACCTGCCGGCTAAGTTGCGAGTTCTGAATGCTTTTCCCATTTTGCGTGGACAAAATTTTGAAAAATCTTGGGCATAAACCACAGCAGAGCGAAGCGCGTTAACACAAAAAAAAGAAAGAAATGGAGTAAAAAAAGATGAGATAAAAGCGGCGAGAGAGAGAAATGCTTGCCAGGCAGCCGACAGAGCAGAAGAAGAAGAATGTGATATCCTTGCAGGTGGCAGTAAAAAATTGTTGAAATTCTTCTCCAGCTGCGGAGAGAACGAGAACTCCAACTCCAACTGGAAATCAAACTGAACTCAACTCTTGTTCTCTTCGTCTCCTTTGGAGCTCACAGCTCATTAAACGCTTGTCACCAGTTGACCATTTTTATTGCTGTTGTTTTTGTTGTTGAATTTATTGTTGTTCATTTTGTTGCTTTCGGCTGGTTTTTGGCCAGCATAATCCTGAAACAACTTAATGCGCCCCTTGGTCGTGCTAAATAGCTTTCATTATTTACTTTATTTTTGAAAAAAAAAGACGAGGAAAAGAAGGAAAAACTACGACAATTTTTAGCAGAAAACAAACGAAAGCGAAACAGAAAAATTAAAAGCAAAGAGAAACGGAGAAAACTGAGAAAACTCGCAGTTTATAGCAATGCAATGGCTTAAATTCAAAAAGAATAAATAAAGGATATTTCCTGAGCACACAAAATATTTAATACCCTGTAGAAAATTAAACAAATAATGAAAAAAAAATTATTTAAAATTTTATTTTAATTTTATTTAGTCGAAAGTCAGCTAAGAGTTCTAGATATCTAACCAATTTTCTAACCAATTTGCAAACAACATTTTAATGCTGCTCACAAATTATAGCCAACTTCAAAGCTGTTGCTTAAAGCTGTTGAAGGATTTTGTCCCCTGCTTGACAATAATAAATCATGGCACATATCAATCAGTCAATCAAATGCGCCCCAGAAACTTGTCTACATATTGATTGTGTGCGCCCCTGCAAAAAACAGCAGCAGCAAGCACAACAAATTATGCCTGACTCAGCGTTTTAGCCGAAAACTATAAGAAAAGCAAAGCCAAGAAACAAGAAAAAACTCTGCTATGCATATGACATTTTCGTCAATGATACAAGAAGCAGCAACAGCAACAAAAAACTGAAAAGCAACTGACAAAATGCTGCATGAAATGTGAAAGCAGAAAACGACAGAAATGACAAAGCCAAAAGCAAAAACTGAGAATATTGTTGCATAGTACTCGTAACAAACACAGGGTATAGGGTACAGTGGGTAGTGGGTACTCTACACTGGCTACTGGGTACTGAGTCCTCAAGTTTCTGTTCGCAGTTCATGAGAGCAAATGTTGTGCAGTTGACAAGTTTTGTTTGCTCAGCGTTGCTAAACGACATTTTTCTTCACTCCCTCCCCTCCTCCTCTTCTTTGGCTGCCACGCCCGCACATGTAGAGCTTGTCGAAATTGACTAAACGTCTGATTGAATGCCATTTTATGATAAGCAATGGGATTATTGAACCCACAAGAGACCATTCATAAAAATGTGCACAATTACTGGATTTTGATTGAGACATCAAAATTAAATAAAAATATTTTATATTTTAAATATAAAGAATTCAAATATTCAAATATTTTAATTGATATATTTAAAAAATATTTTACTTGTTAAGAAATCTGATTTAAAATTTTGCTCATTTTTAAACTAATTTATTTTCTTTATATTTTTAGTTAATTTGAGTACTTCATTTAAATATAAATTTAATCATTTCATTTAAATTTATTTAACGTTTTTATTATATTTTTCTTAGTATCTAAACTTTTAGTAAAATCTTTGCTGTAAATTCTCCCAGATTGCTTATATCTTGGGAATACGTAAAATATCTAACCGCAATTAATATAAACCTACTACGCCAAATATGGAATGGATTTTAATATGAATTTAATATAAATATTAATCCACCGATAATGGAAAAATATTTAAAAAAATTTGTATAAAAAAAACCGACAATAATAAATAAAATAGAATTTCTAATAAGAAATATTTTGTCTATATGTAAAATAAAATTGATTTATATTACTCAAAATAATTGCAAAAATTTTTAATCAATTTTGACAAAGTATATGAGTAAAGTATATTTTAGTAATATAAAAATAATTTTAAATATTTGTTTATATAAAACATGCTACTGCGATTTACTAAGTAATTTGACTAACTCTTACTGCACTTAAATAAATTTAATTTTAATAAAAATATGACAATACAAGTAATTTTTAGCATATTTTTTTATTCTAAACTTACCGCTGCGATTAGCTGCTGATTATTTTAAACTTTTAAGTTTATTTTATACACTTTTAAAAAGTTTAATAATTGGTTTGTAATTTTGTTATATTTTATTTTCAATGTTTTGCCATATTAAACACTAAACTTATTTTGTATTTATCGTAATTCGCTATTAATATTAATGTGTTTTAATGCAATGAAAATGCAATTTTTGGATGATTTATGCTCTGAACCGAAAAACACACACGCAAGCACAAAGTTTATGGCTGTGTGTGTGTTAGTGTGTGTGTGTGTTTTACTTTGGTTGTGTTTGTTTTGGTTGCGGTTTCAATTTTAGATTTGTTACGTTTTCTTGTGGCTTTAGTCGCTGGTTTTCTTATCTCATGTTGCGTATCACGGAAACTCGTTAAAATCACCTAAGAACACGTGACTGCATGTTCCTCACATGCTGTTACACACATGCACACACACACACACAGTGGTGAAGCAACAGCGCGAGACACACACACACACTGGAGCACACCTGCACACACCTGCGGGAACAATGCTGGGAGGACACGGCAATTTATGGCAGGAAAAAACAAAGTATGGCTGTAGGTCGATCACCGATTCGGCTCTAGTTCAGCTACTTTTAGTTCCTTTTAGTTCCTTTGGCTAAGACGAAAACACACAAAACTCATCCGCAAACGATTTGCAAACAAGCGAAGAGGCGAACAAACTGCGAGACTAAAACTGCTTAAACTGCACACAGCTGCACCAAAAAGTTTCAATTCTCTTAATTGTTGCAGCAGTTTCTGTTTCGGGTGTTTTGCTTTTTTTTTTGTTTTTGCTTCGTTGTTTTGTATTTTTTACGCACGGCAGAAAATTTGAAGCGGAGCGAAATTCGCATAGCAATCCTCACGCAAGGACAACGCAATGAAAACTGAACCAAGAACTCGTCTCGGCTATGTCCCGTTGCATGTTGCGTCGCGTCGACGTCGTGTTCGCATCGAGTTCTTAGCACAGATTTTGTCGGTAACGAGAGCCAACCGAATGCCCCGTTGCCTTCGGCTCCAAGACACCCGAAGCAATGCACGAAGCCAACGGTGGTCGTGATTCAACCAAACGCAGCCAGCGAGTTCGTCTGTGGTGGGGGAAATAAGTAAGAGAGCGGGGCAAGGCAAGAGAGCAACGTCTCGAGAACTGTGTCAACAGTTTTAAGGGGTAACTGTTTTCAGGAGCAACACTTGTGGTGAGTAACTGCTTGATTTTATGAAAATACTGCTTGCTTGACTGCTTAACAGCGCCTGCAGCAAACTGCTTGCTCTCTTACCCCTGCATATGTTCACCAGACTTTTGCTATTCACCACACTTCTCCTGCGCCAGGGGAATTACACTGCTTGCTGTGTTTGGTGTGCCCTGCTTACTGCCCTGCTTTGTTGAGTGACAAAATTCAAAATTAAATTTAACTGAAACATTTTCGATTAAGTGATAATTTAATCATATATGAATATATGTATGAATTTAACGATAGTGGTCCTCAAAACAGTTCACATTCTTGTCTTTCCTCTATAAAATTCTTATCAAATTTCAGTGGAATTGCTTCTAATTTTTCCTTATTTAAAATGGTCCTAAATAATAATGTGTTTTTTCTGCTCAAAACTCTTTAACTCCTGATGACATCATAATTTCAGCACGCTCCCCATTCGAAGTCGTTGGCTTAGAAACTTGATGATGTATCCTTTCGTATCCTTGTTATACATCTTGTTATTTTTGTTATTTTATGCATATCCTAGTTGGCCTATGATGCTAATGACTTTATGGTCTCCAGAAGTCTGCACAATTTGTATTATTTTTAGCGCAGACTCTCGACGCTTGCCAACATTTTGATGGCCAACAAAATGCACTGTCTGTGGGCCATGTCTGTGTGTGTGTGCGTGTGTCTTTGTGTGTGTGGCAGGCTAATGAACTGTAACTGTGTTGTACCAATTGCTGAGGCCATATCAGCATAATTTGCAATTTTCGTGATTATGACATTTTGTGCTTAATGGCCAACAAAATTTCCGTTAACGTTTTGTGCATCTGTGCCACTTTATGAATGGGCTTTGAATGACTATATCCTAGTTTTCCCCCGATTTTATTTATAGCTATGCAGTGGAGTCCTAGAGTCGCCTGCAGGACATTTGGCAAGACAAGTTTGCTATTAAAATTGAGCTGATCTGTGGGATACCCAAATATTATTGACTCACAAATTCAGCTATTAATTTTAATTTTTTTCAGTGCACGAAATTCAAATTAAAAACTCAACGAAATTCACTTCACGCGTTTCCTGCTGTGCAAACAACAAAACGAATAAGAATAACAAGAAGCACTTACGTACAACTGTATAAAGAAGACGAAGCAAAATGTCACCTTATCAGTTCCATACACAGTTAAAAATGTTTTCGAATGCGTAATTAATTGTCAATATCACTCCCGAGCGAACCACACGATTCGCAGCTTAGCACAGACTGATCTGACGATGTGTGAGTAAAACTCTTTTACTGCCTCTTCTGTCGTCGACGTAGGTGTTTAATGCAGAGAGAGAGTCCACTTTTAAGTATAGAGCATCAGCACTCCTCTCTTAATCAGCAGACGACGATTGCCAAAAGTTACGATTAAAGCAAAAATGCCTTTTTAAGAGAGTGTTCTTTGCATTGATTCTGAAGCTTTAAGATAGGCTGACGAAGAGATAATGCTTAGCTTAGCTTTGACTCTCTGAGTTTGCTATTACTACAAGGTGAGGTTTGCCAATTAGGTGTGTGTGTGTGTGAGTTAATATGTCAACTCTAAGTTAGGAAAATATGCTGATACTTTTGTTGCTGAATAACGGACTAGCAGAACTATCTCTCTTTCAGTTTGCTATGGCATTTGTCTCTGCTTTGGCTCTCTGAGTTTCCTACAGATTAAGTTTTGCTTATAAGAAGAGCTGCACCTGTTTGACTGCTGAATGTGTGTGAATGTGAGAACTGCAAGTGTGTCTGGTCACTCTCACACACAAAAAGTTTGTTTCTCTTTTCTCTTTGCCGCTCATCACATTTGGCAAAAGCTCTGTGTGCGAAGCGAATGCCGATAAGATCATGTCTCGCTTATACAATGTACCGTTGCTTTTTTTTTGCATGCATTAACGAAACGAAAATAGGAATAGGTGCAAATGACAAAAGGAAGCACTGCTCTCTTTCTTTGTTTGCCTTGTGGGCGTTAAGCTAAAGCGACAAACACTTTAACGTATGCATAAAATGTAAAATATACCGAATATTTATATAAATTTATTGCACTATACAAAACCATGAGAAAACAAACCGACACTTGAGAATCAAAGCCATTTGCCTCATAATTCTGGCAATTTCAAAATAGTGCGGCTTTTGAGTAAACTTTCTATCGATAAACTCAAACAAACAGCTGATAAAATGTATAGTCGGTATATACTGAACTGAAAACAGTTGGGCACATTGAACACCCCTTATCTGGTCACTCTGCCAACCCCGAACTGATTGGGGTGGAATCTATGCATGATATGCGCATAAAGTATGCAACCACCCTAGTGGCTTATTATATGTTTGTATGTACATTTGTCTTATGTTTCGCTTGTACATTCATTCATCATCAGCAGATGTAATGAAATTCTAAAGCGATTTGATAATTTCTCTTTAAAAACAAACAAACAAATAATAAAAATATAATAGAAAAGATTTAATAAATTAAAATGTTTATACCGCATTGTCATCTCATTGTTTATAACATTGTATTCATCGCTTTGAGAGTAAATTCCGTACGCTCTAAGAACACTAAAATTGAAAACTATGGGTATGTTGGAAAAATTGCAGAAGTTACCAGATAACTCTTAAAATTTAAATATATATAAACATATTGGTAGACATAAATATGTTTAAAATACAGTGTGGCATAAAAGTAAACGCTTTTGCATGTATTTTATGCCAGTTTGAAGTTTATTTGTTTGATCAATATGCACTTAAACTTGTAGTACTTAAAACTCCATTTGTTTTTTACATAAAACAGAATTGATCAGTCCTCTGGCATCTGCCAACTATATAATGGGACTATTTGCCGTGAATTTCTTCAAAACACTTATGTATTTATACCACCAAATGTGACAATAAACGAGCTGGAGGAGCGCCTGAAAGCCGCCCACGGTGTCATCAAGGAATCCAAGTAAGTTTAAGAATATTTATAACTTTCGAGTATACAGAAATTAAAATTTATATTATACTTTCAGAGACATGAACTCAAACTGCCGTAAATACGCACTGCCCAGTATTTGTCTCAGCTCGCTGCCAATTTGCCGAACTCCAGAGCGCACAAATCTTCTCTATTTTGCCAACTTGGCAATGTTTACAAATTTATACAGTGCGAATGATACACGAGAGAAACGATCGGTTTCCAGAGAATCAAAGAATACAAACTTTTTTCTCAAGAAAAAGTCAATTTTCTACGACGATGTTTTTAGCAAAGATGTATCGAGTAAATATCCACCGACCAAAGAATCTGAAAACTTGAAACGCATTTGCCGCGAGGAGTGTGAACTTTTGGAGACCGAACTGTGTCAGAAGGAATACGCCATAGCCAAACGTCATCCAGTAATCGGCATAGTTGGAGTCGAGGATTGCCAGAAGTTGCCACAGCACAAGGATTGCTCCACTTTGGGCATTACCATTGAGGTGGATGAGACCGAGAACTGTTTCTGGGAAGATGGTTCTAGTTACAGAGGAGTGACCAATGTCAGCATTACGGGAAAGCCGTGTCTACGCTGGTCCTGGCTAATGAAGGAAATCTCCGACTTTCCAGAACTCATAGGGCAGAACTACTGCAGGTAGTAAAAACTCGAACCTAATTTTATAAATTATTATTATATTAAAATTTTGATTTTTGTAGAAACCCTGGCAGCGCGGAGGACGGTCCTTGGTGCTTTGTGGACGACAGATCATTGGATCGCAATATAGAACCTTGTGATATACCCAAATGTGTGGACAAACTCTGGCTTAGCATCATCTCCATATCAGCCGTAATTCTAGCACTTGTGATTATCATCGTTTTGTGTGTAGTTTTGAGGAAAAAAGGTTCTAGGGGCATGAAGAACATTCAGAATGTAAGTACAAGCGTCTTAAAATAATTTAGAAAAAGTTTATAATTGGTTTATTTATTAACAGATAAATACACCCAATGCTGGCAACAACATCTATGGCAACTCGCAGCTAAACTCCAATCAGGATATGGGCAGAATACCTTTGAACAACTCCATGGAGCCAGTGGGTGTGCCCAGCAAAAATATGGAAAAGAATTCACTGCTGAGAATTCCGCACTTTACGCTGCAGGACGTGGAGTTTTTTGAGGAATTGGGCGAGGGAGCGTTTGGTAAATATTTTATTATATTTATATATATTTTTTAAAGTTTACATTTACATTTAATAAGCATAAATCGAACCATTAACTTTATTTTACTTTTTATTTTATTTATTTCTTTACACAACTATTAAATCACCCCAAGAAAAGTTTATTTATTAACCGTATACGTATATATAAAGTAACTAATCATTACTGCAACCCTATTTTATTTATAGGAAAGGTATATAAAGGTCAGTTAAGGCAACAGAACAAGAAGACCGTCAACGTGGCCATAAAGGCGCTGAAGGAAAACGCTTCGATTAAAACCCAACAGGATTTCCGACGTGAGATTGAGTTGATTTCTGATCTCAAGCACCAGAACATAGTCTGCATATTGGGAGTAATATTGAATAAGGAGCCGTTTTGTATGCTCTTCGAGTACATGGCCAATGGGGACCTACACGAGTTTCTGATCTCGAATTCGCCCATGGAAAAGAAATCGTTGCAGCAATTGGAATTTCTACAGATAGCCATGCAGATCAGTGAGGGCATGGAGTATCTGTCAGGACATCATTATGTGCATCGCGATTTGGCAGCTAGGAATTGTTTGGTCAACGAAGGACTTGTGGTCAAAATTTCGGACTTTGGACTATCTCGAGACATTTACAGCTCCGATTACTACAGGTAATTAAATATTCTAGTATTTTATGGCTCTTGAATTAACTGATTTTTATTAGAGTACAATCAAAATCGCTGCTTCCGGTGCGTTGGATGCCATCCGAGTCGATTCTATATGGAAAATTCACAACGGAAAGTGATATTTGGTCATTTGGCGTTGTGCTCTGGGAGATTTATAGCTATGGCATGCAGGTAACTGAGAAGTGCTTAAAATATATTCTAAATAAACTGAAACTCATACATTTTTTGTGAATTATTACAGCCCTACAGTGGCTATAGCAATCCGGAAGTAATTCATTTAATCAGATCGAGACAACTGCTTCCGTGTCCAGAGAACTGTCCCACTGCCGTCTACTCCCTGATGATTGAATGTTGGCACGAACAGGCCGTGAAACGTCCCACATTCACAGACATTTCACATAGGTTAAGGACTTGGTATGAAGGTCACATTAAAATTGACCAAAAAACAACTTAATTAGTGCATATGAATTCAATAGTTTTTACCTAACGAATAACAAATAGTTTTGTATGTGTACTTTAAACATAAAAGTATCAATATTTGTCTTTCCAAATATATTTATATATACATACATACATAGAACTGTAACTGTTTTATTTTGTAATATTTTTGGTGATACTCACTATCGAAGCATTTTGTTTTATACTAAGTACTTATATATATTGAAATAAAGTGAAAAACAATTGTAATTATTTACGCAAGGGCGTGAGTCTTTTTCTTGGGAACTGTTGTTGAATGATAACTTAATTGGTCTGAGATTTAAATTTAAAAAAAAAATGCTAAATCATTTTTTGAATTAAATTAAATTAAATTAAAGATTTGCTAATCGATTGTAGAACATATTTTAAAGTTTATTAGGTGTGACAAGACTTAGCTTCTTTTTAGAAAAAGAAATATAATTTTAATCAAGACTTAGGCTCTTTGTGATCATAGTTTGTTTACTGTTTTTATTTTGTACTTAAATTTATGTTTATTTTTATTTTGATAAACATTTCTATTCCTCTTGCTTGATGTGTTTTGTGCTGGGAAAACTTTACAATATAAAACAATAAATATTTTTAAAATCTATGGGTTCTACTCGTTCAGTCCTTGACAAAAGTAACAGTTTTAAGACACATGAAATTAATAACTAAATTATTTTTAAATCTTTATTCAAGAAATATAGAAAACACTAACTTCCAACTATGTATAAATGAGAGAACACATTCAGATAAAGTGATCTTCAGGCAGCCAGGCGCTTAAATATAAATAATTTGAACGTGTACCACATCTAGCCACTTTCAAGCTTACTTTCTTCATTTAATATAAAACTACCAAGCATAAAACGCAGTTAGTTGCTAGTTTAATACCTTTGGCTAAGTGTAGCGTGCCCAGGTGTGCAGGCACATACAACGGGGAATATAACAGACTATGGAAATTATTAAAATGCAAAGTTTGCTGTGTTGCATCTTTAAGCCGCATAAATAGTGCTATCAAATTGGCTGGGCAAAGCTGCGAACTGAAAATCTGCAATCTCTACACTTAACTCTCCACCCGACAGCTGTGCGCCTCTTTGGTGTTGCGGAAAGTGCATTAAGCATTGCATGCTTTCAGGCGGGAATATAAATTGCACACTGTGCAAGCGCAGTGTCGTCTGGGCGTGTGCTGTGCTAAATCTTACATAAATTTCACAGCCAAGCGTTGCGAACAGTGTGTCTTTCTGTGTAAACGTGTGAGTGTGAGTGCGAGCGTGTGTGTGTGTGTCTTTGTGTGCGTGTGTGCGGTCAGTTCTAATGGCCGCAGCCGCAATGTGTGCAATGCAAAACGAGATTTAAGCTTACGTAATGCATTTTGCACATTAAGGAGAGCATTATAAAAGATTAGTTTGACTAAAAGATCATTAAATCATTACAAGGCGTGCAAGAGTTCAAGGCCTTTAACAAATCAGTAACAAAATTGGGAATAAGGCAATATTGTTGTTGGAAATGTTGACGAGGTCTGAGTCAACTCTGACTTGATTTTCATATAAAAAAAGAATTAGGAACGCATCTTTTAGAATTTTGAACAGAACTTTAATCAGCTATGTACTAACCAAAGCCTTTAGTCTAGTATTCAATAGGTTTAAAAAATAAAATCAGCACAAAGCTGCTAAAATATCTTGTTAATTCGCATTCTAATTGACAAATGCCACATAAAGTGTAGGAGACATGAATGTTGGCTACAGTTAACCGTGTCAAATGTCTATTTTATGACCTTTTTGCTGGTTGACTGCTTGGGGCATCTGCGGCAATAGCAAACAATCAAAACAATGGCCAGAGCTGCCACGGAAGTAACGAGCACAGATACAGGCGCAGATACCGCTACAGCTACATATATGCATATGTATCTCGTAGATACTTTCGTATTGGTGGCAAGCACACAACAATAGGTGCGTACCTGGCAGCCAACTTGAATCTTTTACCCCTTTCCCTGGGGCCGATGACGCCATTCGTTTTGTTAGTCGATTGACAAAATGCCAAAGGCCAAGTGTGAGTGTGTGTGTGTGTGAGTGTGTGTGGGTGTGTGTGGTATGTGGTATTGTAATTGTGAGTGTGATAAACAAACGAGCAAGAAAAAGACATTAGTGAGAACGCACCAGCGTCAAATGCAAACGGTTCTTCCACTTCTAAATCACAGACACAGACACACACACAGACACAGTGCATTGAGGCATTGAGGGTAACATCATTTACAGTTAGTTCGTTGACAATTTTGGGCAAAAAGCGTTCATATAAACGACAATTTGAGTTACTCAGCAGTGGTCACAGTGGGTTTTAAAAAGCTGTTTCTACTTCAGTCAGACACTTTTGTACTCAGACAAAAAGTTGGGGATTCCTGGCCTAAATTCTGACTGTTCAAGCACGAACACATTATATTATAATAACAGAAATTAACAACGCGGCGATTATTTTAAGAGACTATGTAAACTCAAAAATGTATAATCTAAGAATATATTTGTATCTATGCAGGCGACCCGTTCCCATGCTTGGCAACGAAGCCTGAGATAAAAATACTTCTAAATATGAAACCACGCTCTATCCTGTGCGTGGGGTACAATACCAAATTCTTAGAGGAGAGCTGTACTCCGCTGTAATTTGTAGCTATATAAGACCTAGGATTTTAAGGAATAAAGTTAGTTCAATTTTTGTGCTCAACCAACCAAGTCTTGATGTCCATTTATTCACTGACTAAACCATGTTAGTTAATCTAGTTATTCTGCAAGATCTTAAGCAAGTGAAGAAGTCACTTAAAAGTTAACTATTTCAATATGTGCTTTATTATACCAATTGTGCTTAAAGATCGATTGATTTATTTATATAGTAAATACTAAATTCTATCGTAAAACCTAGGCTAATATTTTAAAGGACTTTCTTACTCGGAAAGCATTTTCTTTTACTAGCCAAATATATTTAACGTCAACTGATTTAATATTTTAATATTAATAATTAATATTAATATATGTAATATTTTTAATATTTTTAATTTAAATTCATTGCCTATTCCAATTTTTAAATTTTCTACTGAAAAAATAATTATTTCAGTGCAATTAAAGGCAATAAAATCCATTTAATAAACTACATTTTATTTAATTTATTTATGCGCATAGCCAAAGCCTATCAAAAATAATTGTCTATTAATTCTTTATGAGCTCAAGTCATACTTTTATGTGCCACTGTGCCTTTTTAGTGCCTTACCGCCACAAAATTATCGCAGTGTCATTTAAGCCCCTTTTGTAAGGGTTCAAAAATAGTTTAAATTGCAACTTTTTGTTGCTTTCTTTGTTTAACTGGCAGTCAATAGATACTTAGTGTATTAATCAAAGCTTTGCTACACTTCTCAGCTGGGTTCTTGGCATACCATCAATTCAGGGCCAAAATTCAAACCCGCCCACACATGCATGCAACTCAATTTATCTTTTGTTTCGAGTGTTTCCACCGTTCCATTGTTTCATTCTTGCAACGTTTCAAACGCACTCAAAAAGTGACTCAAACTCAACTCGTTTTCAAATGTTTCATTTGACTGGACTGCACCTGGTCAAAAACACAAAACAGGGCCAACATTTTAATTTAAGGTAGCTAAAATAAGTTTTGTTATTCGTTGACAACTTGTTGGACAATTGTTGTGGTTTCTCATCATCATTTGTCGTCGTTGTTGTGGCTGCTTTTTGTGTCTCGTTCAGGCGCTTTGTGACCACACTGAAAGTCAATCAAAAAGTTAATTTGTTTCCTTATTTTTCTAACGGCTGTAAAGTTAAGATTTTACATAATTATGGCAGTATTTAAACTATAAAAAAAACTTCTCGCATACTACTTCCTTAATTTACATACTGTCTTGCTAAGTTTATTTATTAAAAGACTAAAGAGAGGTAGAATGACAGGAAAGAGTTCTATTTATTTTTAATCAGAAGCTTTAACAACTCTTCTGGCTAGTTAGAAAGCTAAATTATTGAATTTACTATTTTATATATATTTTTATTTCAATCAAAATCAATTCACTGCCTTCACAACTTTCTAAAAATATTTAATTTAACTATTTAGCAGTTCGATATGCCCAGTGCTCAAAACTTGTGTGCAAAACTTGCTGCCTATTTCTGCGGGGCATGAGCAAAAAGTTCTTTATAAATTATAAATCTGCAGAGTTACTCCTCAGTTCTAGGCAACTTTTTGAAATAAATTTGAAATTAAAATTTAAAAACAATCTAGGAGCGAGGCTTAAGTTAAAGCAGCAAAAGGCAGCACTGACTCTGTACCGAAGCAATTATAGTTATTTCGATTGAAATACAGCACTGGCCCTGGCTTCATGCAGCTTCCTCTCTCTCTGCTTCCTCAACTTCCCCTCGTTCCGTGTGTAATTCCCCCAACTCGGTTATGGCTTTGTGCAATGCTATCAAAATTACACACCTTGCAGCAATAAACGAAGGGTGCTGTCCACACCAGTGCTTGAGGATGGGGTCTAACTGTAGCTCTACTGTGTAGACAATTGTACTCCGTGTACATTGTAATGCAAATTACGTATACGCTGCGTTGCAACTAGAATTGCTGGCCGCAGTATCATTTGCTTTTTAAATTTTTTGGTTAAGTTAACTCTGTGTAGGATTAGTATTGCTCTGTCGACGTGTCGACGTGTGTGTGTGTACAATCTTTGTGCAAATGTTTAGTGCGAGATAAAACAATAGAATTTTAACTACAATAAACTTTTAAAGTTATTCGCAGCTTTGTCCCAAAAGTGGGCAGCAGTTAGTTTAGTAAATAAAGAAATGGCTGGAATATTATTTTATAAGAGTACTTTAATTAAACAAAAATTTAAACTAAAACCACTAACTGCCCCGACTTTAATAAACTGAAACCTCTTTTGAGAATGATTTCCTGGCAGGACTGTTTGTCATATTGCTCATACGCCGCTTAGTACTGGTTTGTGTGGCTAAGCTTGAAGCTTATTGGTTTAACTCTGTCAAAGATGAACAAATTGGCAAACTTAATCACCGAAACAAGTCCAGGCGAATGGCAAACGAACTTGTCTCGTTTCCTTTTGCCAGTTGCTCTTGCTGCTGCTGCTGCCTCGGATGTCCAGCTCGAAGGAAATGCAACATTTTGCAACAGGAAATGCAGTTGAGTAACTTTTAGTAGGATGCTTAAGTAGCCATTGGGTGTGGAACACCAAAAAGAGTCATAGAAAGCAGCTAGGCTATGTCAGAGTCAATTCGAGTGTCTGTTCCAGGAAGTTGTTGCATTTAAATGGAAAAACTTTAACAAAAATGTACAAAATAATAAAGACACCAGAAACAACTAAAACAACAACTAAAACGACAAACGATAGAGCTTAGTGAAAGTCCATGAAACGGAAACGGAAGCCACATACACGCTGTCATCGATGTGTTGAACTCAAATGAATTCAAAGCTTCGCTAAGAGTTAAACCATTTGAACTCCTGCCTTTTAAGCTCCACAAAAAAATATTTACAAATTTCATTGAGCTTAAATGTATATTTTTATTTATAACAAAAATGTTTACATACACTTTTTGTCGCCGTTCAAATAACTTTAAAATCTATTAAATAAGTGGCAAATAAATGTGCAAAGCTGTCAAAAACACCGTTATCGTGTGGAGCTTAATGATAAAGCAAAAACTAATTCCAATGTTTGAATAAATTATGCGAATGTTTGATAAATTTCAAACAAGTTAAAAGCCATTTAAATAGCTATTTGTGTTTAATATTATAAAGAAATTGAATATTAACATAATGGGTAATTAAGGCTGTTTTTTTATAACCATTTTCTCTCTTTAAAATTGATTAAATAGAAAGCTTACGTTAATTAATTTCATAATACATTTAAAGACATTAATTTAATTTATATATTAATCACAGTAAAGAAGATTATGTTTTATTAAAATGGAATATTTATAACACTTATTTATTTATTTGCTATTTTTTTTGAACGCGTACTCTAAAAATGAGTAGAGTGGTTAGGTTTGTCAGGAAGAAGGAAGCATTTCCAACCCCATAAAATATACATATACTTGATTAATGTCTAACCGTCTGTCTGTCCGTATAAACTCCAAGATCTCAGAGACCATAGGTACTGGAGCCATCAAATTTGAAATGAAAGTCCGTCTATAAAACAGTCAGATCCAGTTTACTTTAAATTGATGCCTCAACCCCTACAGCCCCTGCCAATCGTAAACAATTTTTGACATAACATAATAACTTAGAAACAATTAAAGTTATCCGGAGTGGAGAACTATAGCCACTTGCTTACATAAGACTAATCGGTCGAAAATAGGACAATTGTATGATGATTGTTGCTATCCTCACCAAGTTTAACTCTGATCTGGTAACTGATTCTGGTAACAGCTGCCTATACCACACATAAGAAAAATCGTTTAAAAGCTGTATTTTGTATGATAAAATGCGGACTGGAATGAGTCCTTTATAGTCAGCTCGCTCGACTGTAGCCTCTCTTACTTTAAGGTTTCTTTTTTTTGAGTGTAGCGCCAAAGAAAGTTTGTGTAACAGTTCCATGTTCGCACATGAAAATAAACTTTATAATTTTGCGGCATTTCGGAGTTTTTTCTCCTTTGTCGAGTTGCAAACGAAATATTCGCTCTGAATATTTAATTGTGCGAGTTCAGTGCATTTATCTTTTTCTCTCTGCTGCAATTCGGGTGTGCCTGAGTGTATGTGCCTGAGTGTGTGTGTGTGGTTGTTTGTGTGTGTGTTGTGGGTGACACTCGCTTCGGTTTGTGTGGTGACATTTTGTTGGCCTTTTTGGCTCGTTTCGATTTTAGAAATGGCGCTTTTAGATGTTTCTTGTTTGCACTTCTTTTGCCAGAGTTTTTGTCATTGTTCTGCTACCCACTGCATGCACAAAATTTGCACTTTTTTTTGGGTATTCATGCCAGGCACACTGCTCCCCAAACGTAGTCTATATCTCCACGAGATATGTGCTGCATGTTACTGGCGAATGCGTTTCCACGCCGAAGCTAATCTCACGTCGCTTATGCGATTTAATGCGAATTTAGACTAACTTTATGCACACAAACACTTTGGTTTAAGAAGTTGTTAGTTATGGGTAACTATGGGGAGTATTTGGGTGCTAAGAACAGTAGGAGGTGCGTTGGGAAATGCATTAGAGGCTGAGAAATGAATTAGGAACAGGAGATTTTTAATAAAAAGGAATGAAAGGCCATTTAAGTTATATATTTTTTAATTACTATGCGCACTCTATAAAAGTTAAAAATATAGATTTAAATCATAAAATTAAGCATTACTTCTTTAGTAATTAATTTTGCTTGAAATTCAGAAATCAAACTAAGAACTCATAGCTAAACAAGCTGTTTTTCAGCTCGTAAGTCACATAAATTTTATAAAATTCCTTACGTAAATCAAGTTTACCAAGCTCTACGAAATACCAAACATTTTACATCATTCACTTTAAATCTAAGCCAGTAATCCCGGTCACTAAGCTGAAACGAACTTAAGCAGAAACTTTGTGGGATTTTGAATCAATCGATTGAAACGCATTAATTTCGAGAACATTTCGTTTAAGCTTTGAACTGTTGCAGTTCAATAAACAGACTGACAGCTGTAAACAGGACGCTTCTTTGGGTTTCAGATGAAACTCGACAGAAATTCCTTAATCATGCTTATGGCACACTAACTACAGATACGAGATACAACGAGATACAACGAGATATGTAGGACATTTTATGTGCTCATCAAATTTCACATGCTAATAAGCAACTGCAGCGTCGACTGCAACAAGCATTGTAAATGTCATCGCATTTCAGCAATCTCATTTGTAATCACCCGCTCTCCTCCTACCTACGCCTCTGTTTCCATGCCTTTCCTCCACTCCTCTACCCACTCCCCTCCACACACACACACCATGACAACCGAAGTGCATTATCGCATGTGAAATACATTTCGGCTCACAAACTGCCAACTAATCAACATAATTTTACTGGTTTACTGGTTTTTTGACTAAAAGTTAATTTATGTGCCGAGTGGTTAGACCGCATTGCTCGCTCTTGTTGTATACATTTATTTAGTACCAGTTGCAATAAACTAATTAAATTCGCACAATGTATCAAGCCTTGGCTTGATGAGTTTTTTAAAGTTGGCTCAACGCTTAAATAATTTACATATATTTCAACAGCTATTGAAATGCAAATTATTTAACTGCAGGCTACAAAAATTATAAACAGCCAATTAAATGAGTTCCAACTTAAGTTCATTTAAACGTTTGACTGAAACTGAAATTAAATTGCACAAAAAGTTTAAATGTTTTTCAGCACATCATTTTCGTCTTATTAATTTGACAAACAGCAGGCAAAACTGAGTCATTAATTTAAGTCTCCAATATTAAATGAACATACAACAAAGCCAGCAAATTAAACACAAACGAGCTCACTCGACAATGAAATACCCAATGAAATAAAGGCTGCTTTGTCCTAAACTTTTATTAAATAATTTTGTAGCTAACTTTCGTTGCTTAACTTGCTTTTTATTAGATAAAACTATATGGATTCAAATTTCATGCACCAAATTAATTAACTTCAAATGGTTTTAGCCACCATTAATTTAATTACTAAGCCAACTAATTCAGTGACTTAGAAATCTCAAAGTTACACACATTTACTTGTGTCTAAATTCCCTGTCTCGTACTTGTCTACAGCTGGATTTGCCAAAGGGCCAAAAGGCAAATGGCTCAAAAGATGTCATAATTAATCACCTTAGAGCAATTGACCGCAACATTTATGGACATGGTCAAAAGCAAGCTCCAAGCAAAGTTTCCCCCTAGAAACAAAAAAAGAAAGCAGTTTAAGCTGGTAACTTGTATAATAATATAACGAGTGTGACTTCTGAGGAAGGTGCAAGTTGCTTG
Organism: Drosophila dunni; assembly: GCA_018152125.1. Taxonomy (NCBI): domain Eukaryota; kingdom Metazoa; phylum Arthropoda; class Insecta; order Diptera; family Drosophilidae; genus Drosophila; species Drosophila dunni. Next base: position 684,425 of record JAECXC010004138.1, on the reverse strand, counting down.
AGGCAACACAGCTGTTGCACACATAAAGCAATAAGCTCCATAATTGATTTATATCAAACTTAATCAAGCTGCAACGTAAGAGTCGAGCAACTTAATCCAAGTGCAGCCAAGAGCCATGTGTTTCAAACATTAATTGAGTGTAATTAATTGCACTATTTTATGTAACACTCCTCACAACACTTGCGTGTATTTTGACTTACAACTGAGTGCGATAAGCTCACAAATTAATTAAAAGTATTATTATAAGCTTTTATTAACTACGGGGAATAAATAATTATTAAAGTTCGCTGTTCTTCACTAATATATAACTTTAGTAATATATTTATAATATTGGTATAAAAAATTGATTAATCATTTTCCTTATATTCAATTTTTACATTTTAAATTTTTATTTAAATTTAGGGACTTAAATGAGTAAATTATTCAAAACCCAGCACTTTAAACTTGTTTTTCTACAAGGACGCTTCTTTGGCCCATCACAGTTGACAGCTTTACTCAGTTTTACCGTTTTTATTAGCCATTTGTTGAGTCCTCAAGCGCATAGTTGTTGTAAATGAATGTAATCCCGTAGAACAAATGAAAAGTTGAAGCTAATTGGAAGCCACAAGATGTTCCGCTAGAACAATTTGTTGTGTGCAAAACATTTTCATTGGCCTTGCTTTCATTTTGCGGCTAAAGTAAACTTTCTCTCGAAAATTCATTTAATGAGTCCAGTTCCTTAGTTAGCTTTTACCACCACGTTGCCCAAAGCCATCGCTTTAGATAGTCTTTGTCATGCACACTCAAAGAACAAACCATTATTGAAAATTGTGTACTGTCAAAAATACTTGTAACGGTTTATCCAAGTGGTTTTGATGAAACCTTTCAATTTAAAATTTTTTATATTAAAAATAAAATGTTAATGAAAGTAATAGCCTTTTTTTCCATATTTATTTTATATAACACTCTTACTAAAGTTTGTAATTAAAATACTTTTCAAGACTATTCCAAATATTTCATACCATTTAAATTTAATTTAACTTCAGAGAAGCCTAACAGGCACTTCTCGCATGCGATTTATTGCTTAGTAAATTCACAGCGGTGCTTGCCTCGACTGCTGTTAACAAAAGTCGCTAGAAATTTAACAGACTGTTAAGAGAACTGTAATACTTAACAGCCTAGCCAAATATTCTTTACTACCAAGCATATGATAACATAACTGTCTATTGTATGTAAATGCATTGCCAACACTACCAATATTAAATAGGGCGACCGACCTGGTTTTTAAATTAATATGTCAACGATTAGCAAATAAAAAATAATAAACAGACACACAAATGGTTGCTGCACAAAAATTACCGGGTAACAGACAGAAGTCGCAGCCAACCGCAGCAGCAAAAGAGCGTCAGCAGCAGAGAGCACTGCATAAACACTGAGAGAGTGGGAAAGAGAGTGAGAGTGAGAGTGACTGCTGTGAGCGGCGCTTAACAGAGCGCTGTTAAACTTACAGCCGCTCTGCTATAAAAATAAATGTGCGCGCCCAAAAGTATGCTGTCGTTTTTTCATTGCTTCTGTCTTTGTCTGCTGACCTCGCAGTAACTTAAATTGTTCGCCGCGATATTTGGCAAATAAATTTGAAGCTGTCGAGTTAAGCGCCGTCTTACTTTTATGAGCCACTGTTGAAAGTCGGCGCAATTGGCAAATGCGCCAAAGTAAGTGGAAAAGTGTTTTTGCTGTTTAAAGTCGGCTCAGTCCATTCGAACGAGGTGTTAAATCTTTTTACGCTCGTTCAACACTTGCCAATGCCAAAAAGCGGCTAAAATGCTTTACCTTTACGTTTACCTTTACCGTTACCGTTGCCGTTAGCAGCCATTGTCAGACGCCCATTGACTGTCAGTCAATTTGCGAATTACTATTTCACCTGCCTAAGGGTCATTTCCAAAGCTTTCGAGCTGTACCTTTTTCCCGTTTTATCCCACTGAACTTCAAATGAAAAGCTCATTGTGTGTTTCAATAAGAATAAAAGGTTAACTCTATAATAAGTCGCTGCTCAAATACCCTGTTTCTTTTTACTATCGTTTCTACTGTCTAACTCATAATTGTATTTAAATTTGTTCAAGTTACATATTGGTTGACAAAGCAGGACAACTTACCCCATAATAATCGCAGGGAAAAAGGTCAATGCGCTTAGCAAAGTAGAATCAATCATGAAGCCTGGACAAGACCTCGTGTAGGACTTGTAAACACAAGTGGGTCCAAGGCGGGCACATCGGGCAGCAGGAGAGCTAAAAATAAATAGCAAATTATATAGAATTGCCTCAGGCCAACGGCATCATCGTTCGCTGCTGAATTGAAAAGTTTAATTTATTCTGCTGAATTGCAAACAACTTTTCGACACAAACCGGAGGTAAAAACACACACAAATATACAAAAAATAAAAAGGAAAAAGAAAATATTTAGCTCAGAGTAAAATGAGGCATTATTCACTTAGAGTTTTTAATCTGCACTTATTTTGCATGCTTTATATTTTAAGTACTCAGCCCCCAAAGCGTCAATTTTACACTTATTAGTTTGATATGAACAAATAAGTGCAATTTGTCCAAGACTTGAAATGTTTTTGATGCCAGTCTGCACAGCTGGTAGAATATTTCATAGACTTTACAAAACGTATTAAACAAGGGGAATTGGCTGGACCAAAAAAGCAGAATTTCTAAACGGACTTTAACGGAAATATTTGATGATTTTATCAAAGCTGTCAGGCAGAGTTATTTTCTTTTTATCCCCAGCAGACAGTTAGTTTTCCTGCAAGGATTACACAAAATTCAGCTTTGGGTAGGGAAATCCGTTGAGAGAAGCGAAGAGGAAAAGGAATTTTCTAAGCTTTAATAGGCATTAAGTAGTGCTCGGAGTTTCATTGTGTAAGCAACACTTTGATGTAAGTATTTAAAAGAAAGTTTGTTGATTGAAGAATCAGTTAACAATTAAACACTCAAGTGTAATGATTTCCCACACGGACTCTAAAACAATTACAAAATGAATTTGGTTGCAAATGCGAGAAGTATTTCTGACCTCAATTCTGGCTGACAATTAGAGCACGTGTATCTTTGCCAGCTTCCATTAATCCAATTATGCAGAGTTAAGCTGTGCAAGTGTGTGTGTGTGTTTTCTGCGCTCATCGTTTTTATTAGCACACATTTTTCATTGCATACTTTTGGGCTAATGGGCAGAACTTTTCGTGGGGGGCAGGCAGTGATATTTTTCTGCGATTTCACTTGCTAATTGCATTTCCACAACGCGGTTTGTTTGTCAGCGTGTCGCCTCAAAGTATGCAAAAGTTATTTAAAGCAACGATCCCCGCACACGCTTTACAACACTGCCTTTGCTTGGGGTCCACAATTTTGGGGTGTGCTGGGTGTTGACACACTTTGGTGTGTGTTGTGTTTTTTTTTTTTTTGGTTTGGTTTGGTTTGGTTTGGTTCGGTTTTTTCTGCTTTTATTTGGCCTGCAGGTTGCTCTTTTCGCCTGAGAGACTCGACGAAGTACTCGAGAGTCTCGGCAAGCATTTACGCTAGACTGGCTGGAGAGTATCGCCTTTAAGCACACAAACACACACACATGAGGGGTATTCCGGCAACAAAAACAACTGCAATTCTGTAAGGGTCTCAAACTAGCATTGACTTTAAGTGTAGTAATTTCTTAAATCAAATTTCGATTTGAATTTTTCGCTAAATTTAACAAAAATCGGGGAAAAATCATTTAATTTAACAAAAATGTGTTGCATTTGGTTTTGGGAACCTGTTCAGCGTTACATGTGTTGCTTGTGGAATTCCCTTAACGGCCACTAGGGGGCGCTGCTGTGCCAGAAACAATCAGGCAACTGTCGGACGAGTTGTTTGCTTGTTTTTTATGGTCCTACTTAATTGGCGCCCAATGTTACCACGCCCCGCTGCCCAGTTCGATATGTTTTGGCCAATGCCACGCCCCCAGAGCTACAACGCTGCGAGTGAGAGAATTGTCATCAAGGTCATCAATTGGCTGATGGGCCTGGCTAAAAGTGTGAGCTCAGGTCAGGGCCACTTTGTCCAGTTAGCCAAGTTAATAAATATAAATGTTGCTGGCCATTAGATGCCATAGTAGGGGACACACATATGTCCTCAAGCCAATGTCCTGTCATTGGCAGCTGTCGTTGCAGTTTCTCGTTTGTTTTCAGCTGATTGATGTTCCACTCAAAACTTGGGGTATTCTAAGTAGCTCAACTTCTATTTTTATAGCTCTCACTTCTTGCTTAATATCATATATCAATCGATTGATTTCCCCTCCAATCTTCTTACTTAACTTGGCCATAAAACTGCAATTCATTTGTCGCATTACGAGTGTGTTTCGTTATAAAAAAGTAAGCGAAGAATTCCCGAGTGGTCAGTGTTTCTGCTTTGTTGTGCATACCCTGTAGTTGGGAGTGCACAGCGAGGGGGTAGAGTGGGCTAAGCTTATCAGAATGTAAGTTATTTGTTTGAATTGCCTTTTTTATATACCCTGTAATATTTTACAACAGTTGTAGTAGTTAAACAGCATGTAGCTTCATTGTTCCCAGTGTTATTCTCTAGCGATAAGAACGATTTTAACTAGCAGCTTCTGTGTCAGCGTTTCTTAAAGCTTCTGCAGTATACCCTGTAAACGCGGGTTTAAAGAGGGTATGCCCATGCTTTACTTTCAGTCTGCTATAGTTTATGCAGAGTCTTCAGTGAGTTTAAGTTATATATTTTATTACTGCTAGACATACGCTACTATAACTATTAGAAAATCTTTTTTTCGTACTTTTTTTAGCTATACTTAATTATGTTAATTAATTTATATATCATAATACTCCCCACTACCTTCACCATCAATTTAGACCCTTTAGTATTACTACTACAGGGTATTTAAGAGTCTCGTGTACATGCAAGTTTTGCACTGTGTTTAACGGGTGTTTTAGTGTTTGGCCATAAAGTTTCGTCTTTAAGTGGCCATCATGTCGTGCCATCGACGAGGCACTTTTCATGAAAATGGAAAACTGGGTGGAAAATTGAACAAGTGTCTAACATTTTATGACGGCTCAAAAGCAGATAGCATTATGCGAAAGCCTAAATAGGAAGGGGATCGAAATGGAGATGGGGATTGTTAAAATACGAGTTCATCAATTGGATGGCCAAATAACATTAAAATATGTTAACTGAACTTTTAACATAAACTTGAGTTAAGCAAAGAATTTACTGGTCTAATCCTAAATTAAACTGATTTAAATATTTTAATCCCAAGTTAAAGGAATTAGCAGAGAAACAGCGAAAATTAGAGAAATCGGACGACAGGCGACATTATTTGCGATTCCTTGCTGACTTTTCGCATTCTGCGAAAACAAAAGCAGAGCATAGAAAAATGGTTGGAAAAGGAAAGCGGAAAACGGAAACAGAAAATGTGAAAAGCCAAGTTTGATGTGCATTGTAGTCAGAGGCGCCAAAGCAAGATAAATGGCGCAGAAGTAAACACACTCGGTGTGAAAACTCAAACTGAAACAGTAGCTGAAACTGAGCCAGGGAATGAATCTGGGTAACTGGGTAAGCTACAATGGCACGGTCGAAGCAGGCTAAACAATAGCCCACAATGTGGCCAGCAGAACAAGTGGGGGAAGGAGTAAAAAAATAGAGAGTGATACTGAGAGAGAGAGTGGAAATCTGAGGTGGATATCTGCAGCTGTTGCTGATGTCGTTGTGGTTGCCAAATAAGACACAGCTACACCTCTAGTCAGCCCTGCCCCTCCCCTCCTCCCCTCTCCCTTCACCACGCCCTCTGCTATTATCCTTCTATCCTCTGCGCCTTCGTCTTCAGTTTATTGCTCGCTGCTTTGTGCGCCAGATTAATTTATTTTATCGCATATTTCACTGACAAATTACGCAGTTTTTTGCACGCGCCGCTGCCTCTGCCAATCTCCACCTCAGGCCCCTCTCCCTCCCACTGTCACTCTCCCTTTTCTTTTGCCTGGCCTCTCACCCACATTGTCTGGAGGTCCCCTGAAAATTCCGTTTTGGTTCATAAACTAAACGAATCGAGAGCATAAATTGTTTGTTGTTTGATTGGAATTATGTTTCCAACTTGATTTTTGACTCGAAGAAGCTCAACTTTCCGTAAATTAGTTTTTTTGTAAAGAAAAGTTTATTTTTTTTAGCGATTTTTGAGCTTGATTAACAAAAAATGTTTTGAAATTTCATTGGGAAAGTTGATTAAAAATATCAAGAGGTACCACAAAAAGCAAAACTAATCTGCCAAATCAAAGAAACTTCTTATTATTTTGCATCTTTTATTGAGCTACAAATAATTTATAAGTTAGTACAAAAACTTTGCTAAATTTTTCACTAAACTAAACACTTAACTATTCTCAACTGCCTAAAGTTAAGTTTTAAAGTATTCGCAGATTAAAACGCAGCTAATAGAATTTCTTTCTGCTATTCCACCATTTGAAATCCCATTGCGCATTTCATCGGTTGAGCTCAATCAATTTTTGGCAGCAGACACAAAAAAAGAAGAGAAGAAAAAAAGAAGAGAAGAAAAATAGAAATAAATAAAGAAAAGTTTTATTCGAAGCGAATCGTTCAATCTTTCCGCTATTCAAGTGAATTGAACACTATGCCAGGTTACAGACAAACAAAATCGACTCGAAGGACAAGTAAATTGTTTATCCTTGGCACAGACACCCACACACTTACACACACTCCCACACACAGACACCTACTCACATGTGAGTGTACTCGTGGGGGAAAAGAGCTGAGATCATTGCCACTTTGTCAGCTCGGTTGCTGATCGGCAATCAGCTCAACCCTTTGGAGAACAACTTTGTGAGCAAATCCAACTTCAAATCCCCCTTTTAATTAGATTAAAGCCCAAGTGGCAAACACAAACACACAAAAATACACACACACACCGAAGACGATGTTAAAATTAAAAATTTGTAAATCTTTGCCAAAACCTAGAGAAGGAACTAGAGGGAAAAGTAGGAGTCGACTGAAGAAGACCTCGCACTTTTTAAGGAGTTTGCTTAATGATTCATTTTTGTGGACAAGAGTAGCCCCATCTTAATCAAATTTGGACTGAATTAATTATATATGATCCTATATATAATACATAACATAAACAGTGAACACCCCTCTAGTCTGTCTGAGTACAGGGTTTTAGCGAAGTGTCTAACAGATGCTTCTCAGACCCTTGTTACCAAGCATACATGAGGTCAGACACACCTCATGCTCCCTTTTTCCACAAACCCTACATACCCCTCTACTCGCACAGAGTACAGGGTGTTAAGAAAGGGGTTTACAGGTGCTTTGCAGACCTTTCTTATCACTCTGTCGCTGTCAATTACACAAATAGCTCTTAAGGGCTCGTCCATCCCAATGCAATAGTCAAAAGTTAATCAAATCAATGTTTGCCCGTCTTATCTTAGATACGTGTCTATTTGTTATTTGTCAATCACTAAGCTACTTCATGTGTGTCAATATGGGCCAGGTGCCATCTGCCATTTGCCATCTACTCTGTGTGTTGCCGTGTATCAGGTGCCAGCTGCAACCTTTTTCTGTACTCTTTTCAGGGCTCTTCTAGGCATCTCCGAGTACTTTGTTCTTACACTTGACTGGTCACATTTGCCAACTCAAACCCTCGAGAGATCTCACTCTCTCTTCCTGTCAGCTTGTCCAACTGTCTCTCAGTCTCTTCTTCATTCCCCATTCTCTGTCTCTCACTCTCTGTCTGTCTGTCTTTCCGGCTGTGTTTGAGCTCAGTACATGCTTCATCTAACTCGCATAACACCAATTTCAATTTGAACATAAAATCGAACTGGGACAAAGACATTGAAATCGAAATCAAAAGCGGGAACGAAAACAAGAAAGAAAACGAGAAATTGGAATGAGTCGCGAACTTGGGGAAATGGTATAAAAATAAAATATAATATTACGTATACGTACTTGTGAAATGTATGTGGAAAGAGACACAAACATGAAAAGCAACTTTGTAGTTTTGCGCTAAAATCTATTAAATGTGTTCGTTGACTTTGAAAAAGAAAGGATTGGAGAAGGAGAAGGGAACTAGAGTAAGAGATAGAAATGTTCGTTATAAATAGAAGCAGAGAAAATGAAGGTCAAAAGTATTTAGCTTATAAGTTGAAAGAAATTTATATGAGACAAAGGGAACAAGAGGAGACTGAAGAAAAGATTTACACAATTTTCGGAAATACAGTACGGAATTTTTCTGCAATTAAAAGAAGTGGTAAAAGAAGAGAAGTTAAAGCTATAAAGCAAAATAAAATAAGCAATGAGTGGATAGTACAAAAAATAAAATACTTGGAAATCAAAAAAAATCAGAGAAAATTTTGAAGAATAGAAAAATAACAGAGGTAAAAAACTTGTGACCTTGGAAGTCTCCCATCCTATCAGAAAAACATCAAATAAAATATATAAAGATTAGCAAAAAGTCAAGTGAAAGTTTAGCGCATAAAGCTTCAGTCTATGAATTACCAATTGAGCAACTAAATCAACCAGTAAATACACCCACAAGAACAGTAAATGCAACTTAAAAATTCAAAGCAGACAACGGTGGGCGTGGCCAAACAACCCAGAGGCTGTCAATTTGTTAAGACGCCTCGTGGCCGAGTGAAAGTGAAGTCATTAATTGTCGTTCGTCCTGTGGTGCCTCAAGTTTGACCGGAAATGTAATGGGAGGTGCCAGAGGGAGCAAGTGAGCAGCAAGTGCTTATATCGAACTGAAGCTAGACTGAGACTTTCTATTCCATTTAATTGTTTTGACGATGCGCGTGTTTTGCATGCAAAGACAGGAAGTTCGAGGGGGTGTGGTTGGGGTAGAAGTTCAGGTAATAGGAGCGGAGACTGGCTCTAAGCCGTAATGTCAATTTGGCATTGTATGCACGTAGGAGAGCTCGATTCAGCGACCTGGTTTTAATTAGCCTGTGCCCAGGATACCCGCAGCTCATGCACTTAATTAACCTGGTCGAGGTCCCGATCGGAGTCTGATTCGACTCTGCTATTAGCTGGTATATTATTCAAGCCTTCGAGGGGCGTGCCATCATTTCAGTTTCCAGCTAATGGATATGGGCACAGAGCGCGAACATGGGCAAGGAATTAAGAGCTAGCGATGGCTGTGTCGGTGGTGCAATTAGAGTTAGAATTTCAAATTTTATTCACCTCAAGAACTATAAATTGAATGGCATAAAGCTTTAAAAAGTTTCAAAAAAGTTGCTAAAATATACAAACAGTAGTAAAAGTAGAAAAAAAGGTAAATTTTGTAAAAAAGTAGTAATAAAATATGTAAATAGTAGTAAATTTTTTTAAAAAGTTATAAATAAAATACTTTTAAAATATAATAAATAATATAAATAAAGAATTTCTATGAAAAAGAAGCTGATAGAATGTCGCATGTAAAATATATAAATAGTAGCTGATTTTTTAAATAGTAGTGATAGATACTTCGTTCGATCTTTCCTCTTTCTGTGCCAATATTTCCAACGATAGTTTACCGATAACATTCCCTATACTGACTATCCCTAGCGTGAGGCATGTGCAATGTTGCCACATCGCTGGAAAGTGACGCACCAAAAACTACGCATAACTAAATGCTGCTGGCATGCATGAGCTAATGGGAAAAAGCCAAACGAATTGTAATTGTGTTGAAAGCGTTGCCACCAACTGCAGCACTACAATGAAGAAGAAGAAGGTGGAGAAGCAGTGAGAGAAGAAAAGTTGGAAAGGGGTCAAGGGGTTCAAGGGGGTCGACTGTGCTTGACCTCCGGCGATGGTGCCTTCAATACGTGCCAACAGTTGTCGTTTACCAGCCTGAATTTACTCAAGTCCCCTTTTCCCCTCTTCCCAACGCTTTTCCAAACCGTTTTTTCGGGCTTTGAGGCATCTGGTGAGCAGGCTTTTTTTATTGTTGGCAACACGCCTCCGCCCCTCATCACAATTTGCCGCATGCCACATCCCATACAGCCCCATTGCGGCACAAACGCGCGGGCAATGAAAAAAAAAAGCAAACGGTTGCATGCAAAGCTGCGTGAAAAATTAGCGTCATTGCCGTTTGCTGTTCACGGGAGCATTCGCAACGACAGCTGCGGCTCTTGTTTTTTACGGCAGTTTCTGCACATCCATTTTTATACCCTGTAGAGGGGTAGAATACATGTGGGACAAGTGTGACATGTAGTGACTTCTTCCAAACTGTCATTTAAGCACACATTCAAAAACTACTACAGAAAGTATCTGTAAGACACATGGAGCTAATGAGATTAGTAAGCACATAAGTTTTATAATAATTTTAAGCTTATTAGGAACGATCAAATAATTTTTAAACACATCTCGTTGAATTGTTTTAAGATGCAAATATTAAATGTATTTAAAATGTTTGTAATTTATATTTTAAATAACTCGAAAAAATTTAAACAAAGAAATTACTGAAATTATTTTACTAGTTTTAACACACTAATAAATTGTTGGCTACAGTCAACAAGTAAGTAATAAATTGTATGTAATAAATGAATTTATATATTTTTTCAATCAAACAAAATTCTTTGAATTCTGTTAAATTAAACACCTGAGCATTATGAATTGCTTTCAAATTGCTTTAAAATATTTTGACCAATTTCCAAGGTATGCCAATGTCTATTGGCATTCAAACTAATCGCTTACGGTAGTGCCTTTGTTCTTGCTGCATTTTTTCAGGTGGCAGGCAAAAAGCTTCGCAGGTTTTTGTAAATTTTGTCGTTGTTGTTGTTGTTGTTTGTGCTGCACATTTCGTGGCTTTTGCGTGCCGACACATGTATGTGGGTGGCTTTGGGGGAAACTACAAAAATGCATTGAGTTTTATTATTTAAAAGCATTGGAAATCAAGACGAATGTTAAAGTTCGATTAAGGCGTGATACGGCAAACAAGAGTGATACTGCATAAAATACGATATATTTATTGTAGATTTATTTATACATTTATTTTTTGGGTTGCACAGATTACAGCACCCAAACATGTTCAACCCGAAAACTTTATTTGGGAAAAATAAATTGAATAAAGTGTCAAAAGCACATCTACATTCATATTTAAAACTTATCTTATTTAAATCTTCTTCTTTCAGTTTTGGGGAAATTTCCTGTCGGACGAACCTCTTGTTTTTCCTGCACTCATATCGAAAGTTTCCGCAGTTGATTGTGAGAGCCCAACCACATTACCCACAATTCCACACTATTTCTCTGTCACATTCTGTAAATCCTGCACGTGTACGACCCAAAAAAAAAAGAAAAGGAAAACATCATCAACAGTAAAAAAAGTAAGAATGTTTTGACTTAAACTCTGTAGTACACTGAAACGCACCCGTTACTCTAAATTTCTATACCATACATTCCTCTGTTCGTATGTATATCGCACTATATACCCCTACCTCACAGTAGTACAGCAGTGAAAACAATAACAACAAAGAAATCTGCATTTATATTAGTGTGCGTTTATGTGTATTTCGTCTGTGCGTATGTCTCAAGAATTCTGTTCCACACTCGTTCCACTCTCAGCTCCATTCACTCCCCTCTAACAGTCCACATACCACTCTCTCTCTCTCTCTCTCCACTTTTATGGCGTACCTTTTTGCATACACTTGTGAATTTCGAATATTTCAACAGTAAAATCTGCCAGCACTTTTGTCTGCTTGTATTTCTCTGCTTGTTTGTGTGTATATATGTGCATGCGCGTGTGTGTGGTTTTTGCATTTGTCATCGAAAAATGTTTTACTGCCTACCCAGCAGCCAATTTGTGAAGAGACGCTCTCACTTGTTCTCTTTCACCTTACGCTCTTCGCCTTCGCCCTCGCTCACTTACCTCTCCCACGCATGCTGTCCCATTCTGCCTTGCAGTGCCGATGCTTATGTCTGACGAGAGCACAAAAAGAACGAAAACTGTAAATTTATTGTGCTCCACATGCGATTGCAGAAACGGTAAACAATTTGAAGCAAACTCATTTCTTCAGGCAAAATGAGATAGAGCGAGGTGTGCCCAAGTGTGAAAGGGACAGCAGTTAAGTTGGAACAAACGCAATTATAGTGATCATAAACGAACAGTGCAGACGAAAATTGAGTTTACGCATTGCAATTAATTAGTTGATAATTTACGAGCAACTGTTGGACTTTGAGATAACATAATCAGAATTTGGCGCGTGTCACAACCGTGAAAAAATCGAGAGTAATTTCGATATGTGAACGAATTAAAATACAATTAGGTAAAAGTACAAATAGTTTTGTTTAATTTATTTAATCTAAATTGAATTTTAATTGCCCAAAAAAATACATTTTATTTATTACCAAAAAAAAGCAATTTGAATTTCTATGAGTTGTAAAATTACGAGTGGATTTTATTCAAATTTTCATTATATGTGCAAGTCATAGTTCACTTGAAGTCGCTGCAAGCCAAGCAATTAAAAATTCTCAGCACTTGCAAGTAATTAAGAAAGTTTTTGCTACTTGTGTAACTTTTAACAACCAACAAGTCAACCGCACACTAAATCACGCATACACACAGACACTCGCACACATCGAGTCAAGAAGTATCTACAATATTTCTGTCCGTCTGCCATGCCAGAAAAATACTTAGAAAGTACTCACACATCATCTATCGCATCTCTCGCATCATTCACATCTCAGTCAGGCATAAAATTCTAATGATAACATGGAATCGTCTCTGTCGTTCAGCTGTAAAATGAGTTCGCATACCTGGCAGTAGTAGCAGCAGCATCAGCAACAGCTCATCATCCAGCAACAGCATTGCAAAAGCAGCTGCTAATAAAATATCAGCTCAAAATCGATGTCATTCCCCCCTAAACCCCATCCCTATCATCTAGTTTCCCCACTCCAAGCTATGCACTCCTTTGGACAGCTTTACCACTGTGATACATAATCGTTTCATAGCTTTCCATTTCACTTGGCAAAAGTAAGTCTCCATCTCGCTTACTCACACGTTTCACACACACACATACACATAAATTACTCATACGCAGTGGATGCAGCTCTAATATGGATGGCTTCTACTGCTTCGCATACTTCGTGGTACGTTGTCATAATCGCGCTGCGTTTTTCAATTGCAACACCAACAAATGAGGTCTCTTGATTCTGTCAAGCATTTTTAGCATTTGTACTTTATTTAAAAAATCTTTCGACTACTTAAAAAACGTTTGAAGTGACAAATAAAATTAGTTGATAAATTATTCCTTTGCTTTTATTACTTTTCAGAGGGTATTGCATTTTCTAACTGTCATTTTTTTTCTGCACCTGTGGCTGAAAATAATGCAAAGTTTGCTGTCGTGCGTCGCATTTGAATCTGCCACCGTAAGCGTTGCATGTCAACCCATGGGCGTGGTCGTAACACATTTCGTGACTCTGGTTCTGGATTCTCACAACGCAGAACATTTGAAAATCATTTCTTGATTGACACGGATTCAAGAACAATTTCAATATATCGATGGCCTTTCAAAACGGATTTTGTGGTTACAGAAAACAAATTAGTAAAGAGTTTTTAAAAGTGTTGGGTAGCAACACCACTCAAAATGACACCAGAGTCATTGCCTGACTGTAAAGTCAAGTGTTCAAGAAATCTAAACGAGAAATGCGCATAATTGCCAGCAAAGCATAAGCACAAAATTTGCATTTGAAAATTTCGTAATGTAAGTTTTTTGATGGCAAAACATGCAAAACGATTCAAGCAGAAATGAAATAGCTCGAAAGAAAGTGTAAAAAACTTTTTAGCTGAATCAAATTAAGCACAAAAAGTCGGAGCAACTAAAACTGCATGACATTTTTAATTATCTAGAACAAGCGCACTTAGCACACTATACACGGACACGTTTACAAGAACATGGGTACAGTGGGATGCAAAGTTTACTTTTGCAGCATATACAATTAATCTAAAAATAATTAAAAAATTTACTTGAAAAGTCTAGAAAACTTAAGAGTTATACAATGTAGTATATTTTCAAAGAAAAATTGTATTTAATAAAATAAACTAGATAAAGTTATGTTTTAGTAAAATACAGGTAAGTCATTGGGAGATTATTATATCATAACTTTTTTCTATTAAGATACAATTAATAGATAATTATCTATTTTACAAATGTCACTACTTCTTCCCACTGTGCACAGTGCGTTCAGTACGCGCGCACTTGCAAATGAGTTGCTCATATACACACACAAAAAATCGTTGCATACTTTTGTGGGCTGCTGGGCATTTAAATGAAAATTTTGCTGCTAACTGCATGTGTAGAAGCAAGTCGAGTGAAAAACACGTTCACACATAAACACGGACACACACGCACACGCCTCTACAACAAAGTGGGAGAGCAAGAATGAAGCAGACTTGCTAAGAATGCGAAAAACGCATTGAAAGCAGATAACATGAATTTTGCTTGTGCTTAACTGTCTAAGGTTTAATTAAATATTTTGAAAGATTGCATTACATGTTTTTATTCATTGTGGTAATTTAATTTTTAATTAAAAAACTTTAAAAACGCACATGCCATAATGAATAAGCGACCTTAATCAGCTATAATGTCTGGCTAAAAAAGGGAACAAACCTCCCACATCAATCCTTTTAAGCGTCCAATGGGCGTTAAAAGCGTATAAAAATACATGATTTTTTATGGCGAATTTCGATGCTGGCTGTTCGCTCGTTTGTGTGCTCACTGTCGACACATTTATAAAAATATTTCACATAAAAAATGCTGTGCAAAAGGGAGCAATAATTGACTTGGTAAGGCAACTATTAAATACATGGCCCGACTGGCAGATAAAAATATTTTAATTATTAATTCCTTTCAAGGAATCATACGCATGAGTTGCGAGAAACAGTTCTGTATGGACTTTAATATCAGAAAAAGATGTTGTAAAGGCTTTCCTGTAGTCCAGTTGTAGCTTCAATTGTATCTTTTTCCATTTATTTTCCAACACAAAATAAGTTTAAAATACTTTAATAATAACTTCATTTTCTCTCTTTAAAAGCCACTCAAATATTTGTTGTATCATTTTCAAGTACACATAGACTTAATGAGTTCTCTGTCAAATGATTAAATAATTTAATTATTTAAAAATGACGCATTTCTTTGTATATGCATCCAGTTATAAGCTATGAAATTAATTAAAATATTATGAGCAGAAAGCCAAGTGAATGGAAGCTTTTGCATAATAGTTTAATTAACACTCTGTTGGCTTATTTGCACAACACTTGAGCGTAGAATTTAGAATAGTTGAATTTAAGCACTTTGCTTAAATATCTTAAGCACTTGGCAAAGCTACCAAAATGCCAAAAAGCCAAAAACTTTTCAACACAAAATTCTAAGCGAATATTTGTGCAGCACTTTAAGGTGTGCCCGAGAGAATGTTGAGCTCTGAAAACTTTTACTTGAAATGCACAAAAAGGAGACATATTTTATATATATGTAAAACATAACGTAAGATACGATATCTAACTTTTTTTTTTTTTAGCTTCAAAACACAACCTAAAAGAAAACTTGCCATTTTTGTCTGTTTTTCTGGTGTCATCGTCAAGAAGCAACATTCAAAGTGACTTATCGGGGATATCCGGATATATGAAGGCATGTGAGCACATAACGAGTGTAACTCACTTACAGATACCCTGTAGTTAGTAAGGCTGCCCACTCAATTCATTTTATATTGAATTAAATACCTAAGTACTTCAAACACTCATTTTCTATGCTACGTTTTCTATATTTACCTAGGATTCAGATCAAACAAACTTCCAAACGTTTTTCCGTCTGTCAATAAATTTTATTTTTATCTGTTTGTACCGTTTTTGTATAGACTTGCGCCTCCTCCGCTTTGACAGTTGACAAATCAATAAATAAATTCCAAGCTTATTCCCAC
Organism: Drosophila dunni; assembly: GCA_018152125.1. Taxonomy (NCBI): domain Eukaryota; kingdom Metazoa; phylum Arthropoda; class Insecta; order Diptera; family Drosophilidae; genus Drosophila; species Drosophila dunni. The sequence continues at coordinate 668,517 of JAECXC010004138.1, read as the reverse complement.
GTAACTGAACACAACAAACAAACAAATTTTGCAAAGGAAAGGAACAACAGGGGGCGCTTTAGTGCCTTAATAAAAAGTAACTTAATGCCCTTAAAAAACTTCATTTGGTCTGAGAAAATATATGGAGCCAGTATTGTTATACTCTTTAATTATTACAATAGCAGCTAAAACCATTAAAGTCTTTCCATAATTTACTTGTTAACAAAACATTTAACACACTTTATAGACTCTTCTCTGAGACCAATTTTAGCGCAACAAGTACTAATAAATATACGTTTAAATACTCATTTCTTTTATAACTGATTTTTATCACATGTTTGGCGCTTGCTGTCTCCGATCTGCAGTATATACCCCATTACTTCTAATACCCTACTCAAAGTTACTTCGCTTACTGTGCGGGGTATTAAAAATAAGGACATGACAGCTCCGCAACAGAAACACAATGCAAATGTTGTCGTTGATAACTTTATCAACATCAAATTTTGCATACATCAAGAAGCACAAGACAGAGCAAGTTACGCCCCGACCTTTGACCCCCGCCCCTCTATAACGAAAATGCGCAAATAATAAAGCATACTTATTTTATTAGATCAAGCATGGAATGTAGATGATGGGAGGGCACGGAGGCGTAGTGATTGGAGTATCGAGACATCTTTTGGTAAGTAACTGCTACTTATGCATATACTCGATACTTCTCGTATATCCTTGTCGATCCTTGGCTGGGCTCTCTGTTTAGTTGGCGTTCGTGTTAATGCTAATGTTTGTTGACATGGAAAAGCCTAAAGTTATTGTTTGCAACACCATTGTCTGACCTCGACCTGACCCTGCCTTGTGGTCCTAACGCCCGGCCAAAAAAGGCTACATAATTTGCCTCGTTGCCCGAGCTGGCCTAATAAACGGCTCAAGTGCTGGCCTGGAATTAATGCGCTATCTCCTGCCGCCAGTTCCATCCGTTCCATACCGTTTCCCTACCCTTGTGGCCAACTGTCACTGCCTGTTGTTTGTTTATGTATTTATCATCGCCCAAAAGTTACAATCGCCGGACATGAAATGGCCATGACAGTGTGTGTGAGAGTGTTCGAGTGTGTGTGTGTGTGTGCAGTGCCTGTGTATCCTTTAGATTTGAGTGCTGTAACAAGTACGCTTGTACTTGCTGCTGACGGAAATCAACGCACAGCTTAAACGGTAGCAGCTAAAAGGCTGAAACTTGTAGGAAATTAGGGCGAAATCAGCGGGAATTTTTGTGGGTAACCACTTTTAAAATTTCAATAAATTGTTTTTATATTTTATAACATATATTAAAGTTTTCATCAAATCCATATAAATATTTAAAAGGCAAGTAAATTTATTTTAAAGTCTGAATTCCTTACATTTACCTGCTCCTATTCAGGTGCCGAAAATGCAATAACTATGTACATTTTAGAGGACACACATGGGAAGTGCTAACTCTTTGCATTTTGGTGTAGGGCACAATCTGACTTTACACTTCATTGGCTTAAAGGCAACTACACAAATTTTGTAGTCACTAAAGTGGAACATGGTGCATTTGATGGGCGGAAACATCGATGAGAAACATCGAGTAGTATCCACTTAAACGTATCCACTCTGATAAGTGATTGATAAGAGGCCATAATAAATTTGTTATTAGTGAGTGTCTGGCCTAAAAGCAGACCACAAATGACACAAAAACCCAAATGACCAAATGATGCGTAAACAAAAGTCTAATGCGCCTCAGGGACCCAGAACTAAGAATAGAATGGCCTAATCTTAATATATTGAACAAATAGATTTGTTTTCTCCTATTTGTCTATGAATGGCGAATGATTCGTGGAAATGCTATGAAGTGTTTCATTCATTCAGATTTGATTAGATCTGACAATGAGCAAACGAAAATCGAGACGTGTTTTGTCGCCCAAAGAAATGCACGGAAATGAAAATAGGGAAAATAGCGGGAAATGTACAAGTGAAAATTGTCAGCAAATAGTTGACGGCTGATTAGCCTGCCATGGACTGCTCTGGTCTTTTAGTTCTTGGCGCTGTTCCAGCTCCAAGCCATGGCCAACTAGCAATTGAACACAAATTACATGGCCAAAATACACACACACAGAGACACACTCACAGCGTGGAACCGCAGGACGGGAGTCAATTCTTAATGGATCCAATGCCAAATTTGTGGCAACATCAAATTTTCTATGCTAATTTCAATTAAAAAATTTCCATAACAATTTGCACAGTCTGCTTTTAGGCGGCTTCCCTGTCATCTGCAAGCCAGCTGATTGACGGTCGGCAATAATAAACTTTTCTTTGCCAGTTCAAGTTTCCGCAGAGAGATCAAACAAGTTGCCAGAGCTGCATACACATACATTCATATATTTTAATTTCAAAAACAACAAAATTGTTTCACAAACTGACACGCAAATGAATCAATTTAAATTTGACTTTGATGAGAAATGTGAAATGAATGTGGAATTTGCATAAAATTGAGCTGTAAATGAACTAAAGTTTCCAAGAGACGCCAACGAGTGATTTGAATATAATTTACTATGCTGCAAGAATTTCACTTGCAATTGCTTTGAATAAGTTGAGTTTTCTTTCGCTTTTACTTTAAACAAAAATTACTACTACTATTACCATAATTAACATAAATAGTAGTGAAATTTCTACTACCTTTTCTATATTTTATACTAATAGTAGTAACATTTCTACTACTATTTGCAACATTTTTACTACTATTTCTATATATTGCTAATTTGTACACAATTACATCCAATCAGCATACCAAAATATAACTTTATTTGATGTTTTTCAATGAGAACTCTGTCAAGCAGCTTACAACACATTTTAAGCTAGAAATTCCCCAAACGTACGGAAATTCAAGACTTTCTCAGAAACAGAACACCTTCTTAAGCCCTTCCCTGCTAACTTATTATTTCCATGTTTAATTAATTGCAAACTTTGCGGCTCGTGTCGTGTTCTTAGCCACAAGTCTCATACAAATGTGGCATGCAGCTCGAATGGCAAATAATAAATATTTATTCAGTGTGGCCGACTGATGTTTGCGCAGTGAATAAATACAATAAAACACAACGGATATTGTGTACTGTAGTATGCCATACTCGTAGTATCAATAGTGGGAGATTTCAACCGTTAAAATCCCACATTTTAGCTTTCTGCCTGTACCCCAGTGCCAGTACCCCTCAGCCCCCATCACTCCCCTCCACTTCACATTTCCCTGCCCTTTTATTCCGGCCTTCTTTATGTTATTATTTAAGAATTGGTCAGGCATTCAATTCGCTTTCATTTCTATTTGGTTGATGATTTGTGTGTGTGTGTGTGTGTGTGTGTGAGGGCTCTCCTCCAGTTGCCCCAGCAATGACAGTCGACTTATACACAACACTTGGTTCATTCACTCAGAGTGCTCACTGTTTCTATGACCTTTCATATATTTCAATTACAATTTCAATGAAATCGATTTCGTAATTGGCCAATTTGAGCAACTTAATGCCTGACTGATAATCAAAGCTGCCATTTAAGTCTTCTTTTTTTTCGCTTGCCCAAAGAAATTCATGGCAATTCAAGTTGGTTAATTAAACTAAAGAGTCGGTAGTTTGGTTAACTTATTTTTGGCAGTTTCTAGGCTCAGGGTCGCGGTCGTTCGTCCAAAACTAAAGTAACATAAATGTTGTAAAGAAAAATAAATTTTATTTACACCGTTGCACGCGCACAACGCGGAGTAAAAATAAAATGAAAATCAAAATAAATGGCCAACGTACATGGCCAAAAGCACTGCGCTTAAACGAATTGTCAACAAAGTGTGGGTGTGGGTGTGGGTGTGGCTTATTGCTGAAGAATTTAAAGCAGCAGTTACATAAAAGTGCTGACAGCTGAACACACTATATAAATATAGATGGACTGAAAAGTATATACAAAATATGTATATGAGCTTTATATATAGTTTCAGAAGCTTAAGAAATAAACTATGAAATAAGTAATTAATATAAAAATATATTTTTAGTAAAAATTTCCCTACTATTTGCACAATTTTTACCACTTTTTCTGTTCAATTCTATTCTCATTCCCTTGCTCTTTAAATTTTAAAATAATAATGTCCACTTACCTTCTTTTTAATCATATATCACTAATTTATAAATTAATGTGTGCCATTTTTTATTAATTTTTTTCTTAATCAACTTCATTTAATATTTATTTGCCTTGTTTTAGCAAATGAACCTTGACTGTGGCTAATAATGCTCTTTATGCGAATAAAATATTTAAATAAGTCCCTTTGGCAGCCGCCCATTTTGCGCACTTCAGATTCACGGCTTTCGTTTGATTTATGAGCCTTAATGAAGGTTGTTTAATTTATTTTCATTTTCAACGCGTTAATTTGCCGCACTGCCATTTAAATGTGCAGGCGTAAAAAAGTAATGCAAGTTGGGGAGGGGAAAAGAAAAACAACTGAAAGTAATGCCCTGTAAATGAAACAAATAATTCGTAATAACGACAAGTATTTGCTGTAATAAATCCAGATTTGTGGTAAATCTTAATACAACTGAGTAGTCCAGGGTATCGACAAGCCGTGCATTCAGTGGTAAACCACATGGACTTTTTTCATTAGTTTTACTTTCTTTCACTTATTACATTTTTCGACACAGTCGAAACTTTTTGGCTCGCGTAACTGGCGCCTTACTCTGTGTGCTTTTGCTAGTTATGTCTTAAGAGTTGCAGGAAGTCGCACATTTAGATACTCTGTAGGCATTGAATATTTTAGAAAACATACTTTAAGAGGTAGAAAATAAATAAATTGAACAGGTTTACATAATATTGGTAGCAAAAATATATTTTGTATAATTTAATGTTTCTTCCACTCGTTAAAAAAATACACTTTTCTTACAGGGTATTTCTTAGCACAACTTTCACACTTTAACCCCTTTTCATATATATTTTAAAAACTTTCATGTGCAATAGAAAGTTGCACTATTTTTTTTCGGTTGTGCAACTTTTCGTAGTTTACTTTCTGATTTTTAGTTTCAAAATGGGCGTTGGCTGAGCACGTCTCTAAGAATGAACGGCAGAAGTATTAGATTAAAAATCGCTAACAATATAGAAAGTGTAGCGTAAATTTCTTAAAGAAGTATCACAGCTAATTATACAAAATAAGCTCAAGACAAACTTCTTACTACTTAAATATTGAACGGCGCGTCAAAAAGTCTGTCATGATATGCAAATGAGCAAAATTATCACAAAAAGGCAGTTAAATAACTTTGCCAAGAATTCATTAAATTCTTAAAGGAGCAGCATTTGTAATTTTGCAGAAACTTATTGAATGAGTTGCTAAATTATTTGCTGATTTAAGAGGGAGAATATAAGAATTTTAAGGGCTTTACATTAGGAATAGACATGATGTCGTCTTGAAGATGAAATAGGAAAGGAAATTGAACTTAGAATGTGGAGTAAAAGTAGCTAGTGAAAGAAATTAAGAGTCTAGAGAGTCAAATGAAATAAAGGTTAATAAAGTATTAATATTTAATTTATAAAAATAATACAATATAACTAGGTAAGAAGAAAATATTTTTAAATTACAGAAAATACTCCTTAAAAGGAGAGGACAAAATGTGGTAAACAGGGCCTGTAATAATAGAAGATAGTCAAGGTCTTAGACTAAAAAAAAAAGCTTTCTTTTATATTATATATAAAAAAATGCTTAGATGTAAAAAAAGGAATTTCAAACTTTTTGAGTTTTAAAACCACCCAAAGCAAACCCCGATTTATATGTCACTTAGTTGCTTACCCACAGAAAATTCAACTTTCGTTAGTTATTTCGGAACCTTTGACGTAGCAAGTTCTATGTTTTTTCAAAAATTTTAAAGAATTTCACACAGTATCACAAAATTACAACAGTAAATCAATTTTATCAAAAATATTTCAGTACATTTTAAAGCAATAATTTTACAAAATTTTAATTTTTATCAAAGAAAACCTCTTTTAAAATACAAGTATAATGTGTTCACCGTGCGGACCGAGTAATCCCTGTGATCCTTGCTGTGGCCCCTTCGAGTGCTCACCAAAATGCTACAATGCAGCACAACTGGAGGCGCTGCCGCAATGTGCACCCCGCATACCACCCCCTTTCCCCAAGTGCGTGACGGTACAGCAACCGCCGCGTTTGATATGCAAGAAGCGCGTTGTCTTTACGGAGAAGATTGTGCCAGAGCCGATGGTCGTGAATCGCTGTAGACAGATCACGGTACCGAAAGTGGTGGACGCGACGCGGGTTATTAAAGTTCCGAAACTGGTTTGGGTATCGCAAATGGTTCGCGAACCGCGTGTCATCTACTATCCCTCAATGATACCGGATCCTTATGTCGTCTGCTATCCGAAGCGTGTGTGCGAGCCGAGAGAAGTCTGCCAGTCGATATTGTGTCAACCGAAGCCACAAACTATTGATATTCCGCCGCCAAGGGAGTATTGCTGTTATCCCAATGGACCTGTGAATTATAAGCCAAGTGCTGCCTGTCCTCCGTGTCCAATTGGACCGTGTGCACCTGGTGGCGCTTGTTGTCCGCTTCCCTGCTTCTCCACCAATCAATATCCGGTATGCGAGACGCGCTGTGGTCCTTGTGGACCTTGTGGACCGCGAGGACCCTGTGGACCTTGCGGACCACGTGGACCTGGTCGCTGTGGACCATGTGGACCTTGTGGCGGCCCCTGTGCTGTACCAAATTGTGGACCGTGTGGCTTAACAATGCCTTCTGGACCTTATGTACCCGCCCCCTGTGGTCCTTGTGGAACGGGTTGTGGACCCCTCTCTAATTCACCGTGTGGTCCCTGCGGACCTTGTGGACCCTGTTCACCGCCTTGCCCATACGAATCACCCGAGTGCGGACCTTGCTATCCATGCGCTCCAACTCCTTGGAATACACACTGCGGACCTGTTGGACCATGTGGTCCTCAAGCACCCTGCGGTCCCTGTGGTCCTTGTTAACCCTTCAATTACCTATATGGAACACTTTAGTCATAGCTTATATATATACTTATGTGTCAATAAATTCCCTATTTAGACTATATAAATTTGGGAAACAATTTAATTGAAAACTGGAAAAGATATGACCCAATCATAAGATACCCCTCATTCGATCGAAGCTTAGTCAATAAACCCATTATACCCTCCTTACAGAGTATAAAACTTATAATTCCAGACACTACAGACACAACACTTTGTGATGCACTTTGTGGTTGCTGCTCATTTTGCGTATGTATGTGTTTGGCTTGGTTTCCGAAGTAGCGGCAGCCGAACTAGTGGGTCACTTACCCAAGCAAATTGCCATTGCATACTTAATGGGGCCCACATAATTATCTGCTAATACAAAGAGCGATAGCGAAAGAGCAAGTATTGGTAGGCAAAGGAGGAAAATTAACACGCCTTTGTCTTTTTTTTTTATTATTCGAGTGGTTCGGGTATCTCATAACATGCCACACACGTAACGCCCACAACATCCTACGAATGCTGTCCCTGCAAACCCCTTGCTTTCGTAATCTTCGGCCGTGCGTAATGCGATAAAAGTGCCTAAAAGTATTCCAAAGCTTTTTGACATGTGCGACATTATCATCGTCAGCGGAGGCGGCAACGGCTGCTCTGATTAATTGAAGTGGAAAATGTGCTTGGTTTGACTTTCCCTCTGCCTGTCTCAATGACTATCCGTCAGCCCTCCCTCCCCGTCTCCCTCTCCCTCTCTCTTTGCTGCTCTGTCTGAATCCTGATTGATGGCACTTGCTTTTAATTAGAATATATTGTGGCATACTTTTAGGCTAAGCTGTTTAAATTAAATGCTCGCTAGCAATAAAAGAAACCCCAAAGAAAGCCCCCTCTTTGTGTTATTGTGAGTGTGAGTTACTCCATTGAGCATAAGTCTCGATTTTGTGCAATTTTACTAAAATGCCGTTGGCATTTGATTTTCATTGGAATTAAACAATATTTTAAAAGCTTTTCCTTGGCCAACATTTGAATGCAGCTTAGGACTCATACAATTTGCATTAACAATACACGTCGGTCCGTCCATTGTTGGACTTCTGCAGCTCCTCACCTGTCTCTCACCTCTCTCTTTTCACCGCCACTCTGCTCTCAGGTCTCTGCTTCTGCTCTTCTCTATTGCAAATGTAATGCCTGTCAAACGGCTGTCGGCATGCAATAGTTTCTTGTTTTCCTATTTTCTTTGCCTTTTTTCTCTCATATACTCTAACAGAGGGTATTAAGTGTTTGTCAACAAGTTTGTAATGATGGAGGAAGGTTTTATTCATTATAATATTATAAATTCAAGGATCAATGTTCAACTCAGAACTAAGCGATTAAGTTAAAGGTATTGTATGTCAATATTTTCGGTGTATTGACATATCTCAAAGAAAATCGATAAACTTTATCATATAGCTTCCATATAAATAATTAAACACACGCTCTCTACAGAAATCTTCTAGGGTATCACATTTTTCACATACCAAAGTTGTGCTTTCCATAGTTTTTCTTTCCTTTTTTTTGGTTCACCTGCCACATGTCAGATGCCCTGTCTTCTCCGCTCTGTTCATTCCACTTCGGCCGCTTGGTGCATGCCTCATTCATGCCCATTATAGACTCATTGTGCGAGACCTACGTAGACGCAGTGTCAGTTCTGCTATTTCTGCTATGTTTTTTTTCTCACTCGCCTGCTATACAATCACATTAAGACACACACACACACACATACACATAGAGAGGTACACGTACAGTCACCCATAGAATTGAGAACAGCAAAAGGGAGGTTGGTTTTGTATTTCCACAGTCAAACTGTGGCACTAACCGTAATTGTTGACTATGTCTGCAAGTCATTCTCTTTTCTCGCTGTCATTTGTACAATTGACAATTGTGATTGCATATGTTATAATGCAGTTGGCTCTGAATGGAGCGAATGGAGGACACAAGTCGCAGATTGGTAATGCACAGAGACACACACAGAGACACGGAGAGACACGGAGAAACAGAGAGAACTCTGCGGAGACACGTGTTATAGTCGCGTCGCTTTTGTTTGACTGCATCTAAGTGCGAGAATCGCACTCCGTTCGCTGCGTTGGATTGTATGGCGAATTGAGTCATCTGTGGAACTAGTTTGGCATCTGCTGATTACTGATTGACGTGCTGATGTCACTTCCAACATTGACTTGCAATTCTGCCACACAGATTATAGTAAATACCCACACGCTAACGACTTGACGATGACAGAAAGCTGTCCGATATAAAGTGTATGCAATAATTTTTATATTTCATTTGTTTAGACGTTGGGGAACACATTTGAGCTGGGCAAATATTGAATGAAAAGGAATATATACTTTAACTGTTAACAATAAATGTGTACGAGTAATATTTGTGGGCTAAAAAAGCCATAGGAAGCCTTTAAGAATTACATAAATTTATTACGAAATTTATTAAATATTTTAAACACAACAACTTTTGATAATTCATTACTCATTTTATATTTTCATGAATTTATTTTATTTATTTTTTTGTAATATTTTAAATCATTGTAGTTTAAATAGTTTCCTATTTTAAATTTTAGATAAAAATATCTTATGTGTTTTTAGTAACTAAATGAAATGTTTAAAGCTAAAGTAAACTTAAGTCTCACTAGCTCTATGAAAAAAATCACTATTCAGTGTGTCATGCCTTGACTTTTGTGCTGCCAAAATTCCACTATTCTATAGTTTTTTCTATTTTTTTTCTATTCATAGCTTGACCGTTGAGTTGCATGAAAGGAATGGCTCAAACCACGTCTTATCGACATCAAGTCTCAATGCCAGGCAATTTTTGCCATAGGATATTGTTCGCAACGAGTTATCTTTTATGCTTTCTACATTCAGCCGGCTGCATGGAGGCAATGTGTCGAGTATTTTTGGGGCGTGCCGTGTACCAAATGGTTGCCAAACATAACTGCAAACGAAAAGACGAGCCAATGTCCAAACTGTGGCAAGTGTTGTACGTGAGGCAGCTGAAGGAATTCATGCATTTATCGGAAACTGGCTGCAAAATGGCTGAAGCATGATTTTTCGTTTTAAAAACAACTTTATTTGGGACTGGAATAAAATTATAGTTTTTCAACATTAAAGTTAAATTTTTGGGAGATATATTTGAAGTAATTTTGGGTATATAAAGTTCTTTATCTAACTTTAAACTGCGGTCTTCCTACAACCACACCATATAAGACTCAAATTAAACAAAACTTAAATTATTTTCCTAAAAACAAGTCAAAATTCAGCACTTATTCAACACGGACGACAACAAATCATTGTGCACAATTCTTGTCACATTTTTATGCTTTGTTCTAGTTGTTGTTGTTTTTGCTATTGTGGTCGTGTTGAAGTCAACTATTATGGCCAAATAAAATGTGGGCATGCCCCACACACCCCACATGCCTCCCTGCCCCTCCCCTTGCCCTTGTGCCTCCAACAAGTGTGCAACTCTGTTGTACAAATGCGATTACTTATACGCAGCGTGTGCCCACCAAGGTTGTTTCATTTTGTATAGTGCAAAAACGAAATTAGAAAACATGTTGGGTGAAAAGCATAGATATGAATCCCTATTTTCTACGCACACGGATCACAATTCCCAGGCAGCATGCTAGGCATGTCGCGTATAATTTAAACGAAGACGTTTGTCCCACAATTGGGGCGTGACAATGTGTTGGAGTCACGTGCCGTTCTTAAATTTCATTTGTGGCATTTGGACAACGAACCTTGGCTGCCTTTCCCTTTCTTCTTAGAGTTCTCTATGAAAACTTTCAGTCATACTATTAAAAACTGATCCGTTGCTCTCGAAAGAAACAAAAAAAACTCGTGCGTAAGTGCTAAGTAAATCGCATTAACGTCTCAAGTGCCTGTTGGCTTTTCCCCTCCTTTGTGCGGGATATACTCTAAGCAGGCTTTAAGCCATAAACCAAGCAACCAAGAAGTCTGTACAGATAAAATTTAGCATTTACCAGAGTTAAGCCACAAACAAAAAAAAAATTGTTGTCTCTATTTCTGCCCAGAGGGTTGGACATCAGACGATTGTAGTATGAAAAGATATTCACAGTTTTATTAAATGGACCAGCCATTTATTTGCAGTTTATAGTAAGCGTATAGTTTGAAGGAAATCATTAGATTTTTAAATTTAAATAATTTTCTTTAAGCAAAAGTTATGTTAAACTTTAAAATATTTTTAAATGATTCAGCTTGGCTCATGCCAAAGTATAATTAAGAAAAAGAGTAGTTGGAATAAATAATAATAAATAATTTGCATTTGCCAAGCCAAATTTGTTAAATAAAAATTTATAGCAACAAAACTCGAGTTGCCTTATGTCAAATACCAATAAATGCTAACCAACCATCGTTAAGACCACAAAGAACTTGTTTAAATACTCAAAACCTTTTGCCAAAACACTAGCCAAATTGTTGGCAACCAAAACCGCAGAGGGCAAATATACAAACCGCACTAAGAGTAGGAGTAACTGAGGGGCTAGGGAGTGTAGGGTCTTTAATCCAGTTGCATATGTGTAAGTAGTATAGTTTTTGTTCCAATCCTCTGGCGTTTATCGTTGATGAAATTTACCAACTTGTAGCTGGGAAAATTAATTGAAATACGGAGAGGAAGTCAATGTGCCGTTTGGCGCTCAAATTAATTTGCTGCCAAAAAATTCGTTTTGCAAATTGCTAAGCGAATGTTTATTTTTAATTTTTTTTAGCATTTTAGTTTTCAATGTTGTGAACAAAACTTTTTTGGCGCTTTGCCGCACTATTGAGTGCTAAGTACATTGCAGTTAATACCCTGGCAGAGAGTTGTATAAGTTTCTAAGAAAGTAGAAGCTTTTTGGAAGAGTAGAAGAAACAGTTAAACAAACAAACTTTAAACTAAGAAAACTTAGGGAATACATTAAAATTCCCCCCACAAAATTGATTAGAGCTTAAGCTATTCCACCGATTTGCCCATTAGTTTATCTCATCTACCCTAAAATATAAAAATCCTAAACTCCACACAGCGTCTTGCCAGGGTATCAGCTTTTTTTTGCTCTCCTTTTTAGCCAGGCCTGTTGGGCTTAAATTGGTCTCACAATTTTGGCAGCAGGTGAAAATTTGTGGACAGCTTTTAACGCCTCAGCTAACAAAGGGTTAAGTCACAACTAATTTACATATTTTTCACCGTATATACTAAGTAAAGCTAGGAGCTGAGATGTGGACCAAGACCAGAGCGAAGATTACTCAACCCAAAAGTCAGCTGCAATTAACCTTAATGAGTATTAATGCTTATAAGACTTACCAGTTTACTACGCTTGGTTTGACCTAAAAAGGTCGTCATATGTTAACGTTCAACACGCTTTAAATTGAGGACAATAATTTAAATGTTGTGACTACACTATTAATTGCCTTTGTACTTAAGAAGAAATTAAAGAAAAATTTAATTAATTTATTTAAAAAAAAAAATAAAAATTTCTCTTTTATTTCCAGCTTCACTTTCTTCATGTAAGGATCACAGAGTTGTATAAATTCTGGTAAAACTCTTAAAATATATTTTTTTAAGACTATTATCTAGAATCCTCCAGTTGATCTTAATATTTTTCTTAAAAATTTCATTTTTTGACTGTTAAATATACATATATTCCCTATTAATGCAAATTCTACTTAAGAAACTTGTTTTATTGCTGATTATACTTTCAAATTTGAGTTTAAACAGCTATGATTATGTGGTAATGATCTTGAATAGTAGGCCTAAAAAATAACTGTTTTTACTTGAGGCTTAAGCTTTACATATTTTATTTATAACATTATTATTTTCCATACCATGCAACTCTCAGCTTTGTGCTGAGCTTACCTCAAGCTTACCTATTTGCACTGAGGCAATCTTATTAACCCGACGGCTTTTCCCAAGCGACCATTCAATTTGTTGTAGTCATTTTAATTATTCATGCTTAAATTTCACTTAAACATGCAAAAACTCATTACGACTCCCCCATGTCCACTCTGACCACACTCTGACTGCGAAAGAGACTGCGTTCATGTCCAGTCATAGTGCCAGTTTTCAGCATCAACTTGGATTGAGATTCGCGAAATTCAAAGAAAACTTTTCCTACCCAGAGAGAGAGTGAGAGAGAGCAACACAAAACGACCACAAGATAAACGTTAAGCAAACTTTGTACAAGCTAAAGCCAAGTCAAGGCAAACAATAAAAAAAAATAAAACGGGAAGCTGATAATTTGCCTCCAGTTTGCTTCTCTTTTTTTTTAAACAAAATACAAAGCCACGTGCCAGCAGCAGCAGCAAAAGGAGAACGAATTTCAGACGTACAATTCTCATTTACAGTTTGTTAAGCAAGGCGGCCAGATAGTCAGTTGGGCAGTCAGTCGAGGGGACTGTGCGTTGGATTTTCCACACGTTGCCTAACTTGAGCCGACAGTTGGGACAATTCGAGAGTGTTCCAACTGTCCACACAGGACTTTCAAGTCCGAGCTACGCGGCGGATACTTGATAAAATGAAATAAAATATTTTTTAAGCAGAGCATAACTTGATGTGACACGTTAATTAGTGTCTTTGGGTATACTTTTTAATAACGTATAATTTATACACTCAACAAAACTAGAACCTACTGAAGCGCATATTAAATTTCTGCAGCGCGTAAAAGTATGCAACATTTTATACACTATCAAGAGCTCTTGCATAAACTTGAACGAAGTGTATTTTGAGCGTCGCTTCAAGCTTTTTTGTCTACTTTTTTTTTGGTTATCATGTATGCCCTAAGGCCCGGATAAGGTAATGCCATTTCAGCCATGGCAGCTGATGAGGCAGCCTTGACTAAGAACAGTTCCCGCTGGTTTTACGCTCTGCATATTGTGGACTCATTAAAAATCAGCGCGTTGGCAAACCACAAAAAGCAAAACCGCAACGAAGTCATTTTCATCTTCATAATCAAACAAACTGCAAATCATACACACACACACACACACATACACAACACAAAATACAAGGCCAACCGGGGGACAAAAGAGCGAGGGGGAAAGGGGCTGTTAGACGACAACTAAGCCACAGATTCAGCGACGTCAATTGCATTAGGAATTGCATATAATGAGCACACCAGACCAAGCAGCAGCTGTCATCGTCAGCGTCAGGCAAATGGGCCAGAAAATGGCGCCATCGAGACGACAACGACAACGACATCGCTGGTGCCCAACGTGGGGCGTAGTTGATGAAACATTTGAATGCATATAATTATATTGGACAGTCCAAGCTGCCATCTGGCCTACCTCTACCGCTTGCCACGCCCACCTATGCCCTTGTCAATGCAATTTGATAATAACTGTTACAATGTCGCATGCATAATTTATTATATGTTTACCTTTAAACAACAACAATGCTCAGGTAATTCGCCGGATAATCCCAAATAAATTTTCGCTCACACAATTCACAAATCATTCGGAAATTTCCATAAAACTAATTCCCAATTCCTGCGCACATTATGCGCATAATAATATTAATTATGTTTTGTTGACATTGTTCAATATCGAAATCTAAATTTATAAATCTTTTTCGCTGTCACCTTTCATGTCGGTTCACTTAATCGCTTTGAGGTTGTAAATTAGGCAGATTTTTACGGAATGATTAGAAAAAAATTATTAGCAGCAGTTGGATTATAGAAATTCATTTAAGCGATGATATTAAGGAGGTGAGCGAAGAGGTTAAAATCCAGTTGTTTTCAAAGCTTAGTTTACAATATATACCGGTAATCTGAGATATATTTTATTATACCTGTTAACATAATTTATTGCCTGGACTTATTCTTCTTTAACTGAAACTTCATACTACATTCCTCATTGTCTACTCAGTAGTTTTTTCACCACATTCTCAAAAACATTTTCACACTCAATACTTATCACTCAGATAAACACTCTAAAGTGCTGTATAAGCCATGTCCAGACACGTCCTTTAGACATTGTCCACCACCAACTGAGCTACAAAACCAGTTGAACTCAATCAACGAATCAACTAGATAAATGAATGATTGTATGAATACTTGATGAGTTTGAAGAATCTAAAAATACATCCATATAAACACACACACATTGAATACACTGACCGACAAATGTCCTTTACACTTTTGCTTGTTGTCTTTGTGGGACTTAAGGCCAACTCCCTTTACATTAGCCTTCCTTTAACCTTTCCTTTGATTTTTATAATGCTTCATGGTAATTTGGACATTTCCGTTGGCTGACATCGTAAACACAAACACACACAGGATCATATACACACTCACACTATGGTAAACGTAGCTTCATTCTTCATTTTCCTTGGTTGGAGTACACTTAGGTTCATTTTGACGGGTTTTGTTTTTGGGCCCGGTTCTGGAATCGGTCACCAGGGCCTCATTAAATTCGTGCTTCGGTAATTGACATGTAAATTTAACTCGGTTGCCACTTTTATACACATGAACTTGCTGTTCCTTAGTTTTGAGTAAAGAAAAAGGTTGTCCTGCTTTAAATTGGGTTTAATATAAGTGAAATATAAAAATACTCCAGTTTTATATGAAAAATCTTAATAATTAAATTATTCTTAGCTATGAAAATCAAAAGTGTTTAAGCTATATCAGAAAAGTACTAAAAACTGTCAATAAATATTTTGATTTTTGATTATTCAATAAATTTAATAGAATTTATTTCTAAGCCAAACACTCACTCAACCCCCACTCAGTTCTATTTTAAGTTTGTAGAAATTCCGAGTAATAGGAAATTGTTTTATTTATTTATATCTGCAATTTCATTTATTGTGAAATCAATAGTTAGAACAATGACATTTCCATTTGAGAGCAGCATTTCCATTACAATTTTCCAATCGCTTTCAACAGCCAGCCAAGTCGTTTGCACAGTTCGCTGACTGCCAATTGATTTGAGCCAGGCTAACAAAGGAAGACGCTAAATGCTAAATGCTAAACGCTGAACTATACAAACTGATTACTTACGCTGTATGTCAAACTCAGACTATTTTAATTACGCTTTTTATGGAGCCTTTTGTTTTTACTATAAAGCTGCTGAAATAGTGAAACTTTTTTTCCTGTACATAATAGAAACTTCACTCAAATACTTACACTCCAAATCTAAAGCAAAACTCTCTCCAACGTTGTTCAACCTCAAAATCCTATGTACAAAATTTTGTTCGAAAAATATGTAAAAATAACTGAAGAACATACTAATAATGATTGAAATTATACCAAATATACAATATAATGTTTAACAAAAAGCGTCAGCCGAGTCTAAATAAGTACAAAAAGCATAAATTAGCAGCGTCATCATCATTATCATCAAGACCATACGAAAGGGGGAGTTTTGAGCAGCCAAACCAGTTAGTAAATTGGGTTTATTTTTGGGCAGTGGGGAGCGGTAATAAGTCGGGAATTGGTTTAAAAATAAAACACAAGCGAAATTTTGTTAGTTTTCTTTTTTTTCAGTTTTCTTTTATAGAGAGGGTAGTTTTTCTCCGCTAAGGATTTTCAAAGTTTACTTTTATTTAGAGAAGTTCCTTTAATGATAATCATACTTATGCTTGTTTGGTATTTGTTTTTGTTTTTTGTTTTTTTGTTTGCTGTTTGCCTTTCGATTTTTTGTTTTTAAAAGTTGTTGTTTTTTGTTGTTAAATAGTTGTTATTTAACAGCTAAATACAATGTTATTATGTCATATAATCTTTGTTTAATAAGTGTTCTTTTTTGTAATGTTTTTGACTTGCTGGTATATGTAGTTTTTTTGTTTGTTTTCTGCGTTAAAATTCACTTACTAACTAGTGTTTTTTTTTTTTCATTTTTTGTTTTAGGTTTGTATTTTTCTAAATTATAATTGTTTTGTTTGTTGTTGTTTGGTTTCTGGTTACGCCTTCGATGTTGTTCGGCACCGTGAGTTTTGTTTGTCTTTAGAGTTCGCATTTTCTTGACAAGTTTAAGAATCAATCATATTTCTAAAATTAAATTTAATCTATATATCCATATATCTTAATAGTTAACGTCACTTAATATCCTAAATTGTAACAATAAATTATTTTCGTTTATTTAACTTTTACACACATATAAGCAATACGGTAATATTTCATTATGTCCATATATAATTTAAGTATTTGAATACGAATATATATATTAATTAATATATATATATTTAAACGCTTTGAATGAACTTTAACACCAAATTACGGGCTAGAGATTTGATTTCAATTTAAATATTTTCGGTTTCGCACCAACTTTTGGCACATTGCTGACAGTGGAATTGTTTTTGTCTCGTTGCTCGTTTGCTCGCTTTCCAACACTGTCAGCGGACACCTCTTTCATCGCCTCCTGCTATGACTTAAACACTAGATTAATTGAGATTTGTTAACATGCATATTTCTTCATCAACTCATGAGATTGAATGACATGTTAAAAACGTGTTTCTTGTGTACTATTTGAATATTTCTGCATATGCATATATATTTTCATACATACACATATAGATATTCGATTATAATAATTTAATAATTAATTTTAACAATAATAAACTTGTTTATATATTTATTCATTTATATACTGTTAATGTAAGAACTTTGGAAAAATCACTAAATATTCTTTCCCTTCTGCGTTTAATTTATATATATTTATATATATTTGTATTTAACTTTCCATTTCGTATGACCCTCAACATTAACATTTTTTCGTATTTTTATACCTTTAATATTTTTGTGACTAATTAGAAAACGATTTTGAATTAACGTGTATGTTTCTTTACTTTTTGATTAAATAGATTTATAAATTGCGTGTACTTTGAGCAAACCTTAATGCCACAGCGTCAGACTAGTCTCCAAGCTGGATAAAGTATGACATTGCATTTGGGAGACTTCTCAAAATGTTTCAATTCAATTCTCTCAATCCAAAGTGTTCAATTTTCGTGGCACCCTCACACCCCTTTGGCCAACGGACTCCGTGCCGTTGCTACTCGGCGTGCTTAATGCGCTCTTGAACAATTTTGGGAAAATCTTTGGGGAAATTTACGGAAAAGCTTCTTTGCTAGTCTAACGCTGGGGCACAATTGAAGTGCCTGAAGTGACGGACGCCTACACTTATGGATTACATATATATATATTTATAATTAAGCTTGAACATTATGCTTTGATTTCAACTGTTTTCTTAGACAGCACAACGGCTTGGCATTTGAAACACGGCGTAGTGGCAACGCTGCGTGTTCCACATACCAAACGTTTCTTCGCGTCTGTGAACATCGGCAATGGGCTTGAGATACGTTGACCTTGCCACATTGACGAGTTTCGTCTGTTTTGATTAATCGTGTGCCTATTCCATCGTTCCCAATCATTTATTTTTAATATAATTGTATAAGTTTCTTGTAATTTTTCGTCGTTCGTTTGTTTTCAACGTTTTTTTAAACCACCAAATACCTTAATTAGTTTAGGTTTATCTATGTTTATGTGTGAGTTTTGTAGATTTTCGAGTGCAGCTGGTTCAACTCGTTGAGCCTCTTGTTGTTGTTGGCTGCTACTTTGTGCTTTCGACGCCCAATGCGTTCCAATTTCAATCGTTTCAACGTTATGCTGATTTTGATTTGGATTTACTATTTGTTTTTACTTAGTTAAGCACTACATTTATGCTTCCGTACGTTGATTTGCGTCTACATATTTATTGGGGGTTGTATTTCTTAGCTCCGTTCCATTCTCATTCGTTCCTTGAGCCTCGTACTTGAACCTTATAGCCTGCTCAAATTATTTGCCTATTGCTATTACTTAATCGTATTGTATTCAATTTTTCAATTTTTGTTCTACTTTTGTTGAAATGTGCTCTCTGTATTTTTTCGCTACATTTTGCGGTTAGTATATGTATTTAATCTCATAGTATGTATTTAACTAGTATTTTGCCTTCTTCTATCTTTTGGTAACCTCATATTTTTGACGAGTGTGTTTAATGTTGTGTCGTTTCTGTTTGTTGTCTTTTAACTATCTGCCTATAAATTATAAGACTAATTTATGAATTGAAATCAAGCGTTTAACTTAATATTTTATTAAACGTAAACTCGTTAAATCGTATATTCTGCATTGAACAGCTTTCGTTATATTTTTCATATATTATGGATAAGTTTAAGCCGATAAGTCAGCTCCAAGTCAAGTCCATTTTGCAGTTTAATATCGACTGTTTCGAGTGATTTTCTAAATTATTTCTAAAACTGTTTCAACTATTTTTTAAAACTACATTTATGTAGATATCATCGTTTAATCTCACTACATTAATAGTTACTGTGTTACGTCATCTGCTCGTATTTTCTTCGAGTGTAATTCAAGTGTCTCTTTGTATGTTGTTGTGTGTTTGCGTATATAATAATATATAATCTCACTAGGTAATTATAATAAACTTAGTATTAAAACTAAATAAATACATATATTAATTATCATCGAGTAACTACAGCGTCTGCCTTCATTTTTGGTTTTTCGTTTTTTCGTTTTATATAGTTTGTTTCTCTAAACATATTTTATATATGTATATTGTTTATAAAATCATATTCATATCTCTATATATAAGTTATGTCTTGTAATATATATACTTATTTATTTTTGAATAGAAAACCATACATAAAAATGTGTCTATCAACTTGTCTTCTTCATCTTGTTCTTCGTCTTCCTCTTCGTTCCTTGCTAAGTCCATAAAATATTCAAGTTTGGGAACCAAATTTGTAGGAGGGTCTACATGACATTTTAAGCTTGTTGAAGTCAAAAACTTATCTCAAAATATTTCAAAACATTGATTTTTGGCAAACATTTAACATTAAGCACGACTGGCAATGAAACAGCAAGATTGTCTGTTTCATTACCACATGTTCCACTAGGATTGTTTTTTGCATAAATTGCTACATTTTGCAAGGGAAACGTTGAAAGTGAAACAGCAAGATCGTGTGTTCCATTCCAAACGTTCCAACAAAGCTTGTCACAGATTTTTGCATAGCTTTCCATGCAAAGCATAGAAAATCTAATGGAAAATGCCGCAATTAATACAATTCAAATGTGTTTGAGGATTATACAAATTATTTTTGTTGTTTTAGGGTTACCAAAAATTGTGTCAAGTTGTTTCAGTTTCCTGACTAAATTATGATGGGTGGGTTACATTTATCGAGGCTCAACATGTAGGATTTGTTACCCATTACTGGCTTATGATATGATTGATTGTTAGCGCTGTCGACTAGTGTTAATGTGATGGTGTTGTGAGGAGCTGAGGGATACGATGACGTCATGATGATAATGATGATGACGATGATGGTTAATTAAAAAGGTAAATAAATATTTTGATGGACGCATGCTATCGAACTGAAGCAGCTATAAACACTACAAACGATTGCTAGAAGAGGAAAATAAAAACCAAACGTTGAGATGAACGATTAAAGCAAGCTACAAGTAGATAAACGACGAGAGCGAGCGATAACGATAACGATAGCGAGTAGTAAAGATACAGTTACAGTTTATATAGAGAGAGATAGAAAACGAGACGACAGCGACAACGAGTATGTAACGATGAAACGAGTACAAGCACAAGTACCCGTACAAGTACTCGTACTCATACCCGCTGATGTGGCTGTTGTTTTCAATGTTGCATGTTGTTCTGTTTATAGTTCGTGGATCATTTATATATACTATGCACAGCTTATTTCGGTTATATTTATTGAGATTGAAGTTTGAGTTTTGAAGTTTAAGAGTTTAAGAGTTGTGTTAAACTTAAGCTTAAGATTCTTACGGCCCCATTGTTTTTCAATGCCAGCGCCTTCTGTGCATCAGGATCTGTTCACGTACGATCTGCCAGAATTTTCCATGCAGCCAAAGGATCAGCACAACCAACTGCATCAGCAGCGGCCACTGTTGTAGCTCGTGGCGTGTGCGACGCTTCAGTTGCTGTAGTCGACCCTTGGGACCACCGAGGAGACATTCAAGCGGTGCTGCCGGCGGTGGGGCATAGCTCAAATTGTAGTTGTAATAATAGTAATAATTGTTGTTATAATGCTGCTGTTGTTCCTGCTGCATTTCAACCGGCACATGATTTAGGGAAGCGTAAGACGAATTAGTATTGGAATTGGAGTTGGTATTGTTATTGGAGACATGGCTGCTACATCTATTATTCTCTAAGTAGTTATAATTATTGGTTGTATATGCATTTGCTGTTCTTGCTGCTGTTGTGTTAGTTGCTGTTGTATTAGTTTTTATATTATTGTTGTTGATGGTTGGATGCTCATCATTACGGTATTTCTGTGGTTTACGATAATATTACATGATGATACATTTGCCTTTTTCAGCCCATGGATTGTTCTTTTTATCGGGCGCATTTATCAACGGATCGTTCTTCTCGTTCTCCTCAATAAAGGAGCGCATTCTGTGAAGAATGGAATAGAAGGCAACTTTCATTAATTAAAAATTAAATACACTTTGTTTAAAAACCAACATAAGGCATGTGATATATAAAAAAAAAAATAAATAAATTTTATTTCATTTCAACCAACTTAGAAGTTTAAAGCATAAAACAAGTAAATAATTTAAGTACGCTTTAAAATTGACTTTTTTATGACACTACTTACAACCAAACTTACGATTAGCTGCCACAAATACATTTTATTTCTTTACCCCGCACATATTTGAAAAGATAGTAATTTTTATGCGACTATTTGATGGCTGTAAAAAGCACTAAATTCAATCATAAATTTACTCCGACTTTCTTGCAACAGAATGCATAATCCGCTTTTAACACTGGCAGAGCTAATGCCCACACACCTCGCATAAACCAGGAGCAACAACAAAACTAGCTAAACTTTAAGGATCGTTAAAGTTGTAAGCTCCCGAAACGAGCGGGAGTACAACAAAAATCAAGCTATTTGGTGAATTGCATGATGGCTATGTCGAAGTACTTAAAGCCAAGCAGACGTACAATGACATCGCACGCGCCATCCATTTCGACGGGGAAGTGCTATAAAATATATATATATAGATACCTACAGCCAGGGTCGGGTCAGTAGGGGCTTTGTATGGGGGTCGAGGGATTCAGGATACGGGCCACTGGCAGCAGTCAGCAGTTTTTATGCTAATCTGCACACAGATGGACATTAAAAATGTTCAACGTTTTACACGCGCTCAAGAAACTAAAGAAGATGCTGGCAGAAGCCCCCTCGATTACTTTATCCCTCTCAATATATATTTTTGAAATCGTCTGCATATAAGTGCTGTTGTTTTCTGTTGTTGTAATACACTTATCCTTTAGGAATATAAAAATGGGGGCACCCTGTCGTTTGCATTTGTATCTCTGTCATTTCGTTTCTGTTTCTCTTTCTTTTTTGTCTGTCTCTCTGTTCGTTTGCCCATTTGTTTTGCCTTCCCTTTTTGCACTTGGCTTTTCTCTTCAGCTGCTTTTTTTTTTTGTTGTGGAATATTCGCTGAAGTTATTTATTGAAAGCAATGAAGGGGGAAAAGCAGAGCGGATAAAAAGTACAGACTGTCTGTGAAACACGCTTTGCATTTCAATTTGTTGCGTGAATTGTTTGCTTTGCATTTCCTCGGCAACGCCATTATTTTGCCACCATTTTGTTATGTATCACACGGCGTATGCGTTACATTTAACATGCGGAATTGCTATAAACAATTCGCTTTCATTCAGTTTGGCAATAAAAATATTAATATGGAATTTGTTTAAGCTTTTAATTTTAGATAACTTTATAAACTTTTCAACTATTAATTTAAATTATTAAACAAATTAAATGTATTTTGTTTTGTTATTTATTCTGTAAATCTTTTATAATTATTATAATTATGTTTTAGTTAATTTATATAATTTAATATTTATCAAATATTCCCCTCATTAGTTATGTCAGAGCTCTGTGGCAGATTTTGGCGCTTAAAAGTTGAAACACACGCGTCGTATATGCAATGTCGTTTACAAATTGTACATGCACACACGTGCATGTGACAAACTATTGTGTTTGTCAACTGTGTGTGTGTGTGGGGGGGGGTCGGCACACGCCCATTTGCCCATCTCTTGCCGCATTTATGCATAATTTAACTAACAAGGCCTTGTCGACTCTGTTGCCCTTGTTGTGCATACCTGTGTGTGTGTGTGCGAATGGGAATGTGATTGTGTCTCTGTGTGGGCGTCTCTATTTCCTTGCTCATTTTCCGCATCAACAGAGCAAAAGGCAACGTCATGTAAGACGGCAACGGGTCCAAATGGTGGCACGGGGTATGATAGACTGTTTGGTAGATACATAAAACAATGCCCGGCGAGGCTAATGGGCTTATGACTCTGCGGTTTTACCGGAAAGGCCTACAGTCAGGACCCTACAAATCCACACGGAGACAGGGGAAGGCAGAACGGAGAACAGAGAAATGAGGAAAAGCGAAAGGAAAACACCAACGAAAGTATTTTAGCCCCTTAATAAAAGGCCAAGGGTTTTGCTCTGGCTTTTGGTTTTGTTTTTTGTTTTCTGTTTTTATTTTTGTTTCTGTTTTTCTTTTCATTTTTTCTGTCTCTTTTCGGATTTCGGTTCGACAGTCAAGGCTACGAAAAGGCAGTCAACAAAGTTGTTATGATGACGTTTTCTGCGGTAGAATGGTGAAAAGTTGTATAAAAAGTACATTTTCATAGCCTTTATGTATGACATTTCATTTTGTAGGAAAAGCTTTGGGAAAAACGTTGCTTATCATGTATTTATAATGAGCGCATTAGCAAGAAATGTCCAGAAAAAGGTTTTCAGCTTCCTAAGTAGCTTATTTAACAGCAGGAAAGTTATAAAAAAAAAGAAAGAAGAAAACGAAGGAATAAAGGTAGACAACTCAGCCAAAGTGTTTGGCTTAAGCAGTGAATTTACATTTACAATTTGCACGAACTGTGCCAGTTTTCATCCATTCTCATTTTCCAACTCGTTGTCGACGTTTTCATCTCATTGTGTTTGAAATTTATTGCCTACTTTTCGGCATGCCAAACTTTGCAGACTTTAAAATATATACTTGGCATTCAGGTATTTGAGCTGTCAGTAAAAGAACTCAAGGCCAAGCAAACTTGATTTGAGTTAAAAGGGGTCTACTCAAAAAGGGGTTTGCCAACGTTTATTGAAAACGATGTTGCGTCCATAAAATATAGAACAGACGACTCGACGTTGCTGTGAAGCGTGTCGATTTCAGTCTGTGCAACTGACTTTAAGCCGATGATGTCATCATCGTCAACAGCTGTACTCTCAATTACTTAGCGCAAACTTTTGGGCATAACTGTAAGACGCTTTTAATAAGCGACGCTGCAAAAACTTGATGGAATACGAAAAGAAGGGGAAAAAAAACATATTAAAAAAATAAACTTTATAACATTCCGGACAGCAGCTGCAACAAATTGATCAATCGCTTTGGAAACATTTTCAGATACTTTTTTATTGAGTTCTCAAGTCTGTCGAAACCCTTTAACGAATATGTGCTCCATTTAATTTGCAGAACTCTCACCCCAACACTCTCCTCTTCCGCTCTAGGCAAATTAATGGCACTTCCGTTGAAACAAGAGGCAAATTATTTGAAATTGTCAATGCTATGCAAGCTGGCTTGAATGTATTTCCTGTCAACTTACAGCATTTTGCTTTTAGCGTTAGGTAAATCGTTAGTTAAAATAGGCTAAGCAGCGAGCTGGGGATTAGAGCACTGTGTCAACTGACCTAATAAAATATGCACAATTAAGAGCAGTTGAAGCTTCCACTCGAATAAAAGTAATTAAAATATAAGCAGATCCTTTTCCGCAGGCAAAACTACAGCATAAACTATGCACTAAATAAAATTTTAATTTCCTCTTTAAATCCTGTCTAAGCAACGATTTTATGTGGATAAAATATGGCAAGAATTCTGTAAAGCAGAAATATTTGCTTTCAAGTTAGTATTTAGAAGACAAAGTAATGAAAGTAAGTAAGGGAATTTAAGTGTTATAGGCAAAGTTTTAAAAGGCTGTAAAAAATATACAATTTATCGCCAGTTATCTTCGAAGAAAAGCACTTAAAAGACACTCAACTAAAGCACTTCTAAGCGTCTTCCAGTTTTAAATAAAAATTATCGCATCACTAGAGTAGAGAAGAGTAGAGCAGCCTATGTTTAATTCCATGTAAATCAAAGATAGAGCCACATACATGAATTACCGACTTTAGTTACAGTTTTCCCCAGAGTGAAATGATAACAAGAACAAAGAAATAGGTATGTGAACTATTAATTAAATGTGAATACACCTGACAACTCTAACGCAACAGCGAAAAGCCCCTCACATGTAATTTGTATACCTATGCAGCAAGTCATTTACCTTTAACTCAACACAAATGCGTATCTAACATTCGTCTTTGTCTATGTGTGATGCGAAAAACTTGAATACGATTTAAATGTTGATTTATGACAAGCACGCACACATACAACAACAACACACACAAGCACAACGTAATCACCTGCAAGCATGCCATAAAAAGCATTATTTATCGATGGCGTCAACGTTGTGGGCATCTATCGGATACAATAACCGTAACCCACATCGTGCTGTTCTATATAATCTGCAAGCAGCTTAACAGACACTTCTCCTCGCCGTCTCTGCGAGCCTTTAACGCAAATCTACACAACATAAATTTCATATTCCGTTTGTGTAAACAAAATGCGACAACCACATGTCAATTCGCATCTTTGTATATGTCTCAGTGTGCGTGTGCGTGTGCGTGTGCGTGTGTGTGCGTGTGCGTTAACTCGAGTTTGCCTCTTTATTTTTATTTCCGGTACATTTTCCTTCATCATCTCCGGGCTCCCTCTGTCTCTTTGCCGCCCTATTTCTCTCCACATTGTTTGTCTTTGTGCTTTAAAATTTGATTTCATGCATATTTTATTTGTTTACGCATAATTACAGTTGGAACACTTTCCGCTTTAACCACCCTAATCTCCTGCTTATAAATTCTTCGCACAAACAACTCTATTAAGCAAGCGGTGGCAAAAAAGTATTGCCTACTTTATAGCGCTTGGCAAACTGTAAATCTATAGCATACTTTTGTGCGTTGGCCTGAGGCGACCTTCGTCATAAGCAAATTTCGAGCTCATTTCACAACTGTATTGTGCTCTGCTATGCTGCTCGGCCTTCACAGCCTCAGCTAAATTTAAAATACTTTCCACAGCAGCAACAACAACAGCAGCAACAACAACAACAGTAATAACAGTAGCAGTAGAATACAAGGCAGCGGCACTTAAAGCCCAGTTAAAAGCCCCTCCAGCAAACCCGCCAAGTTGAAACGCTTTGTTTGCATGCAAAATATGCGGAATTTATGTAGAAATATGTATGCGTGTGCTCACATGTGTGAGGCACTGTGTATGAGTGTGTACAGTCGTGTGTGTGTCACAGTCAGGTAATTTCTTATAAGCAGCGCCATGCTGAGCTCCGTTGTTACCCAAATTGACTTTAACAACAGCTGCAGCGCTCAAATTATATAAAAAATGTCTTTGCACTATATACCCCTATAATTACCCTCTTTGCAGGGTATTTATATATGTATAAAATTACTTTAGCTTATCGCTTGCTGTAAATATACAAATTGCACAAAATATGCAAATTCTCATGCAGATTTAACATGTGATGCATTTCATTAGTTTCAGGTGCCTGCAGTTGCTCCATAAGTCAGTGGATTATATGGAAACATGCTGAAATATTGTGGTGTTGGATTAAGAATAGCGTCAAATTGAAGGAGTAAGGACATCGCAGCAGGGAGAATTATTACATTGAGCTACAATAACCGTTGTGGCTTATGTAATTTTATTTAATGTCAATTGCTTTGCCAGTAAAATGTTCTACCGAATAACGTCAATCTGTGTCAATGCTTATGACAGTGGCATTAAAGGGAAACGGCATAGAGATTTAAATAAATCAACATTAAATTTGATTGTTTGCTTTGCATTTCAAAGTGGAATTAAATTGAAGACTTAAATTTAAAGATGAATTGGAATTTAAGGCTTTAAAAAGTAAAGTTTGAAAAGATTTTATAATTTACATTTGCATTTCTGAAACAAACAACTTTTTATCAATTTTTCCCTAGATGAAAACAATTTTTCACAACAGTTTTCCACACAATTTCCACAGTGGGAGTAGAAGTTTTGGAGCATGTGGATGCAATACTTTCAACGCTTTAAACAAAAAACTGTTTATTTGTTTGTTTAACGTCTCAGAACTTTGCTCAACTCTAAGTTCCTGGCAAATTATTGCTTAACTTTAAGCAGACAAGTATTTCTTCTACTTCCTCTTGCAGCACAAATGTCGCATTTAAGCCTGAGCTCGGCACGTTGCACGCTGCACAAACAATGTCCGGAAAGGAGCTGAGACTGATTTGTGCGTTGTAATCAAAAATCCTAAGAAGATTTTTGCTCCAAACTGCGCACTGAATGACAAAATGCAAACCAAATCAAGCAGTAGAAGTAAAGCTCACTCGACTAGAGAATACTCAGTAAAAAAGACTTGAATTTAAATGACTTATTGCAGTTGCAGCTAACCTCACTTGCAGAATTTACAGCGTATCTATGTCATCGTTTTTGTTTGCCCTCAAATTGAGGAATCAGTGAACAATCTGCCGAACTGAGTCAATGTTACAGCTCAGAGCTCGGAGCTTTAAAGACGTTACACAAAAACCCAAATCACGAACACTAATCGGGGTAACTTTCAGAGAGAGAGTGGGCAGTGGGGACTGTTGGGAGGTAAAGGATAAAGGCCTGAAATAGTTCAGATCACCTGGTGACCCACTCAATGCAAAAGGCAAAAGCAGCTTTATTATGCACCAGAGCCAAAGACTTGCCACAATCTGCCGCAGAAGAGTGCTTGGCATTTTCTTAACCACTTTTCCGGGCACTCGATAGAGATGAAAGCAAGGGGTATTGGGGGGGTATGGGGGGTGTCGTGTAGAGGGTGTGTAGGGGGCGTGTAGGGGGGCGTGTATGCGACCTGGGACTTTTGGATGCTCTTGCCTCTTTTTGCCTTTTCATGAATAACAAATCAGGTTGAAAGACAATCCCGGCCAGGTCGCCGGCGGGCGGCAACAGGGCCATACCTAGACGGCCAAAAGCCGCAAGTTCTCAGTTCTATGCATACAAAAAACGACAACGAAAATCCTAAAACAAAAAGCGACACAAAAAAAAAAAAGAAAATAGTGTTTAACATGGCAAAGAGATACGACTACTGTTGGTGGGCGTAGGGAGGCGTAATACCGTAGCGGGGGCATGGCAGTTGGCCACTAAAAAGTGGGCAGAGGGAAGGTAACTGCACTAGAAATGTTTTGAAGGCCTTCTCTGGTCCACTTTTGTTGAATTGAAAAGAAATTGTGCAAAAAACACTTGAGCCGACTTTTTCCTTCTTCCCACCATCTCCCCACCCCCTTCGTTTCCTCCTCATCATCATTATCAACTGTATTTTCCCCTTCGTCGTCGTCTTTGCATTTTTTTTTTGTATTTTTTGTTCAAGTGTTTGTCAAAGTTTGCCTCGGGTCTTAAGCCATAGAATTATTTTCTATATATTTTCCACGCCATTTTGAAAGTTGCAAGTCAAATGAACTGTGACACAGCACAGTGCCTGCCAGAATAACATGTGAAAAGTGAACAGTTTTCTGTTTCAGTTTCAGTTTTAAGTTTGAATCGTTCAATAAAGCAACCTTGCCGCAGAAGGCCGTTGAAAGTAGTTGCAGAAGTTCTGGCAGGTCAACGAGAGTTGGACAGCAAAAAAAAAAAAAAAGAATTATGGGGTACTCTGTGAAAATTATGGAAATTTCTGTTTAAATTATGAGTATTATTTAATCTACATAATTGGCGTCATAGGCAGCAGTTAGTTTAGTTCTATAAGCGTTTTAATTATCAGCGTTTAACTAATTCTTTAATAAGTTAGTTAGGTCATTACTCACAATTTTAATGCGATAAAATAGGTTGAAAACAGCTATAAATATTTAAAATAATAGCAAGTTAAGGTACACAATTTATGCATAATTTTAGTCGCAATATTATAATGCCTTATCCATTTTTAAATCAGCAACTATTTTTAAAATAATTAAATTTAAATTAAGTTTTCATTAAATGGATTTTTTATTGGCATTAAAAAAATTCTTTCAAAAAATATATTTTATTTACTTTTAATTTACATATTATTTTCTTTATGATATTTTTATTACGAATTCATTCATTGTGTATTTAAAATCGATTTTATATTTTTTCTGTCATTTTAATTGATGGAAAATAACACAATCGTGCTCTCCACCTATTCAATGCTTGATTGCCTGCTTTGTTAGCCTGTCTAATCACGAAACGAGATTCAATTATAAAAATGTTTAAAATATAATATCTGGAAACGTGAGCATAATGAGAGGAAACCCACAAACAGTAAGGGGGATAAGTGATATGATGAAAAGGGGGAGAAAAGGGAGAGCAAAGGGAAAGAGACTAGGGATGTTTGCCTAATTCCATGGATTGCGTATGCCGAGCACGCAGGAAGGATTCCAATGCCGGAGGACATGTTGTGGTGGAGCTGACGCAGCTTAAGTACTTAATTTCTAGACACCTTTCGATAATTACAGGTGGCAGACACAAGTCGAATATATATATGGGTATATATACAAGCTTATACCATATATATTTGCTTATTATGATATCAGTCGGCAGACTGAAATTCAAATGCATATTGCTTGACGAATGCGAAGCGGAAATTTAATCCCAGAAATTGCAAATTTCCTGCTATCAAAAACTTGAACTCGAGTCTGAACTTTGAGTCAAGCCGATTGACGAGTAGATCCCAGCAATTGCTTGGTGTTTGCAAATTTGCATATTTGATTTAAAGCCGTGACTCTTAACCATTCCCACTCACTAAACTTTCTAGATTGCTTTCTTAGTCGCACAGTCTCTTGTGATTTCAGTGCTGAGACATGTGGCGTATGCGTGATGTCTGTCAAAGCTCATTATAGAACAACATGACGCAAACTGTGCTCTACTGAAGAAAGAAAGCACATAACGACCATTGTTAGTTAGACTACTTATACTCTAAGGCTGTTTTAAAATATTTTTGTGATTAAAAATCCAATCTAAAATAAAATACTTAAAATTTCTTTAACAAGTTGTATGAAATTTATGACAGTTTGCACTTCTTTTTAATACTAATCGAAAAGCTGCCTCGACTTTGTCATCAAACGATAATTTTCAACAATTTTCTTAATAGCTTGCACACAAAATTAACCCAAACTTTGTGCTTTTGTGCGCTCAGTTGTTTGCTTAACTTGGCTAAAATGTAGGCTAAGCATTTTTATTTTGCCTTGACTTCAAGTTGATTAATTGAAGTGGAAAATTGCTGAACAAACAAAAAGTATGAGTATGATTGATAGTTTAAGATGGGTTTAATGAGGCCTGAAGGGCAGCAGAAAAAAACAGAAAAAAATAACGCGCATTATGACAACCACAGCTGTTTTGGCCATAAACTTGAACAACAACGTGAGTCACGCACGTGCAATTATTTACATATCAAATAGGTTGGAACTACAATGTGGGCCGTTAATTAAAGTTAGTTATCTGCTGCCAAATTGCGGAAATACACGTAAAACTCGCACAATGCGTTTGTTAATTAACAGTCAAAGTTTTGGCGTCTTTTTAACAAATTGCAGGACAATCAGTACCATTCTCTGATGTTTGAAAGAAAACTGAATTGAGTGGAAGGACGAGCTGTTCATAGGAAAAGCAATTTGCAACCAACAACGACAAAAGCCAGCAAATTAAATGATGAGATCAGACAGTAGCAACAACAACGACAGCTACAGGAAGAAAATAAACTGGCAACGATTTTCATTTGGCTTGCAAATTTCCCTTTTCCCAAACTGGCAGGAACGGCGTTTAATTTACATGACATGCCGAAAAGTATGCTACACTTGGTTAAACTGAACTGAACTGAACGGAACGGAAGGCTGAAAAAGAGCCCAAAATGAATCAAACTGTTGACAGACACTTGTTTCACTGACCACCATGTGGCCGTTGGACTTTTGTGAGTAACTGTAGAGCTTGGCATCAGTTCTGGTAGCCAGTCGTTTGTCAAGATGAAAACCGATGCATAAATCGTGCTATCTTTAAGTCTTAACTGAGTGGGGAATTAATAGTTAAAGTTGAGCTAGAAATGTTTGAAAATTTTAAGAGAAAGGAAGGTCTATACCCTGTATATACCCTGTATTTCTAGCACTCCCTGGGTGCTAAACGGTTGTTACAGTCTATTGTGGCTGGCAGTAATTTGCTGTTTGTAATTCGCTGAAGAAATGATGCGGGTGACGCGCTGTGAAAGGGGTGGAAAGAGGGGAAAGTGTTCTCTAATTGATGCTCTGCACTGAATTGTGCCGCTTGAAAAGTTCCGTGTGTATCCTTTTAGCGTTAACTGTACTTTTCTGTTGGTTTGCGGTTGCTTTGCCAGTTTCCTTCACTCTTCAAATTCTTGTTTTTTACAACCATTGTTGTAGTTGCTGTTGTTGTTGTTGTTCGCTGCTATTACTGTGGATGTTTGCGCTCTAATTCGCCGTTAAGTGGCTTTTGGACATTTGTTGCAAAACTTTGCCACTTTTTTATACTTTCATCCACTTGATATAGTTTGTTGTTGTTGATTGTGCCGTCGATACTTTTAGCGGGTTTCGTTGCGGTTCTACAAATGCTGGTAGATAGCCCTCTGAAGTTTTTCTTTTTTCTTGCGGTAAATTAATGAGTGACAGAGGTGGAGTCCAAGAGAGAGAATGAGACCGGAGGAGGCAGAAAGGGGGAGCTATGGAAGGTACAAAGTAAGAGACTGAGAGAGGTAGATAGTGAGCTGCTTACTTTGGCAAAGCCCAAAGTTAGATTGAAGAACTTGAGTAGAAAAGCTGCACAAATTGCTCTGTCAACTGATTTACTACGGAATGCGCACTAAGCTTTAGTGAAAATATTAAAAGAAAAGTTCAGATTTCTGTTCATTTTGCTTATATAGCCGCTGATGAAGAAAGGTAAAAGGTATTGAACTAATTGAAGCTTGATTAAAACTCCTCTAAGAGAGTATCTGTAATTAAAATCTTTCTCATATCTGCTTTTTAAACGGTTTAATTCATTATTTTTCTAAACTGATAAATTTTTTCTAGCTAATAAATCATAAATCTTTTTAAATAATATTCAATTTAAGTTTCAAACTGTCACAAAAGTAATAGAGAAGCCATTCGATAATTCTTTCATTCACTTTAATTTTTAGCTTAAAAAATACTTTCGAAGAGTAATAAAGATTACATCTCTCTCTCTCTCTGACCACTCAACAGTGTTTTCCGCTGCAATCAAAATTTGTTGACCATTTTGTTGTATAAATAAACCAATAATTTCATTAAAAGCCCGCACCTGTGACTGAAGACACAATGCAGGCGATTCATGAATGCGAAATGTGGAATACTTCAAATATGTACAAATATGTGAATCTCTCTCAACGTGTGCATGAGTGGAAAAGTGTGGGAGTGTGTATGTGTGGGAGTGTACGTGTGTAAAAGTGTCTGTTCGTTTGGGTCATAAAGCTTTACGAGGAGCCCTCGACGGTCGACAACGCCTCATTATTATGGACCATAATGCGTTGAGTAAAACACGTGAAATAAGATTTTTATGTCGGCATTTTTGCGTCGAGCAGGAAGTTGTTTTAATTATAACACCTGGCAGGAGACGAGACTTATAAAATACACACACAGACAAACACCAGCACACACGCACAGCATTTCTGCAGGTATATGAATATGTATGCGTGTACGTGGTGTACACTGTACAGTTGGTCCAACAACACAACAAAAGCAAGTGACACAGAGAATGGGAGAGACAGACAGAGAGGCAAGACATATAGATTTTATATGCAAAATTTAATTCCACAAATGAGAAACGTTTCACGGTGACTGCATTGAAATCACACTCACTCCTTTCGCTCTCTCTCTCTCTCTCTCTCTCGCTCTCTCTCTCTATTTTATTCTCTGTCTGTCATTGTCTGTGTCTCTGCCTGCTTTTTGACTCTGTGTGCACATAGTTTTGCGACCAGACACAATTTAACAAATTAAAAAAGGGCGTAGCTCGAGAAAAGGAAGAATGGCCGGAAGAACAATCCGGATGAAAACATAGCAAACGAAATGAAATGACCAGATCCAAGAGCAAGTGCAAGAGTTTTGTATTTTCTTTCTTTAGCAGTTTGAAAAATTTGCTTAAATGTGGTACCATTGTGGATATGGATTTCCTGCACACACTTTTGTCTGCAAAACAGTTATTATCACAAACGGCAAACTAGTTTTCTAATAGAAAATCATAAGGGCGAAATTATGAGTTCAGCTCACTTCCAATACTACTTACAGTTAGTCGAAGTTAATTGAAATTCTTTACTTGCCGCACAAGTGCATACAAAAATTGGACTCTTAGTTACTCGTTTATTGGGCATACTCACCTGAAAAATAAGGAAAGGAAAATTGGTTAGAAAAGGCGAAAATATAGAATAATTTTGGATTTTAACTTGTATTTTATTTTATTTATTTAATCATCGTTTTGGTGCTATTTAATTTATTACTTAAATTACTATTTATTATATTAAGCCGTAAACTATTCCATGTCCTATTTATTCTACAATTCAAACACCTAAACCTATCCCTATTCCTACTATTATCCCTGTTATTATATATAATGGTATTTCATTTCCGATTTAACTTCCCTTTTCTACTACACTTCCCATACTTACTACTATTTCTAACCCTTATTTTTTGTATCCCATTTCCAACTATAATTCTATTTCCTTTTTATATTTCTACTACTAGCATAGAACCTCTAAATATTCCTATACCTTTTCCCATTCCTATATCTATTCCTACTCTTATTCATATTTCTAATTCTCATCCAACTCCTATTTCTACTATTATGTCTACTACTACTATGTCTATTCCTTTCATTTCAACAGTTCCATTTCCTACTCCTCCTTCTTTTCAGCTTCATTTCACCATCCCTATTCCTATTTATATTGCTACTTATATTAATAACTCTCCATATATTCTTACACCCATTCCCATGACTTTTGCCACTCCTATTCCTGTTACTTTTCCATTTCCCACTACCATATCTTATCCCCTCCTTTGATTTCACTCAAAAGTACACCACTATTTACCATAATCAGCAGATTAATCAACTCAGTTTAAGCTTTATCACTTCATTCCCAAAATAACACACGTCACGTGTAAATAATGTTTGTACTCAAATATACGGCCAAAATCCGGCATTAAATATGTACTCCCCCGATGATACGAGTTTGATTAAATATTTATTGGTATAGTTTTCAGGCTTTTTTCCGGTTACATTTGGATGCATAGACAACATGGGAATTAAGGCCCGTCCATTGGCATACATTATTGAGTGGCTCTGGCTCTGGAACTGGCTCTGACTCTGCCACTGGGGGACACAGAGCAGATCGCACAGGTTGCTTTAATATGGTTTTAAGTCATTTCATTTATTATTTAAGCCGCGGCACAATTCGGTCGCGTTTGGCTGTCAAAAATGCAATCGCCAGCAACGAGCAGCAGAAATACCATGTGGAAAAACAACAAAATACGGTAAATCGAAAGAAAAAAA
Organism: Drosophila dunni; assembly: GCA_018152125.1. Classification (NCBI taxonomy): domain Eukaryota; kingdom Metazoa; phylum Arthropoda; class Insecta; order Diptera; family Drosophilidae; genus Drosophila; species Drosophila dunni. The sequence continues at coordinate 633,850 of JAECXC010004138.1, read as the reverse complement.
ACCAAAAAGAGGAAAAAGGGATGCAGTGAAATTCAATTACCACTATGGTAGCAGTCAACAGACTGTGGCTAAAAAGGAAAAGTGAAAAGAGAGCAGATTACGAAGGGGAAAAGTGGACGGGAAATGCAACTGTTGGATACGTAACGAGATGTAACTGTTGTTTGCACATAAATTGTTTGTAGTTATGCCAATGCTCATAATGCATGTGTGTGTGTGTGTGTGTGTGTCTATACCCCCGATTTAACCCATGAAAACCCCTTCAATGTCCGCCATTTGCTGCCATTTTCTCCCGCTCGTGTGTCAATGAAAAACAACAAAAATAAATACAAATAATCCAACGCCAAAACGTCGCAGTTTTTCCAAGGCAATTTATGTGACCTCTGCTCTCCAGCTCTCCCTTTCCCACCCTCTTCCCCATTCAAACGGGTTTCATAATTCTTGTTTTTATTAACCAAGCGAATGTGCAAAAAAATGAACTAAAACAAAAAGAACTTTAGTAATAATATTGTACAAATAATGGCATTCTATTTGATATACGTTGCACGCAGTTTCCCTATATACTGAAACATATAGTATGTATATGGATATATTTCGAGGCGAGGTCAGAGTGTGGCATACAAATGAATTGTTGAGCAGCGAGTGAAATATAGTTAATAAAAAAAATATATGACAGCACATGACAGTGGCTGCATTCAATAACTTTGTCTATGTTGTAGATGGCAGTCAGCAGTTTAAGATAATAAATTTGATTTACAACGATTTGGTGTCTCCAGTTTTAAGAAATTTATTTAAAAATGGTTGTAACTTGTAGCTAACAAACTGATGTAAGAAACGTTAGTAAAACTGTCAGCCAAACAGTCAGAGACAGGTAGTTTCTTAAGCCACTCGATAAATGTAATTTAATATATTTTTAGTTACTTATTTTAGTGGCATTTCGAACTACAAATAAACCCCAAATTAGGCTATATAAAAACCCAATTTCTTTGCTAAATTTAATCACACATTTAAGCAGCTCATAAGCTGACAGTTAGTGCAATCAGCTGTTAAGTATTAACAATTAATTGGGTTATAGCTCGCTGTAGTTTGAACAAAGTATACAAATTGATGTAAGCTTTATTACATCAGACTTCTGTCGAACTTAATGCTACAGTTTACTCCCAGATAAGCTGCTGTTTAACATGACTAATTCAGGGCCCGATAGTGGCCATAACTTTTTAATTAGACTTTTGGCACATTGACCAGAACAAATTAAGTTAACCACAAGCTTTAGCCACGTACTCGTTATTATACTCTGCAAATTCATCAACTAATTAACTGAAATTTTATTACATATTGTACGAGTATCGGTGGCATTAAGAACCTCTTCAAATAGCCACGTTAATTGCCACTTTATGTGATTATTGTTAAATTTGGTTGCTCTTGTAATATTTGTTTAAATAAATGAGGTAATAAAAAGCGCAAAGAGGCTAATAAGCGACTGCTTAAAGGCCAACAGCAATTTACAACCGAAAACACTTCAGCTCTCCTTCCCCTCACTCCCCTCGCTGTCGCTCCCTCTTTGGGCAATTAAAGCGCTTGTTAGCTGCCTTAATAATGTTGCAAGCTTAATAGTTTTCGCCACAAGCTACGACTCCGACTCCGAACCCTCGGGCCAATTGCTCAATCATTCAACTAATAGACCGGGCAACGAACTACGATTCTCAACTGGGCGTAATTGCAACATTGTGGGGCGTGGCGCACGAAGCACGAAGCACTTGCAACATCAGACAATCGCTTAATTAGCTTCTCGAGCTAAATAAAACAAATGAGTTCGTATTTGTTGCTAACTAAAACTATTACATTTTACAATTTTGCAACACTGGCCAAAGTAGCCTAATGAAGTGCGCCAAAGTGCCGTAAAAATAGCTAATACACTGTAACAAAAAGGCCATAAAATAGTTTGACTAAAAACTTTGGATTTCTAAAAGTTAAGCACTCACTTTGCTTGCTAAAAGTCTTTAAATAAAATAAAATCGCCTGTAAGATAACGAGCGGTTGTAGAAATCTGTGTTTTTTCTTCGACTTTTATCTGATATGACAAATAATTTACTTATTTATCGTTAATTAAACAAAACACTTAATATATACTCAACTGTTTAGAGAGCTCAGTTTCTTCTAGTCCACTATCAGTTAAAACTTATTTAAACTTGAGCTAAATACTTAAAATTCTGAAAAGTATTCGCAAAGAAATGTGCTCAATTTCTAAGAATACTTAAGAATAGCTTAAGGCACACGCATCATAACAATTCACCGTCACATTACTCAATTCCCAGACATAGAGTAAGATTAATGTAACTGATATTCTGATAGCTAAGGCTAGTCATATTTGTGGGGCTACAAGTGTGTGTGAGTGTAGCTTGATTATATGCCAGTACGGCGATATTTGCTATTTTTTGCAAGACGTAAACATTTTGCTGGAATTCTAGTTATATTGGCCCCGCTGTCGTTGGCAGTACAATTCATTTATATGTGTGGCATGTTTTATAGCATACTTTCCTGCGTTGCCATTAATCAACATTAAAAGTGTCAACAGCAACAACAGCAACAATAAAGGAAACAACAATGGCAGTCGTAACAAAGAGCGCGAGACAGAGAAAACGAGAAGAGAATGAAAGAAAGCAGGCAAGAAAGAAAGGAAAAAGATGTGAAACCAGCGTCTTTGCTTGTATGCAAAATAAAATGTGAAAAGCGCTCATAAATAGCTGACACGTCGGGACCTAGAGCGCGACACTATAGGGGTGTTTGTAGCCGGAAAATGGTTGGCGCGTAGGGAGTGGAGGGAAAGTAGTTCACCTGGGTAGCTGGGTAGCTATAAAGCAATCAGCAGGTGTTTGTCATATTTCTCAAGTAAATTATTTACCCAGACAAGTTGATAATTCAGCAGTCAGCATTCGGCTCAATTTCTTGCATCGCTGACCCAATATAATTTATGACAGCCCCGACTTGGCATATTTTAAGCACCCTCCGACACCTGCTTATCAGCAAGAAAAAGTTTTGTTTTAAAAGTCGAGTCAGTGGAGGTGCCACTGCATGGATGTTCCCGGAATTTATATAAGTATATATTTAGCCAACTCATACGCGTTAGTCTTCCCAGAAAATATATGTGTGTTTACTAAACTCATTACACTTCATTTAGCTACAATTAACAAGTACTTGTACGCGTGTCTAAATATAAAATGAAAACTAAGAAAGCAAATTTCATTGGAATTTCTCAAGTGCTATTTGAAGAAATTGAGCTGCTGATGTTGCCGTAGAAATGCTGAACCGCAATCAAGAAACTGTTTGCCAAATGCTCAACCCGATTCTTATTAAATTACATTAACCACAATTCCCGTTCTATGAGGAAATCGGAGAGCGGTATGCTTGGCTTTACTTTCTTTATCTTTATCTTTTTCTTTGTTTTTTTTTTTTTTTTTTGCGTAAAACAAACTCCGTCTAAGCGTTTACAACGCAGTCAGCACTTTATAGAATGTTTTGCATTTAAATTAAATTGAATAAACCACTAATCCAATTCACTGGCCACACCCACCACTTTTCCTATCCAAAAATAACAAGCGCTCTGCTAACAAAGGTCACATCAACACTCGGTATATATATTTTCCATATCCTTCCTTCCCTTTTCATTAGCTCAGCTGCGAGTTGTGAGTTTGTGTTTTCTGTTGCTGTTGCTGTTTCTGTTTTGTTGGCTCAATTAATTTGCATGTTTTTGTGTAACGCAAGCAGTTTAAAGACAGTTTGGTTTTGTTAGCCCTGTCTGCTAACAATGTCAATTAGTTGCCCAATAACCGTGGACAATTGCACTTGTCGTCGTTTGCAAAGTTTAAACTTGCTCACTTTAGTTTAAAAGTATGTTTTATCTTTTAGTTGCTGTCACTTAAGACATGTGTGTGCGTGTGTGTGCTTAATAGGCCAAGACAATGGCAAGCACAGCTGAGTGGCGAAGACTTGTGGCAGTCAGTGTGCACAGTCTGAATGGATTCCACTAACTGAATTACTTTGCTCAGCTAGTTTAGAGTTTGCCTTCAATAAAGTTTAGGTATAACTTTATTTTATTTTTAATATAAATTAAAATAGTTTTCACATAAATTTTACTATTTTCATAATTTTAAATGTTAAAGCAGAAACTTATTTTTAATAATATTTAAAAGACACAATTGTATGCTTAAATGATTTCTAGCTTATTTGAAGCCAAATTATAAGTCTAAAACTTATCACAAACCTGGCCAAAATATGTTTGTTAAGTAGTTTTGGTACTGCTGCTATGATTTATTGCCTTTTTTATGTAAACTACAATCGTGACCTATTTTAAGCCACACATTTCGAAAATATATACCACTTTTCCAAGCCTACATCTAATCTAAAATTTAATGCACCAATTTAAAACCTCGTAAAGTCCAGCAAACCTGCTAGAACGACTCCCAGCTAGCACATACCCTGTTAAAAAATATATAACCTACAATTGCTTTGTACATTTTCTTTTATGCGCTTTGCCACAATGTAAGCAATCAAAGTGAAATCTCTGATTTATGCACAGTAAATATAATATTTTATGAAAAATGAAAAAAGGGGAAAAAATGTAATTTCAATTGAGAAATTTTTGTTTGTGCGATGGTTTAAGCCCTTGTTCCGTTCTGGAAAATGCATCCGCTTTCTGGCCGTGCCAGTCACACTTACATTTCCTAAATTTATAACCACAATAAACCGCAACAAAAGCGACAACCACAACCATAAACTGCAGCTATACTCGTAACCCATATTGTTGCTACCCGTTACCCGTTATATCTACTACAAGCTGCAATAACAACAACATAGAAATTGTCATAAAAATATATATAGAGAGAAACAAGTAAAAATGTATGTATGTTGATAAAAATAAAGGAAATATCTAGAGGCTCGTACGCATACCAAGTAAAAGGCATATGAAATGCCAGAAAAAAAGCGAGTTATCTTCATTGCTGCTGCTAGTTGCCCGCTCTGCACGTTTGTGGCCTAAAAGAAAATACAATTTTCTGCACGAAAAGTCAAAGCAATTCACATGCATCACATTCAAGTGTTTGCTACTCAAAATCCGACTTTTCAAACCTCATTTCGGTCTGGTATTAAAATCTTTGCCATCGCCTACAATTGAACCACAATTTGTATGCTCGTTTTTATTATAAAACTTGGTTAATTTAAACTTGTTTGTAAGCAGTTCCAGACAGTCGACTAATTTGTTGTTATCCAAATAAAAACTGCATAAATTTGTTTAACTATAAAAACTTTTAGTTAAATCTTTATGAACTATAAACCTCTAAAAGCACAATAAAAATTAAATGATTGACTAACTGGCAATAAACTAAATGAGCTCGAAAAACAATGTAGTCCGTTAAGTTTTAATGATCCATAAATTAGCCAAATATGATGTTATTGAATATATATAACTTAAGCAGCTTTCAATATCAAATTCGTTGGAGCTTTTCAAGCTTTTCTCTAAACTTACTTAGGCAAGTTTCTACCTTTTACCTTTCTAAGTTTCAGTTTAGGCCCACTCTTAGCTGATTTCCCAGGAGAGAACCTTCGTTAATCCCTTAGTTGTAGTGTATTTTAAATTTGAACAGTTTCGTACGGACAACTCTTAAATAAACTCGCACTTAATGTTCATGATTAATTGAAATATATAAAAGATTTATGTATGCAGCCAGGAAGACAGTAAAGGTAGAAGAGGGAGAGAGAGAAAGGGAGGAACAGGGACTGGTTGAGTGGCGTAGACCGAAAGGAAGTTCGTTGTAGTGTTGTGAGTTTTGCGCCAAGAATATTAACATTATATAAGGGGCTTCAACGCAAAACTTTCAACCACCTGGAGTGCTGGGCAAAGTTTTGTAAACTTTTGCCAGCCCTACAACAGTCTTGCCCTCCCTTCCTTATCCACTATCACCATCACTATCTTGCCTGCTCTCTCGCACCAAGTAAACCACTAAACTTGGAAATAGATGCCCGTGTGTGGCAAGTTGTGATGTATTATACTGTGTGTGTGAAGCCGCTTTTATCCTACCCCTTCTCATCCTATCAAACCCCTTTGTGCTGCCCCCTAATGTATGCAACATTTTGTTGACCAGCGGCATTAACAGCATAATGCAGCCGTGCGTTTAAAGTCTGTCACGCAGTGTTCGGTCGTGTGTGGTTAAAGCCAGCACAAAACATGGCACAACAACGTAGCGTTATACAACACTGCACACGGGGTGTCAATCAATCATGATTGCGAAAAACCGAGTAGGAGGCGCATAGAATTCGGGTTTCCATTTCGTGTTCAAGCTTAACAATCACGACGCTTCTGCCAAATCGCCATAATATGTGGTGTTTGCTGCACTTAACGAGATGCCCACCACACACCCACATCCACACCAGCCACCTACACCAACCACACACACACACACCTATCTCACACACTTCCCAAAACAGTCAGTGGTCAGTCAGTGCAATTTGTACATCAATCAAGTGCTTCGATTTCGGCACTCAAAATTTAATTGACTTTGATTTTGTAAAGTTTGTCCACAGTTGGCACACATGTATCTTCGTGTAAGAGTGTGTGTGAGTGTGTGTGTGTACGTGTGAGTTTTGTCTAATTTGCTTCGTTTTACGGCTGCTGATTGAGTGACAAATATGTGATGTACTGTGAAATTGAGTTGATGCTTTCGTTAAGTGCCATTTTCCCCCGAATTGTCTATCGACAATTCAAGCAGAACATTTGCTCTATAAAATTCCATTTGCCATTTATCATGGCTCCTTAATTTCATTTACAATTACTTGACTTACATTGTTGCTTGTCAAATAATGTACAGCCAAGTTGCATTCAATTTGTGTTCAGTTTTATTTTTAAGTTTTGTTTACTTCGATTATCCCAACCAAAATGCAAATACATTTCATTTGTTTGTACTTAATATTTGCTTGTTTGCTCAACTTTTTGTTGTTTTCGTTTGAGAGTAATTCAAATTCAATGCAGTTAGCATGATAAAAATGATTGACTAGAGAATGCTCTGTAATCAAACCTGCTCAGGCTAAGTTTAGACTAAGTTTGACTGTGATTAAGAAGATATATGAATAGCTATAAAGTGCCTACTTGTATGAGATATAAGAGATGTGAGGAAACTGTGGGCACTTTGTTAGATTGAAAGCTTAGAACTCAAACTACCAAAGACTTATCTGAACAGAATAATTAAATAGAAGACTTTGAAAAAAGGTAAAAATTTTAATCCACTAATTGAATAAATCAAATATTCGTTAAGTTTATCAAAACTAAAAGACTTCTCATTTGATGGCCTCAATAATTTATGCAAACACACACAGATTTAAGCCCCGTTTAGTCCACTTGGCCAAGGCCACAGCGAAATGTGATATAGGAAGATTTAAACCATACAACTGTGCTCCAATTAATTATTCATAATTAGTCGGCGACTAAATGCTTAACTAAATCTGTAGTGAGATTTGGTTTATTTAAAACCCTGGCTTTAGAACCGTTGTCACAGTTGGTCAACAGCCGTAAACATTGTTTATTTACTGCCCTTTTTCCTCTTTTTTTCCAGTTCAACAAAATTAAAAGTTGGTCATTAGAGATTCGCCACATTAATTGTGATTTATGTGCAAAGTTTATTGTTTTTGTTTTCTATTTTTTGTAGTCATTATTGTTGTTGCTGGTAGCCTTGCCATGAAAATGGCAATTAAAATGACCATCACGGGCCATGTGCCAAGTGAAAAGTGTCAAAAAATACAAGGTATTTAGAGTGTCCTGCTGCCAGCAGTTGAGTGAGCATTATATAAATCAATTGATTACTTCTTCTACGGCAAATTAAATATTTATAACCACATTTTTTGGTAGAGTTGAGTAAGTTAAGGTAAACTTATTAAATTAAATATTTATAAGCTAAGAAACCGTTGAAAAGTCAAGTAAATATATGGGGTTTTTAAATATTTTTATTTGGTTTACCAGAGAGTATTCGATTGGCTTTATTAAGCACAAATCTCTTGATAAAGTTCCATTAAGCCAATATAACTAATCTAATTCCCACTGATAATATCAATTGCCCAATTTCCCTGTTGACCTATAAACTAAAACTTTCAGCAATGAACCAATTTTTGGACAACTTAGCCAACTCACTTCTGACTATTGAATTATATAGAATAATATATCTAAGACATGCTTAAGTTTAAACTATGCTCTATGTTATGTGGCACATAAATTTGTCTAGTTTTGGCTAGTAAATGCAAGAATTTCAGCGTAAAATAACTTGGCAAAGTTCCCCCAACGAGGGATATTTTTGGAAAGTAACTTATGCACTCACATACACACATACACATACACAACATAACTTCGTCTAGTCCTTGTCTACACACTCCCTTTTACAATCCCCAGCACCCTCTTTCGCATACAATGTTAACAACACGGGGGCATTAGCTGAGTACAGACTGTAAAGGCAACTATCGTTTATTGCATGGACTGAGCAGCAACCACCGCGACAAGCACCGCAAGAACAACGACACAACGACAACAACAAGTTTATATTTATGTAAATATTTTGCAAGAACAAACAGAACGCCTGGATGAGCACTCAGGAGCTCTCAGGTGTTGTCTTTGTGGAAGCAAAAGTATGAATATTTTAGGCATTCACTGTGTCAACGTTGCGACGAGAAACATGGCGCGTCTAGACAAACATAAGTTGCTTTAACAATGTTTTTATACATTTGCACACACTCGCACACACACACACTCGCAAACTTTAACTCATTTCTATAATAAACACTGTTTTTTCGTTTAGTTTTAGTATTTGTAATGGGAATATTTGTTTTTTTACTCACTCAGCAATGCTTTTAGATAACGGCCAGCGCTCCATGGAGGCCTGATATTTCATATTCTCGATTTGCTTCTTTAATGCGTCCCGATCCATGTTTTGTAGAGCACTGGGATCCATGTCGGCCGAAATTTATCCACATGCCACCCCTGCAAAGGCCAACAGAGAGCGAAATGTTAAACTCATATATGGAGATGCTATAAAAATCTGCACATATCGCGCTCTCACACACTACCCTCTCTCACTCTCTCACGTTGTCACCTCTCTCCTCTTTTGCCCTCCTTTCGCACAACTCTGCAGCTTTATGCCGCATTCGCGGTGGTTGGCAACGCAGTGTAGCACCCTGTTTATATTAATGGCCGGTGTCTGGAGTTTTGCAGCACTCAGCTGACGCCTGCGCACCGCATTAATAACAAATCGATAGAGAGCGCCATGAAGAGAGCGTGAGAGCACGCGTCTGTTTTAACAGCGCCGCCTAAAAGGCTGCTATCAAAACTGTTTTTAGGCGTCGCGTCGCTCGCTGTTAGGTTGGCCAAAAATCATTTGTTTACCTTCGTCTCGACGTGGGAGCAGAAACAAAGAAAGAAAAAAACTGGAATGCAGCCAAAAAATAAAAGGGCGCGCCCAACGCAAATGTCAAATGCAAGAAGCCCAAATACAATAAGTGAACAAAAAAAAACAGCTGAGCCAAATACGCAGCTCTCATAAATTCTCTCTTTCTATCTCTCCCACTCGCTGTCTCTTTTTATGTGCTTCTCTCGCTCTCTCCCACAGTGCTCGACCGGCTTTCATGTTGTAATTTATTAAACCTCAACTCTGTTTATTTAGTCAGTCGTTTTTTTTTTTTTTTTTTTTGCTTTTGCGTCATAAATAAAAAGCAGCGTGTCGAGAATCTGAGGGTGTGAAAATTCTGCGTGTTGGCAAGCAATTAATTTTTGGCAGCATATTGTTAAGCTCATTGTATTTATGGTCTTTGTTTGTCAAAACATTAAATGCCAGAAACAAAAATCAACATTTAAGAAATTCAATGAACGTAAGAATAATTGTTTACTTCATTTATAAAATGTATTGCTAAAAGCAGTACCAAAGTTTACAAGTGCTTGTTAGTCTCTAACATGTGCTGTTAACAGTAACACGCCTGTTAGCAGTAACAGCACTAGCAACTGCTATGCTTAGCGGAGACACAAACCCTCGTTGTTTCATTTTATCGCATGCTACAAATTCCTTTTACACGTTATGCAAAACCAATATTAAGTAATAAAAACGACCGCAACATTAGGGGTCTTGGGTCAGGCAAGGGTCTAGCGTAGGGTCTCAGGTACTGTGACAGCGGACTGACAAGCAACTAAACCACAACAGCAACCATTGATTCCCAATGGATTTTTTCCCCTATCAACATTGGCTATAATCAGCAACAATGATATAAGTTGACTTCTTAGCCCTCAATCCCTCCCCTCCGTGCGACAGTAACAAACACAGGGCGTGGACACTGATGGACACCCGTTGTAACGTCGAACCGTCCTACCGTCGTCCTGTCATCCGTTTTGTAGGTGTAACTTAACAAATAGTAGGAGGCAGAGAGAAAAAATGTATGTAACGTCAGACTGGCCTTAGTCAGCCGTCTATTTAGGGAGTCGGTACATCATTTTTTGTCGCTTCGTTGGTTAACTGACAGCGGTTACTCCATTCTGTTTGTGGGCCTTAACCAAAACGACCAGCTGTCAGGCTGTAAAAGGATTTGGGGGCTTTAACCCAACGGTGCTAAGCAGCTGTGTAGCTCACAAACTTGATTTCATTTCCTTTCCTTTTTTTTACATTTTTGTAACGCCACATGCTTTAAAGGCCTGGCTGGGGTCCTAGTGTTAATGGCTAAAATTGTTGTAAAAAGCCAGATTAAATGTTGGCTCTAGAGGAGTAAGGCTTCTACACACACGAGTGTGTGTGTAGTTTCTGTCTCCTTTTTGTAGAACATGTGTTCTAAAATGCTGTGCTCACATGTTGACAGCATCGCACCCAGTAGCACTCAAAGCTTAAAGTTGGTTTAATTAAAACTTTTGCTATGAGTTCCACTAGCCAGTTAGCCAGTTAGCCAGTTGGCCAGTTAGCCAGCTGGCCATCTTTTTACATTTAGACATTTAAATGTGCAAATCATTGGATTTCCGACAAAAACACTTTGATGTCGACTAAACTGAGCGTGCTTTCAACGAACATAAACGAAACAGGCTTAAGGATTTAGGTGGAGGCAGCTAGACTGCCAAATACCCAGCAAATATTTTAACGTAGCTTTTGAGTGGAAAGTGAAAAGAATTTCTACAATTTATTTAGCAAATGTTCAAGGATTCTGTGGTTTTGTTCACTTGAGGAATTCCTCAACTCATTTGCTTCTATTTCAAGCCATTTAGTTTGAACTTTAGTTATCTCAACTAATTGCTCGTCTGGCATGTAAGGCAGTCTGTTGAAATAGGTGAAATGGCTGAAGAGTGGATGTAAGAGTCAAATGGGAATGTGGCCAAGACACTTGCAGTTGCGCTGCAACTGAAAAAGTAGCAGAAATTTATCTCATAGCCCCAAATAGAGAACATGCAACGGACATAAATCGTTAGCAAAATGTTTTTGGCGGTTACAAGCGGCTCTTTGTAATTCCCCGCGCGTCCCGCACTTATCTCAGCACCAAACGCTTACGGCTATTGCTTTTCCATTCCCTCCCACCACCCCCCACACACACACACACACACCCACATTCGTTAAGCGGCTCGAGTGTGTGTGTGTCAACGTTCAAGTTTTTTACACTCCTACCCCGTCTCGTGCGAGGCACAACAAACAACAGGCTCGTCCCACGCATCTCGTCCTGCATCTCTGCTAGCGACAAGGACAACTACGAAAAGTCAAGTGATTTTCGTTTCTTTTTTGATTGTTGTTGTCATCCTGTTGCCTGTTGTTGTTATCCTTGTGCTTCTTCTTGTTGCCGTGCTTGTTGTTGTTGCTTGTCCGAAAAAGAAAACAAATTGTCAACCGTCAGCCAGGTCCCGTCAGACAGTGAGTCAACTACAGCGACGAGTCACATAAGTTTTCAGCGAGGGTTGCCCAAAAAGTCTGGCCACAAATCATTTATTTTGATAGAATTCTATAGAAATAATCAGATTTAAATAAAATAAGTGCTGTATAAATTCCAAAACAGTGTTGCAAACTTCCTTTAAATGCAATTGCACTGTTGCAAAACTTCTCTAGCAACCCGCCCGTTGACATAAATGTGCATTTATGAACTCTAGTGTGCACAGAAGACTGTGTGACTGCAAAAAGTGTGGCTGATATTAACTGTAATGTACATGAGAGTAACAAAAATTGCCCAACACTTGAATTTGATTATTCAACAGCACTTTGAGGCAGTTTTTGCTCTCTCCTCTCTGCATTACAGTTTTTTCCGCCGTGTTTCTTATTGTTATTTTTCATTCCGTTGAAGTTAACGTAATTGACATTAGTGTTAAATTTGGTCGACTGAGCAAAAATGTCGGCTTGTTAGTGTCAATTTAAATGCGTTATTATTTCGCAAAAATTGTTGACCAAAAGACTTTAACGAGGCTCAGGAATTCCTAAGCGTTAACTAGCTGTCAGCTAGGCGCTTGGCAGCTAACTGTTATGGCAAGTGTGTGGGTGTTTCCAAAGCGGTAAGTTTGTGGCTAGTGAACCGATTTGCATTAAATTTACAGGGGGGTTACACATAACTATTGTGTATATATCAGTTAAATTTCAAAACTATACCTGCTTAATTTATAATTTTAATATATTTAAAGCGGTTAGTCTACCGAAGGGAATGTTAACTGCTTCAACTGGCGTACCTAACGATTTTAACTACGAAACTTGGGGTTCTTTAGCTCCAACCAGCTCCAAGATCCATTTGTTTTTGAAGTTCAGCTACTCACAACAGCTTTTGCTTGATTAGAGACACTTTGCCGTAAAACTTTACTCAAAACAGCCAAAAGTAGAAACTTCTTAAACTATAATTTGTCGCAGATAAACGACCAAAAATGTTCATCTTGAATTTGTCATTTCAGCTACTTCCACCTTCCACTTCAACTATCCAAAAACTGTTGTCTAACGACCGTTTTGTACAGCCATAAACAGGAATTCAGTCTGAAGCCAATGCCGCGCTACCTTTCAGCGCATTTAAAAACTGTCATCGTGTTAACAAACTCAAATATAATGGTTCGCGAACAATTTGCAGCTAAACAAACTTTCGAGTCCCCAAAGTTTTTGGGAGCAAGTGAAACCGCCGAACCTGCGAACCTCCAAACCGCCGAACCGCAAAATGCAGCTCTAATTTAATGTGCAACTTTGTATCTTCAAGTGTTTTTTCGGTCACTAAAATGGCAGCGAGGAATGGAACGGAGAAAATAAATTAATTAAAATGCCAAATGCGTGTGGTTTCAATTTAGTGATTTTGTCGTATTACGTGAGTATAATATGGTATACTCGTCTACCTATGCAGCTAAAACAAAATACACCAAATTTCTGTGGCTAATACTCGTGTTATGCGGCGTATGCGTGATTTATGCCGCAGCCAGATGTTGCATAATGCTGATTTAATGCATGTTATGCCACACAAAGTGATCAAAATGTGAATTTAATAAGTGTTTGCCACAAAACAGAGGAGTTTTAGTGTAAATAAGTGAACATAGAGGACAGGAAGTATTCATATGGACTGTTTTTTAGCTGGTAACTAGAAGTATGAAGTGGAGCTAGATTTTATATGTCTTTAAGTGCACATAAAGGCTCGATCTACTGCATTTTGAAGTAATAAAGTTACCAATTAATAGCAGGCAATTGCAATTTATTTCCCCCCTCCACATTAATTACACAAATATGCATGTAAAGGAGCATGGAGGACAGTTAACTTGCTAAGTAAAAAGGAAAACTTTACATAAGTTATAGTATGCCAAGAACTTTCGTAACTTTCTGGCTGGCAAAATCGCATAAATCACAGCAGCTAAACGAAGCCCAATGGCAATTATATTTACGACTTGAACTATGAAATCGATGCCTCAAATGGAACACGGAAGAGGTGGGAGGAAAGTAGCAAAAAAAAAACTAACTGTAACCATTTCTCTACCAACAGTTTGTACCCTCGTTGCTGTTGTTGTTTTTTTTATCTGTTTGTTGTGCTTGTTTACCGATGATGGGAAAGCGCACAAAGCAATCGAGGCAGCAACAAAAAAAAATGCAATTAAAAGCGTTTCATGTGACACTTCAGTTGCTTCACGTTTGTTTCTGTTTCTGTTTTTTTTTTCCCCCCCGATTTTATTTTTTCCCTCTGTGGAACGAATCTATTTGTTAGCATAGCTAGCGGGTTATTGCATAATGGTAGCATGGGTTTCAAGAGCAGCAGGTGATGCAGGCATATTGTGCAAAAAAGGTAGAAGCTGAAACGACTTGATGGAACGATTGGTTGAAACGAAACTAACGATAATAGCTATTTGGCTCTAAGTGAGGTGATATACCAACACCAAAGTGCACAAAGAAACAAAAACAGATGCACAAAGCAAAGAAAACTTGGCTAAAAGTTGCAAGAAATGAATATGGGAGTACAGACTTTGGTAAGGAATATTATTAAAGTTTTAAGCTGCACAACGAGTGTGTGCACATTTAGTTAGAGCTTTGCCTAAGTAACGAGCCAAAACTTTGCTTTAAAGGCATGTAAAATAATACACAAACTGATAGATTTAAGTCTGAGCGCATTGAATAATATCCAAAATAGTTGTAGCTTTAGTTTGCTGTACAACTGACTCGACAGAATACAAGTGTTTGTATTAAACATGTATGCATAAAGATAATCGAAAAGTCCTGCCAAAATATGCAGAGTTGGCTCGTTTAGTTTCGTATGTAAAGTGAATAAGGGAGCTGGGATTATTCTCACCGCTCTCCACTCGTGGGAGACATGAAAAGTTACTTGCTCTTAGTCTGCAGCTGACACGATGCACTTAAATTAGAAACGAGCGTCCAAGGAAAACCTTAAAAACTTCAAGATGAAATTAAATGTAAGCACTGAGCGCACACACACACACACCAAACCATTAAATTTACATTAAAATATTCAATTAAATGGAGATGGAGATAAACAGAGGCAAGTGCTGGCTAAAAGACTGTGCTGCAATAGAGACAATGTACTTGCTCATGAAAAACATGTGGTTTGTGGTGGGCACAAACTCTGGCTGTGGTCTCTGCCTGCCTGGAGTGCATCAAAGGCAATGGGTGTCCTTTTATGAGACGACGATGACAATTCCTGAAGCAGCTCGGCTTTGGTCTGACTACCCACGCTCCTTTCTCTCTGTGTACGGCACCTTATTTGATGCTTTAATTATTTGTAGCATGCAAAGTTAAGCTCTCTCACACACACACACAGACGCACAGTATTAAGTTGTAAAAAAAAAAGGCAGTGCAACTATCTCGCTCGAACTGCAGTGCCATGTGCATGTTAAATGGAATTACATTGCAGTCAGCAGCTGGTGTGTATGTGTGTTAAAAGCTGTCTGCTCTGTGTGCGTGTCTACATATTTAACAGCGCCGCAAAGTATGCAGCAAAGTTTATCAGCTGCGTGGCTGCTGTTGCCCGCTGCTGCTGCTGCTGTAGCTGCTGCTTGCACTACGGATTTACTTTTGAGTTTTTGTTGCTGCTCTCGTTGTTGTTGCTGTTGCTGGTGTTTTGCTAACAAATAGACACACGCGTCGCCAGACAGCTATTTTAGTTAGTGGCTGCTGTGGGTAAGTGCTTCATTTTAAATCCGTTACAATTTACTTTAAGCAATGGCTATAAATTTTCCATATCACAAGCCACACAAACACAACCACCCCCACTCACACACACACCAGTGCACATTTAATCTGCAGTTTTTGCTACATTTTTGGTACATTTTTAATAGAGTTGCTTATCTGGCCCAAAGCAGCTTAGGCGCTTGCAGCCGCATTCAAAATAGATTAGCAGCAAATTAAATTTTATTATTTATAATACCGATTTGTGCACAGTCTGATTAATTTTAATTTGCTTTGCAAGCAAGCTGCACCTGTCTGCAGTTCTGCAATCTAAACCAATCACTAACCTCGAGAAAGGGAAAGAAAAAGTTGGAAAAACTCCCTTAAAAGCTAAAAGTGTGCAGTAAGCACAATCAATCTGAGTCAGGAAAATAATGGTCAGCTCGGTGATGTGGAGTGCTGCATTTAAAGCTGCACCGAGACAGACGTGCCACGCCCAATCACTTAGTGAGCTCATTTACGAGTAAACCTCGGCCACACTTGTTGCCAAAAATTCATTGAGCGACGTTTAATCAAATCACTTCGACTGTGCTTTTTCCCCTACTCTTTGCGAACAACTATCAAAATGTTCGCCTGATTTGCGAGGTCGGCAAATTCTATGCAATTTCCCTGCCATTGTGACAAGCAAGCGAGTGAATGAACGAGGGCAAAAAAAAAAAAGAAAATAACAAATTTAAGTCGACTCTAATTGAATTTAGTTTACGGCATTTTTTTCGGTCCTTGACCAGGCTACAAAATTCTTTGCTCTATTCAAAATTGATGCACGAAAAGTGCAACGCACTGCCGAGGTTAACAAGAGTGGTGAAAGGGAGGGCGGTTAGAGGGGTAGAAGTGAATGGTTTTGAAAGTGGAAAATGGTAGAAAGCAGGAAAAGGCGCATTGTGCCACGAAAAGGCATCCATAGAAATGCCGAGTTGCATCATTCCGTTGCAGGCATCGAAGCAGCTTGCAACTGTCGCCTTTGTTTGCCTCTCCCTCTCCCACTCTCCCCCTCTCTCTTTATCTTTTTTGTTAGCCCCAAATTGGTGTCGGGCATCAGGCTGCGGGTTTGAGGAGGTTTACTCGCTGTTTGCTTTCGATGCCTCCACTTTGAATGACGGCGCAAATAATTGAATAAGGCGATCAATAGGTGAACAAGTTTCCAAAAGCCCAAAATTCATTTCGGCCTTTTCAAACAGTGGCAAAGTGTTTAATTGAATTAGCCGAAAACAACTGCGGGTCAAAAGCTGCCAAAAAAAGCACAAACACAAGCAAACAAAGTAACTAAAGCCGTTTACCGCGATCTCACTCAGAGTTTACCTATTTTCCAGTTTCCAGTTTGCCCTCGTTAGCATCGACTCACGCACTTTGTTTGTCTTCAATTTGGTAACAGAGAAGAGCAGCCTAGCTACCTACCTAGCTTATCTACCTCTCTCTCCTTCTATTCTATCCCTATATGTCTCTACTTTTCCTATTTACTTTCACCTTTCATTAACTTAAGTTCGATATAATCTACTTAAAATTATTACCCCAAAATAACACGACTTTAAAGCCTCTGGAACAAACTCTCTCCGCTCATTTGTTACACCTGGCAAAACTTATTTGCAACACGTCACCTGCAACAAAAGCAACTATTTGCAAGCAAAATTTATGGCCCAATTTGTGTGTATAATAGCTGAACCCATTCCAATTCAATTGCCGTGCAACTATTAATCAATTCAGGAGCCGAACTTTAAGCCACAGGTTAAGTTGCAGGAAATTACAGGAAAGTTCCCCTTCCTCTTCCCCTTTCAATTCCTTCGCCTAAACTTGCTAGTCTTCGAGGCAATTGAATACACTTCGATTGGATATCAAAATCCAATCAAATCAGAACCTGCATCAATTTTTCATGACGCAAAACGATAAAAAGAGAAAAAATATAAAATAAAAAAACAAATATTGAAAGCAAACAGAAATTGCAATGAAAAATTATGAGCCATGTGGCAGTTACACTCAAAAAGGCAACAATAAAATTGAAAAAAAGCAAGAAAATAGAAGAAGTGCAACAACAACAATACTAACAACAATAACAATAACCAGAAACGTATAACAATAGCACAGACAACAAATAATTTGGGTAACCCTTTTGGCACTGCAATTCACCACGACCCGATAGAATGGCCAATAGCCAAATAGCCAATAGCCAATGACCAACCGGTTATTGATGCGTTAAATAAAAAGCTCAACCAAACAATTTTCAAAGCAAAAAACAAGTGGAATCTGAAGAAGACAACAAAATTCACACGAAAAACACAAGAGGGCAGCAAGCTGACTTTTTTTGGATGTAGAAAAACAGAATACTTCTCAGTTACTGCCATTTACTTGAGAAATATTTCGGTTTATGGAAAAAGATTTTTATTTTCAGTAAAACAAATGTATTTTACTCAAAACAGAAAACAATTTTACTAAAATCATGACGAAAATTTTTCAAAAATAAAATAAAATTGAGTTTAACTAACTAACTGAACAAAAATAGTCGAAGCTTAAAGCTAAATCTGAAAACTAACGCTTTACAAATAATTTTAAAATATTATAATAAATTTTACTTACTAAATCAGAATTACTTACTTATATAGAATCATTTAATAAGACTGAGTTTATATGTTTTAAATTAAAAACCTTTAAATAAATAGAACCCAATCTCTATTCAAATTCGCCTTTCATAGCCATAAAAAACGATTACTGACAAAAACTAAGAACTCAAAGTTCAGCTAACAATGAGCAACAAAAACCTTTACACTCTACAGTAAATGTCTCTATAATTATCCTATGAGAGTTAGCGAATAAAAAACCGTTATGTTTATAAATAAATTGACTTTTTATAGGTTCTGGAATATTAGAAAATTGCACAATTTATTATGCATGTTATGTTTGGAGGTAATGAAGACTTTACAGGGTATTAAATTGATGCCAGAACTAACAAGCATTATTCATGGCACCTACAGGCTTTTCCTTTTTCGAGCTGCCTTACGCCGTCTCACTTGCAGCTGACTCTGTCTTCCTTTCACTCTCCCTCCCTCTCTCTCTACCTCTCTCTCTGGCTCTCCCAGACACGTTCACAAACATTTCATGGTTCAATAAATTTGCTGCCGAGCGTACCGGAAACTTTCCTGAAAAATCCATTGGAAAAATGCTCTCGGTTGCAATGTGAAAAGGCAGAGAAATTATCTGTTGCCAGCGGTAGTTTGGCACGCCCACAACGCCCACGCCTGTTATGCCACCTGCTATGCCGCCCTTTCCTTGTGTGCCCCACATACGAGACTGCTCACATTTTCCTCTATTATTATTACTATTTCTTTTTTTATTATTATTATTTCTACTTACGTTTTTTTATACTTTTTTTTATTTATTTTTACATTTTACAAGTTTCTGGTGCGCGCTGTTTCCGCTTGCCTTGCTGCCACACCCACACACATACAGACATTTCGGCCTTTTGGGTAGGTGGCTGCTGGGGAGGAGAGCAGGGACAGCAGAGACAAGCGTTGTTGCTAAATTATGCATCACCCCCACCCACTTTTCACACCTTCAACAGCAAGTACAACAACCATTGGGACTGGCTGTCTGGCAATTATTGTCGTTGTTGCTGTTGTTGTTGTTGCAACAGTTTGACTGCCATTTTAATATGTTGCACAAATAGCAATTAAAAATGCAGCAAACACCAGGCAAATGGATTTTAACGAGCATAATTTATAGTTTTAATTAGACGAAGCAGCTAAATTACATTCCCTTTTCAGTTACTAACTTTTTTTAGTTGCTTGTACTATCTCCTGGGCATTGCGTTGATTAAAAGTGCTTCAGTTTCAGTAGGAAAATTTCAATAATTTTTAATCATTTCAACAAGTTTTTATTTATAGTTATTTACTCTGTAATGTGAGCTTGATATAGCATACTATTTGCTCTTCATCAGTCAGTCAGTCATTGAGTCTGCACAAATAATTCTTGTCTACCGTTATCTAAACACTAACAAATATTGCATTGAAATTTTGGAAATTCGACATTTGCTGGCTCCAAAAATGAAATTTATCAAACTTCTGCTACGTTGCACATGAATCAAGCTAACAAACAAACACACACTCACACACACGTGAGTGTAACCGCAGTGCCACAGAACAAGAAGCAGAGACACCATACGGAAACCGGAAGTACTGCGCAAATTTTGTGAATGCACTTCCGCTTAGTGGGCTGCGGAATCGTGCTCGACTGTACTGTAGGCTTTCCAGTCTACCGCAAAATGTGAACTGAGATACTTAATGCAGCTGTTGTTATTTATTGTTGAAAACTTTATCTAAATTTTTAATAGCACGTTATTATAACTAAGTGTAAGGGGAATTAATTCGCATGTTCTAATAAACCCAAACGTACTACATTTAATTGACATTATTGGCCTATTGCCAAATATTTGGGCTAAAATTAGTTGCATGTAATTAAATTTTGTGTTGTTCGATTCTCGTAATTCGTATAAGCAATTTGTTTAATGATAATATTTAATTAGATTAGCTTATTTATGCGTGTTTAATGAGACGAGCAAATTACAATTTACCGATAACAATCAAATTTGCTGCAATTAATTAAGTTAACGATCCGATAACGCTTAAACTATTCATAATTAACAGCGTGTACGTTAAGACAGGCTTGCGATGGGAATTTAAACAGTCTGGCAACTCATTAGCATATTGAACAGCGTGAGCACTGTTAACAGTTTGAGCGAAGAGTGTGATGGCGGCAAGCTCAGTCTGCTAATTAACAGAGCTGGGTATACTTATGATTTAATTGTGTTATGTTAATATTCAGTATTTCTCAGTGAACTTTAAACTGTTAAATAAAATGCAATCACAACGAATGAATTATGTGAACTATTCAGCTTTTAAAACAAAGAATTGGTCACGTATTTAAAAATTGTTTAACATTTTAAAGCTTAAAGTCTTGTGTTTTATTAAACAAACACTGAACGTTGAAGCAGCACACACGGCGTAAGCGAGAGCGTGAGTGGGAAAGGGAAAGAAAGTGAGTGCACTCTAGTGCTGCCATTTCAGCGTTTATGCCGTCAGATCTAGCTTTCAATTGTGGCAAAACATCTAAAACAGTTGAAAACCAAACGTCTTGAGATTCAAATATTATTAAAAATTGTTTTAAAATAAAAATACAAGTAGAAAGATGAAATTTGCACTCCATAGTATAAAGACATGACCCCGTGCAATTAAAAATTTTATACATTTTTTTCTATTAACTACCGATTTTTGTTGAATATTATTCTGGCTTTTTATGGCTTCCAATCAAGTAGCAACACTGGTGAGAGAGAGAGCAACATACACACTTTTGCATTCCCTTCTCCCACTGCATTCATCTGCTGCGTTTTCTATAACATTTTCTTTTGTTTTGTGGCTTGAGGGAAATTTATGCACGCCAATTTTCAATACAACAAAAAATCGAACTTTGAAGAGGCCACCGACGCGTCATGTCGCGTACAATTGCGTTGTAGGCAGTGCCTGTGGGCGTGGCTGCACGGGCCGCATTTTGGGGGCTGACTTGGCTTAACTATGGCTGCAGTGTTGCGGCTTGCACTTCTATTTTGCCTGGTCGAAAGCCACTTGAAATTATTATTGATGAACACGCGTTTGCTGGACTGCCAGCAGGGTGGAGACGGCCAGTGGAACAGAGGGACAGCAATGACAATGGGCAGCGCCACAGGCAAATTGAGAACGTTAACAGGGACGTCGGGTGTCGTGTGCGTTGTCTCGGCAACGAATGCGTTTAGTGCGTGCACACGAAAAGTATGAAAATAAATAACTAAAATAAATTGCATACTTATTGGCGCTAAAGTGGCACAGGTGAGCGGTCATCAAGTGTCCAGCGAAAGCACCAGCCACAGCACTTTAGCAACTTTTATGAATGGCAATAAATTCATAATTTTTATTAACATAGTTTCTCACGACAGCAAAGTCAAAGTAGTTCCACTTTCAAGCTCGTTCATTTGGTTCGTGTCGCTGGTTCGCCAACAAACTAATTGAACGATCATCAAGTGCATTCAGTTCACTTCAGTGAACCTTTTACACCGCAGCCATTAAAATAAATGAACTGTAGAGTTTAATATTTCTCTGTCACCCCTAACTACTCAAATCAGTTCCAGTTTTTTGCTGCATTCCATTTAAAAGTGTTTTGTGTTTTTTACACAAAAATAGCACGAATTTAATTGTGAAATTAATTGAAACATGTTAAATTCTATTTGTGTTTTAAAACGAATTTATCAAATTGTCACGTACTTTTCACCCCTTGCCACTCCTCTTACCCCTTATTACCTCCGTTCACCCCTGTTCACCCCAGAAGCCATGTGTTGCATTGAAATGCAAATATTTTTTATTATAATTGAATAACGAGGCAAATACAATAAGCAATTCTGCATGTGTACGAATGTGATTGAAATTTTAATGTGACTACGAGCGAAATTGAACCATCAATCGGACAATAGACAGCAGAGCACGCAATTTAATTATTGGACCCAGTACTCAAAAAAAAATACAGGGGTCTATGAGGTTTGTCAGAAGCGTAGTGTGGCCTAACCATTAAAGTACGTATTATATTCCTGATCAGCACCAAAAGTGGAGTCGATATAGAGATGTCCGTTCGTATATCCAAGGGAACAACTGGTACCAACTGGTATAAGAGCTAGAGTAACCAAATTTGGTATTAAAGTCCGTCTATATGTCCGTCTATGCTCAAGTTTATTTCAAATTGTTTCCACGCCCCCTACTGCCCACACAAGTCGTTAAAACTATTTTTATAACACCATAACTTAAAAACTTCTTGAGCTATCGTGACCAAATTTACAAATTAGGTGTATAATGTCATTATAATATTATAACTACCCTTACCAAGTTTGATACGGATCGGACAACTATATTTTATAGCTCCTATAGGACAAATAGGTCGCAACTATCTTATTTGTATCGAAAATGCACACTATAAGGACTACGTGGTCTATTACAGTTGACTCGTTCCACTGTAGCCTTTCTTACTTGTTGTTCGCACTGCTCATAGAATAAAACTCCAATTTAAATTGCATTTTTGAATGTTATGAAGTCACACCGTACTTTTAAATACACTATTTCCAATTACAAATAAAAACTTTGTGTAAATTCCTTAGATTTTTATCAAATAAAATATTAATTGTTTCACCAGCAGGACTCAAATTTCAATAAACTCAATTAAAACAATGATCAATCGGTTGAAATACTTAGTATGAAAATTTCGGCTCGATTTCAACCAAGTTCACGCAATACACACTTTCAAAAATTCCCAATATCATTCATCCAAATCGAAGTACTTTATCTTCTAGCTACCATAAAAACACTTGGTGCAAGGGTATTAAGCCTTCGGGTCGCCAAAGATAAACCTTTTTTTCTTGTTTAGCTTACCTTTTGCCTTTCCTGAAATTCAGAATATTTTTCCAAATGAAAGGAATTTTTGCCAGAATTTTGTTCTTTAATTGCCCCACATAATAATTATACGTTTTCCATTTTGAAGAAAACATCTGACAAAATAACAGGAAATTGCAAAGGCGCCGGAATAAATGGACGCAATGGACCAAATGGCCTGTGCTGGCTACCAATTTACATTTATGTACATATAAATCGAAATTGCGATGACAATTTGATTGAACCCAGGCAGGTTGTTAAAAGCTTTATAGAGCAGAAGAAAGTGAAGTCTAACGTTAAAATATCTAGAATTCCATTTTATCATTACGTCATCTCTTACTGTAAATATTTTTACAACAAAAGGCGATAAAAAATAAGCACTTAAGTGTGGTCAGACACTGTCAGAAATAAAATGTTAATGGACAGAAAGTTTTAATTATTTTCATTATAATTAAATTGATCAATTAAAGTGGACTTCATTGATAATTATAAAAAATAATGATAGGCATATTATAGCCCAATTAAATAACGTTATTGAGTGCACTTTACGCTGTCTGTGTGGTTCTCAGATTACAGTTCAACACACTTTTAAATTTAGATGGACTTTTTGGTACTTGTTTTTGGGAGGTTTATGGGTTTAACGTCGCCTATTTCATTGCTGATTATTATTTCGCCCAAAAAGTTCAAACCTAACTGACAGACGAATTGATGGCTATAAATCATTGGTTACAATATCATTAACTAATAATTTAAGTGACCATTCACTTAGTCAAGATTTGTCAGCCAAAGAGTTAGGCTTTCACTTCTCCAATCCTATCAAATTTATACACGACAAATAATAGATATTTGTTATATAATACACTTTTCAGAACTTATTTTAAAATTGAAATAAAATGCTTACTTAAATTATTAAAAGTTAAAAAATAAATAAATAGTGTTGACTAAAAAATCTTTGAAGTTTCTTGCTTGTTTTGAAACTAACTTACCAGCCAAAAGAGTTGAGAAATTTGTCACTTCGCGCGTGAAGTTGACGTTGACGGTGAGTCTAGTTTTTTGATGTAAGCGTAGATTTGACTGTCACTGTTGATTCGACCGCTGGAAAACGGTTTTCAATTTGTGTTAAGAGCTCGATGACAGTGCGCGCCAAAAAGTATGCAACACAAAAGTATGAAATGTCTTGTGGGTCCGTTGTTGGCCGACTGCCTGCGACGATGTCAATGCCTGATGGCTGTTAGCTGTGTGTTTTGGCCGATAGCTGATGGCTGATGGCTCTGGTAATGTGATTAGTTGGCCCTGTCGAAGTATACGAGTGTGCGTGTGCGTGTGTGTGTGTGTTGTGAGTAAATTTTAATTTAATTATGTCTGCGTCTCGCCCTCACTCACACTCTCTCTCTCACATTTTCTCTGACTTGCCCTGCAATTACGAAAGAATGCTCAAAGCAAACGAGAATGAGAGAGAGTGTATGTGTGTGTGTGTGTGTGTGTGGGGGAGAGAGGCGGAGGTAAAAACTAAAGACACGCACCAATAAACAAAGGAAACAATAACAAAAAATAGAAAAATAGAAAACCTGCTAAGACTCTAAGTTTTAGCCACGAATCCGAGCCCCGTTACTTTGGCGAATGTCGAATGAATGGCGAATGAATGTGAAATGCGTGTACGTATGTGTGTGTGTTTGGATGCGTGTGTGTGAGTGCAAAACGAATGCGAAACGCGAACGCAACGAAAGTGAACCGCGTAGAGGAGAACGCTAACTGCGAACTGTTGCCGTCTACTGCTGCTGACTGCGAAACGTTGCAACTTCTGTCGCTGCTACAAGCGACTGACGCTGCGTTGCATGCAGCCCCCAAAGAAACAGGAGAAGCACGAGGAACGTTTTGGAATCAATGGAACGAAACGTTTCGTTCGTTTCTTGCCTCGTTGTTTTGAGTGCACACAACTTGCAAAAAGGCACTCAACACGAACTGTACCCAGACAGAAGTGGGTACAGTTCACATGCACACACCTGTCCAGTGCAACGAAGGGGACGTGAGGAGGGAAGTGGGATGGGTACAGTAGTAGGTCGTAGAGTGGGCTTCGTCTAGTAGACAAACATTTAATTGAGTTTTCGATACTTCAAATATTTGGCTCATTAAAGCGAGGGTGGTTCCCTAATAAGCGAGGGATGAAAGTATTACAAGTATTAAAAAGCCATAACATTGAATTGATTGCTTTTGCGTTTTGTTGTCATTTTTTTGGGTGTGTATGGGGGGTTGGGGCTATAACTATAATTTGTACTAGGGTAGTTGTAGAACAAGTGTCAGTTAATGGTTAATATTAATGATAGCCCATTTTTAACCACTAAAAACTCGCTTTTTTATGCACAAATATAAAATTGGTTATATTTGGAGACTTGTAGTGTATTTTAAGAGAGTATCTGTTAGTCGTTACATCTAAGACTCAAGTAGCTTACCAGCAATAGTAGAAATGCTTGACCAAACTGAAGTAGGCGCCTGAGACGCCCAAGGGTACAGTAGAACTTCAGCAAAGCGAACTAAAAGAAATAAAAAATGCATACATATATTAAATAATTCATAAAAAATATTAAATGTTAACAGCAAATTAATTTAATTACCAAGAGCTACAGAAAAACATTATATATTATTAATGCATTCATTGTTTAATTTCTAATTCTAAAAATAACCTTAAAAAATCCAACACATTTTTCAATAATTAATTTTCAATTTTAAAAATGTTCCATAAAATTTAAATACATATTTGCATACTTTTATTTAGTGTATAATTTCATACGAATAACATTTGTATAAAAACTTTTATGCTGGCGGCATCTAGCGGCCAATACTTGCCAGCTAGGGTATCTTGCTGTCGATCAACATGGGCTTTCAATACACACATTTTATTATGGCTGGCAGACTGTCTAGAATATGTATCCTGCTTTTTGTGTGGCTTTCATTGTAACAGCTCCTGTAGCTGTCTATCCATACAGTGGATACAGTATATACAGGTGCTGGTGGATATAGAGTTGTAATGATGCTACTGTTCCACATACGTAGCTCTGTCTCTGTGGATGTCAACGTTGAGGCACCGACAGAGGCACAGGCAGAGTCAGTGGCAGATGCAGGACAATGGAAGCAACAGTTGCAAATACGCGTTACAGCCAAAGCTGCAAATAGAGCGCGTAATAAAACGCACAACAGTGTTGGCAACATTTCAAGGCCTAGTGTGTAAAAAACTGCCAGAAAAAAAGCTTAAGAATCCCTTGCACAAATAATTAAAAAAAGTAATTTAAACACTTGTAAATCTCAAATATTTTTTAAAAAATTAACATTTTTAATTTATAGTATTACTTTAAAACTTAAATAAATTCAAACTTTTTCCCTTTAATAAATGATGTTTAAATTAATACTTAAATAAAAATATATATTTAAAATATTTATTAATTTATTTCGATAACACTTTCTATTCACTTACTTACCTGATTTTAAAGATTTCCGCAGCATCATTTTCTGCCTATTGTATCAAAATCTAGCCATTAAACAGCTGAAATTTCAACATTAATGCATACATGTACATATGTATATGTATGCTTGCAATTGTGTGCATTAAGTCTTTGTGTAATCTATCCATAAAAGTCGCTTCCGTTTTACATTTTGTATGCTTTACGCATCGTTTGGTACCGCAAATTGAGTTTTCACTGTGACTGTGTTGTTGCTCCTGTTGCAGCTTCTTGCTGCACAAATAAAGTGCTGTGAAAATGTTGACGTTGCCGCAGACAGAATATGCCTTTGTAACACACACACACACACACGCGCGAACACATACCGATACACACATAAATTGCTATCTTTATCTCAATTAAAATCCTTGACACTGCCGTCTGACAATTTAATTAGGAAAATCTAATCAATGATTGCCGAAATTATGCGATTATCGCAAAGAGCAATATGAAAGTTACAAAAGCTTGTCGCAGTGACTAGAGCTGGCAATCTGGAGCTGAACGCAGTAAAATTATTAATTGCACGAGTTATAAAATGCTGTTTTATCCACGGACAACAATCTAGGTCAATTGCCTAATCGAAACTGGTATATATTTATGTGGGTGAATGCGTCTGTGGAATTCTGATCAATTTGGTTTCCTTTAGTTAGAAGAGCACAGAATAAATGCTTAAAAGCTTGCCTGCTGATTTATGAATATGTGTATGAGGAAGAGTAGGATAACTGAACTGTGACATGGAACTGTGATCAACGGAACTCTCTCTAGTAAGATGAGCACAGAGCGCAAACGAAACTGCATATATGGATATGTATGTTATTGTGTGCTGTGGAACTCGATCAACTGAGCTCTCCTTAGATAGAAGAGCACAGAGTACAAACTGTATGAAACAATTGCGGTGAGAGCAATTGAGTTTGCCTTAGTAAGTAGAGCACAGACTACTTGCGGACAAGCTTGCATATGTGTGCGTGTGTATGCAGCTCGCCTTAGTAAAACCAACATAGAGCACAAGGAGTATAAGAGAGACCAATTGCCTACTCTGTGCTTGACTGCATGCAGCTGCAAACTCACACAATTGAGCAAGCCTAAGTAAGAAGAGCACTTAGGTATGAAAGTGTGCGTATGCAATAGCTGAGATCAACTAACTGGACTGCGATTGCTTGTGTTAATTACATATGACATATGTACGTATGTAAGTTATAACATTTTAAAATTATTTACTAACTAAACAAACAGACTGAATCTCTCTGAAGAAAAAGAAATGGTGTTTGAAAAAATATTGTTTTATTTAATTAAAGTATTTTCTTTGAATTTAAAAAGGCTTATAACAAATTTTCTACAATCTTTTTTGGCAGTTTTTGTAGCTTTTAAACTCCAAAGACACTGTCCGCAGCACATGTACAAATGCACATATATATGTATGGATGTATGTATGTATGTTCATGAATGTAGAATTTGGGAGTACTCAAAACTTGAAACTTTCGTACCACATTGCTGTCATTGACAATAAGTTCGCACAGAGTAGTTTTGTCTAGCTTTTGCGGTGCAGTGTCCGTCTCCTCGACATCATTTCTCAAAGTTTCTTCAAGGTGAAATTAAATTAATCTATAAATTTCTTTATGTACTTATTGATAATTAGAATCTAATTGATCTAAAAATGTACAATGCATTTATTTAACATTTTAAATTCGGCTCTAAAAATATTTCTCAATATTATTTAATACAGTCAAAGGTATAAATTATTATACTCTCTGCAAGAGTATATTGGGTTTGTGCAAAAGTATGTAACAGGCAGAAGGAGGCGTGGCAGACCCCATAAAGTATATATATTCTTGATCAGCATCACAAGCCGAGTCGATATAGCCATGTCCGTCTGTCCGTCTGTCCGTCCGTCCGTCTGTCCGTCTGTCTGTCCGTCTGTCCGTATGAACAAACAGA
Organism: Drosophila dunni; assembly: GCA_018152125.1. NCBI lineage: Eukaryota > Metazoa > Arthropoda > Insecta > Diptera > Drosophilidae > Drosophila > Drosophila dunni. The sequence continues at coordinate 605,326 of JAECXC010004138.1, read as the reverse complement.
TTTCAGAGATGGTAAGAGCTACAAGTTCGAGCTTGGTATCAATCAATCACATATTTAGTCAGTCAATACAAGAATCTTTTTTTTTTTCGATGCCACGCCCCATTCGCCCACATTGAGCAAAAAACTAGACACACCTCGGAAAAAATCGTTGTTTTCGGCGAATATCTCAGTAACCATGGCACCTAGGATCAACAATTCTGGTATGGAGGTTCTTAGCGACAGTGTAAATGCATTGCCATTTAAAATTTTGGACTACCACGCCCCTTTTTTCCCAACAATACAAAACAATAATTCTCAACTTTCGTTCCGTTTTTAGACATTAGTTCATATAGTACACCATTGTAATTGTATAATTCGAGTGGAGACTAACTATATCAAACTATTCTAAAAAGACGCATTGAAATCGGACTACAAACAAGAAAACTAGAAGAGTTATAATATTGATAATTGAACGCCATATCAAGGTATGAGTGCAAGCGAGACAGAAACATACAAGCGTGATCGATCGTTTTCTCTGCTTGTGTGGCGTCAGCGCAGACCGCAGACGCTGGCCGCGCCGACTACACACATACATACATATAATGTCAAACGTATGTTTATTCGCATACAAACAGATGTTTGATTTTGCTTAGATTGTTTTTGTTTCACGGTGTTTTGATGTAAGTACTGCTCATTGTAATATCTCGATACCGATTTTAATAATTTAATCGGGATTAAAATGCAGAGAGTATTATACGGTCGGGCGTGCTCGACTGTACTTTTCTTTCTTGTTTATTCAGTTCTTGTCCCCAGAACACAGCATAATAAATAAATAAAGATGAACAACGAGATGAAGGCGTGGGAACGTATAAGGAACTTAATACATATTTAAATACGTATCATTTAATTTTTCTATTCGCGTTGAAATGCAACACTATTTCAAAAGAAATAGAGATTTATTGGCTATTTTTAAGGTTTAGTTTATCACGCTTCTCTAGTATATCTAAGCGTAGCATCTCGATCCGAAGTTTTCCCTCCTCAACTTCCTGATCCAACTTTGTTCTCTCTCGGTGCATTTCAAAATCATGCATTTCCTGTGCTCGCTGATTCTTGCAACGAAACAATTCTCTCTGGAAGCGGCTTAAAGTAATTTCTTTGTCTTCTCGTTTCCGTTTTCTAGAACTATGTGAATAATGATGATCTTCATTTGCACCCTCGTGATTTGGGGTCTATAAATTGGAATATATTATTAATAAAAGTAAAAAGGATTATGAATTTGTAGTTTACTTCGTGCTCGTTTTTGCCTTTAAAACTCGTCCCATTGACAATGGCATTTTCATGCTGCCAAAGCACATCAGTCATGGCCCTCTCAGCGGCTTCAGCTTTTTCAGCGTCCATTTTTTTGAGTATACCCTCCCAGTACTCAAATATGGGGCGTATTGGTGGTGTGGACGTTGTCTCCAAAACTGTCTGGTCCATTAGTTCTGTGTGTTTGCTGAGAAAACTCCCAAGCATGCCAATGATATCCTGGGACTTTGTGGAATCCTTCGCCTTTTTTGATATGCAGGGAGTCACTTTTTGCTGTGGAATATATATAGATTAAATCTTTTGATATATAATTTTAGATGAATAAGAATACAAAACAAAAAATAAATTGAGTGTATATAATTAAAAACATTGAAAACTTTTTGAAATGTACTTACAAATGAATTGACAGTTCCATCACATGATATGTCATCCAGTTGACTGTCCTCAATGTCAAATAGATTGGAAAACGATAAATCATTTTTAGCATCGCTTATGCTATGTGACCCAAGCGGATCAGAGTCTCTGTCCTGGCTGGACGAGGCACCTTCCTCACGCGGACTGATCGCCGTACTGCAAAAGCTGCAAGCTAATCAAATATTTTTGGAAAGTACTTAACAAATTTCCACCTATCACTGCGTTTGTGTGCCCAGATCTCTGGCAGAAATTTAAGATATGGAGCTAAATGCCATTCAACTTCATCAATATTACGCCTTTCCGATGCTTTACAGTGATACCGGTAACTGTCGCGAAGTGACTTCCAAGCCAACTTGCATTCGTTAGCTAAAATGATAAAACGCTTCAATTAAATTTCCGTTTGAAGTGTTTGAAAAAAAAAATACTAACCGTTTCTATTGAGCAGCGTTGCTATGTTTCCCCAAGCGCTTTTTATATGAACTGCATCGAAATGTCTTTTATCGTTCAAATCCCATAATATTGGTTCACTCTCGACTGCTTTGATTAGGGAAATCTTCTCCACATTATTGAACAGTTCCAATCGTTTCCTTTTCAAGTTTCCATTCTTTTCGGCCATTCTGCTCTCAGCAATTTTTGGCAGGGAACTAAAAGAGCAGTAAATTGTCAGCTGTTTCTGCCAATCATTTTCCATTTAGCAGAACGAGTTACCAGAACAATTCTTACGTTTTTTTTTATTTATTCAATCAGTCTTGGCACTTCCTTTAACCGTTTAAGTCTATCAGAATACGTTGTTTATAAATCAGTATTCAGATGAGTAGAATGTTTTGATATCGAAATATTCATACTTTTTCAACGTTAGTGTCAAAAATGAACCAATTGGAGCCAATAAAAAAACAACACTTAACAGAATATGCCTCAAAATGTTCTGTGAGCTGCCTGGGAAATGTTATTTAACATACGTGTGTTATGCACATATCGATTAACCTCGTACAAACAAACATATCGATTAAAATTAAACTGCCGATCGACGCCAAAGTAGAAACAGAAAAAAAGGCGGAAAAACTCAAAAGAAAACACAAAAATAGTTAACTGCTCAGTTTCGTGTGCTACAAAAAGTAAAACGTAAAGAAAAATTGAATTTAAACATAATTTGGGATAAACAACAAGCGGAAACAGATTAATATAATGCCGCGCACAAAGATACCAAAGAATTCCAAACGGAATCGCGAGGCCGCAAATCGTGAAGAGAAAATACGCATTTATGAAGTAAAAATGGACTCCATTCAGCTCTCGCTGGATGATATAGAATTGCGTTACAAGACAATGACGGACCAAGCAATAAATGTCATCGAATCGCGACTTAAATCCGAAATGCGGAACATGAAAATGCGCGATTTTCTGGATATTCTGACCAGTCTGGAGCGCTTTGAGGATTTCAAAGGAAGCGATCAGTCGCAGTACATTGCATCGCAGTCCATGTGCAGCAATACGACAACCAACGGTGGGAACAGTCACAGTCACTGCGGTGTACGAGTGACCAATAGTCGCAACGATGAAGGTTTGTAATTCGCTTCACATTATTTTTGCTTTGTTTTATTGGTGGCGCGTTCTCTACTCTTTCTAACTTCACGTTTCTCTTTCCTGCAACTATTCGCGCTCACCTACTCACACAAACATGCACACACACATACACATGCACGCACATCGCATTCTGCTCTGGTCTGGTCACTCTATTTAGGCTACCTTACAGAGGACAGCAGCAGCATCGGTGGCATCGTCAATAGCAACAACAGTGGCTCCACACTGTCTGCATACAATAGCTCTGTGCTGCGCTCGGCCAAGGCAATGCGCACACCTGGACCGCTGCACTCGGCGCGTGCGCGACGTGAGCGTCGCAGTCGCTCTGCCTGTGGGTCTAGATCGGCTCACCCTCCTCCGGTGATCGCCAGTAGCACCAGCAACAGCAGCAGCAGCGCTTCCAATGCTCATCGCAATTCACGCAGCAAAATGCGCACACCGATGCGTCCGAAGGCATTAAGTGCCGATCGCACGTCCCACAAAAAGCATCCCACTTCGCCGGGCACACCGCCCATGTGCTTCCTACGCTGGCCCAAACCCGGCGAGGTGGCTCTCTCCAAGTTCGGCAGCCCAATGGTGGCCCAGGTGTAAGTACCACAATAATTATAATTATATTATTTAATTAACTACATTCTTTTAACGACTTTACAGCATGCAGGATAAATTTGCCAATGTCAATATTCCCATACGGAATGGCGTGCTATCGCTGCGTCCCAAAAGACTGGCCGAAGTGGAACCGGATCTGCTCGAGAATCTTGATCCGGACACCTTAAACCAGATTAGAACATTAAACGAAAACTTAAAATTAATTGTAGAAACCGCTAACAAGGCAGGTTTAAAGTAGCCTCGTCGCTATAGCCCCATATATACCTATATATTCATATTCCCTCAACAAATTTATATTAATTAACCCAACGGTTTTTATATTCAAAGTTCATACGAGTTCATATATTTCATGTATTTCTTTTTTTAAATGTATTTTTAAATTTAAGAGAATTTTACTAATAAATTTCAATGTTCATTCAAAGTTTGCCTTGAGATTTCTGTACTCCCTGTGGATATTATTCTAGTAAATAGTTTTGTGGAGTTCTAGGAAGATGCCACGCACTAAAATTAGAAAACGCACACGTCAGCAGGTCCGGCTGGAAGCGGAGCGCGAGGAGAAGGAGCGTTTGGCTGCAATAAAGCTGGACGAGTCGCTCGAGAAGATCGAGGAGCTGGGAAAACGTGCCATCCAACAGGTGGACAATCAACTGCAGCTTATACTGGCACACACCCATCAGCATGTGCTGCAGATGAAGTGGGTCGACTTTCTAGAACTCAAACTAGACAACTTTGAGGAGTTTCGGTTTAAATGTGAGTGGATGTTGAAGTATATTAGAGTTATATATAGCTTAATCTTTCTTCTACTCACTGTCTTATATCTCTTATCAGCGCCTGCTGCACCACCGCCGCCAGCGCAGCGCAGTCACTCCTCCTGCACACGCCGCGCACGTCAGCGCACACCGCAGCAGTCGTCGTTGCCACGCCTGCAGGTGCAGTCGATGGACAGAGCTGCCTCGAGTAAGGTGGAGAGACCAGCTATGACCTTTCTCCGCTGGCCCAAGCCCGGCGAGGTGGCGCTCTCCAAAAGCGGCAGTCCCTTGGCCGTGCAATCGTAAGCTTTTCATTTCCCTAAAACATTCAAGTAATAATAATTAATTGAGTTTACTTCACAGTTTTCCGGATCGCTTTGCCAATGTGCACATTCCCACAAGGATGGGCGTGTTGAAGCTGCAGCCTCAGAAGCTGTCGGAGGTGAAACGTGAGGTGCTCAAGCAGCTGGATCCATCGACTTTAAATCAAATAAAAACCTTAAACAACAATTTGCACATGATTGTCGACATGGCAAACCAGATGCAGTTGTAATTAATTACAATTTTTAAATAAAAATTGTCATTTTGATTAATTACTTACTTAAAATAAGTAAAATCAATGCATTTTAATTATTTCTCGCTTTGTTTTTGTAAATCCACCCGCCGTTTAAAAAATACCAGCTGCTTGCAAATGTATCGATAAAGTATCGATTGTACTTTTAACAGCGGAATGCAGCCCTGTTTGCTGGCACTCACACACACACAATGTGTCAATGTTAATGGCTGTATTGGTGCGACTTTTTGTAAACAAACAAATTTAAAGCATGTCGCGGCAATTGAGCTTTAGTCCACATCAGGAATACGAAGTTATTAAATATCCAGGACGTGTCGTCAATGTTGACCGCATGCTGGCAACACTGGGCGGCATAGTCAACATATCAAAGGTATGCAAATAAGCAAAACAAACACAAATTCTCACACATTTGCCGCTCACTTTGCAGGTATTGGATGACGAGAAGAAACGCTTGGAGCTGCGTTTCCATCCAGATAATCCGTATAATAAACCCACATTTGGTGACTGCACCGACAAATCTGGTGTGTTGCTGTCCATAACTGTGCGGCGCCACAAAAGAGACAAATCGCGGCCACCACAACATTTTGTGCGTATCTTGGGCCACTGCACGCGAAGTTTCTCCTTTGAATGTAAGTAAGTCTGAGTTCTGAGATTACTCTAGAGTTAACTGGCTGTCTAGCTCTCTGTGACTTTCAGTATCTGCCACTTTGGAGCACACTCAAGAGCGAAGATGCCCAGGCCGCAGGGCAGCTAGCCAATGCGCTGGAGCAGACGAAACCAAGGAGTGTCACTGATCTGGATTACTTTAAGTAAGTAGACCTAGTAGTAGTAGTAGACACATTTTTAAACCCTTGTATCAGACGCCCACAGCAGCAACTGCTTTGCTTGCCGGAGTTGTTCGCCCGCGTTGACATTGTGCATGCCGGGAATTATCGTATCGATGGACTGGAGGATGGACAGCACGAGGTGTTGGGCGTGTGTGCCAAGAGCACGCATGAGAATCACGATATTGTACAGTTCAATATGCTGGACACATTTCCCACCCAACCAGATGCACAGATCCTCAAGCGTCTCAAGATCAAATACGTTTCCGATGAGCAATTCACTCGGGTCAAGAAACTGTTCGCCGAGAGTCCCGTGTGGACACGCATAGCGCTGCTTTATGAGTCGGGTGTGTCCAACGATAAGCTCAAGTGCATCATACCCTCGCTGGCCTTCTACTTTAGCAATGGTCCCTGGCGTACGCTCTACGTGCGCTATGGCTATGATCCTCGCAAGGATTTCCAGAGTCGCTACTATCAGACATTCGATTTTCGTCTACGTTTCGGCTCCGGCGTCTCTGAGTTTGTCTATTCCCGCAAATCAGCCAAGCTGAAGCAATCACTGACTGGCTCCAGCGATGATCCCAAATCCGAACTGGTGCAAAACATTGATTACCCTTACTTTGAGGAGCACAAGCTGCCAAGATCACGTCAATGTATGCTACGCTATTGCGATGTGCGTTTGCCCAAGATACAGGAAATGCTGGAGAAGATTCCCACGCCGCTAACGGGAGCCGTGTGTAATGAACGCACTGGTTGGTTGCCACCCAGTTTCGATGCTCAAGTGCGTCAGATTGTGTGCGCTACAATCAGTGAATTGCTGCGCAATCATTATCGCAAGGAACATCTTACTGCTGAAGTGGAGGCAGTGCCACAAACCGACGAGGTGGATGAGGAGGACTACGTTGAGGACGAGGAGACGCAAGAGGAGGACATGGAGATCGACGAGAGCGCGGCCAATGAGACCATAACTGATACAAATCTCGAACAGTTGATCAATAACATAACCAGTTGATGCAATAAACTTAGTGTACATGTGAGACGACTGTAAAAGTCCCTGTATTTTTGTGTTTTAGAGCAGTCGTATATAATCTTATTAGATATTCAAGCAAAGGGGATTCATAGACAACCCAAATGATGCTGATTATAAAGCGATTGTTCCCTTGGGAGGTGTAAGATGTTAATTTCATGGCAATTTTGGTGGCCCTACGTCTTATATACGCTGAGCCGACTTCTCTATATTGCCACGACTCATCGGGAATATATATACTTCATAACCATTCCTACAACACATTGCCTTCCTTCCAATTACAGTGTTCAAGTACAAAAGTTTAAGCTTCAAGCGAGTTTTATTAATTTGAAAATATTTAGATAGATCTATAGATCTATATTTGTATGGTTATAAATGCGTGGTAAGAACTGAAGATCGTTTAGGGCTTGCATCTGTCGAGGAAACGTGGATACAGGCAGACCTCACGGATGTGATAGCGGTTAAGTAACCAGCAGAGGAAGCGCTCCAGACCTAGACCATAGCCGCCATGGGGCAAAGTGCCGTAGACACGCTGATCTGTGTACCAGTAGTAGGGCTTGGGATCGATGCCGTCGCGTGCGTAACCCTTAAGCAGCTCATCAATGTCCGAAATCCTCATGGAGCCACCGACAATCTCGCCCACATTGGGCAGCAGCACATCAACGCTCTCCGTTAGACGAGCATCGTCCGTGCAACGTGACATGTAAAACGATTTGATTTCAGCTGGGAATCTGATCAGTAAAATGGGCTCGTTGATCGTATCGGTCATTTTACGCTCCGGTGCCTCGGGAATATCCTCGCCAAACTCATAGAAAGTACCATCATCCTTGGTCACATTGTTCTCCTTTAGCCAAGTAATGGCATCCTTGTATTCCATGCGTCTAAATGGCTTCTTTGGTGGCTTAAAGCCTGGGTTTAGTTCCTCTACTAGATGACCGAAGGGTGACTTGAGCACACGATCAACGACATCGGTAACCAGATCCTCCAGTCGATCCAAAAGGTCCTCAAACGAAAGGAACGGACACTCGGCCTCAATGTGCGTGTACTCTGCCAAATGGCGACGAGTACGGCTCTGCTCCGCACGATAGCTCTGGGCAATGGTGAAGACATCTCCCAAGGCGGGCAGACAGGTCTCCAGATACAGCTGAGAGCTCTGAGTGAGGTATGCCTCCTCGTTGAAGTACTGCATCTTGAACAGGGTGGAGCCACCCTCGACCTGGGTCTGCACCAAAGTGGGCGGTGTCACCTCATTGTAGCCACGATCAAAGTAGTGACCACGGAATGCCTGCATCACCACGGAGCGCATCTTAAGTACCTTTGAGGTGTTCTCGCCACGGATCATAATGTGCCTGTTGTCCAGCTGCACATCGGGATGCGCCTCCTCGTTCAAAATGGCATCGGCGCCACCAGGAGGAGCCAGCCCAATCAATTCCCAGTAGTCCACGTGCAGTTCGTGTCCACCAGGCGCAGTCTTGCCCTCGGGCACCAGCTGCAGTGTGCCGTAGAGCACCACAGTGCTCTCCGTGCTCAGCATGAGTGCGTCATAGGTCTGACACAGCAGATCATTCAAGACGCACTGCAGGAAGCCAGTGCCATCGCGCAGAGTGATGAACATCAGAGCTTTTCCCTGACGACGCAGGCGATGAACCCAACCATAGATCTTGACACGCTGTTGACGCTTCTCGGTGCCCTCGAAGATGCGTATCTTGTTGGCTGTGGGCCAACTGGGATCCTCGCTTATCTTCACCTTGCGTGCCTCCTCCAAATTCTGTTGACGCTTCTCAGCATCCTCTGCCTCACGTTGCAGCTTATCGGCATTCTTGTGACCCTCGCGTGCGAAAATCTTTTGGATTTTCTTCAACTGCGATTTGGCTGCCACCTCATAGGCATCCTTCTCGGCCTTGGGATCCTTGCTGTCCACATATATGGCGGGGAAGGGCTCCTTGCCAGCATGACGCATTGCCTGCAAAATGGTCTTAAATGGCTTCAACTCGCTGCCATCGCCGGTTTCGTCACTTCCACGCTTTTCCGATGTGAAAATGGAACCTACCAAGGGGTAAACAAGCAGATAAGAGTTAATGTAGGAGAGTTAAGGTTAAAGCCCTTTAAATGCATTCGACTGTCTTTTATGAATCACGGGTGTTATCAGAATTACATGGAAATTCTGTTTATTGATCTGAGATTGGGTGATGTAAAAGTATTAATAATTTCACTATAACTTAATTTTAATACCATTATTTACCACATAAATAAAGTGTTTTTATTCAATATCGATTTAATAATAATTTTATAATTTCATTTTTATACTCTCTGCAAGAGTATATTGGGTTTGTGCAAAAGTATGTAACAGGCAGAAGGAGGCGTGGCAGACCCCATAAAGTATATATATTCTTGATCAGCATCACAAGCCGAGTCGATATAGCCATGTCCGTCTGTCCGTCTGTCCGTCCGTCCGTCTGTCCGTCTGTCTGTCCGTCTGTCCGTATGAACAAACAGATTTCAGAGATGGTAAGAGCTACAAGTTCGAGCTTGGTATCAATCAATCACATATTTAGTCAGTCAATACAAGAATCTTTTTTTTTCGATGCCACGCCCCATTCGCCCACATTGAGCAAAAAACTAGACACACCTCGGAAAAAATCGTTGTTTTCGGCGAATATCTCAGTAACCATGGCACCTAGGATCAACAATTCTGGTATGGAGGTTCTTAGCGACAGTGTAAATGCATTGCCATTTAAAATTTTGGACTACCACGCCCCTTTTTTCCCAACAATACAAAACAATAATTCTCAACTTTCGTTCCGTTTTTTAGACATTAGTTCATATAGTACACCATTGTAATTGTATAATTCGAGTGGAGACTAACTATATCAAACTATTCTAAAAAGACGCATTGAAATCGGACTACAAACAAGAAAACTAGAAGAGTTATAATATTGATAATTGAACGCCATATCAAGGTATGAGTGCAAGCGAGACAGAAACATACAAGCGTGATCGATCGTTTTCTCTGCTTGTGTGGCGTCAGCGCAGACCGCAGACGCTGGCCGCGCCGACTACACACATACATACATATAATGTCAAACGTATGTTTATTCGCATACAAACAGATGTTTGATTTTGCTTAGATTGTTTTTGTTTCACGGTGTTTTGATGTAAGTACTGCTCATTGTAATATCTCGATACCGATTTTAATAATTTAATCGGGATTAAAATGCAGAGAGTATTATACGGTCGGGCGTGCTCGACTGTACTTTTCTTTCTTGTTTCTTTTATCTACTTTAAATTCGTAATAATCGCTACTAAATTAATTATTTTTAAATAAATATTAATAATTTCTTTATATTTAAAACTTTTTTAAGAAAAATTAAATTTTTAAATAAATTTTACATTACAGAAAAAAATATTATTTAAATTTTAATAAATTTAAAATAAATAACAAATCTTCGTTTCATTAATAATATTTTGAGACGATACACTTATGAGTGAGTCACTCTGAACAAAGACTTTGCTAAGCAAATAAAGATGTACTCAAATACTTGGTGAAAAAGTTGCGTGAGAATACTTGCATTGATAACTGTAAAGTTGTCATAAAATTAAACTCAAAGCAAAACAGCCATAAATGGTAAGTAATAAAAACAATTAATAAGCACAACGCTTCCAGGAAACACTTGCATACATTTACTATTTACATATTACTAGCTTAACTTAGTATAAATACAAATATATGTAAATGTAAATAGTTCGTGACACACTTGGCCAACGTGGACAGCGGCGTATCGAAAAAAACGCCGCATTGCAGACACCACCACTAGACACTTGTCAAACTAATGTTTTTACCGTAGTTATGTTGTAATACTCACTTATTTTAAGATCAGCTAACTCTTCTGTTGCCATTTTGATTTACGAATGTTACTAACTTGCTTTTGACGCGAGTTCTTATACTTTAAAATCGACTTGAAAGTTGCAATCAAATTGCATCAGCAACGAGGCCGAACCAGGGACTGACTTTGTGGAACTTAAGCGTGAACTTGCAATCCACCAGGGCGGTGTGCCTCTGAATCAGTTCAATGAACAGCTGTGCGAGTCGGTGTGACCAGAGCAACATATTAAAATAAGCTTATATTATTACAATTTGTTTATTTTTTAAGGAAACAAGCAAAAGCAATGTCCGCGGAGAACAAGTGAGTTTCTGATTTAAAACCACAGAAAATGTGGATTTAAGAGCAAACTTTACATCCACAGCATTAAAATACTGCCCAAGAGTGTGGTGTGCGAGGAAAGCACACTCAGCGGTGACATCACCTTTTCCTCCGGCTGCGTTGTGCATCCCAGTGCAACCATAATTGCCGAAGCTGGTCCCATAATATTCGGCGAGAATTGCATTATCGAGGAGTATGCCACCATAACACACGAATTGGAGAAGGGAGCCAGTTGGGATGCCAACAATATACTAAGTATTGGTAATCAAAATGTCTTCGAAGTTGGCTGCACGGTGAAAGCGTCGCGCATTGGCGACAAAAACGTCTTCGAGAGCAAATCGTTTGTGGGCAAAGGTGTGACTGTGTCCAGTGGCTGTGTAATTGGAGCTGGCATACAAATGCAAACGGTGCAACAGCTGCGCGAGAACACAATTGTTTATGGCCAACATGCGCTGCAGCGCGAGGCAATGGATAAGCAAAGCTCACAGACTCTACAGATCGACTTTCTGCGTAAAGTTTTACCAAATTATCATCACCTGCGAAAGCCAAACTATGATCCCAAGAAGGCACGCAGCGTTGTCTAGTGTCTAAACGTCTATTTGTATTAAATATTAATTATTTTCGACATCCTTGTCATTAAAGCTATTCATCTCCTTCTCAAATGTTTCCATTGTATGATCACACAACGCCTCCAAATCCTCCAGGCCACGTTTGAGCAAATCTATGGCACGCTCGCGATGCGACTGTATGCGGAAGTGTAGTTTCTGTTCCGTGGGATGTGGTATCGTGTAACCGCAGAAATCCACCTCTGGATATCGTGCAATGATTGTTTTCAGTGCATTACCTAGCGTGTGACTCTCGTTCATAAACACAAATGTACGGGAGCCGTCGCCATTCTTTTCATCGCCTGCCAACTGTTGAAATGCACTTTATGTATAATTATCGATCAAAAGGAACTGAATTGCATTACTTACCTCTGCTAACGCGCCCATTATGCTGCCAATAACGCCAAGTATAAGTCAATTGTATTGTTTATAAAAAAACGTGCACATCTAAATGTATCGATACTTGGCAGCTTTGTTGTATCGATAGAATCAACTGGTAGACAGGGCTGCCACACTTATACATACAATATTTTTAAACATTTTGCGTTTTAAAAAATTTTAATTGCATTCAGGCAATTTAAATAACAAAGTATTTATTTTACAATATACAATAGAACAATACATTGTGCATTAAGTACATATCACTTATTTTAAATACATGTGACATCTGGCAGCTCTACTTTAATGCGAGCAAACTTTATTTTGGTTTGGGGCAACCGGCTTTCAGAGATTGAAATTTAACTACCCAGAAACCGTTAAAAGAACAGAAGAGAAGTTTTGTTGTGATGGATTGCACTTTGTCTATATTATATATTTCTAAGTTTATTGTGCTACAAATATTTCTTCTCTTTAAATCGATTTTTAAAACCGCAATCGATGTATCGCGCCAACGCTGAATCGATATTGAAATCGAGCTAAGTACCAGCTCTAATTCAACTCTAGACGAGAACACTCGAAGCCGAATTTGATTGCTTGGTTAACTATACAATTAGTGCAATAGCTATTTAGAGCACATTTACAATAGAATCATCAATTTTTATAGTGTTTAAATTCAATGCCTGTGCTAAAAAATCTGCTAAGCAAAACAAAAGAAGCAACATAAGCATAATTATATTCAGTATAAAGCGCCGCGGTATTGTTAGTGTTCTGTTTGTATGTATGTACACTCATGTGTGTGCGTGTTTGAAGTCAACGAGAAGTCTTATACAGCAGAAAAGGCGGCAAAAAAAAACAAGCACAGCCGACAACAACAACACAAACTACCGTACGAAATGTAAAAGAAGGCGGAAAAAATTGCAACAGCAAACAAATAAATTTGTGCAATGCATTTAACGTGAGTCGGCATCGGCGCACTGCTCTAAAAACAAAATAAAAAAAAGCAACAACAACACGCGAACGAGTATAAAACAGTTTTTTTTCTGCAACACTTCGTTTTGTGCGTCAATGCAGACAGGAATAAAGAAACGGCAAAAATAAACTGCAGCCGAACCAACAACAACAGCAACAACGACAACAAATGCAAGCACAGCGACGGCAATTGGAATACAGGTTTGTGCAAAAACAGCAAAAAATAGAAATTAAATGAAATATAAGCAACTTTTTTGTATAAACATATATATGCTCAAACATAAGATTTATTGAAAATTTATTAACTAAAAAGATGCCAATACTTAATGGGTTTTTATTGTGAATTCGAAAAAAAGCAAAGAGCTCATATATACACTTATACCGTCAGACATATGTATGGATGTACTTATGTATTTGTATAAACACAAATTCAAATTATGCAAATTCATGCACACAGCAAGCGTGCGCAAAGGCGGAAGCGTACGTACATCGATACACACATACAAATGTACGTGCATGAGTGTATGTGTGAGTACATACATATGCTAGAAGACCAGTTCGCCGCTGCCAATGAACAACTGCTGTTCTTTTTTAAACTTTTTGTTGTTTATTTCAATACATGCACAGTGTACATAAGTGTAGCGTGTATGTGTGTATACACATACATTCTTATTTAGGTATTGCTCAGTTTATTATTCTTCCCCCTACGCCGCCTTTACGTTATTTGCTTTTTTTGTTTCCTTCCTCTCGTTTACATGTTCTAGCATAAAGCGTCGCTCTCGGTTCATTTGTTTGGTGGTGGCAGCCGCGGCGTCAGCGTCAACGCCGTCGTCATCATCGGTGTTCACATCTGTTGTTTGTTAAAGCAGTCAGTCTGCCTCTTTCGGTGGTGACTAACGCAAAAGCGTGTTCCGTTATCTCAAAACGTTTCCCACGTCCCCGAGGTCCACACACAGAGACACACACACACCCACACTTGGTGCATGTGTGTAATGGTTTTGAATTTTGTCTCTTTTCGTTGTTGTTGTTACTGCAGGCGCTGTTTCTGTTTCTACTTAGCCCAATGCGTTCCCCTTATTTGCAATTTGGTTTTGTACGTTTGTTTCATTCCCATTACGTTTCCCCCCAATAGACAATGTGGCCCTGCCAAACATGCAAAAAGGGTGCATTTACATTTATGTACAATGTAAATGTAAGTCTACATACATATATCTACATATGCGCAATGCGATCGTGATCGACAGATGCTTTATAAATCTAATTTATATGCACTGTATCCACCATTTACATACATTTGTTTACGTATCTGATGCTTGCTATCCGAGATCAGCTGTATACAAATATTTGTTTTTATTAGAGGTATGAAATTTCATTAAATTGTATGAAATGAACTTAATAAACTATTTTAGTGATTCAAAATTCCTGCGTTAGCTGACTAATTATCGAATTACGGTGCCAAAGGGTAAAAACCTGTCAAAGCACTGGACTTGTCTGCCAAGTTGGGCTTTGTCCATCTTGTTTTCATTGCCGTTTCAACTTAATGTACCTGTGTGTTCACTCACACACACACACACAAATATATATGCACATGTTTATTTATGTATCTATATTAAGAAGCAAACGTGAAGACGATAGACCGCAATTCGTTCGTTTATCGTCGGTGCAAGTATGAACTGCACTTAGCACTCAGGAGGCGGCATTTTTCGAATTCCCAAAATTGCCATAAAAACAAAATGACGTGAGGCACATTCAATACAAAAATATCAGCAGCGAACTGCTGCACTACTACTACCATAACAACAATGACAAAGCAAAGAGGGAAACGGACGGTCTGGCAACACTGTCGCATCCTGTTTTTGCTGCTGCCGCTGCTGGCCGAGTGATCTGCGCAGGCAGAGACGCAAGCAGAACAGCCAGACAATCAAACATTCGTGAAAACACACACACAGTCATACACACATGCATGCGTGCATAAGTGTAA
The DNA here is from genome assembly GCA_018152125.1 of Drosophila dunni. NCBI lineage: Eukaryota > Metazoa > Arthropoda > Insecta > Diptera > Drosophilidae > Drosophila > Drosophila dunni. The sequence continues at coordinate 590,132 of JAECXC010004138.1, read as the reverse complement.
TGACTTCTTATGGACGTTTTTAGGGCCCGTCTTGTGACTGTTTTATTGTTGTTTTGCGTATAAGTCAAATTATAATTGCATATAAGAGCTTGCATACACCAGTGTGGACAGTGTTTTGCAATCCATCAATGATGGCTGCCACAAGGTCTGCTTAAAACTGCATATAATGAATTTAAAATACCCTACGATGTTAAAAGCTTGTTCAACTACCAGTTATCACTTAGCTAATATCCTGTGTAACAAATTAAATGAGGTTTTTTCAACTATTTGTGGACTATTTGAGCTGTCTACGGTCGGTCCTGCGGTTTCATTTCATTTCATCTTCGTTTCACTTTTTTTCCTTTCCTTTGCCATTGCCATGTTTCGCTTTCTGTTGTACCTTATACAGCTGCCGGCTGTCTGACAATGCATGTATGCGTTTGTGTGTGTGAGTGTTGTGTGTGTTTCCTTCTCTTTTGCACACAGTGGTACGTGCATTGCCCGATGCTCAACTGTTGTTATTGTTGTTTGCTTTTCGCATGGGGTGGAACACAAATACATGGACAATGCTTCGCAGCCGGCGCACAGCAAAAAGTTATAACATTTCAGGGACTGGCTTTGATCCTTTTTCGGTTTTTCATTTTACTTTTATTATTTTCGCTTTTTTTTTTCTACTCTTTATTTTATTTTGGTTCAGACTTCTGTCTGGCCACCCCAAAAATTTGAGCATTAGCGGGGGGAGGGGGCGACTGTCTTGCAAATAAATAAATAGTCATGTCAGCCATAATATTAATGTCCGGACGCAGCGGAACGAAGCAAGGAAGAAATGCTGAAATGAAAGGTGGAAAGGGGTGGTGGGGGAGTGAAGGGGAGGAAAGTTAGGGGGTGGTGTTGGGGACGTCGTCGTTTTGGGCGTTGCTAATCAACCCTCGGGGGCGATGTTTGCCAGACGACAACAATAAGAACAACGAGAGAAATTCAACACAAATGCAGCAACAGCCTCCCCCGAAATACACACACACGCACACATACATGTGTAAATCTCTCAAGTACGTGTGGGGTCAATAAACCTTTGAAGCCAGCATTTCTTGCTGGCGCAAACAACACCGCGAAAATCGATGGACCATTCCCAGACTGAAGACCAGTTTTCCATTTATACCCCCACAGTCGTCGTCTAGTTTCTCCCCCGTGTGTCTCCTCCCCCCTTTACAAATTCGTTGCGCTCACGTTCTACGCATTTTTGTTCTTTGACCTCCCCCATCCTTCAACAAAATCAAAAGCCCTGTATGTATTTCCGAGTGTTAGCAGACCAAGGAAACAAATGGGGAATTTTGTATATTAAATTTGCTTGCTTGTATATTTAATGCTGTCGTGAAACTTGTACGATATCCCAAAATTAGTAGACCACTTCATACCGATAAAAATTCATTTTTCAGTCTTTAATAAATTGTAAAAACCATAAAACATAAAACAATGGCAATTATTTGCTTTAAATTTGCATCAGGTAGACGAGGCACTTCCTGCCACTAAAAGGGGTAGTTTTTCAGCACTGAAATCCTTGGGAAAATCAGCAGGAGCGTAGGGTAAAGCGTGAGGGTTCGTCCACTAAATGAGCAGACACACAAAGATATGGAAAATTTTACGCTTTTCTCAATTTTGCAGAATGTAAAATATATGTAAATGTTAGAAAAGGTTCAGAGGGACAAAAGAACGGACTGTCTTAAAGACACTTACAGAAAAAGAGAGGCAGAGATAGAGAGAGAGGGAGAATGTGTAATGATGTCTAACAAGTTATGTAAGTAATTACATGCTTAGGGATCGTGGGAATTTTTAAATATTTTTTCGTTTAGGGAGGGAAAGGCGAAGGGAGAGGAAAAGAAGCGAGCGCTCAAACAGGTTGCGATTTCAGGCATGAATTTGACACGACAGGTCAGGGAAAATTACAAGAAAATTCTGGTTTGAAATAACGTAAAGAATTACTCAAATTACCCAGTCAAATAAAATTTTTGAATTACTTAAATCACTAAAAAAACTTGTTTCCTTTTAAAACAAATTGAAATCAATTTAAATTTTATTTATCGTGTTTCTTGCCTTTATTTCCCTGAACGCTTATCTAATAAGTAAATTTGCTTGTTTTATTTGCATGTTTTTCGATAAGCAAAGTAAATGATTTCAGTTAACCGTCTATAAATTATGCATTACTATTGTTGATCAACAGTTAGAATTGTTCAGTTGGCCATATCGTCTCTCTGTCTGTCTCGTATTTCAAGTTGTTAAATGCTAAAAAGAAAGCACTTCTTGTTAACTGTTTCGGATTGTTTGCAAATTGGCTAAATATAGTAGATAACTGTCTGCAGAAACTTGAATAAAATAACTGTTGATTTCTTAATAATCATACCCAAAAAAATACCAAACAAACTGGTTTAAATTTGTCAATTATTTGTGATCGATTTATCTATTCAAAATTGATTTCAATTTAGCAGAAGCATTGCATCACATGAATTAGCATAGAGTACAGGGTATGCTGCAGTTGTGCACACACAAATGATAAAACGATAAATGCATTTACTTTACAGCCAAGAAAGTCAACTGCAAATTCCTTTGTTTGCTGTGCAAAGCAGTGTGTTAGGTAGAAATACCCTGTAAATTTGTTAAAAGAAGGTTTAAAACTTGAGTGAATTTTTAGCTTATATAAGTTTAAAAGTTATCGCTATTTTTATAATGTAAACAATTTATTAAATTTTTAGAATTCTTAGAAAAATTCATATTGTATAGGGTAGCTTAGTTTTAATAAAAACATGTAAGACAGGCTACAGTCGAAAGCACCGACTGTTAAAGACCCCGCAGCATTTAAGCAATTTTCAACTTATTTGAACTATGGGTACTAGGGGATATAGTAGATGGATTCAAAAGGAATATATTTATAATGGTACTTTGCTACATCGTCTGTCGCTCCCTAATCTAGTAGACTTATCACACATGCGTAACATACCCTTTTGTTCCCTACTCCAGGGTATACAATTATTAAGAACGCTTCTATAGTTTACACTGAAATTACTGATAATGAAACAGTCAAAAGTCGACGCAACTAAAACACATGAATGTGTACATTAGTTTGCTACATAAGCAAGTGTGTGTGTGTGTATATTTGTTCCTATATACTATATATATAATTCTTTAAGTTGTGCAGAGCTTTTCGTGGCTTTTGTGTGTTTCTATTGCGGCTTCCGCTTGTTGAAATACAAATGATTTCACAACGTGTAACTCGAACAAGAATCAAAAGCATAAAAAATAATAACAAAACAGAAAATTAAGTATAATAAAGAACAATGTGTAAAGAATTTAAAGAAAGAATTGTGTAGGGAGAAGGGAAGCAGAAGAAACACGTTTTTTCCAAGCTTTGCTGCTGATTTCATATATGTATTAGAAGCTCTTCTTCTTGCTACTCTTCTTTGTCTGCTTCTTAACCAAGTTGGTAACTTTTTGTTCCCCGTGTCGAGATGATTCACGCAGATCCATGAAATTGGCAATGGTGAATGTACCCAAAACAAATAAAAATACAAAAAAATTATGATTTCTAGCTGGACAAGTTCTGTGTGGTGTCCAATAATAAATATTACGTGCACTGCTTGTTAGACAGAGGAGGAGGAGAGTGGGGAGTGAGTGAGACAGTGTTGGAAAGAAATAGATTGGAAAGGAAGCTACGTATAAATTGTCTCTTAATCTGCGCCCGTGTTAAAAACAATTTGCATAATTGTGGGAAAGCCAAGTTTAGCTGGTTGACTGTAGAGATACCCTGTAAATACAATAGTACTAAACTATCGATAGTAACAAACGAATTAATCTTTAAATAATATTATTTAAAATTATAATTTGTTTAAAATACGACTCTTAAATAAAAAAATTATATTATCTTAATCAACATTCCTTAAAATTTAAACAATTTCTATAAATACTTCTATGAATTAAATTGTTTACCACTTAAAGTGTTAAACAAAAGTTGAAATGAATGAACGATAGACTTAATCTTATCATTTTAGCAATTATTTATTGATTAGCTTTAATATATATTTAAATAATAAAATATGAATGAATAGAACTACTAATCTTATCTTTAAAATAATTATTCATTGTTTAGAATAAATATTTTTTTTGCGAAAGAAATGATTCTTATCAGAACTTTTAACTCAACGCAGTCTGTTGTTTGTTTCTTGTTATCGATAACTTATCGACTGCTTGGCTTGAGCTTAATTGTAGCTGTGCGCTCTCTTATTTGCAGTGTATCCAGCTTGCTCTCCCGCTCGCTCTCTCTCCCTTTTTTGGCGTCCCACGCGTGCTTTTGTCTGTTGCTTCTTCTTTAATGAAGGTCAATGTTCGTCTCTTGGACAGCGACGCTGGCGTAGAAGTTGACGCTGACGCTCACGACGGCAGCGACGTCGACGTTCCAGTTGCCGCAATTGTTGCTGCTGCTTTTTGCTGTTTCGCTCCATTTGCTTGGGTGCTTTGCTTGCTGTTGTTGTTGCTCAGTTTGTTATGCCTGTTGTTCTTTCGTGCTTCTTCTTCTTTTACTTATTGTTGTTGTTTGAGTAAATTGTTGTTGTGATAGTGAACTGTTGGCAGATCATCACCGCACAAGTCGTAAGTCGCGGGTTCATCAAGAGTCAAACACAAAACTCGAACTCAACGAACCCAAAAACCAAGACCCAAGACCCAAAATTTAAGAGACCGACGGGGTAGCGGGAGAACATTGTTAATGATATTTCATGCTTATTGTTGCTAGAGGCGTGTGTCTGCCCCTCCTTACCCCGCTGCCCTATCTGTCTACCCCTCCCTCTGCTCTCATGTATAATTATGTCTAACATAATTTAATTGTTTTAATTTGCTTTGCGGCACCCTCGAAATTGTTTCCGTTTCTTTGAAGGCTTAAGATTATTTTCAGTTGAGCTTTTTTTTTCAAAAGCAAGTCTTGAAAACATTATTGTTAATATTTATTAAATTGAGTGTATAAATTTAGACTTAACTTAAATATTGAGTGTATGAAGAGACTTTTTTAAGAAGCTTAAATAGTTTTGATTTAAGTTTCAAAACCCATAAAATACATATATTTAGTTTAAAGCTAGCTAGCTAAAGTTGCAAGTAAGAGATACTAAAATAACTTGATCTTGCATTAAATAAAACTTTTTTAGCCTTAGCCAAGCTCCAGTGAGGATTCCCAGAACATGTTTTTCCAAAAGGTTCAGCTTTTGTTCAGGTGGATTGAAGGGAATCGAAGCATATGCAGAATAATCCACACAAGCGGAAGAGCAAATATTTGCTCATATGTCGCTGGAAACGTATGTGAAAATTCTGGAAAGGTGAAGAAGAAAAATTCCATTGAAATTAACCAAGCGACCAGAAAAAGTGTCATTTCCACTGAAAAACCAACTGACGAAATTAATAATATAATGGAGACACAGATACAAATGGACAAGTGTGTGCATGTATTTATATGTCTGGGTCTGTCTGTATGTGTGTGTGTGTCTTGTGAATGGTTGAGAAACCTTGGATCAATTATGAACGTTGACCTTTTTTGCCAAAATGTCCAAAACGGATGGCCAAAAAGGTGAAAGAACAGAAAGAACTCCAAAAGCTGGAACATGAGTTAGCAGTGTGGAACATGTGGTGTGGAACGCGTAGTTGTGGAACTAAGTGGTAAAAGGCAAGACAGTTAAGTAAATAAGTATGTGGACATGTTTTAGAGAAGAAAGAAAATAAATGTGATTACCTTCAAGTCAGAACAAAAGATTTCAAAGTCAAATAAATATTAGAACAAAACTAAACAAAATAAATAAATAACAATTTAAGTTGGCAACAAGCAAAGAAGTGCAGATGGGGGAGGAGACAGAAGAGGAAGAGCTGGGGAGAGGTTTTAAAAATATTCCACTTATTTATGTACAAATAAAATACGCTGGCAAAAAGAGTTTTATGAGCAAACGCACAGAATTTTTAGCAAATTAAGACACACCTTAGTAAATAAATGTTTAAAATTATTTAATAAATACGTAGGAAGTCTACTATAAAACGGATTTATACAACTTTCTTCTAAAAGTTCTCCCTAACCTTTAAACTTGAAACAACAGCTATAAATAAGCCATGACTTAATTGAATTTAAGTCCCAGCCCAAATTGAACTATCAACAATTTAGTATACAAAACACATTTCCCACCTCAAGGGTATTTATGTATTCGAGTCTGCCCGCATTTATCTCGTATTATTTTTTTTATTTCTGGTTAAAAATTGTTGGCAACCCAAGACAAGCAATAGGCAGAAACTCTCAGGCCAACAGAGAATGCTAGAGAGACAGAAAACGGGTTTTGAAAACAAAAGAACAGACATTAACCTGCCCCTGTCTTCTCCTACTCCTCCTCCTCCACCTCCTACGGGGGGCAAGCGCGTGAGGATCACGAGAACAGAGCGCAAAAAAAAAGCAGTTTTGTTTTGGCCAAAACTTGAAATGGTAACTAAGTATAATATTTATGGAGCTTCGAATTTGAAAAGATCTCTTTCTTCAAATGTGGCTAAAAGAAAGGATCCACGCGGGGCATTCAACTTGGTAACATGGGCTGAATTATGGAACTGAACTTGGGGAATTTCAAATAATAAAACTAAACTATTTTATGATTTTATAAATCACAATAAATAAACAAAATTAACAAGTCGATTTGTAGGCAGAATGCCATCTTCTTTTCAAGCCAAAACTCACTTTTAAAATTTATTTAAAAAGTGTACGAAATCAAGTATTTGGTAGGCAAAATAGTAGTTTTAAAACTTGATTTGTTACTAAAATTCGGCGAGGTTTTGTCAAGAGGTTTAGACTTAATTTAGGCAGACGATCTCAAAAGATTGTGCTTGATATATTTATTTAAATAAATTTATTTAAAAATGAGTTCAGAAATATTTATATTTATAAATAATTGCCAATTTTCTGCTCGTGTAATTGTAATTTATTTTATGTAAATAAATATACTTATATATAGTTATCTGAGAGGATCTCGAGCTTTTTATAAGCGGTTTAAAATTATAATGCCTTAAAAGCAGGGAAATTTTCAATGCTGTCGAAGCGAGAAGGAGACAGAGAGAGAATGAGAAAGCGAGACAGCGACAAAGAGGATCAGCTTAGCTTCCGCCTTTTTGAAAGCTTACAGCCCACACAGCACAAAAAGCTTTGACTTTTTAAAGCTCGTCGCTTTTAGATATCATTAATTATATGATTGTTGTTTTCATGCTTTTGTTTTATTTGATTGAAAGCGATGCAAACACGTCGAGAGCAACAAGTTTATAATATTTTAACGCTTTTTTTTTTGGGCTTATAATAGTTTGTTTGTTGTTTGTTCTTGTTTTGTCGTTTGTTCGACAACAAAAAAAAACTTGTAAGCGTTCCACACGCACAACAGCAATAACAACAATCACATAGGTCGTCGGTTAGTTGGTTTATTGACATCGCTGTCGTCGTTGGTTTTTTTTTTGTCTTTTTTGGTTTTTTTCGCCTCGTCTCTTGTGTGTGTTGATTTTTTTTCAAGTTCGTGAATTTTTTAGCCGTTCGTTGACTTTTTGTATTGTTGTTAACGGTGTGTGCGTTTGTCCCAAGCTCAGCTAATATCATTTTAACATTGGTTTCTGTTCTGTTTGTGGTCTATTATTGTGTGTACCACATTTAACACACCAGCAACAACAAATACAAACAATTTTCGCAACATTCTCTGAACCTTGTGTTACTGGGAATAAAACTGAGACGAGGTCACAGCCACTGACTGAATTTTAATGTCTGAAACCGAAACTTTTTCAAACTGATACACCCGCTCCAAGATCTCGAATTTCATTATGAAATTTCCTGTTCCAAGACTCGAATTCAATTTCAAGCGAATTATGAGGTCAGTTAGGGTTAAAGCAAGAACAAAGTATTAAAATTTTCAGCATCTTAGCGCTAATGTAAGAGGATATGTGGGTCCTTAAGCAGCCCCTATAATTTTAAATAATCGAAAATGAAAAAATTATAGTCTCCAGACAGACACACAACTCACAAACCAATTTCATGCATTAATGTCTGTTTTTATATTATTTCGTTGCAGGTATGTACGACTAAATTATGCAATTCCAAAGTAAGTTTTGGTTCACCTTAATTTCGATCATTTACGGCAAACAAAACACAATCCACGAATATTCCTTTCACAGTTAATTGCATTTTGTCTAATCAGTTGATCGCAACCCTTACGATCCACTTGAAAAGCTCACTGCTCTCAGCGCAGCTTACAAAGGTACCACACTCTCTCGCTCTCACATACACGCACACACACCACGCACTCTCTTGCTGCAGCCAAGCCTTGCACAATATATTCGTGCGTGCTATTCATTCACACACAGCTGGAGAGCAAGGAAGTTAGAGCGGGAGAGAAAGAGATGGTAAGGCAAGAGAGTGAACGACAGCTGCATTGCTTTTTTTGAGGGCACAAGCTGGCTTATTTCCGGTTTCAAATGTCACCTTTTTGTTTCCCCCCTCTCACTCTCTCTCTCTCTTTCCATACAAATATTAAAAAGAGCCATTACCCAATGTGCGTGTGATTGTGTGTGTGTGTGAGTTTGTGCGCTCTCAACGAGGCCGCTTTGCCAGCTACTTTAACATCTGGCTTGGTCTGTGACGACGACAGCTGCTGCTGCTGCTGCCAGTAAAGGGCCAGGCTGATGGCTGGCGTTGGCATAGACAGCGCAGGGGCAGGGGTTGCTTTCAAACCGTATCGGCGTTTAATTGCCTGCTTCATTTAATGAGCGCGCGCGCGGGTTCAATTGAATTGTCTTGTCAATATTACAATTAAACAATATTACAAATATGTACCCATGCATGCACAAACACACACACGTACATTTGTGTGTAAATACTTTGCATTTACCAATAGTAATATTTACTGCCATTGTTGATGCTCTTGCCGTCGTGTGCTGCTGCTTCTGCTGCCTCCACACCACATCTCTTGCCGCGCCTTGCGCTTTTTTTTCAGACTCTCCATAGTGTTGTTGTTGTTGCTTTTTTTTTGCTACTTTGGCACGTTCATCGTCTCGTTCGTCATTGGGGGTTCATGAACCGTTTGCAAGGACAAGCAGCAGGCAAGCAGTTGAACAGACAGAGGCTGTAGAGCTCAACCATCGTTGGCTACATACGATAGTATCGATTGATGTGAAGTTAAAGATAAAGCCATTAGGGAAAGGGAATTTAAGGCCTATCTCAAAAAAATACTAAGTTTCAATTAAATATATTTTCACATAAACAAACTATCGAGTAAGGCCTCAAACGATTGCTTTGCATCTCTGAGGAAGCTAAGGCGAAGATCGATCACAGAAGCTTAAACTGAAAATGGAACGTGTTGTCGAAATACACTGTGCCATTTTCCACTTGTTTCCCATGCAGGCACACACTCACACACAGCCACACATGAACCCATAATTCTCAGAATCCACACAGCCAGTCGTTGGTGCGTTGGAGTGTCAAGGAGAGAGGGAGAAGGAAAAGAAACAATGAGGTTGAGCAGACATAAGAGTGAGGGCGCAGAGCAAATAAAGCAGACGCGCAAGAGCGCAGCCTTTCTGCTCTGTCGGTCTTTGCTGCCGAAGACAAGCCACCTCCTGTGTGAGTCACACACAAAACAAGAATCACTCATTCACTCACCCATACACACACAGCCATATTTAGCTGTACACACGCATACATACACTCGCACGTACGCAGTGCAGACTCAATCAAAGTTGGCAACATTGGTCGAAGCACGCAAGAAATCACTGACCTTGACTTTTAACAAAGTTTAAGGCCCTTTTAGTTGCCAGCGCGCACACACACATACACAAATACATTGTATATATCAGCAGCATAATTATATACACACATACATATGTATCTATTAGAGTGTGTGTGTATGTTTGTGTGAATTGTAGCCAAGCGCGTTCGCTTCTAGACTGGTTTATTGTGCGGCTGACGCTGCCGCTGCGCGCTGTTCTTAAGCTCGCTCTCAACGCACATGACGCAAGCGTTCTGTTCCGTCCGCTCTTGGCGCTGCTGCGGCCTCTGCCGCTGCGCAGACTTTTACATTTTTCCTATTGCATCAGCGTCGCTATACACATACTCTCACTCACACACACACGTTTACGTTTGTGAGGATCGTTTGTTTTTGTTGTTGTACCTTTAACCATAAATGGTTTGTCAGTATTTACGTGGAAATAACAAATAAAACATTTACCTGAAAAACAGCAGACCGCAATTTGTTTTACCTGTTTTTTTTTTCTTCCATCTCTTTTTCTTATTCTTCATGCGTAGAAAAAAATATGGAAACATGTATAAAATTAAAATTTGCATTTCTTTCATGTTTATCTGATTGATGTTCTTCTCAAGATCATTAATGGTTCTAATTAATAATCGAAACATAAACGCACACACACACAAGAACATATTTATAAACTTCCTTTGCTCCACTCGTACACTCCCACTCTCACGCTGTCTCTCTTGCGCGCACAGACTTCCTGCAGCAACGAGTGCACTGCTCCCTTTTGCAAATTTATATTGCACTCTTAAATGCTTGTGTGTGTGTGTGTGTGTGTGTGTGAAAGTATGGTTCTATGCATGTACGCAAGTTTGTTCTGGCTGCTTCATACTCTTGTACTTCTGTCACTGCGTCAGTATCTGTGTGTGTGCGTGAATGTAGGAGGTTGTCAGAGGTCAGTCTCATCGCAGGCAGCCTTTTTGCTTGGCCCATGTACAATACATTCCACACTTATGTATGTACGTATACCGACAGTACATACATATGTTCCACTTGCCGTTTTGTTGCGCATTGAGCATTCTGTGCTCTGTACTCAGAGTCTGTTGTGGGACCCCCAACTAGATTTTGCTACCATGCCTACCTCTGCCTGTCGATGCCGTAGCAGCGCGCGCCCCTCTGCTGCGTTCTTTGTCTCTGTTTTGTTCGCGCCGAACTGGTTGTGTGAGTTTTTGGCTTTGACGTTTCATTTTTAATCTCGTTTCGTTCCATTCCATACCATTGCCGCATGTTTCATGCCGTCCGTGGCTCGTATCTTGTAAAATTCTTCTATGTTTACTCATTCTCATTCATTTCTTTGCGCTCGCTGCATAAACAACGTGTACACGCTTGTGTCGTCGTCCTCGTTGTATTTCGTTGTCGTCGCGTCCATCATCATCATCCGTCGCGTTGCGTTGCGATGTACGTTTCGATCCAACGGTTGTTTTACATTTGAATGCATGTGTGTTTGTGAGTTTGAAACATCCAAAAGCAATATAAAGTATTAATATTATAATAATAATATTTATAAGAGTGCAGTCGTTTTTATGTATATGATACATACTAGTATATTTACGTATTAAAAAATTAAAAACAACAAAAAACTTTTTTCCTGTTCCACCACAAACTACAAACGACGCCAACACAAGCAGCGCAATAGCAGCAAAAACAACACAGCAACAACAACAACAACGGTAGTAGCAGCAGCGTCGGCGTCGCAGAGTTCATCAACTTGTTTAGAATCGTCGCGCTGAGTACGTGGTACGTGAGTGCGTGGCTGTCTCGTTTGCGCTTGTGTGCATTTCTATATACACTCGTCTATATGTAATATTAGTGAGTGAGTGTGTGTGTCTATGTGTGTGTTGCCTTTTTCCTTCTCGCCTTTTACGTTTAATTTGTCTACGAGTGCGCCGCTTCACTTGCTCTCGCTGTATGCATGTATTTGTTTTGCTGGGATACGGATACAACGCAATGCAGTTACAGCAGCAACAACAACAAAATCACAACAAGAGCAGCAACAAAAACAACAAGAGCATGAAATACAACAATAATATTTAAACGAAGTGCTTTTGGGTTTCGATTTGCTTTGCTTTGCTTTACTTCGTGTTTGTTCTTTTTCCGCGCGTTTTGTGTTTTTGTTTGTATTAAATTTTTTGTTATTATCTCATTTCTTATTGTTGTCTCGCATTTGTGTTTGTATTTACCGCTGTTTGACGACTTTGTCTACAGTCGCCTCTTGAAATGAAGGCACAGTGTATTGATGAACATGGCGAAATGCTTAAGAAATTGTGCGAAAGTTAATTTCAGCAATGTTAGGCAGTGGCAAATCATTGAACAGTTTGTTAAACTTTAACTTGTGTGCCTCGAATCTTAACAGATGATCTTGCAAATTGAATTGATTAAAATAAAGCGATTTGTGGCTTTTATTTTATTTATATATAAATAAATATTTAATTAATTTAATGTGATAATGATGCCGCGGGGGCGTAAGGTGCGACAACCTTTCCGGGGGCCCGACCTTGTGCTCGGCCTGTTTGTTTGACGGCAATTGTATAAACAGTGATCAAGATTAACCGTGGTTGCTGCTAGTGTCATTGGGCATTGCCACCACTGTATCTGCGTCGATGCGGAAGAGTAATACATGTTTTCTTCTTCTTCGTTTTGTATGTATTAAAATAAAAGAAGAGAAACAAATTATTACGGCAATGTTCTTTAATTTTACTCACACGCCGCGACGACAGTCGGACTGACTGACGGACAGACGGGCGCTTTGTGAGCCACGCTGGTTTCCAAGTCATTAAAATACAACGGGCTTTTGGCTCTGATGTTGTGATTCTTGTTCTTGTTGTTGTTGTTGCGGTGAACACATGTGTTTTTTAATTTTACGTTTAACCAAAATCTAAAAACGTGTTTAAAATGTTTATACACTTCTGTACTGAAGTATCGCGTTTCATTTACGCTTGATATCACATTTGGTCTGATTGATAAAGGTGTCGCCTGCCCCATGATCTTTAATATCTTTAAGTACCCCATGCACCCCACTCATTTCAAAATTTAATTATCGTATAGAACTTTTTGATTATTCAGTGTTCTTATTATGTTAATTATGTACAAATTATTGTTGCAACACAGTTTGCTTTGTAATTTCCAGTGTACCAATCTTCTTGTGCTATATTTTCATTATCTAAAAGTTGCTCTGGGTTTTTCATTACGCGACTGTTTGGCTGGGGTCTTGGGTCGAGCTACACGTAATAGATAAAGTGCACATATAGCGAGAAATATACATACACACAGAGACATTTGTATACTGTAGACAACACAAAAATTGATACAACTCTAATTGAAAATGTTTAAGTAGATAGTAAATATTTATCAAATGAGACAAAGACACGTACCATTTGATTAGATGGATTGAGTTCAGCAGAAACTTACAGATGCAGATACGAAACAAAAGATCTAAATTTACATAGATGTGCTTGCGCCACTGTTTGTTATTGTCCAGCAGACACAATATACGCGGAAGCCACTGTTAATGACAGGACAACCGTTTGGCCTGAAACACTGAGAATGCCTGTGGCGCCATCTACAATGTGCAACTCTACCAACACTTTCAAGTCGACGACTGTCAATTTTTTTTGCGGAAGAGAATAAAGCTCAAACAAGAATTGCAAGCGTTTAAACTTAATGCTCGACTGTAAAGTCCCCTCTAGAAATGAGCCAACTAGTCGTGACTACCCCACGATTTATTAACAGTGTTTTGGACAATATAATTTTATTGCTTCTCCTCGGAACCTTGGTAAACATTCATAAGAAATGCACAGTTGGCGACGCCGTTGACCTGTCGAAGTGTGAGAGGGACAGCGAATAAGTAAGAGAGTATGTGTGTGAGCTGCATCCAGAAGCAGCAATATAAAGACTAAGAGAATGGCTATGTAATGGGCACAAGACGAGATGAAGCAGCAGTGCTTGAAGTAGAAGAAGAAGGCGAAGGGAGAAACGTCTGGGACACTCGAGAGGCAGAGGCAGAGAGCACAGGGCAGAGCAGGGCAGGCTGCGTTGTCTGCTAAATTGGATGCTGTCTGCTTGTCGTTCTCTGTGTTGTTGTTCTTTCATGTTGTCTGCCATTCTTCGTTGTCAGTTTATTTTGTCGCCATCGTCTAATACAGCAATAAAAACAACTCTTGCGTGGGGGTCACTAGTCATTGTTCTTCTTGTTCAATAAAAAGAAAAAGAAAACAAAAAAAAAAGGCGCCCTCCGTTGTCCCGAGCGAATTTCATTCAACAGCATCTGCCACAATTGCCCTCTCCCTCTCTCCCTGTTTTTCGCTGCTGACGCATTGCAATGGTGAAGTCTGAGAATTAGTGGGGAGCAGTGGAAAGAGGAGTTCAGACAAAAGTCTTTGGATTCAGCAAATTGGTTTCGCAAATACAAATTTGCATCGAACTTTGCTTGGTTCTAGGAACAGAAGCTTTCAATGTATTAAAACTTCATCTATACGTGTATTAGTGTTTGTCTGTGTTTGTGTGTATGTATCTGCAGCTGCAGCCCGTTTAGAAACGATGGCGCAGGTAAACGGTTTCGTTGTCGTCGCAAATTTCGCATGCTTTATTCTTTTCTTCTTTTATTTTTCGTATTGCGCTTTGTGCTAGCCTTCTGTATTTTGCGCGTCTGTGTCATGCTCTTTGGCTTTGTTGTGGTTGTTACCGCTGCTGGGTACCATTGAACTCTGTCGTTGTCGCTGCCAACGTCGCTGCTGCTGCAGCAGCTACTGCAACCCTAAATGCCTAGGAGAGGCGAAGAAACGTTGGGAATTGAAACGTGTATTGCACTGCAGTCATTTATTTCTATGCCTGGACGACAATGCGAAAATGAAACAAGCAAAACTCTGAATGCATTTTCAACTGTTCTCCTGGGCTCCGTTTTTATACTCTCTGCAAGAGTATATTGGGTTTGTGCAAAAGTATGTAACAGCCAGAAGGAGGCGTGGCAGACCCCATAAAGTATATATATTATTGATCAGCATCACAAGCCGAGTCGATATAGCCATGTCCGTCTGTCCGTCTGTCCGTCTGTCTGTCTGTCCGTCTGTCCGTATGAACAAACAGATTTCAGAGATGGTAAGAGCTACAAGTTCGAGCTTGGTGTCAATCGATCACATATTTAGTCAGTCAATACAAGAATCTTTTTTTTTTTTCGATGCCACGCCCCATTCGCCCACAATGAGCAAAAAACTAGACACACCTCGGAAAAAAACGGTGTTTTCGGCGAATATCTCAGTAACCATGGCACCTAAGATCACCAATTTTGGTATGGAGGTTCCTAGCGACAGCGCAAATGCATTGGCATTTAAAATTTTGGACTGCCACGCCCCTTTTTCTCACAATACATAAAAATAACTCCTCCCGCCTACAGGCATTTGTTCATATAGTGCAGCATTGTAATTGTATAATTCGAATGGAGGCTAACTATATAAAACTATCCTAAAAAGTCGCATTGAAATCGGACTATAAACAAGAAAACTATAAGCGTTACAACATTGATAATTGAACGCAATATCACTAATGAGTGCAAGCGAGACAGAAACGTTTTCGCTGCTTGTGTGGCGACAGCGCGGCCGGCAGTCGCTGGCCGAATACACACATGCATATGTACATGTATAAACACATATAATGTCAAACGTATGTGTATTCGCATACAAACAGATGTTTGATTTTGCTCAGATTGTTTTTGTTTCAAAGTGTTTTAATGCAAGTAATAGATATTGTAATATCTTGATACCGATTTTAATAATTTAACCGGGGAAAAAATGCAGAGAGTATTATACGGTTGGGCGTGCTCGACTGTACTTTTCTTTCTTGTTCTTCATTTATTTGTACCTTCTCTCACATTCTACTCTTCTTTACAGCTGTCTCTTTCTCTCTCCCTCTGTGCTGCATTCGTTATTGCTTTTGCACTGAACTTGATATACATATATTTTTGGTTCTTTTTATACCCTTTTTTTTTTGGGAAACGGTTATAATAAAGTTGTGCAGTTGTTACAGAACAGAAGGACCCATATCTGATCTGAGTGTATTCATATAAGCTCCTCCAATTGCTCGTCTGTCTGTCTGGCCATAAAAGTTTTATTACTCCCAAGCATCTGATAGATGGATGGATTCTATGTAAAATTACAATTATTTATACATCTATCTATACATTTTTTTATGTACACAGATGCATATGTACTCTATAGGGTTGTCTTCCCCTCTTTACTTTGACTGCAATTTGTTGCATACATATGTTTCCCATTATAAGTTCGACCAAAGACAAGAGAGAGGAAACATATGGAAGATATATTAAAAGCAACATTAAACTTTGAAAGGCAGAAGACAATTTGATATTTATACTGTCACAATAGATAATGCGAGAATATATGACTCTGTACAATACAGTACAAAAAAAAACACCCGAGACCCAATTTGCTAATCTAATCAAAGGCCTTTTCTGGCCGGTATTCCGACTATACTATATCAATTAGTAATTTAGTATGTGCGTTTTATTTTAGATATGTTGCTGTCATCGCCGTTTAAATAGCAACTGTCACTGCTTGTGTTGTTTATTATTAACCAAAACCTGTTCGAATATGTCACCAAAATATGTTCATTAACTAGTTCTTTTCAAGAACAAGCTGAACAGTGATCAAGGATTTGGTTTGTCTCTTAAGCTTTTACTCAATTGGAATTGGTGCTCTTGACTGTGTGTGGACCGTAAGCTCGTCTTTAATTGCAACAGTTGGCAACGCCATTAAAAAGCTATAAATATATATGTACATGTACCATGTAAATACATGTGTGTACATATATAAATTTAGCATGTTAACGTAATTATTACTTATTTATATGCGGGAGCATGTCTGCCTACAATATGTAGAGAAATGTTGCACTGTCATTACTATTAACGTAAAACTACAAAGATACATGTGTAAATAAAACGTATAAATAGTTGTGTACACACACATACATATTTACATGTGTATTTACATATGTACCTACATATGCTTATGCTTCCTTCTTTTGTCTGCGCGCCATTGCTAGCATTTTCCATGCAGAAAACCACAAAAACATTGAACAGGAAAGAACTTGTATTTCTTTCTCTTTCTTTGTTGTTGGGATTGCAAGCACTTTTCGACGCGAAAGTTCTGGCCGGTGTCGGTGACTGTGGCTGCGGTAGCGGCAGCGGCAGCACAGCGTCGTCATCATAGGCAAAATTGTACACACTTGCCTACTCAGCATTAGCAGCAGCAGAGACGGCAGCAGCGACGGCGACAGCAGCAGCAAAAAAGCAACAACTGCTAAAGAACTTTTGTTGTTTTTATTGCTGTGTTGAATGGTGCGGTCGTTGCCCAAAATTGTGAAACATGCGCAGATTGGCACAACTGTTCTGAGCCTAAGAGAGCGCCCATAGAGAAAGAGAGGGGAGTGAGAGAGCGAGAGTGACCAGAGTGTGAGATTGAGAGGACGTGTTATCGGTTTATCGTACGGCATTGCTTCCTGTTACATTAGCACCAACAACAGCAACAACAACAACTACTACAATTACAGCCCATAAGATTTTTCGCTCTCTGAGCGCGCAACCTGTGGCGCTGAATCTATTGGGTGACTGGCCGACGCCATATTGTTTTTAGGGTTGCGCTCTATTGCTCTGTGCGGGGGCTGCAAAATATATGTGTATGTGGGAGTATGTGTGTGTGTGTGTACATATGCCTTGGGGTGATTGAGCCGGCATTCAACAGTTCGGCATTTATGCTCTATCTCACTCTCTGCACTCCAGCACCCTCTCTCGTTTCCCCATGCAGTTTACTCTCTTTTTGGGTGTTTGTGTTGTACGTGCGCGTGTGTGTGTGTGTGATCGCTGCGACGTCCTGTGTTTGCTGCTGTGGTGCCGTGTGTGCTTTCACTGTAAATATGAATATTGATTTTTCCAAAACTTTTTGTTTTGTGCTCTCGACAGTGTCAGTGTGTGTGTATGTGTGCGTTTAGTATTTTAATAACTGTATTATTTTCTGCCGCGCTTTGTATTACAATTGCAACAAGAAGTGTTGCATTTCTGCTGTCGCAGTCGCTGCCGCTGCCGACGGCGCTGCTTCTCTAACGTCGTCAGGCGTAAGGACACGCACTCTCCTGTTTGTTTTCGCGCTCGCTTTGCAGCGCTGTTGACGTCGCTGTCAGCGTCTCCGTCGTTACTGTTCGCAGCTTTACCCGGGTCGCTGAATAATGCGCAAAGTTAGTTTTGCAGGGAGCTGCGTTGCAAACGCGTCGATGTTTTTTATTATTGTCTGTTGAACATTTTCGGAATATAAAGTGCATAGTCTGTGCAATTGATGTAAAATACAAAATAATCTAATTAAATATAAAGTGTTTTAAAAGTGAAAAAAGAACACAAAATTAAAGTTGGTTTTCGTGTGTTTTTTATTGCAGCATTTTGTGCGCGAGACAAAAATTGACAGCGGCCTAAAAGTATGCTACAAAAATATTCAACTTGTTACCGCTACACAGACGACAGCAGCAACAGAAGCAGCAATAACAACAGCAACAACAAGAGCGAGAGGAAGCAGAAAATACCATAAAATAAATACGCCAAATTGGCAGCATTTTTTTTGACAGCATTAATAAGTGAATGCAACAAAAACAAAAGGAAAGGAAGGAAGAAGTAGTAGAAACTACAATAAAAAGTAGACGATTATTACAACAACAACAACAAAAACAATAAAAAGGTAAGTCAATGCCCAGTGTGTGTGTGAGGGTGAGTTGTACACGTATATGTGTGTATGTGTATTCAGTCTAGACAGTTGCACCACCCTCCACCCTGCACGCGTCACCCACCGCCCCCTTATCACGACTTTTCCCCCTCTTTGAACTCCCGCTTTTATCGAGGGTTGATTTTACGTTTCATTTCGTTTAGCGGCATTTGGACGATTTTCGGGTTTTTCGTTCTTCAAGAGACGCATTTGTTGACGGATGTTGGGTGTCGCGAAGGGGACAGCAGGCAGTGGGCTGGGGGCAGGGGGCAACGGTGAATGAAGGAAATCTAGAAAAGTTTCTTGTCTGTTCGCGTCGCTTGTTTACTTTTGAGCGAGGGGCGTTTTTGCACCCTCACTTGCAGCCGGCGGCGAGTAGTTCAATCAACCTAAGCTCAGAAGGGGAGAGGGCTAACAGACTTGGCGGAGTGGGACGCGGAGGGGATCTGGTGGCCGTTGTGCGTGCGATTCTTGCATTTCCTGTTGATGGTTAAAGTGGAAAGTTGAAGGTAACTTTAGTTCGGGGGTTGTTAAACCAGCCACAATGAGACCAAAAGCGAGGGGAGGACATTCCCGTCCACCCACTGCCTGCTTCTCCCCTCACGTCTCGTACTTTCTCGAATTGCGTTAAAAACGCACTTTGTTTCCATTTGCAGAAGTAAATGGGATTCCTAGTTTAATAAAAGAAACAACTATGGCAGCGAGGGTTGAGATTGAAGCGTTACAATTAGATATAAATTATGTTATGCTACGCCAAGAACAGAAAGGAAAAGGTGAATCACAAGGGAAAGTGGGAAAAGTGGGAAAGTGGAGGGGAAAAACCCCAAAGAAAAACATGCAAAAGTTTCGCTGAGTCACAGACAAATATTGTAGAGGTTGGGAGAAGGAAGGGCAGTGGTACCGCCAAAGGTCTAGGGTGAAAGCACTTGGACTGCGTCTTTTCAGCAGAAATAAGTCGTCTAGAATTTATGAAATTAACATTTTATGTCAAGGCTTATGAATTGTCAAACAAACAAGGATTTAAGTCGCTTTTATTTATGTTCTGCATGAATAACTTTGGAGCATATTAAAGCGGGACTCGTCTGGAAAGTTCTACATAGAACGGGAGGAGTCTGCTAGAGGAAAAGATACGAAAATACTGGATTGATTAGCAGAATGTTTTGATTGTATGGAAGCTAAGTTCTAAAACCTCTATAGCTTGTATTAGTAAAATCGGTAGGTTAGAATAGGTAGGATAGGTAGAATAGGTAGGTAGGTTGGTAGGATAGGTTGGTAGGATAGGTTGGTAGGATAGGTTTGTAGGATAGGTTGGTAGGATAGTTTCATATAGAATCTGTGGGGGAACAAAGTCTTTCAAAAGAAAAGAAAATATGATAAGTGATTTTGGACTGAATTCTTATTAAAAATATATTTTCTTTAAACTTTTTATTAATTTATTTCCAACTTTCTGTCTACCTTACAGAGACTTGAGTGACTAGAACAAAGAGCTTTGGAGCATACTACCAGACATACAAATCCACACAAAACAGAGCGGGAGAGAGGGAACAAGCGAGAGATACAGACAGACACAGCGAGAGATTGAGATGGCGTCCTCGCCGACACCATCACTGGACTCGATGCGTGGAGCAAATTCGATAGAATCCTATGAGCATGCCGGTTACCTTTCGGACTCCCCTTTAACGCTGAGCGGCTCATCGCCACCGGCCAGTGATTCGGCCATTTGTAGCGATGAATATATTGCGGGGTCACAGGTCAGCGTGAAGGTGGTGCGTCAGGATGTGAGTGTGATAAATGGACATCATCCGATATCGACATCGGTGTCGTCCAGTTCATCGGCCAGTTCATCATCGTGCTCCTCCTCTTCATCCTCCTCATCATCATCATCGTCCTCATCGTCGTCGTCGTCATCATCGTCGACGAGCGGCCTAAGCGGCTGTGGCAGCACCAGCAGCGGTGGCAGTGTGGCCACAACAGCAACAGCCACTGGCAACAGCAACAATGGACCCGGTGTCATTGGCAGCAATCTGAACAACGGCGGTCAGAACAACAGCAGCAGCAGCAACAGCATTAGCAGCCTGGTTGTGGGTGCCGGCAAAGGTGGCAGCAACAACAGCAGCAGCAACAGTCTTGCCCCCGCACGTTGCACGGCCTGTAAAAGTAAATGCAGCGATGCAGTTGCCAAATGCTTTGATTGCCAGAGTTATTTGTGTGCCAATTGTGTGACTGCACATGAGTTTATGCATTGCTTCAACGGTCACAATGTGTGTCTCATCAAGGGCTTTGAGGCCACAACGACCACCAGCAACAACAGCAGCAGCTGCAACGGCAGCTTGTGCAACAACAGCAGCAACAATCCGGCCTCCAGCGATTTCAAATACGCCAGCTCATTGACCATGATGTTGCAACAGCAGCAACAGGCAGAAACACAGCAACAACAGCAGCAGCAACAACAACAACAGCAGCAGCAACAACAACAGCCCATGTCACAGTTGTCCAAGATTGTGCTGGCAGCAGCAGCAGCTGCAGCAGCCAACAACAACAGCGCCAGCAACTCACAGGAGCAACACCATGAATCGCTCTATGCAACACACTTGCAACAGCAGCAGCAACAACAACAGCAGCAGCAGCGACAACTCTTCTGTGCACGCCACAAGCATGAGCTGTTGAAATTCAGTTGCCGCACTTGTTGCACACTCGTGTGCAAGGAATGCATTGTCCTGGAGCACTCGACGGGTCTCCACGAGCTGGAGAACGTGCAGTCGCCCAGTCTGGCTGCAGTTGCCGCCGCTGCCGCAGCAGCAGCCGCCAACACCACAGCAACAACAGCCACAAATGAGGCAGCATTGCAGACACTACTGGCCGATATGCGTGGCAAGATGAATGAGATAGCAACGATGGCCAATGGAGCTGAACAGAGTTTGACCAAAGTGAAGTTGCAGTACCAGAAGGCGCACAATGAACTCAATGAGACGCATCAGTTCTTTGTCTCGATGCTCGATGAGCGACGCAGTGAGTTGCTCAAGGAGCTGGAGACCCTGTACACGGCCAAGGCGAACAGCAATGCCTTGTGGATGCAGCGTGGCAAGGAGTTGATTGACAAGGGTTTGGCTGCCTGTGAGGCAGTGGAACGTGCACCGGTTGCTGCTGGCGGTGGCATACAATCCCCGCTCTTAGCAGAGGCACTGCTCTTGCGCAAGACGCTGGAGCAACAGTTGCAGACGGGTGTGCAGGACATGCAGTTACCCTTTGAATTGGAATTCATGTCAAACTATCAATCGATTCAGGCGGGTGTACGCAATACATTTGGCTATATACGTGCCACGAACGGTCTCAGTGTTAGCGCCAATTGTTCCGAATCGAGTCTCAGTCTGAGTCACAATCATCTCGGTCACAGTCACAGTCACGTGCACAGTCACAGCAGCAGTCACAACAAACAGCCGCCAATTGCACGGCCCACACAGAGTGCCAGCAACAGCAGTGCGAGTAGTGCCGGCAGTCATCATCAGCAGCACCTGCAGCTGCACCAGCAGCAACAGCATCAGCAACAGTTGCTGCCTGGCCTGGGTCTGGGCAGTCTGCTCGACAACAGCAGCAGTAACAGCAGCAATAGCTATACCAACGGCAGCAACTGCTTGCTGCTCGGTGGACGTGAACGCAGCATCAATGACTTGCAACATTTTGGTGAATTGTTGCCCAAACGTGTCACAACAAGTTCACACTACAATCCCTACGAGAAGTGGAGCAATGGCGGCAGCGACAACATGTTCAACACGGCAGCAACAGGTCTAGGCGGTGGCAGCAACAACGGCACCAACGGCAGCAACAACAACAGCAGCAGCAACAACAGCAACTCGGCGGTTGTCGATGCCTTTGCCTCGCTCTCGGCGGTGGCCCTTAACGCCAATGGCAGCAACAACAGCACCGTTAGCAGTGAATCCCTCTTGGATTTGACCAACAAACTGCTCTCGGCCTCGATATATCCACCGAAATCGCAGATAAAGCGACAGAAAATGATCTATCACTGTAAGTTCGGAGAGTTCGGTGTGATGGAGGGACAATTCACCGAGCCCAGCGGTGTGGCTGTCAATGCCCAGAACGATATAATCGTAGCCGATACGAATAATCATCGCATACAGATCTTCGATAAGGAGGGACGTTTCAAGTTTCAGTTTGGCGAGTGCGGTAAACGCGATTCGCAGTTACTGTATCCCAATCGTGTGGCTGTTGTGCGTAATTCTGGTGACATTATTGTCACCGAACGTTCACCGACGCATCAGATACAAATCTACAATCAATACGGGCAATTTGTGCGTAAATTTGGTGCAACGATTTTGCAACATCCCCGGGGTGTGACCGTGGACAACAAGGGGCGTATCATTGTCGTGGAGTGCAAGGTGATGCGTGTGATTATCTTTGATCAGAATGGCAATGTGTTGCATAAATTTGGCTGCTCGAAGCATCTGGAGTTCCCCAATGGTGTGGTCGTCAACGATAAGCAGGAGATATTCATCAGCGATAATCGTGCGCATTGCGTCAAGGTCTTCAACTATGAGGGACAGTATCTGCGACAGATTGGTGGCGAGGGCATTACCAATTATCCCATTGGTGTGGGCATCAATTCGAATGGCGAAATCTTGATTGCGGACAATCATAACAATTTCAATTTGACCATATTCACACAGGATGGTCAATTGATATCGGCGTTGGAGTCAAAGGTCAAGCATGCACAGTGCTTTGATGTGGCACTCATGGATGATGGCAGCGTTGTGCTGGCCAGCAAGGATTATCGTCTATATATCTATCGTTATGTGCAGCTAGCACCAGTCGGTATGTAAGCTGCCTGCCACAACACTCCTAAACACACAAATACACCTACACATTGTCCAGCGACAGTTCTCTTTACTTGCGCGCTCTCTTAAACTATCTCTCTCTCTGTCTCTCTTAAACTATTAGCTACTGCTCGCTATCTGTCTCTCTCACTCTCACTCTTATTTCCGGGCTGGCGCTTGCTTTGCATTTTACGTTCCACACACAAGCCTGTGATCTCGCTGTGGATTGTAGTCTGCAAAACAAGTTCCACACGCCCCTTCCCCTCTCTCTCTCTCTCTACGAATAGTTTTGATTATTATCTATTTAAATGGAAAAAAAAATATTGTTGAATTTTGTTTTTACACTGTGTTAAGAATTCTGATGTTTATTTTTTAATTTTTATCAATTTTTATTTTTATTTTTTTACGTGTTTTGTTTAACGAATTTTTTGTGTATTATATATAAATATTTATTTGTACTACTTTCCGTATTCATGTCTCGAATGGAGCTAAAGACTGCCACTCAGCCAGTTGCAAGTCTCGTCAAAGTTTTTTATCATTTTACACAAATAACATACAAAAATAATACACAAAAAAGAGAAAGAAAAAAAAAACAAACAACAACCAGCAAAAAATCCCTCCACTTTTTTATGTTCGCTTGTCTCTCGTTGCAAAAGCAAACAAAAAACAAAACAAAAAACGACAAAAAAAAAAAAAAAAAAAAAAAAAAAAAGAAATGTAACAATTAATATTTAAAAATAATTTGATTTACACAAACAAACAATTATTGGGAAACAAAAATATTTTATTGACTGTAATTAAATTAAGTATTGCGCATTGTTTGTTATTATTTTTGATTGCATAAACAACAACAAAAAGTAAAAAAGGAAAGGAAACGAAAACAAAACAAAAGAAAGATAAAATATATTTAACTGTTTTTTATGTTTACATATATATATATAGAATATTATTTTTGTATTGATTGTAAAACCTATTGATTACTGATTATTTATATGCGTATCTATGTATGTTTAAATATTTAAATATTATTAAATTTTTGCAAACTTATTTTGAACAACAAACAAAACAGAACCAACAGCAGACATATATTTCTTATACTCGCTTAGTTTTTATGTTTTTATTGTTTTATTATTATTATTATTACAACTATTACTATTATCATTATTATTATTATTACCATCATTATTATACCACATATGATTAAAGAAATGAATTTAATTATTAAACAAAGAGACAATTTGCAGATTCTTAATTTGTAAACGAAACGAAACAAACTAAAAACAAAAACAAAACGCACTGAAAAATAGTTGAAATTGTTGTTCTTAATTGTTGATCTACTTATGTATGTGTATGTGTATGTGTCTTATGTGCATATATGTGTATTTATTTATAATTTCTTTGTTTGTTTAAGTTTTGAACTATTAAGACTTGACGCTCAAGAGAATAATATCGAAGGGAATTGTTGTTAAAATTTACAAAATTGCAAAAAAATTTAAGAAAAAAAACAATACATTTATTTTGTTGGTAAATTATTAAAATTAAATAAAAAAAAAAAAAAAACAAAACCAAAACGAAAGCAGAAAACAAAACAATTTTTAAATCAAAAAAAAAATTAAAAATAAAATACATAAATGGTTGGCAATCAGCGCAGAAGACTTAAACAATTTAATTATTATTAATGATGACCACTTAATATATATATACTATGCATATATAGTATACAAATCTATATACACGTATGTTTATCAATTATAAACATAAGCAGAAGCATAAAAAATTAACTTAGGGCAAAGCAAAAAAATCTCAATCATGAAAACTTGAAAAAAAAATTAAAGTATATTTAAAAAATTAAATCGAATTCGAGTTGGTTTGTTTATCCCACTTATGTTTAGTTAGGTATTTTCCATGTGTTCCAATCGCTTTTCGCTCTACGCTATGCCAACTCACACGCCAGTTGTTTCTAGCCGAGTTTTCCACCATAATAAACGATTCTAATAACTTATAATACTGATAAGTAGGTTGGGGAACACGCTAAAATAACTGTATGAACTTTTGAGACTACAAACGCAACAGTAACAGGAACCGCATTTAAAAAATGTAAATTTTTTTTTAATTACACACAAAAACACTTAATACTACTTTATATGCTTACAAATAAATATATTTATATAAATATATATTTGTTTAATTGTTTGTTTGTTTGTTTGTTTTTTTTTTTTTGTCGCTTTGGGCCCAACAATTGTATTTAATATTACGATTATTATTATTATTATTTTGTCGCTTTTGTTCGATCGTTTTATTCTTCACTTAAGTGAGAGATTATTAAGCTGTAGTGTTTTATTTGGAATGTATCTTGTATCTAGTAACTAGTATCTATTATGAATATATGAATATAAATTGACGATTTTTTAATTTTAAATGCTTGTTGTAAACTATATGAAGAACTAAACTAAACTAAACTAAACTACTTATATTTAATTGTAACTGTAATTGTAATTGTAATGGTAATTGTAATTGTAACGGTAAAACAAAGTATTGTACATTTCTTGTGAGAAACTTTTTACTTGACACCAAAACTGAAACTGTTGAAAATTTTTTATATACATAAAATTGTTAATCAAACACAAATGAAAGTGAAAACTGCTAATTGATGGTATTTATTATGGCTTAAACAAACACAAACACACACGTATATATATACTATAATACTATTTAAATATTATATATATATATATTTATTATTATACTATTTAATAGCATTAGCATTTAAACTTTGGCACAACAACAAACCAACAAAAACAATAAGCAGCTGACTACTTGACTTGTGCTTTGACTTTTATTTGTTTTTTATTACTTTATAAACAAAAGAAAAGAAAAAACATGTTACAAAATGGGACACAAATAACATTAATTAATTATTAACAAATATATATACATTAAAAGCAAGCAAGACAACATTTGATTTTTATATACGCATACAAATGCAAATTGTTGTACAATTAATTAACTAATACAACACAAACACACACACAGACACCGCCACCACACCAGAATAATAGTAACTTAAAGTACATAATTAAACCATTTTTTATACATATATATTCCGACAAAAAAGTAAAAAAAAAAGAAAGAAAACAAATTGTAGTTTTGTGTTTTAATTTTTAACCAATTTTTTATTGTTTAACTTTAGTTTGTTTCACTAATTTGACTGCAACGCGAACACAGTGAGTGCATTTTGCCCTTTGGCCTTTGCCAGGCGCCCCCTCAGCCCCTCTACCCCCACTCCCCACTCCTATATATATATCATATATGTTGATAACAATTTTTGATTGAATTGAGAATCTAATAGACTGTACAAACAAATTGAAAATGAAAAGATATGAATATGCTACCATTTGTTTGAATATATGAATATATATATATACTGATATACCGATATGTGGATATATATCTGTGTATGTTTGAGGAAATCATATTTATGGGCAAACCAAGTACACTTTATGCTATCTATAAATCTATATACAAGTACACATACTCTATATACAACATGGACATTTTTTAAAGTAAAACACACATATAGTATATATAGAAGGATATATGTAAATTGATATATATCGACTATATAGTGCAACATTTTTATACCGCCAACTAACTGTGCTCTCTAATTATACTCTCTACATGCATATATCGTAGCATATATATATATATAGAAAAGGTAGATATCGGTCGGCCGATGTCGTAATGCTCTTGCAGGGGTTTACATATAGTATTTCTACCGATAACTGAATAGTTAGCTGACTAGTTACCCATGTAGCTGGCAAAACTAAGCTCAGCTGGTACATCCCTTTAAAGATTATATACTAAGCACTGACTGAGTCACTCCACTGACTGATCAGCGTGCAGCCCAAACCGCAAGAGGTGCAAATTTGAACTTTTTCCGGATAAAATTATTCAAGCTAACCCTCTGCAGGGGTATCAAACTAAATTATTTGACTTTTAAGACATAGTCCATAACTTAAAAACTATGTAATGATGTAATTGTATAACGTGTGTGTATAATTAATTGCCTATGTGTGTGTAGTTGGATATAACTATAATGCATGTGGTGCAATTTGTGATGCGAATCGATCACAAAACTCAAGCATATTTATTAATTCAATATAATAATTATTACATACTAAACTTTTTTCACTGTTAGGCTACATAAACATAAAATATTGAAGCCAAAAACTAACTTAACTTTAGAAGTCCAAGTCTGGTTACATATACATGCAAATATATATATATATAAAATAGGGCAAGGATTTGGTTTGACCTTGATGTTGATTATGGATTTGGGATTAAGGTTGAAAGGTTAAAAGGTTGCAGGGTTAAAAAAGGAGTATGGTTTAAAGTTTGATCAAAATTAGGCCCAAACAGACATCAATTTTAATGTAGTTTATATTTTTGATAAATGTTATTGAATATAATATTAATATGCATAAAACGTATCCAAATCAAAGAGAATTGATAAGCAAAAGCCGAAAGCATACACTCAAAAAATAAGTAAATACACTGAAAAAGAAAATCATGCGTTTCCGGCGCGTTTGTTGACCATTTGTACGGAATTTAGATTTATCGATAGCGTTATCGATATCAAAATTGGCAAGCAGCAGCAGCGAATAATATGAATTAATAATAAAAATAAATAAACAAATTCAAACTGGCTTCGTAGAAGTGTTTTTAAGTATTATTAGACTATATATACAAACCAAAAAAAAAAAAAAAACAAAATAAATAAAAATATATGTAACAAATGCTTCAATTTATTTATGTTTTATTTTGATTTGTAGAAAATTAATCACGATACGGCAATGTTAAATTAAATGTTAGAGAACCCCATACATATAAATATATATGACTAAGCGTGTGTATATTTTTTTAAAAATTAACTAGCTACATACATATTTATGGATATATGAAATGATGTAATAATTAAATGCTTGCTTGCGTAGTGTCTATCCATATTGATAACTGTACTACTACATCCGAAATGCAAACGAACATTTCTCATTTTTGTCGGCAATAATTTTCTTAATCTAAGATTAAGATAGAAATTAGCTGTAATAACAACACAAGTTCAATTTAAGCAACATTAAAATTATATATTCATATGTGAAGCGATTGATTCATGCCCCTTTAAAAACAACAACAACATCTCTTACTTACATGTACACATACATACATAAGTACATTAATGGTAAAGTTAAGTGAGCAGTGCATGTGTGTGTGTGCAAATAGATTACATTACAAGCAAAGATCCCGCTCTTAAGCCGCTCTCTTCTAAACGGCGCGCTCAAAGCTCTTATACGAACTGGCGCTCTCTTAGACAAAATGGCGTGCTATTTGCACACACACACGTGTGCGCACATACTAATTGATAAACAATTAACTATGACTGATTTTTACACAGGAACATTTACACATAAATATATATACATTTTATGTATATGCCTGCATATACTACTATACAGATATATACATACATTTACTAATATATACATATATATAAAGATGTTGCTAATATACACACATAAACACAATCACACACACACACACGAATACAAGTTTGTACATATGTATGTGTGAGTGGTCTTAACATGCGTGTGTTTGTTTCTCTTTAAGCAATTAGTCGAAAAGAACTTAACATTTTAAAACCACATTTCTATGATACTCAATTAGGAACAAGAACAACAAAATCTTAGACTGCTTCGAAAACGTAAACGTGAAACAAGGACGAAAATAATATAAAGAAAAGTAACCAAAAAAAAATAACGGTATGCGACGCGTTTAGGGAATTTTATAAGTTTCTTTTCGTAGTTGATTTTGCATTCTGTTTTCATTTTGCAACTTGCATCTTTTAATGTATCTCTATCTTTTTTCTATATATGCATTAGTTTGGCGCGCAAGACAAATGATTGATAAGATGGAAATTTTAAATGTATTTGAGCAAACTGAAAGATGAAATCTAATAAAAACAAATATTTATATATAAACATAATGTAATAATTATTATTATAATAATCGAGTGCGTATACATATAACTGTTTGTTGTTAGCTGCTTATACTTCCTATTGAAGACTACCAAACACATTCATATCCAAGCATTTGTAGTCTGTATTTGTATTTTAAAAAGTATTTAGCATATATATATTTAGTACATAGTGTAATAATCATCTTCAAGCATTAAATTACAGCAGTAAGAACTACACATTAAATATGCGCTCTCATTATACATTAACGTAGTCCATATGATCATTGTATGTATCTATCTCAAGTAAATCTTCAAATATGACAAATCAAAAAAAAAATTACATGAAAACATTAAACAATATATATTAAATATTGTTAATGTATTTGCATTTATACTTTTTTATGTACTAACATTTACACTTGTCAATAAAATACAAAAAATTGTTGTTCTGTTTTGTCATCGTTTATTTTTTATTATTATTGAATCGGTTTTTATTCTTTCTTTTTCAATTGCAGCAACGCGAAAGTTGGCTAACAACATGGCCGACAAAATTCAGTCAGAATACAAAAATTGTTTGAATTTACAAATGTTGGAGGAAATCAATTATTAAGTTTACAAGTTTCTCACATTCCAATCTTTTTATGTTTTAAATCAATTTCGGGACTTGCATAAACAAAAGTCTCTACGGTCGAACCGCACATACACTGAAAAAAAAATCAAGAAAAAAGAAAAAAAAAGTAAATTTGCTTAGAATTCCAATTGACATATTCATAATTGTTAGCTTATACATACATCATTATTATATATACATCATATTCATGCATTGACATCTAATACATAAGCAAATACATACCAACATCTAGTTATAGTGCATCATGAAATCATCATCTAGTCATTTTAATTATTAAAAAATAAAACCAAAATTATATGCATATACAAATATGTATTTTTTATAACAAAACATGAATATAAATATATATATATACATAAAAGAAACACCAATTAAATGTTAAATGTCGTTACAATTAAGTTGATATGTTTTAACACAAATTACAATTTTTAACAAACAAAACAAAAATGAATTAATTTTCTGCTATATGAGAAAAGTTGAATTTTAGATGAACATAGTATACAGGGTGTTGCTAAATGGCTTTATAAACTTACTTACATGCTATAACACATTCATATTTATATACAATTACTAACTTATTAATGTTTTTCTCTATATGGTTATTTATTCAAAGCGCCCCCAATTGTTTAACCCCCCTCGAACTCTTAGTTAAAACAAATACAAAAAGAAATCTTGAATATTTTCGCTCAAATTTAGTTGATTCATAAGTGAAAAAGTTTGTTAATGAGAAATACACTTAAAAAGAAATGGATTAAGGACTGAAAAAGGTAAAAAAAAAAAAAAATGATATATCAATGGGTTAAAGGTTAATCCACTGCAGGTTAGCACACACTCTTGGCTGTTTTCTTTGCGAGAAAAATGGAAATGAAAATGAAATGAAATTGTTAAATTTATGTTTATGAAATATGAGAAGGAAAATAAAAGGAGGAAAAGATAAAAACACATACACACAAGGCCCACCAATGCATACTATATGCGCACTGTTTCTTATATAATGCATATAGTCAGAGTACTACGAACATCCATCAGATACACAGTTACACACACACATAAAGATACAAATCACAGATACATTTGATTCAGTATTACGTACATTTAATTTTTACAGGACTTACTAACTTAACTGCCAACTCTGCTCTCTCTCTATATAACGCTGCTACTCACATTTGATAGACATAGTAGACACCCTGCAAATGTACTTAAAGCCTCCCCTTCCCCCCCCAGCTACCCCTGAGAAAGTTAAACACAAGCAAGATGGCAATTCTTAAGAACTAAACGCATATGAAACGCATTTACTTAATATAACTTACATATATATTTTTATGTATTCATATTTTTATTAACAAAACAGCGGGAATAACAAATTAATAATAATTCAAATACAATACTTACATATATACGTATATATATGTATATATTTAATGTAAAATACCGAATGTAATAAATGTGAATGTTATTAACTCATTAAAAACTATTATTATTACGATTCTGATTGTACTATGGGCTTTTCACCCATTGATAACTAAAAAAAAAAAAAAAAAAAAAAAGAAAAAAAAACGACACTCATTATTCTAATGTTTAAGTGCGAAAGAAAACAAAAAAAATATATAAATCTCGCTAAAATCGTAAAATATCTGCAAATATTTTTATACACCGATAAAGAACGAAAGAAATTCAAATTTTTGGGGAAAAAGAAATGAAAATTTATAACGGAAATGTTTAAAACTGATACTAAAACTGATTTGTGTGAATTTGATTAATAATATTAACAAAAAAAGTTTATAAAAAAACCAAAGAGAACTTGAAGCAAAAGTAAGTCTTTTTAATGCTTAGGGGCCACAATTTTCGAAGTACATAATTAAAAAAAAAGTAAAACATTATTATTATTATTATATATTGTATTAACATTAAAAATGTTGTGTAACAGTAACAATTAAAGACGAAAACAACAATTTTATTGTAAGAATTACTATTTCCATCACAACAAAAAACAAAAAAAAAAATAAATAAAAAATATTTTGTTTTTAATAAAAGAAATTTGGTTTCAATTATAAGGGGAAATTTATATTACAGCTCCATTTTGATGGAAATTTATATTAAAGGCCCATTTTGAGGGAAATTTATAAACTAGCTCCATTTTTGAATTTATAAACAATTTTAAACCCACCAATTGCTGTTGTTGATAACACTACTGTTCGGTCAGTTATGTTTTAAAACTAATTACAGTAAATGCAGTCCAAAGAACGAGAATTTGTAGTTCAAATCTCCACAGGCACCGCCACAGCATCCAGGCGCGGCCGTTGCACAGGGCCCACAGGGTCCATCGCAGCTGGTTCGGTAACAGCAGTAGCTGCAGTCGACAAGGCAGCACTGAACACAGGGTGTCTCCCTATAGAAACGACTGCAGCAGCACATGGTGGTTAGAGTCTGTAAATGAGATTCATATTTAAAAAAAACCGTTTTTAATATGTAAGTTTTTAAAGTTTACCAAGGTGATATAATTTTAAAATTGAGATTTCCGTTGAGCACTCTCAGTACGAGTTTTTGGCTGAAACTAAAATAGTTTTCATTGCTACACAATTATTTAAAGTACGCTGAATTCAGTGCCTACTAAAGTGAAATAACAAATTAATTTAGTTCAATCGTTTGCCGGTTAAACAAAAATTCCCACGTTGCTCAGCTGTTGCATAAATTCCCAGGGAAATTCACTCGCTCAGCAGTTGCGTTCACACTATCCAACGTGTTGGGTTGCTCTTTACCGTTCAACGTTCTTTCGAACTGGTTCGCTTTGTGAGAACAACAAGCGACAGCTGATTTTATGCAGCACACAACAAGTTGCAGAAAAATAATTTTAATTAAATAAATTAAAATCAACAATGTCTGCTATGCCACTAACTGTGGACGTGAGTTGCATCAAAAACGAGAAAGTGGATGAAGAAGAGGAAGTGGAAGTAAAATGGAGTGCCAACAATTTTCAGTCAATTAAAATAAAAACAGAAATTGACATTGGACCCATAAAATTAGAGGAAAATGTTTATAACAATATTAAACCTGAAAGCCCAGAGTTGGAGCTGTTGGAGAACACAGCAGAGAAAGGTAATAATAAACAAAAGTATTCAAGCATAATTAAAATAAATGAATTACAGCTTCCAAAGAAACAGAGTCAAGAAATCGGCGAGAAGATGTGCGCGTCTTCCATCAGCGTATTGTGGAACTGGATTTAAAATACGCACGAAAAAAGCAAAAGCTACAGAATAAACCGAGTGCTAGTCCAGACACTCGCAAAGATCACAGTCTTTCCAATCAGTCGCCAGGGCTTTCAAATTCCGAACACATGCGTGATCTGCGCCAGCGTCTCATGAAATTGGAGAATCCCATTACACCAAGTAGCAGCAAGCCCGCCAGGACTTGTAGCCAAATGAGGCGACAACTCGAAGAGCGTTTAATGAAACTCGATATGATGCATAGCAGCAAAAGCTCGAAAGAACCCCAGCAAACTGCAATAGTGCCTGCGGGAAAAGCACCCAAAACGAGTGCTCAGTGCATGCAAGAATTGCGACAGCGTCGCAGAGAAGAACAGGCCAAATCCTCAAATGTACCACCTAAACAGAGTCACAACAAAAGTACAAACACGCGACAACTCGAAGAGCGTTTAATGCAACCCGACATGTTGCACAATAGCAAGAGGTCGAAAGAGCCCCAGCAAACTGCAATAGTGCCTGTGAGAAAAGCACGCAAAACGAGTGCTCAATGCATGCGAGAATTGCGACAGCGTCGCAGAGAACAACAGGCCAAATCCTCAAATGTGCCCTATAAACAGACGCGGCCACCTACTCCGCCGGAACTAAGCGTAAGTCGCATGCGTGAATTCCGTCAGCGCATTTTGAATCTCGATAAATCTCTGGAAGCTACCAACGTGAAGAGTCGTCGTTCCCAGCCTTAAGGGAAGAAATGTGACGAAGCCGTAGAATAAATGTATGGATGCAAATTTGTGGTTAATTTAATTTAACTAAAGACTGTTCTCATTATACAGATTTTTAAAAAGAATTCAAAATCTTAAGGGTATTATATATGTTTTTTATAAAATCATTGAAAGTCTCGATTTAATATTAATTAATTTTAGAAAATTGCTACATATAAGAGAGAAATACTTATATTTAAATATAGTGGTAAGAGCTTGAACACTTTTAATCATACTGTCTAAGTTTTATTATTTTTATTAGATTGTGTTGGAGAAATTATTAATTTTTACACAAGCTATTAGTTTAAGCTCATCATTTTATTAAAGAATGTGAGTCGATGGCCTTAGTAGCTAGCACTCTTTAACCGTTAGTTATTATATTATTTTGTATAATAATTAATAATAAATGAATAAAATAAAATATAAAAGAATGTTTAATAAGAACAATGAGCACTAACAGTAAGGCAAAATTTACTAATCCTGATAATTATAAACTGAAGAGTTGGAATACACAAATTGTGCATTAGATAATCTTAGAACTATAGGGCTTAGAAATAAATATAAAACTATAATGTCTCCAATAAAATCCATTGGTTTTAATTTTTTTTAGTTTAAGAAAACTTTAATTTTGTGAATACCCCCAACAACTCCAGTCGATGCTGCGTTTTATTAGCTAAATCAGAGCTTAAAGCTCAGCGACGAGAGCAAACAGGAATTGCTGGCATGCAAAAGCTCGCGCTGTTGTGGTGCAGGAAAACCACCCACTAGCGAATGCAACACTGGCGAAAGCTTTCAGGTACCAAGTAAAGTTATCAAAGAAGCTGAGAGCAGCACACTGAGAGCAGCAGAGAACAACCCTCAAAAGGATATGATTTAAGAAGTGTTGACTTCCCACACAGTCAACAACAATCAAATTTTCAGACAGCAATTGTAAGATACAGATACTTTTGTGGGGGTTTGTGCAAGATGCGTAGTCGCACCGAACTGGTGACCACCACATTTGATTTGGATTCGGATGAGGAGGACTATAGTCCGGACGACGACGACTCCGAGGAGGACTGGCGACCCAACAAAAAGCGTCAACAGAAACAGTCACGTGCCAATGGCAACAATGCCAGCAATGAAACTGCTGGACGCAAGCGCAAAACAACTGCATCCGGTGCTGCCAAGGCCAAGAGACGTGCCATTGCAACGAAAGTGAGTGACGATGACTTTGAGTCCGCCGACGATGATGGTGCTGGCGATGATGATGAGCTCGATACGGAGCAGAGCGAGGATGAGATTGAGTTCCCAACGGCCAGCACATCAAAGCGACTTCAACCAAGTTTGGCGCCCAAAAAGCAAATCCAATTGGATTTGTTGATCAACAAGCGGGAATTGTGTGCCAAGGATTGGCTACAGAACAGTCGTCTCTGTCTCTGGCACAAGGATGAGCAAACGAATCTATTGCAAAAGTATTTGCGTGTTAAGACGTCACAGGATGCGGACAGACCAGACGAACAGCAGCTGCTATTTACATCCAGCTCTGTGGTAAGTTTCGGACACCAATTTCCTACGCTTTCCAATGACCCAATTAATTTTGTTGTGCAGTACTCCAGCTGGGATGAGCAGCGCATTGATGACTTTGTGTCTGTTAAAGTCACGTGTCTGGATCCAAATAATCGTCGCATCAAATTGGCCGATCTGGAGGCTTTAAAGAAATTATCCATTGAGTTGCAAACGACGGAAAGTCAAGTGGATACAAAAGAAGATGATGATGATGAGCAAACTGTTGCATAAACTGCAAGACAAAATACCTATTAAATATAATGAATACTTGAGTTTTAAGCATTAATTCTTAGACATTAAATTAGCATTATGAATTTGTAGTTTTAAAGTGGAAAACGATTTTCAATTTAATTTGAGTAAAAACAATTTCAAATTATCAAATTAAATCGCATATTTGCACAATGGGGGAGAATAACTTTCAATTATTTATAATATTTGAACTATTTAACTGATTTTCATTGTGGTTGCAATGCAAACTGTGTGTGTGTGTGTGTGTGTGTGTGTGTTGGTGTGTGTAAATATTCTGACTGAATTTCATGAGTTAAGTAAAATCGGACGGTTTTGCTTTGAGCGGTTACCGACGACGTTCGCCTTTAACCGTTTTGCGTTTTTCCTTCTTTTCCTCGCGCAGTTGCTTCTGCTTTTCCCGATCTTCCTTATCCTTTAGCTTCTTAGCTGCGCTGTCCTGACGCGCCTGTTCACGCTTCTCCTTGGCCAGATTCTGAACGTCAGACTTGTTGGTATTGGGCGCCATAAGACCTGATCCACTTGGCTCCACACCATCGCCGTCTGTGTCGTCATCTTCCTCCTCACTGACGGCCGTCTGAAATGGCGAGACTTGTGATTATTTTCAGACCACTTTAAGCAGTTCACAGTTGGCTTAAATCGGAAAACTATATCAAAAGGAGTCTGTAAACTTTAGCATTTAGCTGTTGGCAGTTAAGCGCCATAAGCATAACAATTTTGGTTTTAAGCGGACTACCATAACGTGTCCAATGGGCAAAATATAACTTGCTGGGTTGGCAAGCCAACTGATAGTCTTATTGGTCAAGTCGTTTATAAGCTAAATTCATACTACTCTCTTTCTGACTCTTTCCCCCTAAGTGAATCTATCTTTGTTGGTTTACCGACCTGTGAATATTGTGCCAGTATTTGTTGCTTAATGCGACGCTCTTCCTCGGTATATTCACGCTCTTTGGTGGCGGGTTGCAGCTTCTGTTGTTCCAGTAATTTGGCCAGCTGAGCATTGACATCGATGTCTAGACCCTTTTTGGGCGGCTCATCGGCGCTGGGATGACTCTGTAGCCATTTTTGCAGTATGCTAGCCACCAGTTCCTCAATGTTGGCAGACTGCTAGAGACAAATTGGATTAAAGTTGGGTTATATATAAATATAGTTGAAACTGACGCCTGTTTCGCTGAGTATGCCCTCGAGTGCCTCGATTTTCTCCTCTTGGGTTTCCTCCTCGCCTTCGAGTATGCCAATAATGTACGAGCCAAACACGCTTTCATCTGTGTTGAGCAGTCGCAACTGGCCGTTGAGCCACGTTTCGAATTCACTCATTTTAAATGCAGTGCGGGCAGCAACAAATTATTATGTATTTCACTCTGCAGCGAAATTAAAAGCGGATTAATGGCAACAAAAGCCTTTGCACGGCATGTGCTGCAGCGTTGCCATACGATGCAAAGTAACAGCTGTTTCAAAAAGCCGCAAAAACGAAACAAAATTGTCACGTTGTAATTTTTGTAGTGTAAAAAAAATATTTGACCAACTGACTATTTGCGAAACAATTACGTTAATTTTCAATTAATATATGTCGCTAAGAATTAACAGAAAAAACAGAGTATTATAGCAAGCTTTGATGAGCTATCGATAGCCGATGTATCGAGTTTAGCGGCTATCGGCAGACAGCTGTGCGCAACAGTTGTGACTCCGTTCAGTGTTGGCAAGCGACAGTTTAGTGCTACAAAGCGCAGCTATTTCTATTGTTATTTATTTTTGTGCTGCCCTTTTTTAGATTGAAATATCGTTTTTGTAGTATTTGTTATACATAATTAAGCATTTAGTTAATAATCAAGATGGAAACACAGTTAACAGTGGCAGGTGAAAAGTGTTTTAAGGATCAGACGACGAAAATGTGCAGCAGTTGCCACAATAACAATAACTAAATACTATGTACATACATATATACATATATAGTTTAATAAACAAATTTCAAGTGCAATCTAAGCTCTAAGTTTACGCAAAAGTTTATACAATTGTTACGTTTTGAGCATATTCAAATAGTGTGTCGTCTGTGCGTGTTTGTGCTTTTCGTATTTTGCGTCTTTGTCGCGCTCTAAGACAGCAACAGCAACAACACCAACGGTAACAGAAGCAGCGCCTCGCACGACATCTGCGTTTTGTTTATTTGTTGCTGGGGAGTCGTCGCAAAAAAAAAAAAAAAAAAAAGAAAACAAGAAAGAAAGAAAAAACTACAACACACGCGCAGCTGCAGTTAGCAACAAGTGGATAGATATAAATAAAGCCACGCTCTTTGTATCGTTCAGCAACTGAAACTGTCTACAAATTTACTAATCATTTGCTTTTTATACTAAAATGAGCAAGTAGTAAATTTATTTAAGTACTGTAATTACCAAATTTGCAGGTGAGTTACAAGTTGATTGATTGATTAACTGAAATTTTATACATTTGCTGGTTATAAAAATTCCAATTGAAAATCTTTTCTTTAAAATCAAATTTAATTAGCAAGCAGTTTATTTTAAATATTTAAATTATTGTTTTTTTTTATTATGCATTTTTTTTATGGAATTCCTGTGTGGATGATGTCACCAAGTCGCTTCTATTAAGGGCCCCGCAGTCATAATCATTTAGTCCGATTCTCCTCACGCTTTGTAGATTCTTTCGGGCTTGACTTTCGTGATTCTTCTGATACCTTTTAATGGCTCACAAGGTGGGCTCTGTGTGTTTTTTTACGGCCATAAAACTGCTAAATTCCGCACAAAGGACATAAAACAATAAATGTAGAGTCGTGTCTTTTAGAACTTGCGGTTTATTTGCGTGCATTTCTGTTGTTGATTTAGCCTTTAAACTGAAAGCCTCTTAAACTTGGCAGTCGACTCATATAATTCACACTTTGATCGGCTGGCAGAAGCGTTAACTGCCTGACGCATTAACCCAATTTTCAGACAAGGAAGTACTAAACTTAAGCGGCCTTTTTTGTGTGATTTTTTGTGATTGAAAGTCAGGCATTAAATAAGTTTATTTTTATATAAAATATTCTAAACATAATATAAGTCTATGTAAATATTAAAGGCATTCCTAGTCTTGATTAGACTAAATCTTCCTAGCTCTAGATTAAATATTTAATCTACTTTTACTGCTTTAAAAGTCCCACTTCTTTCTCCTCTTCCATTTTTAAGTACCTTGAAATTCTATTTTCAAGGTCCTTCAATTATTATCAGATTATTTTGAATATTTATATAAAATTGCCATAAATGTTTGGGTGAAAATTCAGAAACAGAAGTGGATACATCAAAGCAAAGCAATTAACAAAAGGAAGAAAAGCGGGGAAATTTTGTAGGGAGCGAGGGAAATGAGTTGGCAATGCTCAAAACATTAGAGCAAATCCATAAAACGTTACAAAATCACATTGGATGTGCTGAAGTCCTGCTCCTGCTCCCGCTCCTACTCCGATACTTGCTCCTTTCAAGGATGCCACGAAATACTTGTTGTTCTGCTGTGAAGTACGAGTATTTTGTGTTATTCCTACTGATGGAATTATGCAGAAACCCCATGGCGTTTGGTTGCCATTAATGGGGTTGGTTCTTTGGGGTTGCCTTGATGGCTCCAAACATATGTTACTTGTTAGGACAGCAGGTTTTATTCCACTGTTGAGTGCTCCGACTGTGTGTTCGTTGCTTGGCAATAGCAATCAAATGAGAAATGGCTATGGTACGTTATTACCATGAATTTCTCAGCAACAACAGAAAAAGTGACTCAAACATGAAATAAACAGCAATAATCTCGAGTAGTTTATATAGATGTTTGTAGGTTTGTCTGATTTAACCTGTTTGATTCTCTTATAGTCTTAGTAAATATGCAGTTACATAAGTGGGGAATTCTGTTTGCTTTTTATTTTTAATAATTGAAAAATTCGGCAAACATCATGAATTTTAAAAATCAGCTATCAAAACACAACCACAACCGACTGTAGGTAAAGTATGTGGATATAACATCAGGTCTCTGGGCAGATTAAAGACATTCGACGCTTTCATACCCATTAATAGGGTTCAATTGGTTGATATAGTAAAGATTATACAGGGTTCGACAGGAATTGAAACTGAATTTTGTTTAAAATTTTTAAGTTCCTCATCAACTATCAGCTCGTTTAGCTTAAATTCCTCTACAGGATATCTACCTGCTGATAACATTTAAGTTTACCATTTTTATACCCTTGCAGAGGGTATATTGTTTTTGTCACGAAGTTTGTAACGCATTGAAGGAGGCTTTTCCGACCATATAAAGTATATATATTCTTGATCAGCATCAACAGCCGAGTCGATATAGCCATGTCTGTCTGTCCGTCTGTCCGTCTGTTTCTATGCGAACTAGTCTCTCAGTTTTAAAGCTATCATAATGAAACTTGGTACAGATGTGTATTCTCTCTGCACGCAGATCATTTGTAAAAATCGGACAGATCGGACTACTATATCATATAGCTCCCATAGGAACAATCGGTCGAAATGCATGAAATGAAATGAAATGTATGAACATTTTCGGTGTCTATTGACCGATTTCAACCAAATTCACGCTATATGCATTTATAATCGTTCTCCGACTGTTGACCAAATTTCATCCAAATCGGACCACTATATCATATAGCTCCCATAGGAACAATCGGTTCAAATGCTTAGTATGAACATTTTCGGTGTCTATTGACCGATTTCAACGAAATTCATACAGAATGTATTTCTCATTGTCCCACATCTGTTGACCAAATTTCAAATCGGACTACTGTATCATATAGCTTCCATAGGAACAATCGGTTGAAAATGCTTAGTATGAACATTTTCGGTGTCTATTGACCGATTTCAACGAAATTCATACAGAATGTATTTCTCATTGTCCCCCATCTGTTGACCAAATTTCAAAGCGGACTACTATATTATATAACTAGCATAGAAATAATTGGTTAAAAAAACCAAATTAATGCAATATTCATGACTGCAAGGGTATTTAATCTTCGGCGAGCCGAAGATAACCGTTTTTTCTTGTTTCGCTTGTTTTTATCATCAAGTATTTGACTGAAACTGATTGAATACCCGTGCATTCTGCTTGGCAACTGCCAGCTGGAGGTCTCAGCTCCGCGGGCGGCTGATGGATTCCATTCATAGCGCGGGGACTCCCACTCCACGCTTGGATGTCCTGACAGGCAGAGTCCTTCGGCCTAGCGAGGGTTAATGAGGTGGAAGGGGAGTTGCTGCTTGTCGGCTTTGACATTTTAATTTTACAACTGGCAA
Source organism: Drosophila dunni (assembly GCA_018152125.1). Lineage (NCBI taxonomy): Eukaryota > Metazoa > Arthropoda > Insecta > Diptera > Drosophilidae > Drosophila > Drosophila dunni. The sequence continues at coordinate 549,057 of JAECXC010004138.1, read as the reverse complement.
TAATTTCAGTTGCTATCATTGTACGTTCATGTCCCTTGACAAATTGTCCGCAAAGTCAACAAAAATCTGTGTCAATATACCATATAAGACTGAGAGTGTGTGTGTGTGTGTGTTTAAGACAGTTCATGGTGATATATGGCAGAGATGCTACCAACTGTCGACTGGCGATTCCTGTTGCGCGTCTCAAGTAGCCTCAACATGTGCGGGCTTTCAAACAATTTTCAATTAAGCGCACAATCACGATAAATAAATCTCATTGTGCAGCGAACTTCATCTAACTCGTTTCTCTTCCTCTTCCTCTCTCTATCTCTTGGGGTTTTTGGGGGCACTCTAGCGTAGAGCGTTAACCATAAGCTCCACCTTCGGTTCGGAGATGCCAGCTTTTGATGGCCAAAATTGGCTAGTTTGCCACAAAGTAGCTTAAAAAAATGTTTTAAAAATTAGATAAAATTACTAAAATATTAATTAAAGGCAGAATAAGTAAAGTAATTTTTAGATAAACTTATTTATAAATGTCTTAGTTAAAACTTTGCTTCATTTTAAACTTGTATCGAGTTTTAAAACGGGTTAGCTTTTAAGCTTTAAAATAGCTAAGCTCTCATCACTGCCTTAAGTAGGTACATAGCAGCTAGTAGCTACTGCCATCTTGCCACTTTATTGCAGTCTTGTAGCTTCCTCTGTGCCGCTAACACGCTTTTGCTTCTAGCCATTTTATACTCTACAAGCCCTGGGCCAAGTCTGTTTTCATAGCTCAACAATTTGGTAACATTAGGTGGAAGTTAGTGGATTTCTTAGAACTTTATGAAAGTATTTATTAGAAATAATTAGTTGAAGTAGAAAAAATGAAGAATTAGAAGCGAATTTAGCAGACTAAACTGTGGGTTTTAAACAAGGTATTTAAAATTTGAATGCATTAGAAGTCAAATTTTTTTCGTTTCTAAAAAAGATATAATATTTTTTGAACTAAGTATATGGGTTTTAGATAGTTGAAATTTAGTTAAAAAATCATTTTAAATATAAATTTATTATCATTGTTATTCATTTCAAGCCCTTTCTTTGCTAAGTTTCCTCAATCTATCTAACAAAACTAAGAACCAACTTTAATACTGAACAAGAGAAGACAAAAAAGTATTAACAAATTAATGTTTTTAAAATTGTTCAATACATGTTATTAAGTAAAAATGTAATGAAGACTTGAAGCTGTTTATGAACTATAAATAACTAGATACACTTATGTAGTAGTTACTTTCATAATTTAAGCCTTTTACAAACCAACAGATTGAACTCTGAACTTGTAAGAGTATTTATAATTTGAGAGCAGCACTTTTTGAGATACTTCTCATCTTATTTATGTTTCATTTCCTTGTCATGAATTATGCGTTTAGCGAACTCGGAGTGTGTGTTTTTCTAATGTTGATAAATGTGTTTAGAAGGCGATTTATGAGTTACATACACACACACACAAATACCACTCAACAGTTATGTTTAGTCTGCTGCGAGCGTGTGTGGTCACTTTGAGATGCTTTGACAAAAAATAATAAAAAAGGCAACCGACAAATGCAGGCAAATTCAATCAAGCTAAAATTAAAAGTAAAAAAAGAAGAGATTTCCGTGAAGAATTAAGCGTCGCTCGAAAAAATGTCCAGCTCTGCTGCTCTCTCTCTCACTCTAACGCTATCTCTTTCTAATGGTTAGAAGCTGTAGCTCCCCTCCCAAGTTTCGCTGGCAAATCCAAAAAAAGCAAAGGCATTTTTTATAAAGTAAATAATAAATCAGCGACGAGACGAGATACATATATGAAAGCCGAGACACAAGCGCACACTAATAAATAGATATAAAGATACAGATACACGCACACAGATGCAGCTATCAAAAAAGCATGTGAGAAACTACCTATAGAAGATTTAGTGGTTGTCTTCTTTAGCTGCTTAGGTAACTCAAAGGAAGTAAACAGGATTTGAACTTTACCAGGAATTTAGCTCTTCAGTTGCGCTGCCTCTGCTTCAGTCGCTGCTTCTGCATCAGTCGCTGCTTCTGCTTCTTCTACTTCGGCTCCTTCTTCCCGCTTGTTGTTGTTGTGTCCAGTCTCTAACACATGCATTAGGCACACAAATAGTTTGCGCTCTCTCACTCTCCTTTACTCTCTTTTTTTTGTGGTCCGCCTAAGCAAAGCTTCATACGTTTTTTTAAGAGAGCGAGCGCGAGAGAGGAAATTCGATATATTAAAATTTGTAGTTTGTTACCGTTCTCTTTCCCGTTGCAGTCACTTTCGTTGTTGTTGTTGCTGTTCATTCGTTCTTCAATGAATTCGCCCGAATTTTATCAAATGATAAGACGCGTAATTTGAAGACACACAAGAAGAAACTTGCTAAACAAAAAACGCTAATATATACATACATTTGTACATACATATTTATGTATTTGTATATCAACTTGTATGCATTTTTTTCTCTCTCTTTTTTATTTAATACATGTAAAGCCAAAAGTCATTTGATATCGAGAATACGTGGAATTCTGTGACAGGCAATTAAACGTGAGTCAAATTTAACAGATCTTTAGGTTTATTTACTCAAGGGTCAAATGCAGTTACGGCTAAATGTTTAAACTAAACCGATATATTTAGAAAAAAATAAAGAGATTTTTTAGTCAGCGAAAAATAAACATAAATTAAGCTCAAATGACTTTTGAACTGTTCTATTCGACTGAAAAATTATTCATTTTTATATGCATATTAATTTAATTTTTTAATTATATTGAAAAGTTGTTTTTTCATACATGCATAATTTAATAAAATTTAAATAATTTACGCTACAATATTCCAAAATTTCTGCAGAGTATACTTATATTTTTAGTTGGTTAACTTAGTGCACATTAACTTACTGCTCACTGTGATTACAGGGCATTATGCTGTCTATCATTTCTTGGTTTGTTAGCATGGCTACAAGTAGTAATTAAAATGTATACCATAATATACCTCTTGATCAATTATTCAAATTGCACTTCAGTTGCCCATTTGTATGTACAGTTAGCTCTTGTGACCAGTACGAAGCGAGTATTATAGCTCGGTGACAATGTGTGTAACGGACTGAGAACAAACTCTTTTATATATTGTATTATTGGTTGAATTAGTTGTTTTATAAATGTATTTTTAATCTTTTGATTACTAACATTTAACATACTTGGTGCTTTGCTGTCGAGCAAACTCGTCTTTTGCTGGGTTGCGCCTTTTTGTTGCATGTTGCCGTTATTGTTGCTGTGCTTGTTGTTGTTTGCCTGTCGTGTTGCATATTTTCCGCAAGTGAGCAATTATTTGTGCAACATAATTAAAGTTTTATTAATTCATAAACAAATGCAGCGTTAAACAGCAGTAGTCACACGAAGTTCCTTGAAGTAGACTACTACATACCCTTTAAATTACTTGAAAGTATATTTTAAATAATTAATTTAATAATTTAATTTATAAAATCATTTAAATAATTTGTATAAAATAAATGAAGAATTTTTTTTAATTTCAATTCAAATTAGAAACAAAGTATAAATGCTTTTAGATTGAAAAACGTATCATGCCCTTTAATACACTGCTACAAATGGGTGATCACAGTTGTAGTTACTTTTCAGCAAAGTCGTTGCTGCATCGTTCATGAATTATTCCAGTCAAAATTGACAACAACAACTGTATGTTTTGGCCACATATTCCATTTTCACACCGGCTTACAACATTGACACCTGTCCCCTTCACCCTACCCCCTTTCAGCCCTCCCCCAACCGAGTGCAAACCTGTCTCTGCTGTACTTCGACTGAAGCACGTGTCGTTGTAGTTGTTGTTGTAGTTAACTCGTGTTTTGTTTGTTGCCACATTTGGTGGCACCAGCGAGTGCACAGTTTGGTTAGGGCAACAGCTGCGTCGTTGTAACAAAACCTTTTTTTTTTGGTCTTCCAATTCGACTGCCCGATAAAGTAACTTCCGCATTCGCTGCTCAAGTTGGCAACAAACTTAGTGCCAAGCTCAGCAGCTAACTTGGCTTGGCAACAACAACGACAACAGCAATGAATTTGATTACTCGAAAAAACAAAGAAATCAGAACACCAAAAGTCAACAATGAGTAAGCTGCACAAAATACCCTGTAAGCACTTCAGTTATACAAATATCTATATAATAAGTGGGAGGCATAATGAGTAGAGTAATTAAATAATTTATAAATAAACTTAATGAGTTAGTAGTAAGATATTTTCATTATGTATAGATGAAAAATATAATTAAAAATTTTAATAAAAGAAAAAAATTGATGAAATGAATAACAAATATTCTTATTCACTAAATTCAAACTAATAATTTTATTTCTAATAAATATTTAATTTAATTTGATACATTTTGGGAAACTCTTTCAGAGGTGTATTTGAAATCCCATAAAAGCCCCATCCCTTTACCTTTTCCCAGGGTATGCTTGTAATCATGAGCACAATAGAAATAAGACTAAGTTGCAACACCTGTCGAATTGTGGCATCAGCATAAAATAGAATTAAATAAAATGAAATGGAAATGAAAATGAAACAAAAACGAAGCGAAACCAAAAAGCGAGAGTCACAGTTACTCCCAAAAAAAAAAAAAAAACCACTTAAACCAAATGCGTCAACTGTATACCGTATACCGTGTGTCAATAAAATATTTAATAAATAATACAATGAATTTCAAAGCAGACCAAGTATAAGAGTGCAGAAAAGTCTGCGCTTCAAACTTTAGCAAATAGCTCATTAAATACATATTAGGACCTTGAATAAGTTCTCGCTGTTTTTAAAAAGATGGCGTTGCGGCACTCTGTGCACGGAATTTCGTACGGTAACGAATCACCAACGTAGTACTATATGTAACCTCAAATTTAAGTAGAGTATAGTTTACGACAGTTTCAACTACATATTTATTTGCCCTCTGTGAAAATGAGTACTTTTGTGCCAAATAAAGTGTTTTTGCGGGGAATTTTATTACACTGCTTTATTCAGAAAAAATCTGCAGCAGAAGCACACAGAATTCTCGTTGAGACATATGGTGACAATGCTTTGTCGAATACAACGTGCAGAGACTGGTTTAGGCGCTTCAAAAGTAATGATTTTGACCTTGAAGACAAAGAGCGTTCTGGAGCACCGACAAAATTTGAAGACAAAGAATTGGAAGAATTGGAGAAAGTGGTCTCTCATGATGGACAATACTTCGAGTAATGTAATTGTAAGCCTTGTATTTTAAATAAATTTAAAAAAAAAAAAGAAAAACAGCGAGAACTTATTCAAGGTCCTAATAACTTAATTTAATTAAATGAAGTTTATAAAAAAAAAGAACATAAATAAAAAGCAAATGATTAAGTACACAATTTAATAAGTTATGGTGCTTAAATATTTTTAATACCCATATACTAATATATATTAATTATTTAAGTAAAATTACTAAATAACCTCATTATATTTAAGGGTTTAAGTGGGTTTGAGAGGCTGAAAGCAGTAAAATAGTTTAATCAAACAAATAACAATTTAATAGATTGACATTTCATTAGACAGTCTCGAGTTTTTTCAAAAATAATTTTTCAAAATTGAGCTGTCGGGTGTCCAATGATTGCCAAGTTATCTCGCGATCGGTTCATAATTTTTTGTTAGAAATTACTTGAGTCTCGAATTTGAGCGAAGGAAAATAAAAATATTGAAATTTGGATTATTGACTGAGTTTTGAACTAAAACTTTCGTTATTTGACGAAAATTTGAGTTTAATATGCCCTTTAAAAGTACTTGAAGTTTGCAACAAAAAAAACATTTATCAATCAAGTTCGAGATTAGATCATGTGGAATAAGTGTTCACAGTTTTATAGCAAATAGGTAAAAAGAAATCGACACGATTTCGAAAACACGTTTTCAAGAAAATCGTGATTAGCTGCGACGCGTCAGGAGGAAATGCTCTAATGAGGGGATCATGCCAATTACAATTTTGGGAGAATAAAGAAAACATACTGTATTATTTTATAAGAATCCATTTAACCCTTAAAGAGTTTTCTGTAAAATTCCAATTGGCCGGAAAATGAAGACTTTAATTAGTGCAAGTTTAATTAAAATGCAGTTAAAAACTAGAGCTATCACTATAAAATAAATTTATAAAACGAAAAATAACTTCTTTATGGTTAAGATTACAAGACAAACAGCTAGCGCCACCTAGAGGCCAAATCTTCTAATTCATCTTCAACCACTTGCCGCTGTATTAGCTAAATATGATTCATGTTTTCTTGTTTTTTCATCATTTTTTGCCAGTTTCAATGCCAAGCAGCAATTTTCCAACGAAAACTTAAGGAAAACTCCATTACGTCGTCGTTTGTGTGTGTGAATGTGTGTATATTACTATCTATTACTATAATCCGACACTACTGTCATTTTCTTGGTTGGTCATCAAGTTTTATGCTATGATTTAGCATTGTCTCTCTCGTCATTTTGTATCTAATTGTTTGTAACATTAAGCAAAAAAAAAAAAAGAAAACCCAAAAAAACTTAAGAAACAAACATAAAAGCCAAAGTCAAAGGAAAATGGCAAAAAAAAGAGTTTTTTTTTCCAAACTGTCAGCAATTAAAGTAGCACATTTGTCTTTGTAGTTAGCAGTTTGGTAAGTTTTGTATACCCTGTAAAGTGGGGGCAAGAGGTGTTAAATAGACTAGCAAAAGTAGCAAATAATGGGAAGAAAACTTATAGTTTTATAAGTAATTTAGTTAGAATAGTGTGTTTAAGTTCAACAGGGTGTCTGCTAGTCTATCACCTAGAGGATATGGCAACTCTCACTTGTTTGATGTTTGTTGTTTTCAGTTTTGTGGTTTTGTGCGGTAATTATGTGCATACAATCAGCAAACTTAACTGCATTTGTCATGCATAATTAAGACTGGCTAAAAAACCAACTAAAATTTAAGTGACGACAACTAAAAGCTTAAAACGAAGATATATATTATTAGACATTGTTTGTTGTCGTACCGAGTGTTAAAAATATAAACAGAGAATTGAAAATGAACATAGTTTGGGTAGCTTAGTGACAGCGACTGACAAAAGATACACATTAGAGATCAAAGATACTTCAAAAAGATGTGACCCTAGGAAGATAAATAAAATCTCGTATAAAAGTTTGCTTTAAATAGAAATAGTTTAAACAAGTATCTTATAAGAAAAAGATACAACACCCTTGGTCTAAAACAATCTTCTGTTTAGCCTAAGAATATTCTTAATAATATAAACTCCTTAACTCAACATGCTCGTTAACAATTAATAACAAATTTCAACTTTAATAATCAATACAGGTGCTTAGTCAATTTGTAGTTTGTAGATTGCTTATCAAATCGTCAATCATAAATTGAATGCTCAAATCGCGATTGTTCTTATCAGACCAACGAAATAATACTCAATACTGAGCAACATCCTTCAACAACAGCTGAGCTGTTACCATTCAAAAATAATAGAGCTGCTCAAATGTATCTTTTGGCAAAAAAAGTTAAATGAACGCGCCTTTTGAAAGTTATGTATGAGTAACTTGGAGGCAAAACTATTATCGTTTCATACATTTTTTTGCCATGAAATGAAAAAATTCAAAATTTGTTGCCGCTTTGCTTAAAAAAACGGCCATAAAAAGAAGCAAAATAGCTGCCAATAAAACCATGTACAAATGTACATAAGTAAACCCATGGAAGTCTGTGCGTTTGTGTCTAGTCACTTGCACGCATGTATTTGTGTATGGGAACAGCTAGTAACACTGAGTACTATTGAAATTGAAGGCGACAGTGACGACAACGACGACAACAGCGACAGCGGCGTCGACGTCGAGAGCTTTTCCATTTTGTTTATTTTTGTGCTTAATTTTTTTGTCGTGCCGCGCTACAAAGCTGCAAATGAGAGAGTAAGTGCAATGCGCTCTCTTTACTTGTGTGTGTGTGTGTTTTTTTTTTGTGTTTTGTTTTTTGGCACTCTCACTTGCTCTTTGTGCGCTCTCTGGCTATTTGCTCCACTCATCACAAACACAACATGTGTTTCGTCATCAAAACTTATTTTTGTTGCATTTGCCGTGTGTTGCTGTGTGCGTACGTGTGTGTGTTTGGAGCTGGAGAAATTTTTTTTTGTCGTGTTGTTTTTTATTTTTCCTTTCTCGTTGTTAACGTGCCTGACATCAACGGTACATTGTTTGTTAGCGGGAAAGCTTTGGGAAATTTAATTGTGTGTGCAAATATGCACTTGCATACAATCAAATTAACATCTTAATACTATAATTATTTAAATTAACGCATTTATAGATATGCGTATTTTACAGATTTCATATTTTAACAGCTCTTCGCTTGACTATTTGAATTTGGTTGTATGGTCTTACCAAAAGCCGCCACAAATTTCTGCAAAAGCACAACAACAGCAACAACAAAGCCGTGAGCAGCAAAGTCTTTTGTTTTTGTTTTACGAATCGTTCTTTGCCTTGTCGCTGTTGTCGTCGCTGCTGCCGTTGTCGTTGTCGATGCTGTTGGTAAGCGCCGCGTATCTCTCCGATACGCTAATTGTGGGGCCACCACGCAAAATGAAAATGCCGGCAGTGGCCTCCAGAGCACAAGAGAGAGAGAGAGTGCGTACAAACATCGGCAGGCCATCGTTGCATCTCGTTCTGTTTTGTCCGCTATCAGTAGCTAGTGTAAAGAGAGGCGCATGATATGGGCAGCCATTGTTGAGCGTTGCCAGCAGGCAATAAATTTTTGCGCTCTCTCACGACACTTGACACAGAGAGAGCGCTTACGAGAGAGCACGTAAAGAGAGCGCCAACAAATTGAATGACAGCAAACACACAGCTGGTGTATCTATTCAATGCGTTTCAGTTCGAGTTTGTATTTCGTTTGGTGAGGTTGTTTGTGGCCCATATAGAGCTGAAAAAAAAAAAATTGTCAGCCCTTGCTGTCCCCACTGTCGACGTGTCTCGATCGGGCGCCGTGCGTGTGTCTCTCAGCTTCTAATTTCGACTCACTTCTAACTGGCGAAACAATTGTGAATATTATTATAATAAAGCATAGATAAATATCTGATTCGTTTAAATTAAAAAATCTAAAAGTGCGCAAAAAGCAAATTCCACTTGGCGCAGCCCAAAAAGAAAGAAAAAAAATATAAAGCAAAGTGCGTGTGTGTGAACGTGTGTGAGTGTGTCGGTGTGTGTGTTTGTTCTACAGCGTGTTAACAACGCAAATTGCTCTCACTCTAGTCCAACATTAAATGTTTGTTGATAATGGCCAACAATTTTACGCTAAACGACAAACTACACTAAAAGAAACAAAACAAAAATTCAATAAAATAAAATAAATATTTTGTGGATATTTTCATAAGAAATTTTCAACTCGGTTACGGAATTTTTGTGTCGCGTTTCATTGCCAACACGTCTCAAAACGCGCACTCTCGCTCTCTCACTCTCTTTGTGTCTTTTGGCTCTCTGAAACACGCCCGCTCTCTGGTGCTCTCTCTCTTGTAGCTTTGCCGCGTCGTCCGCGTTTCATAATCCAATTGCCGTCATTCGTTTTGTGGTCGTCTTCCTACGTCGCTATCGTCAGCTTCGCGTATCTTTATTTATATTTTGTTTCGTTTCCATTTCGTTTCGCATTCGCGCCTTGTAATATTTTATTGTATGACCAGTCCCCACTCCCTTCGGCTCCCCCTCCTCCCACTGCCCCTGCTCATCTCCAACATAACACGCCCGAACAACAATTTCATGCTAGTGTCTTCTTTTAACTAATCGTTGTTACTATTTTTTTAATATGCAGTTCTAACTTCTACGACAAGTACTATATAATTTCTAGAAGAAATACATAAATACTATATGTTTTCACTTGTAAAAAAATAAAACAAAATTACAATACAAAAAACAACAACAACAAAATACACAAATATCTCAAGTTTGCCTTGAAAAAAAAGTATATAAAATAATAAAATAATATAAATAAAATATAGCTAACATATAGAGCAATACACATATATTTATACACGCAACGGTTTCACTTTGCAAATTATATACAACAACAACAAATACAACAAATAAATTTACAACCATCATTATAAACAATATTCAATATTCATTGTTAGGCCAAAAGTTGCCTAGTGCCGTAAATAAATGTGCAAAATAATTAATTATAAAAAATAAAATTAAATTAAAATGCAGCTAAACAAACTTGGATTATACGATTGATTGAAGTCACGCATGATTTAAATAAAAAAAAGGTATATAAATATAATTTTTAATACTTTAAGATTCATTCTATGGATGGGGATACGGTCAGAAATGTTATAGGCACTCCACAAAGTATAACAAACCATTTGACTTAGCTCAAAATTCCTTAAATGTATCTTTTAACTAACTACAGGGTATGCGTTAGTCTATCAATCTCCTGCTCACCTGTCAAACGCTATTCTTATTACATAATAAGTTTCACTTGACGTTTTTAGTTTACTGTCGATATTTTATGCAAATATATCAAAATGTAACTGACAACTCGAGTGGTTGCGTATCTCACAGATACTTTGTATGAATTTGAGAGATTTGTTTTTGTTGTTCTGCTGCATATGATATTGAAATAAATATAGTATCTAAATATCTATACTTTTTTTTTATTTATATTTAAGCATTTTTATTTATACACTCGCATGTTTCAATGAAGATTTTCTTTTGCTTATTTGCCTGTCTTCCCTCTCTCACTCTGCCACTCTACCTCTCTCTTTTGCTCGTCAATGTCTATCTCGCTCTGTCTCGCACCTGCTTGGCGTGCGCACTTTTGCGACGTATTTCGGTTTGATTTAATTAGTTTATTGTTGTTAATTTTGTCTGTTTGCGAACAGGTTAAACCAGTTTTGAGCCACAAAAAGCCACAAAAATTTCTTTATAAATAGTTTTAAGTTTTTTCCTTCCTCCTCTTCTAGTTAGTTGGTTTTTTTTTTTGTGGTTGGCTTTGGCCCCCTGAGCATTTAATTGTCTGCTTATTATTTAATAATAATACGAGTGTATAACTAAACAGTGCGCTTAGGCTTATCGCCAAGGCAAGTACGCACACAGCTACACTGCTACTCACACAGATACAGAGGCCCAGCAGCGATTAGATAATAGCATTTTAAATGTTGTCTCTACTGTACGCTGAAAATTGACCAACAATAACAAATGGACTTTGTTTTGAAACCGAAAAGAGAGCGGCAGCGTAAGAGAGTGGAAGAATGGGAGAGCGAGCGAGTGACTGATAAGCTAATAGGCAAACCAAAAGAGAGAGACACAAAAAGAGAGAGCGCGTTCGTTTTTACTGCTTTCAAGACAATATTTATATATAAAGAAAAAAAAAACATTTAATTTGCAGTGAAAACATTATAATTGCTTTATCAATCAGTGGCGAAATGTTTATAAACATTTCAAAATGTGAAATGCTAAAAATAATTACATTATCACTAAAAGTAGCTGGCAGTAATGTGTGTGTAAATCGGGAGTTAGTTTTTTTTATTTACTATTTAATTTAGTCAACTGCATGTAAGTTTTTTAAAGTTTATTATAACGAATTGGAACTTTAAATCATTTTTAAGGCTGTAGGTAGTTAAGTCTAGCTTCCAATAAATAGCAAATATTTTATTTATTAATAAAACGTTAAAAACTTTAGTATTTATAATTAGATGAAGTTTGTTATGTCGAATTTGAACTTCAAATCATTTTTAAGGCTTTAAATAGATAAGTGTTGCTTCCAATAACAAGAAATTATATCATTTATTTATCAGACGTATAAAAATTTTAATATTTATGAAAAATATTTAAAAGAATAGTGTTATTATTTAAGATTTTGAATAAAAAAGCTCATTTAAAGTTCAAATTGTAAACAAAATATAAATGTTCTTAGAATAAAATAAAGAAATTAATGCAAATTATTATAATGACATTCCAAGCTTTATTTATTAGTTTGATGAGTATCAGTTAAATCAAAAACTTTGTGCTTAATTCAAGCAGATTTTCCCAAGTTTTTCCTTAAACAAAGTTTAGTTAATTTTTGACACTTTTGTTAGTTTAACGAACCCAAGCAACTGCTACCGAAATTATTTAAATAAATAAAATTCCGTACATATTTATGTACTAATGTACCGCTATGCACATAAATAAATAAACGTTTTGAATGCCGTGTAGCCATAAAAAAACTAGTTGCCTTTCATGTTTAAAATTCTTGTCCGTTTGCCTGTCAACTTTTCTGACCTTTGCGTCAATGTCCCCAAAACCTTGAATGCTCTTCTTCTTCTTCTTCTTCCTCTTCTTCTTGTTGTTGTTGTTTTTGTGTAGTGTACATAATTTGTGGCACTGTGGAAAACCAACATGAAAAAAGCGGCACGTTTTCCGACTTACTTTTCTACAGCAATTCTTCCCTTCCCGTTCTACCAAATAAAATAAATAAAAAATTGTAAAATTCGTTACGTTTTGAGGCGCAAATGAATTTGTAACGTTTTGTTGATTCTGCGTCTAAAAATTGTTCCATAATTGAACCTCTAGGGTTTGGTATGAGTTTGAGCCGCTAGCTCAGAGTCGGAGTCAGGACTTCTAGTTACATTCTCCTCACTCAAATTGGCATATCTTGAGTTCTTTTTTTTTGTTCTTTCATTCGTTTCGTTTATAATTACGTTAACTTCAATTACTGCTTACGTACTACCATATCATACCAATTTTCCTCTTCTGCTGCCTCTTTTTTACCTTCCTCTTAGTCTTCTACTTCTTCTTTGCTTTACTTTTGTTGTTTTTAAGCTCAAACTTGTTTTCGTTGGTGTTTTTGTTGTTGTTGTTAATTTTTGTTTTTAGCTCCACGAGTTTTGCTATAATTTTAATTTCTTCTTGAAGTTCTTCGCAAATGTTTTGAAGGTCTCTCCGTCGTTGCAGGCCATTAAAAATTTGAGTTGAATCATTTTTGAAATGTCTGCAAAATTGTTGCAGCAATCGATAAATATGTGCTTTATTAAATAAGGTCAGTAAATTATTTTATATATATTTATGATATATATGAAAACTGTGGGTATTGGACAAATTATCCAAACCTAAGCAAAAATAGACAATGAAAATATACATATATACAGTGAAAGCTCCCTTGGCCGGACAGCCAAGGTTTTGTCCGCCAAAGGGAGATGCTCGCCTAAGAGAACGAATTTTGTATCAAAATCATGCTAAAAAACTTTAAAAGTCGTCCGGCTAGGGAGCTGTCCGCCTGAGGGTGCTGTCCGTGAGTTGAGCTTTCACTAATTAAGGTCTAAATTTAAGAATTTATTTCAAAATACTTCACTTTTAATCTTAAACTTGAGTCAAAAGCAGACAAATGCTACGAAACTTTAACTTTCATAGGGCAAATCGGTCAACAAACAGGATATTTGTATGAAGACCTCCACTGTAAGTTGAGAAATGGGCATCAAACTCACACATTATGTGTGTATAAGGTTCATAACTATGCTCACAAAGTTTGGTTCGGAGCAGACAACTATATCCCATATACTCACAGAGAACAAATCGTTCGAATTGAGTTTATTTGTATGCAAAAATGTGCACTAGAATGAATTTGGAGTCTACTGTAGACTTGCTTACTAGTTTTATCAATAATTTGCGCTGAAAAGGGTATACAACGTTCGGCTTTGGGGGTGTCACGACTTTGTTGTTATTCGATTCGTATTTTAATCTGAAATTAGACATTCCGTACTTACAGTTTGTGTCAACAAAAGTCAATACATTTGTGTTATGAGTCGAGGTTGATTCACTATTTCCTACACACACACACACACATGCACGTAGAGACTATACGCACACCCACACACACACTCAAAGTGTTTGCTTTGTTTTGGTTTTGGATTTTTGAGTTTGCGGCATTTGAATTTCATTTTTAGATTTCAATTTATTTTCGGCGTAGTTTATGCCAATTGGTTTTGTGTTGTGATTTCTTTTAATATTACGTATGCCATTTGTGGATTTGTATATTATTTAGATGTGCACGTGTGTATCTGTGTGAAAGTATCTTTAAGTGAATTTTGGTTTGATATTCATTCTATTTGCTCTTTTATAAAAGCTCAAGAATCAAGCCAAAACTCAAGTTTATAATGCTCCGGCTAGCCGTATATTAAACACGAGTGTATGTGTGTGAGTGCGTGTGTGTGTGTGCGTAACAACAATAAACATTTGGCTTTGACAGCGTATTAACTAATTGACGTCTTTGTTTATTTTGAGATATTTTCAAAATTGACATTTTGGACAGGAGAGACAAATGTTTCAGCTCATTTCCAAATGAACACATCAATGAGCGTGTATACCCTGTAAAGGGTATTGGCAGATAAAAGCACATATGTAGCTTTAGGCAGGCCACAAAGTATCTATAGCTGTGCAGCGCATGTTTAAGTCGCTCTCTATTAATTAAATTTCATTTGAAATGTCTTTTGTATTAACTGTACTTATTTGCGCTGACGTTGTTCATTTGCTCGCACGACAATTATCTTAATTAAAAATCTCAAGTCAAAGTTGGCCAAAGTCGCAGCTCTGGCAACGGGCAACTAACAGTTAACAATGGACAACTGACAACAAAAGATTAGCTCATCTCTTTTCAGTTGAATTAAATAATCCACGTTGTGACTTGATTTAAACAGGGCTTAAAATAAACAACTAACTATCGCTCAAGACTTACTTTTTTTAGAGCACATAAAATCTGTTAATTATTGGCTCATAAATATAGTCGTAAAATCACAAGAATGCGTTGAAATGCGGCTTATTTGTTATGTATTTTTATGACATAATTATTTGATTTAATATTTGCATATTTTATATGTATTTTATTTTGTGGCTTTAGTTGTTTGCAGCTATTTATGAAATCTGATTTAATGCGTGCTTTCTATGCTCTTGGGAAAAAAGCTCATCTCCACTCAAGCTCCGCTTGTTACGCTCTTTGTAGTTGTGTGTTTCGTTGTGCTCTTATTAATGTTGCTGCGCTGCTCACAAAGCTCAAATGACAGTTAAAATTCGTGTGAGAGCAATGCTGGCAGCGGTTAGACGCAACCACTCCCACTCCCATTCCTCCCCGCTCTTTATTCCGCGCTCTCAGTCTATCGCTCTGCTTGCTCAATAGGCTTCTGATCTGAGTTCAAATTGTGAGCGAGACAATCAGCGACCATTTTGTTTGTGTGTGTTTGTTTGTGTTTTCTGCACACACACACATAGCAATGTTTTACTCAAATGCTCAACTGCTTTAGCTCTAGCTCTGACTGTGGCTCTGACTACCTGTTGCCGCCGAAGCGCTGGACTGAAAAGAAAAAAAAAAACAACAACGTGGAGCACATTTGTGTTTTTTGGTTAAACGTCGCTAAAGTCTATTATTATCCCATGCAAGAAATACAAAAGGCTAAAACCAAAACGAAAGATAAAACCAAGAAGCATCAACTAAGCAGCAAAACGTCAGAGCGATCACCCTTTTAAAGAAGCAAAACACAAACACAATAACAACAGCAACAACAACACTGAAAAGAATCTAGAATAATTATTATATGCGGTTTTTACACAACAACAAGACGAAACACGCACACAACTTCATTGGCATATCAAAAAGCGGCACCAAAGAGCGGGGCACACACA
This sequence comes from Drosophila dunni, assembly GCA_018152125.1. Lineage (NCBI taxonomy): Eukaryota > Metazoa > Arthropoda > Insecta > Diptera > Drosophilidae > Drosophila > Drosophila dunni. The sequence goes on along the minus strand of JAECXC010004138.1, from coordinate 533,428 downwards.
CACACGCGTGCACAGTAAGTGTGACAGAGACAGCGGCATATTGGGGCTTCAAGACTTTACCTAATGTTTTGAGCATTGCGTTCCTGTCGCACAACAGTGTGTGTGTGTGTGTGCGTCTGTGTGAGAAATGTAGGGGAAATATTAATGAGCATGTGTGAGGCAAAGGCTCTCAGCAATTGTATGTACGTGGTACGGGTGTGTGTGTGTTTGTGAGTGTTTATAAAGTTGATTGCACTCGATTTTTAGATACAGCTTTTTCAAGGTCATCAACGAAAAAACGACAAGCTAACCAAAAAAGCAAAGCGCTCGCTGCTTAGTTGCTGCTTCTTGCTGGCCGCTTCTAACAACAGCAGCCGTCGCCGCAGCAGCAACAGCAGCCGACAAAAACCAATAGAGAGCAAAGCGTAATATAAAACGTCTTCTTGCTTTGCCCTAAAACTTGAGCCTCTCTTTTGCTATGTCTGTTAATTCAGCTGCTGCTGCGCGGTTGTTGTTGTCACTGCCGCTGTCGTTGCTGCCATTGCTGGCTGCTGCTTCTGTTCTCTCTTTCTATTTTGTTCTCTTCTTTTACTTCTACACAGCGCGCATTTAATTAAAAACTATGCGCCAAATGCTTTGAATTGAACTGAGAGCGCTGCGTTGACACCGTTGCCCGCCCCTCACTCTCTTCACTCAACTCTCTTAAAATTGAGCGCTTAAATCAAAGCAAAATATTTGACTGCATTAGAATTTTACTTTCTATTTATATACAAATAAACTCACTCATCAAAATTGAGTTGATTAAGAATTTATCGAATAGGGTATTTCAACTTCGACACGCCTCACATACACATGCACAGTATATTTATTCTGCTTTTTATTTTGGCAAAAATATTCTTGTTGTGATTTGGTTTGTTGTGTGTTGTTTGCAGCTGTTGAAAATGAGCCGGTTTTTGTTTTTGGATGCTAGTTGCCAGTGCTCTCACTCGTTCGCTCTCTTAAGGCGCACAACACTCATGTGTTGAAAATTTCCCTGCCTTCTTTTATACTCTATACGAAATACAAAGAAATGAGGAATAATATAAAAACAGATTTCAAAGCATTCTTCTCTGCAGTTTCTTTGTTTGTGGCCTTTAAAATTGATAGAAACAGGTAATAATTGAGTTGTAAAAGTTGATTAATATAAAAGCAGATACTTAAAGTTTATTTTATAAGCTGTTGATTATGACTGGCGCCATCTATCTACTTAAAACTTAACTATTCATGAAAAACAAAGAGTTTGATGAAATAAGCTAAATTGAGCATATATCATTAAATATTCTCTTTGCTGGGGAATCTCCGCATCTTGATAATGTCTAATATAACATATTTGCTTTTTTAGTCATGCCGGCAACAACATGAATAATGGCCAATAACAGCAACCTGTGTTTTGATAGTCTGACATCAGTTTTTCCTCAAGTGCCAGCATTAAAAATCCATTTGCATTTTTTTCCTTCCAAGCTGCCTCCCCTGCCCCCTGGTCCACCCGGTATGTGGGGTTCATAAACAACTTGTTAAGGCCCTCCATAAAAAAAAGGCTCTTTCAAGTGCTAAATGTCAAATTTACGCAGCTTTATTTATGGCTAGCAAAATTTTCAAGCAAATCGAAATGAATTTACATAAAAGCCAAATAAATAAGCAAGAATACATATGAAATGCTTATGTGCATGTATAGGTGTGTGTGAGAGTGTGTGTATGGGTGTGCGTGAGAGTGTATGTGTGTATGAGTAAGTATCTCAAATTGGCAAGGCTTGATTTTCAGTTGTGTAATACAGCGCGTATGAGTAATTAAGACTAAAATAATAAAATTTAAAAAATATCGCTGACATGCTGACACTGTAGAAAGTTCGTTTGTTTAGCCCATATAACGATTTTCGACAAGTTTTATTAAAATTTATCGATTTGGCTTACCGAAGTATATGAGAATTTTACAAGGATTGACAAACAAATATCTTTGAAGCTTTAGCGCCGATAAAAAGTTGTTTTGTAATCATTATTTTAACTTATGGCAGCCTTAAATGTTTTTATAATTATTATATATATTTAAAAAAATATTATTAACATTCTATTCATTATACAGCTGCGAGCAAAAAAATAGTAGTGGCTATTTTATATTTATTCAACATATAGAAAATAGTATATTTTGTTCAATGTTTTGGGGTTTTTTGATGCAAGTTTGTTTTTGCGGTAGTAAAGGTGTAGTTTCAGAAAAAAATCAGGGGTCCTTTATCCTTTTACGAAAATATGACATTTTTAGAAAAAAATCCTTATTTCTTAACGAGCAAAATAATAGTAGTGATTTTTTTTAAGTTTAATAAAACCACAATTCGGAACTTTTATCACAAGAAAACTTTTTTAAATGTAAGATCCGGTAAATATTAACCAATTTAGGTTAAGTTGGATGATCTTTGGTGGCAATTACAGGTGAGCGGCCCCATGACATGGAGTCTACTAAGGATTAACTTTTTTAATAAGCAACAGCCATCCTTGAGCGGTCTACTTTAGTCCAATGACCTACTTTGGTTGTTGGATTCGGGGTAGGCACACTAGTCTACATATCGGAACACATATTTTATATTGGGGGCACATCTGGAGCCTGCGAGGGTCACTCCATTAGTTCTACCCCAGACTTCTAAAAGAAATTTTTCCCAACTTGCTGTTTGTTTGGGGTCGTAGTCTTGTTCAAAGACTCCAAAATGGGGAATCTCATCCCTGGCATAGAGTACACATGATTTTTCCATGATTTAAAGGTATTCATCATGATCTTGGACATCTTGGACACGATATATCGACCAAGCTCCAAAGTACGAAATGTATACCCAGTCCGTAACAATGCGTTTTAAGATATTAATTAAATATTTATTGTGTTAGGGCACCTATTCCGGGTTTTTTGGTCATTTAACCTACAACCGTGATCCCTTGTATAAGAGCAATTCAGTTTTTGACCCATCTGACCACTGTTTAATGGGCCACTCCGCTCCTGGCCGATACTGGGTAATTTAGGTGCATTATAAAATACTCAGTTAGGTGGTTTTTGGTCTTTCATAATATATTGGGAGATTTCCGTATGCTATAAATAGTTAAAATATCTCCTTTTATCATTAGCGGTTCTAACCAAACCTTGAAAGACACTCCCAGTGCTTTCTGAGTCACCCTAGTGGATCCCAAAGGAAGCGGATTTGAAGATTCCGTTGTAATTTTTTATAATTTTTACTAAATTTTTCGCGTTTGCCTGCTGGTTTCTATCTTATATTTGGGATAGAGAGTCTGGTTTGGAGGTACATCCATATTGTTGCCATTCTGCACAAGTTCTGTCCTTGGAATCGAGGATTTTGGTTTCCTTTTCCTTGATCCTTTTTTCAAGGAAAGTGGGCTTACCCCTGCCGGTTAAAGCTACTTATTTATAAAAATGTAGTGAAATTTGTCTTGTAATCTCTAGAAATTCAAAACAGCCTGCACAAAATTTAGTTAAAACGCTAAAGATTTGGATTTTTTGCGTTTGTAGCGTCGCCACTACTATTATTTTGCTCGCCCGAAATTGGTCTTTTTGACTTCAAACTAAATTTGTAAAGTGGTACAAGTTTAAAGTGCCGTTTTAACGAATTGGACATGTAATAAATATATTAAATAAGCTAAATAAATTTGAGTTGTAAGCAAATCAGACTGGTATCGTGCGAAACCACGACCAAAATATTGACGATATCAACCACTAAAACACACAAACAATATTGTAATTCCTCCCCCAAAAGGGCAGGCAAATCAGTTGCAATCCGATTCCAATGACAAGTTAATTAGAGAGAAAAAAGGGCGCTGACGCTGCTCGGTAGCAAATAGGTGGTTGTTGGGGTGTTAAGGGGGTGCTAGGAGGTGTGGGAGGGGTGCCTTTGGTATGCCAGTGTTGTGGAATCTGTTGAAATTCTGGGATGTTGTTTACAACGGCCAAAATGCAAATCAGTTGAACTGCAAATGGGGCAGAAAATTCCATTGACGCATATTTTATACAATCTAAGCGCTGCGTACGCAAATCAAATGCAATGCGATACAAGTACACTGAAAAAAATAGTTGAACTCCTTTGTGAGAAAAAACTTAACTTAACTTAACTTTAAACTCAACAGTTGACTTGAGTTTAATCTGCTGTAAATTATTTTAAAAGCATAGACTTTTTTTTAAGTGCTTTAATTTGAAGTTTTTTGCCTTGCTAACGAGTGACGAGTGCACACTGACGAGTGACGAGCGACGTGTGGCGAGTGGCGAGTGTCGAGCGCTCATCTCAAGTGGTCTGCCCAAAATGTTCAGACTCATCTCAAATTGATTCGCATTACTGCAATAATTTGCCATTTCTTGACTTTAATGTCGAGGTTTGTTTTTCTTCTAGTGCTTCCTCCTCCTCCTTCTCCTCTTTTTCTTCTTCCTCTTCTTCTCCTTCTTGTTATGGAAATTCAGTGTTTTTTTGCTACACTATATTTGCTTTGGTGCTGCCTTTTTTTGCATGGCTATGTAAATTTGAGTAATTTTTCTATTAAATTAAAAACAGAGAAAACATTAACACAATACATATTCATAAATATACTTATAAGTAAGTAAGATCGGGAATAAAAATGAAAAAAATAATAATTTCCAGCTGCTAGATGCTTTAAAAAATAAAATATAACTATATATTAATAATAAGATTTATAAACTAAACGAATAAATAAATTTTCAAAAGTGTCTAAAAGTCTTAAAGTTTATATTTAACATTTTAAAGTGTGTACTTTGTTATTTTAAAGGTCTATATTTTTTTTTACTTTAAAAACGCATAAATCAAAGCGCACTTAAGTTGTTAATTAATTTTGGTTTTCATTAAAATTATTTCCTGGAATTTTTTGATTCACTTTATTTTAATTGAATTTTTGTGTGGCAAATCAGAGTAAAGAGTGTTATAAGAAAAGGAGAATAGAAGGGGAAGGAACTGAAATTTGTTTATTTTTTGACAACTTCTTTGAGCCTATAGCAAAACTCACAATAAATAAATAAAAAATAAGTGAAAAATCATTTGCTATTTTAAAATACAGTAATCAATACTTGTTAAATATATTTCTTAAACTTAATTGTGAGTAATTTTTAGTGTGATTTTTCTGAGGCTAAAAATAACTAGTAAATGGCTAAAATAATCGTTTGCAATTATGAATGAAAAACCAACAGCGAGCACAGCTGCGCACCGTCTCTTACCCCTCTCCCCACCTGTCTCTCTCTCGCTGTCTCCCTCTGTCTCTCTGTCACTCACTCATAATTTGATTAATTACTTGAATGCGAGAGAAACAAGTTTTTGGCACAAATGAAGCAGAAGAATGCAGATAAAGAGAGAGAAAGGGAATTCTCCGTGCTCAGTGCTCAGTTCTCAAATTCTGCGTGTTTTGAGCAACAAATTCAATGATTAATGATGCAAATTGACAAGAGAACCTTAAGGTTAGACTTGTTTATTGTTGTTACCATTTGTTATTAGCTAAACACTTGCTACTCTGTTACCTTACCACCTTGTGTTCTTACCTGTATCTACCTGTGTGTCTACTGTATCTACCGTATCCACTGTATCTGCTTTATCCTGAAACGCTTCCGGGCTATTGTGACATCATTTTTGTGTAATTTCCACAGCATGAGCTTGATTGCCTCAGGAAATTGAGCTGGGGTGCTCAGAGGGGAGCGGGTTACTTGGTTTCAAAGGGTATTTCGTGCGTCAGCTAATATTTTTGTTGCTCTTTGACTTAATAACAACTCTTTTAACTAATGATTTTGTGCTTAGTTAACTGGCATGTTGAAAGACAGTTAGTTGGTGAGCAGAAATAAATACCCTGTAAATATTAAAAATTGTGCTGAACTTGTTGAAATATGTCTTTAGTAACAGTTTGGGCATAGAAAGCTGTAAAATTAAGTTAAATTAAATATTACAGGGTATTTACCGTCTAAATCAACAACATTTACAGCCATTTTGATTCAGTGTGTATTTCTATACACTTACAAAGAGCTTAAAAATATTTGGAATACCTTATTTTATTTTTTAAAATAATTTACAGGGTATTTACCGACTAAATCAATAGCATTTTAAGCCATTTTAAGTCGGTGTATTTTGCTGTACACTTAAAAAAGCTTATAAGTATTTTTAAACTCTTTTTAATTTTTTAAATAATTTACAGGGTATTTAACAGCAACATCAACAACATTAATCGCCATTTTGAGTCTGTGTATATTTCTGTGCACTCACAAAAAGTTAATAAATATTTAAAAAGCGCTTTTTATATTGTTTTACATAATTTACAGGGTATTTTGTGTAACCCCAGCTAATTACATTGATTTATGCAGTGCACTCGTATTGATTTTATGTCGTTATTACAATATTTTGCCTACGCTTTGAGCAAACTAACCCATTTTTATGTACGGAAATTCCAAACATTTGTATTTGATCAACATTTCATTTATTTTTTATTTATTTTGTTTGCTTTTTTGAGTTTTTTTTTTTTGTGTGATTTTTTTTTTGGTTTTGTAAATGGCAAAATCCATTTGCGCAAGTACAAAAGACCTTTATTTAGTAGACGGTCTGTGTGCCAGTTTTTTGGAAGCCAAACCAGCGTATGATAAAACCACATTTTTAACGTATTTTTTTTTTTGTTTTTCTTTTTTTCCATTTTGTTTTTGGCTTATCAGTACTGAAAATTTAAACAGCTGTCGTGAACGCACCGCAAACAGTTGAAAACACACACAAAATTCAAATACTCTGCGTGTGTTTGAGTGTTTGAGTGTGTGTTTCTGCTTCTTCTTCTTCTTGCTTTGGCTATGGACATATCTGCAGTTTGGTTGAGCATTCCGCACACGTTCCAAAAACCCTGAGCAACTGAAGCTACCTCGTAATGTAACTGACTTATTGCGTTTCGTATCAATTTTATTTTTGAAAATGTCTTTTAAACCAACTACAAAATCCACTGATATGCAAAGCATGTGCCTCCCATTGCCCCTATGCACACACCCACACACACTAGCACACACGCACACCAGGAACCTTTCTTTGCAGCTTGTATCTTTTTCCATGGTCTGCGCCCGCAGCTTTGATAGTTGGACTCGCTTTTCCCTTGTCTTTGTCATTGAACTGCTAGAATACCCTGTAAAAGTGCTGCAAATCTGTAGCTAAAATTCTTAAAAATATTTAAGCAAGTACAGCGTGTTTGACAGTCAGTCGTACCCCATTTTTGAAGCTTTGATTAAGCCCAGAAATTAACTTAAAAGAATTCTTCTCTTATATACTCAAATAAATGAATATAATTTCACACTACAGCGTGTCTTAAAGCTCATAACACTCTACTTTACAGTTTTAACTTTGTTGCTGAAAATCTTGTACATTTGCTGAGTATTTGCCAGTCGATAAGACTACATACTATAGCGTTTCCTTAGACCACGTTATAAATCAATTTTCTTAAGGAATTTTAATATAGTTTTACCAGAAAAAAGATTAAGTTTTTAGAGGGTATATACAAGTCCAGCACACTCTAGTCAGTCTAAACTTTAACTTCTTTTGCCTTGTACGTTTTTGTGCGCCATGCGGAAATAACTTGCAGCGCTGATAAGCTGTGGAAATTGTTATGCGTCCCTGGTAATGAGCCATAAAACGATCGTGAAGTTTTGTTCTTCAGGGCTGTAGATTCTAACTGGGCATGTCTTCTGCAATTTCAATGGTTTTGAAGTGCGTTAACTTAGCTAAGCTTCAAATTGTCTGGCATATCCTGTTAGAACACAGATCGTGGCACTGTTGGTGTTTAAGTGGATTAAGTATCTAAATGGGTTAAAGATACTTATATGTAAACTCTTATAGTACTAAACAGTGGGTACTATTTAGCTGTACTAAGCATACAATAAGTTTGTAAGCAGATAAGTTTAGTTCTCATTCGATTTACTGAAAGATTAAACTCTGAACTCTGATTAAACTATATAAATAAACTTTATTATATCTAACAAAAGCTGACCACAATTTCAACATTAATCAATACACCAGAAGCTATGAGCTTTTTTAAATTTTTATATAGTTTGCTTAAATCACAGTAGAAAAATCTACTGATTTTAGAGCCACCTTCCAAATTAATCGACTGTCAAAAATCGTTGTTTCTGTTGACTAATTAACTGCTCATCATGCAGTCTAAATGTAAAGGGGGTTTACTCTAAATTTTCCATACACAACCTATAATTATAATCAGTAAAATTCTATTCTAGCCCTTAGAACAAATGGTTAATAAATTGAAGTCAAATTTATTCCTATTTCCCTACAATTCCCCATTAATATTTTCCACAGCGAATAAATTTGTAAATCTTTTTATATTTTCTGCGTCGTTACACTCCCTACAGCTGCGCCAACTGAGAGCGAACCCAAACGAAAGCTTAAAAAAAATAAATACATATAAAATACGTGACAGTTTTACCAAAAATACAAAAAAAAAAAGAAAAATTTAACCCGAAAATCATAAGCAATTACTTATATAAGTTATTCCCGAAGCGGAAAAGACGAGTACCGTAAATTATGTGTAAAATTGTATTTAAAAAACATTTTGTTATAAGCTTGATTAATTGGGCTTTTAAATTGAGTTATGGGACAGTTATGAAAGAGCTTGGAGAGGGGTGGGGGGAAGTTGGGGAATTTAATTTGGTTAGAGGGAGAAGTTCTAGATAATCGCAAGAATTTGGAAAACTTACAACTGCTTTTTGGGGAAATTTAAACCGAATTAATCAGAAAAATATATTTATATTTGTATATTTATTAATAATAAATCTTTGTTGTTAAAAGCTTTAACTTTGTAACACTTTAAGCTCAAATAAAACCGAAATGAATCACACAATTTTTGTTTGTTTCTGTAAATGTGTTGAGAACATTTTGATATGCTAAGCAAATTGTGGCTCGTAATGAGGCCAGTTTAAAATACATAAACTCATTTTTTATAATACTATATTTACCTTTGTTGTTGTTGTTGTTGTGCACATAAACAATAAACGATTTAAAAGCAAAAAAATATAAGACATAAAAAAATATCCAAAATGTTTTATTGTCGCGTACGCAAGAAAACGTACAAATATTTTTGCCAAAAAGTGTGCCCCAAATAAGGTGCACAACAACAACAATAACCTTAACAACAACAGTGAGATGTTAATAATGCTAAGTAAATAATGCGAAATAAACACATGACGAACTCAACACGCGAATACAAAATTCATTTCACGTTGTTTTTCATCACCAAAAGGATTTCAAAGATATTTTTATTTTTTATCTCTCTCTCTCTGTTATTGACAGCTTGATTGAATGACTGTTTGACTGATTGAACTTATTACGCCTTTTTGGCAAATTGCATAATATTAATATTGAAAAGCTGCAGGTCCAAACGCTGAAAATCTCAGTTCCAAGAAAAAGTTATTGAATATTTATTTGAAATAATGAAATCAATTTCAAGAATTGATTACATTTTTTAAGCACGCCAGGGAATTGAAAGCTTTCAGCTTATTTTAAATTGTATACACATTTTTTTTATTTCAAATTTTATTTAGCTTGATTGCCCATAATGAAATCAGTTTCAAAATTTAATTCATTTTGGAGCTACACTTGGGAAAATTTAGTTAGCTTAATTTTGGCTCCTTTAAAAACTGTTTTAACTGAAGCCTAAAAATATCCCATTATTATATTACCCAACCCGCCACTTGCAACTCCCTGCTTACATTTGTATCTGTTTCAGTATCTGTATCTGTATCTTTTACTGTTTGTTGCGTTGATTAACACGTCATCAAATGAAATGCACTAAATTTTCACAAAATCGTGTTAATTAAAAACGCTGCTCGTGTTTAGGTAACAGCGAAAGAGACCAAAAGTTCTCATAACTCACTCAGACAAGCGCGCGCTCTCTTTCGCACTCTCTCGCTCTCGCTCTAGCTCTCTGCTCGTCTCCTATTTACGTTGTTTGTGATTCTCGTTTTGCGTTTTTTGCGCCTGAGATATTTTATACAAGTCTAGAAGTTGTTTGTTTTATTGTCGTCGCCGTAGTCGTCACTTGAAATGTTGTTTGTATTTTTTTTCTTTCTTATATTTATCAGCGCTTTAAGAAGTGTAGGCAGCAGTAGAAAGAGACGAAGAAGCAGTGGCATAAGAAAAAGTGCATTGAGTTATCTCGAGTGGCAGACGAAACGTAAACAAAACGCATTTCCCCTTCGCTCTCTCTCTCTTTCTCCCTTTCTGCGTTTCTCGCACTTCCTTGATGCGTTCGCTTTGTGTTTGTTTATTGCGTGTAAATTTCGGGAGTAAACAAATAACAACCGCAAAGCCGAGACAAGATAGTTATTTTTGGACTTATCGAAGCAAAAATACTTGGCTCATTTTATATTAGTTGTGAGCTGTTCATGTGTAAGAAACGCATAAATACCCTGTCTTTTGTTTGAGTGTAGTATAATGTTATTGCTGTGCGTTGTTTGTGGTTTGCGGGCATGTAGCGCATGACGAATTGACAAATTGTTTGATTATGGCTTAAGTGAAATTTTTTTCGAATGTGCATTTCGTACCAAACAAAAATTCATTTGCTTTTTGCCTTATCTTTTTACTGCTTTTGCTGCTGTTGTGGCTGCCTCAGTCGTTAGCTCTGTCGCTACCTCAGTCGCTGCCTCAGTCACTACCTCAGTCACTACCTCTGCCTCTACTATTGTTCTGTGCGCAGTTACATAACATACACACAAAAAATTAGCCGGTTGCGTTGCAATACATGCACACGGTGTGCCTAAGGGACTGCCAGAGCACAAACATAGCGAGAGAGCGAGAGCGCTTGCAAGCGAGGGAGAGCGCGTTTAAGAGAGCAACAACTGAACACGTAGGTTATGCAATGGCAGAGCTACTACAAAACAACAACAACAACAACAACAATGGCAGCATTAGCATCGCCAACAGCGAAGAGCCGCACAAAGCGCACATAAAAGAACCCAACGAAAAAACTCATCGGCAACTTTAGCTCCCCTTTTCACTCCCCCCGCCCATCTACTGGCTGGCAAAGCCGGTTGGTTGTTTGTGTGCTGTGCGCTTGGCGCTGGCAGAAGTTCTCTTTGCTTCTCTTCTTCTTCTTCTTCGCTTTGACTGCCCGCAAGATTCTGCAGAGTTTACCGTTAACTTAATGGCTAAATCACCGTTTAGAAACGCAGCGTTCTTGCAAAGAAATAAAGATGGCTGTGCTTATTGCTGTTGTTTCTGTTGTTGTTGGTGGTGGTGGTGCCTGTAGTTGTAGTTATAGCTTTAGCTTTAGCTGTTCTTCACTTGACCGATTTCTGCGGAATTCTTCTGGCTAAAACGTAAACGTAATCATAGTATTTATATATTTTGCAGACGTGCTTAGATTTTAATTAAATTAAAATTACATACAAAAGCGAGCCTGAGAGCCAAAAAAATGAAGCATCAAAGCTTTGAAAGAGACAATACGTGGTATTTATGTGTATATGGTTATACCCTGTAAGGTTAACAGAAGCTGAGGGTATTTTGGTTTCAAGTGTTGGTATAAAACTCGATGATAATAAAAGCTTACTGAGATATAGAAAAAGATATACGATTTTTTCTGTCTAAATGGTATAAAATAAGAACTTGCTGGTTGTAATTCAGCACTTCTTATCAACCCAATATATAAATGTTGATTCTAAATGAACGATAAGGAGAGTATAACTTAAGAGACACAAAAGTATTTTTATTATTAAACGTTATTCACAAACGGAAAAAGGATTTTCGAGTAGAATTCATAAGACTGGCGAACAAAGCACTGGCTGGGCTTTATCTTTATCAATCCGAAGGCGTGGCAGGAAAAAGTCTAACATTCAGTTATTATAAGCACGATATGACAGATAAATTTATGTATGAATATGAAAATATGAATGTATTTACACACAAATACACACAAAGCAACAGTTGTAAACAATGAATGGCAACAATAACAACGGCAATGAAATGCATTATTATTAATATCACAGAAATACATGACAAAACAATGACCAACAAGTGAGACGGACATAGGATAAGATAGAGCTTGCAGGAGAGATAGAGAGCGACAGGGAGAGAGAGCGAAAGAGTCGCAGAGTGATTATGCTTCTGCTTTTGTGCCACGCGTACTGGAAATGATATAAAACATGTTTCTGTTGCAGTGTTGTTGGAGTAGGAGAGGGGAGGGTAAGGGCGAGCATAGCCAAAGGCAAAAACAATAAGAGAAGAAAAATAACGCAATGCAGTCGTGTCGTGCGTGTGTTTGTTACTCTCGCGCTCTCTTTCTATGCACCTCCCCCCACCATAACCGCTCTTTGTTTGCAGCTAAAGCTGCAGCTACAACGGCAAATGTTGTTGATGTTTTTAAAAGCAAATACAATAAAGCATTCTCTTTCTCAGTCTCTCTTCACATGCGAAATACTATAAAGCAACAACAAAGAACGTCAGCTGTTAAGCTGAATATGAAATACTCTTATCGAAAATATCAATAAACTGTACATATATAATGTGTTTCTATGTCGTTTTAGTTTATCACTTACATGAGTCAAGCAGAATACAGTAGACATTTTGAGTGTGTCATATTGCATGACTAAGTGTAAATGCTCTCAGTGCTGCATAGTGTAAAAGAAGAATGCAGAAAATAAATACAAAAAGTTTTCGGTTGGGTGGTGGCTGCAATGCATTCAGTTTGAGTGTATGACACGTTGGCAACGCGTAGCAAAAAAAAAATGAAACACTCTCTCACACACTCACACACATGCACATGCACTTGCGTCTCTCATGCACACATGAGATTATGCAGCTGATGAGCTTACACAGGGAGAGAGGGACTGAGAGTGCAAAACAAGATGAAGACAAAGCCAAAGCTTCAACGGCAGAGTAGTGCTTTAGTGGGAGAGAGCGGTGTGGGGGGAGGGCGTAGAACAGTCTTGAGAGTTCTTGCTGCCATTTTGCTTGCTGTAAATGTAGCTTAAGAGAGGAGATTAAAATCTATATGAACTGTAGAGAATAAATAAACATTACTATTAGGCTTAATGCGGGGGATTAATTTGGAAAATTACGTTTCGTATGTTGTGCTTGCCTGCTGAGTATCTGCAGGTCTATCAGCTTTTATTTTTTCTGCTGCTCCTTACATTTAGACATTTATTTTAAACCTTAACCCTTGACTGCCGAAAAAGACAAACTTGCGCTTTGCCCGCGGCAACACATGAAGAAAACTCCCACACATCAAGTCCCCTACCCTTTCACACTTGGCGCCTTTTAGTGAAGTGAGAAAAGGAGGAGTTGAATTGAAGGGCTAAGAGATGGGGAGAGTAGGGTAGTTTGTAGGCGGGTCGACCCGACCCTAAGTGTTTCTTGTAACTTGAGAATTTGAAGTGGCCAGCTGGCAGTCGCTTTTCCTTTTTTCCCTTTGCTGCTGCTTTTCTTGAGGGCATTTTCCATGATGAAAACACAATTGTTGAAAATATGTTAATAAAACTTTTATTTAACGCTTCTTCTTCTAATTTTTTTTGCAGTGTGTTTGAAGCAAGTTGTTATGTGTAGCCTCCGAGTTAGACATCAAACCAACGACAAGCAGCATTAACAACAACAACAACAACAGCAACAACAACAGCAACATCGGGCACATCTAACGCTGCAGCTAACAGATGAGCCCCAACAACAGATGTCAATTGCTGCAGCCGAAAATGCAGGGTAAGTTTAACAAAAACCATTAAATTTTGAGTCTCATTTGAGTTCGAGGAACTCTGAGAAGTATCTCAAGCTTTTGAGCGGCTCTCAAAGCAGATGAGGCTCTAGAAAAAAATCTGTAAAATATTCTAGCATTGAATATTAAACCTGTTTCTATATAACACTTAAGGGGAACTTTTTTGTTTATTTATGGATTTATTTGTATGCGAAATGAAAGCTTTTAAAATTAGCCATTTTTCTTAAACTATAAATTAAATAAATTATTTAAATCTTAGGTTTTATGACAGTAACTATTTCTATACACATTTTGCTACCTTACAAACAATTTATTTTAATTTGAAACTTAATAAAATTTCCATATTTATTTTAAGTTAATTTTCTAATCGATTAATTTTTCACTCAATTAATCGTTAGTCAGCAAGCGCTGCATCATTAATTGTCGCGTCTTTTTCAAAGTAACCTACAGATACAAAGATAAAGATGTGTATCTCAAAGCACGCACGCAAAAACTTGCTATCAATTCGCTGGTAAAGACAGTAAATAGGGAGAGGAAAAGAGAGAGAGAGAGAGAGAGGGAGAGACAGATAGGTATTTGCAGCGCTTTTCTCTGCAATTCTCATTGTCTCAAATTTATTTCATATTTTTTTCCTTATTCGCGAGATATTTTTGCACACATTTCGTTCTTTGATTTATGGCTTTCAATTACTTTTTTTGTCTTGTGGTCATAATTTCTAAAGTTTTGTTTTGCTATCTTCGTCTCTCTTGCTCTCCACTTCCTTTGCTTTCCGTTTCTTTTGCTGCTCTTTTGGGTATTTATGATTGAAATTGATTTTATTAGCTTTTTTTTTATAAGTTGAACTGCGTTCCAAGTGGAAATTTGTGGCGCATTTTATGGTTTTATTTACACCCGAAAAATGCGCGACTCTCGGCGCTTTTTATGGGTCAATTTGGTAGCTTACGTTTTGTAGAATTCTCCTCTCTCTTCACAAAGCCAAAAGAGGTGCATTCAATCGAGGTGAGAAGGCAGCAAATGAAAATGATTGAAAATGCTGAGCTTAGCTCCAGGCGAGTGGAAATTTTGGCGGATTTTCTTGGCAGACTTGGAAATAAAATGATTTTATTCTTAATAAAATTGATTGATAAACTTTAAAAAAATATAATAAAATATTTTGTTCAATTATTTATTACAAATTTAGATTTAAAACTACAATTTCTATTTTTAATAGTTTTTTTTATTAACTTGCTTGCCCTTAAATGAAATTTTCTGTGCGCCTTTTAACTGTAAATTGATTGGCAATCAATCAGTTAGCTACACACAAAAAGATACATTTATATAGACAGCTCGCTGGATTTATAATCCATTCAAATGATATGCGACTTTCCCGCTGAATTTAATGACTAAATCAACTCAACGCCCGTACGAGATTTTCACTGCATCATTTTCACTTTTCTTTGCGATGCGGCAACGAAAACGAAAGTGAAATAAATGAGGCTTGAAGAGGTAGGGGGAAAGAGGGAGAAGGGGGAAAGAGTGAGATGCAAAACGCTTTGAGTTACGAGTGCGAGTCGTAGTTTTTTGGGTTTAGGCCTAGAAACACACTAAAAAAGAGCTGAACTACAGTGAAGCCTTGGCAAACGACTCGCGGCCACGCTGATGAGTTTAGCCCACTTTCACTTTCATTTGCTTTGGTTTGGTTTCGTTCCATTTTTCTAGTTTTTGGCGGCTCGACGCTAGCCGGTTTTTCCAGAGCGGGAGTGGGAGTGGCAGGGAGAGCGAGAAAGAGAGAGAGAGATACGACTGACAATGAAATGAAGTTGTTTCATATTTCATGGCGAGTTGAAACTGAAAATGAAACTGAAACTATTTCAGGCAACGCCTAAAAAATGACGAGAAAATTACTCATCCGACCTGTGGACAGAGCAACGGCATTGTATCTTGTTCAATGGCAAAAAGATACATTCATTGTCTGCCCACGTAATACACGAGATACACTCACACTCAGTACACACTCACACACGTATTCACACTCGTATTCGTTTCTATATTCGTTTTCGTATTCGTTTTGAAACGCGACAAATGTTTTTTTGAAACTAGTAACTAAATATAAATCTATTAGTTGTTTTCACATTTTGTTCACTTCGCTCACTTTCACTTTTGTCAATCGCAATTAGTGGCCAACAACAACAACAACTACAATATTTACAACAATCATAAAAATGTGTTTACTTTGTACAAAAGTTTCTCATTTTAATTGCATTCGTCTTCGCAATGAGCCCAACAACATTTAATTGCCCGCAAATCAAGCAGTTTAAACAATAAAAACAACAACAACCACAATAACTGCATTAGTTTATATAAATTAAAGCACTTGAGTTACTTAACTTTTACACTTTTAGCTGCTTTATGGCACTTGACTTTGACTTTTTGAACAGTTTGTAGCGCTCAAATCGGGTTTTAATAAATTAATTTGGCTTAAATTTTGTGCTGACTGCAAGGAGATACGTTTAACAGAAGGTTGGAGTGATGGAAAATCTCAAATTTATTCTCTTTTTTAAACGAAATTTATTACTAAGCACTGTAAAACTTTTAGCCATATGCTGGCCAAATTTGATGGGCAGAAACCAAACTGTCTTTGGACAACATGAAAGTGCAGTTAAACAATTGCGAAACTTTCAGGGATTCGCTGGGACCACAAAGCCAACTAAAAACAAATAAACAAAGTAAAAAATAAATAAAGCCATCAATTAAATACCAAACTGAAAACACAAAATTTCCATTTGGCAACAACTACGCCGTACATTTCTTATAATTTCCAAAAGCAGCAACAACAACAACAAAAGCAACGCCCACAACACAACACGAGCCTAACAACGCCCAACAACAACAACAACAACACTTTTCCAAGCTTGTAATAAAAAATAAAACAAACAAAACAAAAAATAAGCGGCTTACATAAGAATGATTGAATGATTGAGCGATTGAGTGAATGAATGAAGCTAGCTTGTTATTTGATTTCTTATTGTTTTTTATTATTATTATTATTATTTGCTCTTTATTGCCAAAGTTGAGAGGTAAGTACGCCCTAATTGGCTGTGGGCGTGGTCAAGTAACAGGCAATCAATCAGTATTTCTATTGAAAGCCAACGCATACAAATGTATCTGTATCTTTACTGTATCTATATCTGTATCTAAAAAAATGGAAATGAAAATGCAGAAAGAAGAAAAAAAAATAACTTTGATGAAAATTCCACTGTGGGCGTCGACGCGACGGCAAATAACTGCGTTTTGTTTTTATGACTTTTCTTTGTTGTGCGGAGAATGACGGAAAAGCGCTTGTCAGTTGAAGCAGTGTAATTTCCACGCAAGAAAAGAAAAACTAAAGGGAAGTACATGTTATTGCATCTCATTTTTATCCTTATCAGCGGAGCAGTTTCCTAGAGAGGGGGTGGGGAGTGCCATCATAATTTATATGCAGACAGCGCAATTGCAGTGTTGCATTTTTAGTTCTGTTATTACATACCTCATTTATTCATTCATTTTCTTTGTTTAGTCTCTTTGTGCAGTGTTCGCATGGCAAATTTAAATTGCTTTGAATATGTTATGTTGTAAGCAGAACGTTGAGCTTCAAGAAAATGCTTTAAGACTGCCATTTTTCTTTTACAAACACGCTCTAACTGTAAATTATATGTATATTTAATGATTTCACTCTTACTCTGTTAAGTAACAGCTGTGCACAGGATCACTGTTAACTCTCTTTGGGGTATGCTGTAACTCTTTTTACATATATTTCAATTGCGCTAACAGCGCATGTAAAATTAATAATTTCACTTTTACTCTGTTAAGTAACAGCTGTGCACAGGATCACTGTTAACTCTCTTTGGTCTATTAAGCTTCGCGTGCGCTGTCGACGCTAGCGTCTCAATTAACAGAGAGACCAGAAACGCTGCGTCTATGATGGGACGTCACGCTCTAGCGCTCTCTTTAAATTTGCGCTCTTTACGCTCGCTTTAAACAGCAAATAATGTGCACCATTTTTAGATCGATCTCTTGACACAGACACAGTTACACAGCCACACATTCACACAGACAGTACAAATTCTTTGGCGTTAATGAGGCGATCACTTGACATTTGAAACATTTGTGTATACGTCATCGTTGAAATGGTATGTGTATGAAAGCATATAATTAGACTGAAAGGAAAAAGAGAATTTCAAAATATGATGTGAGTCATAATAGAATAAAATTGAATATGTGAAATTTACGCTCTTAATTTACGCACTCTTGCAGCGCGATATGTGTGAGTTGTGTTGTGCTGTGTTGTGTAGCAAGCAGTTTTTTGTCTGCCAGCTGTCTCAACACCCACACCTGCTGCATGTGACGCATGTGTGAGTGTCCCTGTGTGTTTGTGTCACATGGCGACTAACTTATCTTAATCGCACCTACAACTTTTGCCAACACATGTTTCAACATGTCAATCACCCCATATCGAAGAACAAAAAAGAAGAAGAAGTAAGAAGCAAGTAATACAATTACAACAACAATCGATATAACTTTTGCTTGAAATCGTCCATGTTGTTTATCACAAACAAAATTTGATATACTTACGATTATGATCCGTCTAAGTTCTTATGGTTATTATTTGATATTTTCATTTCGTGTTGATGGGAATAAATCGACAAATCGTAAGAAGCTCATTCAGTTGTTGTTGTTGCTGTTGTTGTTGCTCATGTCAAAATTTATGTATTAATTACATTCTGCTTAACTATGCAATTTCTCTTTATCTCACTCGCTGTCGCTCTCTCTCTCTCTCGCTCGCGCTTACTCGCCGCTCTTCAAATGTGTAATGTGAAACTGTCCAGCTGTTATACACGGCAGACATGAAGCAGACGAACGCTAATTACCAAAAAGAAAAAATACAACAACAACAACAACAAGCATCAGACAGTCTGGCAACCTGGGCAAATATGAGCAGTTATCTAACTGATTGCTTTAAATCAAGAAAAAAGAAATGAAATCAAATTGAAATGAAATTAAATGAAATGTGAATTCAATTAAAAAGGAGAAAAATTGAAAATTGTGATTAATTATGAAAAATTAAAAAATTGTAAAATATAAATAATATATAAATAGCTCTTAATAAAATAGATAAAAATTCGATTGGTTATAAAAGAAGGTAAATTACCCAAATCTTAAATCAAATTTTAGGTAGCATAAAAGTATTCAAAGCTTAATTACCCTACTTAGTTCTATAAACTTAAACTTTAGTACTTAGTATACACAATATTTTACTTAAATTGTTGTTTTAATCTTTCTACCAATCCCAAATTAGCTGCCAAAAGTATTTTTCTCAAATCACCATCAAATCTTAAATTTGTTCAGCTCAGTTTCATCTTTTATTTTGCGTTTCGCTGTCAGGTAACAAAACTCTTAGCTGCCTACCTCAATACCAAGACTTCACCTTCAAAGCAAATTTTGCAAATCAAGTTTAAGCCCAAGAAAAATATGATATAAAAAAATATACTGCCAAAAATAGCAGAAAAAAAATTGTAATTTTTAGTTTTTTTTTATATTGGTTTTTTTTTTTTTAATTTTCGTTTCGCTTCTTGACGTTGCATAGTTTTCGGTTTTAGCCACGTTTGATGTCTATAAATGTTGGTTAAGGTTGGCTTAACTTTGAAATCAAGTTTGGGCTTAAAAAACACACACTAACACTAGTACAAACACACATATAGCCGTATAGTTGGTTAGTTTGGTTGGTTGCCTGGTTTTAGCCCGATCTGAGCTGCATACTTGTTGTTTGCTGTGTGTGTTTTTTGTGTGGTAGTGTAATTTAATGCTTTTTGTCTTTGTGCCAAGTTTACTGCAAGTTGTGGCTCATTGTGAGTATCATTGCAGGGTATTAGACACGGTCTGATTATCTGATAAATTCATACATATGTGACGGTATTAAAATAATTGTGAATGACGAGCACTTCAAATGGATTTCGATGCGATTTTTCAAGTAGAGCTTGTAAAATGATTGTAAACAAATTTGGCATGTATTTTAATAAGGAATTTACAAACTTACTCAATGAACTTAATATAACAGTTTTTTTAAGATAAGACTTGGAATGTTGATAAACTCATTAAAAGTGTTTTTTATCAAGTTCTTTATCTGGCCTTAAACCTAACCTTCATTACTATGGCCTTCATTACATTTAAAATTGTTTATTTTTAATGTAATATTTTTCACTATAGAAATCATACACTGCTAGCAGCTGTTAACTTAACACTACTATGTTAACTCATGCTTAAAGCATAACAGTTTGACTGTTAAACATCCTCTCCTTAACATTAACATGGCTATGTTAAATCCGCTTAAGCTGCAGCTCTTAAGAATGTTAAACTTTTGACAGTTGACTGTTAAGTTTCCCATGTTAACATTAACAGTGCTATGTTAACTCCGTTTAAGCTGCAGCTCTTAAGAATGCAAGCTTCAGTTTTGGGTTCATCTGGCAACCTTGTGCGTTTATCTTGTTTAATAAGAGTAGAAGAAAGAGAAGCGTCACACACACACACACACACACTCACACAATTTACACTTATTTTTATGGCTCATTTTGGTGAGCATATGTGTGCGTGTGTGCAATAACACCAAAAGGCAAATATGACTGTGTTTTCCTCCCCAATCAGCAACTGACAATAATAAAAAAAATACTTTTATATGCGAGAGAAAGAGAGAGCGAGAAAAAATGAAATGAAATGAAAATGAAAATAATAAAAATCATATATGTAATAACAATAATAAGTTTCGCCTTCGGGTAGGTCATGTGAGAATACTGAGAATTCTACAGAATTCTTACAGTTCTCATTCCTCTTTGTTTGCCTTTCTTGCTTGAGGTCCATGCGTAATAAAAACCTAAAAAATATCTCATACGATGGCCATACACATACGAGTTGTTACGGTAGATAAACAAGACTCTCCCTGTATGTAAACATATATATATATAAATTTATATACATACTATATATGTATGACAATCTTTGGGGACTGAAAAGCTGTTTTTACACTCATTTTGTTAAATTGCATTCCCTGAGGTGCAAATAAGCATTTTACAAAATCACTACAGTGTTTTTTTTGGAGTTTGGAAAAAGGCACGGACTAGGGAAGTGAAGTTTTCAGCATAGTAAAAGTTGTAGCATAATTCAGCTTTAAATTTTATTATTGCCGTCTTTTTCTCAATAAAAAGTATCTAAAAAGTTACCCATAAATCACAGCTTTGCTTACAGTATTTTTAAGGAGTTAATTGAAATTATGGTCAACTTATTTTTTAAGCTTTTACCTATTTTATTATAATTTTACCATTGAAACAATAATTATAATAATGCCATTTATTAAATGTTGAAATGACAACTGCAAATAATTTTTATAGCTACATAAATTGTTGTTAAACCAATAAAAAATAAATAAAAATTTATTTAAACTAAAGTAAATTTTTTACTGCATTTTAAAATTAAAAATAAAATATTTTCTAGGCTGAAAATGCATTTAAAGCTGTTTATTTTTTTAAGCAAACTTAGAAATAGTCCATTTATTTCTTACCATAAAAAAACTAATAACAATTAGGGTGACCTTGCTCATAAAAAACAAGCCCAATCAATTGGAACTTCATTACTCATAATAATTTAATACATTTTAAGGTCCAACTTGAAGTCGGCAAAACACAAAGCTCATCTAATTAAATTAAAAACAAAATGAAATAAAACAAAAAACAATTCAGTTGTTAATTGTATAAAAAGCCATGGGTATATAGTTTATGTTTTATTGTTTAGTTTTTGTTCTGCTTCAAATTAATTGCTGTAATTCAAGCACTTAAAAATTAAATTATTTAAGTGAATTTAACTGGGCTTATTTAAGAGTTATGACTAATTAAAAATTGCATTAAAGTAGACGGATTATTTATTGGCCTTTAACTTGTCACGAGTCAACGAGTCTTGATTTCGGGCTCGGTCTAATGCTGGTTGAGTTAATACCCTGTAAAATCAGTTGGGTGCTTAGAAAGGAAAGGGAAATTTGGTTTTAGAGTTTGTAATTTCTTTAGCTAGTTTTTATTTAAAATATTTAGTTTAGGTTACTCAAAAAATGCTTGAAAATTAACAAATTGTATCTTAATAATTTACACAGTTTTTGCCGGGTATCTTTTAGTCGATCACACTCTTCTACAAGCTGTTTTAGTTTGTTGTGCTGCAATTTATAAACTTTTTTCTACATTTACCTTAAGTTGCTTATTAAAATAGTGATCGACTGCGATATACCCTGTAAATTAGCTTTTTGCTTGTGGGTGTGGCCAGTTTGCGCTTCTTCTGCCTCTTCCTCTGGTTAATTGTCTGCTCTCTTTCCATCCAATTATTCAACTTTATTTTGTTTATTTGTTTTCGCCACTGCGAATTTTCCTCGAATTTTCCTGTTGTTGCATTCTCTGTGCTTGCAGCTGTTTTTGGTTTTCTGTTTTCTGTCTTTCAGTTCTGCTGCGTGAAAATGCCTTTTGTCTTTTGCTTGTGTGGGCGTGGCACTTGGCTCGTTTTTATTGCAATTAAACATGCAATTTGGGGCCAGCCATAAACTATGGGATGCAGTCCAGCTAATGTGTAATTAGTAGATACACATAAGCAGATACAGATACGGATACACACCCAGATACAGAAACCAAAAGGAACTTGCACATGACTCAGCTAGTTTGTGTGTGCTTTGTCCTGAGAATTCGTCATTGTCCTTTTTTAACTTCTTACAAATTTAATTAAAATTTAATTCAAATAAATTAATGTTTTTGGTCTGGAATTGATCAGCAATTTAAAAACTGCCCACACTTAACTAAGCAAACAACAAAACAACAATTTTCAAATAAATAAACGGTAGCAATCGACAGATGTAGATACAAATGCATCTGCTAGATACATGCAGTCTGTGCGGTTGGCAACACCTACTTCAGCTATAAAAGATACGTACTATAAGCATAAAAGATACAGATGCATTGCGCCAGATAATGAATTATTAGCGCAGGCAAAAGTAGCCGGATATTAGTGCAAAAGGAAAGCAAACAAAGAGGAGTAGGAAGAGCGAAGAAGGGGACAGAGGGGCAGAAAGAGAGAAGGGGAGATACAGAGAGAGAGGGCAGCACAGTGAGAACATGTGTCGCGTCACGGAGACTCGCACTTTGGAGCACTTTTCGCAATTCCCAAGAACAAGTTACTATTTTTTTTCATACTTTTTTTATTTGCCATTTTTTTTTTTTGTTGTTTTTGTGAATCACAGCAATATTTTTGCCATCTTCCCCTCCGTTCATTTGTTGCTGCTTCGTAATGTTGCATGGCAAATTT
Source organism: Drosophila dunni (assembly GCA_018152125.1). Classification (NCBI taxonomy): domain Eukaryota; kingdom Metazoa; phylum Arthropoda; class Insecta; order Diptera; family Drosophilidae; genus Drosophila; species Drosophila dunni. The sequence goes on along the minus strand of JAECXC010004138.1, from coordinate 510,355 downwards.
AATTTCTAAATTGCAGCTGTTGTCGTCATCATCATTATCATCCTCATGGCAGTCAGCTGAAATAGCAGCAGAAAGGAGTGCAGAAAAGGGAGTAGGAAGGGGAGTAGGAGTGGGAATGGGAGTGGGAGTAGCAGCATTTCGTAATCATTGCAATTGAATCATAAATCATATTAAAAGCCATTCCATCAAACAACAAACAAACAAAAGAAAAGCAAAAAATAATAGAAGGATGATGCAGACAAAATCCAGAACAATGTAGAGAAAAAGTGGGAGGTGGGGAGTGTGTGTTAGCACCGAAACTTAAGGACTTTGGAAGTAGGGGAATCGCAAAGGTTCTTATGAAGAATTTACTATCAAAATCTGCTTTAAATACTTTAATAAAGTTTAAAAGAAATATTATAAAAATATAATAAAATTATTAACCAATAAAATTTAAATAAAATAAATAAAAATTAATTTTAAAAAAATTATTAGTTACAAAAAAAATATATATAAAATATTTCGGACTTATTTCAATTCAATTCATCAATTAAAATTATTATTATTATTAATGTTATTATTATCATTATTATTATTAATATTATTATTTTTTATAATAGCAAAATTTATGCACTATTACTTTTTTTGTTTTTAACAATTTTCCTAAGAAAATATATATTAATGAAGAAAAAAGATTAAAATTTGAAGCGCTTCAATACATGATCAAAATTTCAATAAGCCAATAAAAAAATCGTTTATTTTTTAATTATTACTAACCACCTTAAATTTATCACAACCTTCCAACTATTTAAAAACCTAAAAAAAAAACATCATTAAACTCAAGTTAATATTTTAAAATTAAACATTCTTATTTTAAGTCCATGAACATAACCAATTTGATGATAGACAGACGAGCAGAAGGAGCGGAGAAAGGGGCAAGTGAGAGAAAAGTGGGGGGTGGGGGTATGAGGTTTTTCGTTTCTGAAAATAAAGCAAATTAAATGGAAAGCGGCGTGTAAATCTGTCGCATTAGCAAAACATCATGTTTCACTGGAAATGGCACGCACTGTGAAATGTGTGCACCCAAAAGGAGGCAGCCGCTGAGAGAGTGACAGAGAAGAAGAGAGGGAGGGAGGTAGGGAGCTAGACGGAGACGGAGAGACGATCTCCTGGCAACAGTGAAGGACAAACAAGTGGAGCAGAGGGGCGTGTGTGGGCGCTGAGGCAAAGGGGGTGTGGGTGGGAGCATGAAGCCAAGCAAGGACATCATCAAATTGACACAACGACAGTTGAGCTCGAGTAGGGGGCGGCACAGTGGGACAAGAGTATAAGATAAACTGTGAATTAAATTAGTTTCATAAACAAAATAAACAAATAAATGTAAATAAATTAAATTAACAAATAAATATATAAATAAAATATATAAATTGAAAAAATAAATAAATTAATAATTAATAAATAATTAATTCAAGTAATAAAATATTAGGAAGCTATAAATTTTAAATAAATAAATATTCTACAATTAACATTGAAGGAAATAGTTAATCCATTTAAACAATACATTTTTTTTATAGTAATTTTTAATATATTTTTGAATATTTTTAGACCTTTATTATAGCCCATAAAGCATTGTCAATATTCAAATTTATGAAATTATTTGCAGTACTTTAAACTAACATTTGCTCCACTGTGCACTGTATGTCGACACTTGTAGATATTGTGTGTGGGTGTGTGTGTGTGTGGGTGTGTGTATTGGTTTGGTATACAACATGTTGAGCCTGAACCTTAATTTATGCCACTCGACGTCGCCTTTTCTCCTCCTGCACCTGCTCCTCCTACTCCTGCCCCTCCACGCCCCTTTGTCCTCGTCTGTGTGTGGCAAAGGATTTTCGGGTTTCACCTTTTGCCTTGTTTGTGTTGCTGTTGTTGTTGTTGTTGTTGTTGCCATTTGCCATTTCTACTTATTGTCACTTTTATTTAGTTTTCCACTTTTCCACCCACGCGTTTTTCTATTAGCTTTTTATGCAACGTCTCGCTTTATGATAATTTTTTATGGCTTATTGTGTTTGATTACACGTGTTGAGACCAAAACATCAACAACAACAACAAAGAAGAGGCACAACAAGAAGAAGAAGCAGAAGAAGAAAGCAAACAATTGGTCTCGTCACTTGTTTGTGGGTTTCTTTTTTCCTTTTCTGTTGTCCGCAGGGTTTCCTTTAAAAGAACTGTCCTTAATACCCTGTATAAATAGCTAACACAAGAGTTATGGCAGCACTGATTAAGTTAGCTGAATTATAAAGCACACTTTAGCTCACAGGGTATGCGTAAGTCGTGCAGTCCTGTCGATTATTTGTAAATTGATTTTTAAACGTCTACTTTATATTACTTTTAAGTTGGGCACAAAAGATTCTTGGTCTAAAACTTTATGCCTAATTTTGGCTACAAATGTTTTGAACTTTTTAAAATTTTTTATAAATATTTTAAATGAAAATATTATTTAATAATTGTATTTAACTAACTAAATTATTTCTGTTTTATTTTATTTACAGGTATGTACTATTTCTATACATTTCAAATGGATATGTCTAAATACTAAAAGTAAGTTTTTAAAAAAATATTTAAAAATCAAGGAAATCTTTCAATTTTCTAAACATTTCAAAAAGCTGTTATAGCACAGAGCTGTTAATTAACATGACAACTTAAGAGCTACTGTTAATTAACATGACATCCTAAAGAGCTACTGTTAATTAACAGCCGAAGCATTATTCTTTATTTATTATCTAGAATCAATCAAAAATAGCTTAACATAAAATCCAAAAATATAAAAAAAACTAGAACTCCCTGCTACCTGTATTTACACTACCTGTACGTTGTAACGCAAATAACTGTCTTTAGCACAAGTTAACAACTTCTTAACTGCTTCGATTTTGGCCAGTTATCAAGCCATAAATCTATAATGGCATTTCCGTTTTTCATTAAATTATTGTCAACTATAAGTCAGTTTTTCTTTCATACTTTGATTGCTGTTAGCCATAACGGCGTTTATTAAAAAACTTGCTCGTTCAATACACGAGAGCAAGAACAACAAGCAGCAAAAAAAAAAGGAGAAAAAAGCAAGTAGAAAATGTCGAACGACATTATTTGTATTTGCTGTGGATTTATGACAGTTGGCAAGAGTGCGATGGAGTGAGTGTGTAGAGGGGACAGTGGAGTAAGGGGGACAGAAGGTAGGTTGAGTCTCAAGTAACGTTTTTAAACTATACGTAGTTTACACGCACACACACACACGCAAGTACAGACAGTACGCGCGTAGAAAAAGCATTGCCCCACTCTCTTTTGCGCTCAGCACTCACACACACACACATCCAGCCGTTGATACGTTACTCCAACTGGGCACTTCAGTCGACTCGACGCTTAGCTTACGTTATAAGTTGCGAACAGAGCGAACACAGTCTGTTCCAATTGCCACAACGTTCCTGCGAGAACGTTGTTCTTGGCGCTTTTGGAGCTGTGCTGTTCTGTGCTACGAAAACTGCGACGCAATTGTGGCGCTGAACTGTACAGTGGAGGACATTGACATTTTGCGTTTTCGTTTCGTTAGCATTTTTCGTTCGTTTCATTTCTGTTCTGTTTCGCCCAGTCAGAGTCAAAGAAGAGAGCCAGAACTTTATACTACAACGTGTTGAAAAGAAACAACTTTTAGCCACTGCTTCTTCCTACATGCACACAAACACACACACACACACACACACACACACACACACAAAGTTATTAAGTATATGTGTGTACTTATACTGTTGTTGTTTTCATGTTTCTTACGTTTCGCTAGTGGAGCTCATTAAAATTGTGATAATGGGCGAGGAACGGCTCTCACTCCACACAAAATATCTTGACACTTCTTGGCTGTTGAAACTAATCCGAAACATAAAACTGGGATTTGCTTAAAATCTCGAGAGCATGTGACCACATCTGTATATGGCGGAGCGGAGCGGGCTATAAAAATCGTAATTCCAACTACACATTATGTTTTATGGCCATAAAAGTAATTGCTTCTAATTCAGTGTGAATCTGTGAAATAAATTGACAGATTTTCACAATATTTAAATTTTTCAAATTGAATTTATGACGAGAATTGATTGAATCTTTTTATTTAAAACCCATATCTTTCGGGAGCTCTATGAAAATTCAATCAAATTGTGCGTTGAAAGATTTATGCCCTCAAAAAGTTGAGCACTTTTTAATTACTCAGATCTATTAATTGCATTTTGATGATATAGCTGTGATTTTTTTGTAGGTTTTTTTTGGCTTTTTTGACAGCAAAAAGTTCCATTAGCTCAACTGCTGAGAGACGCTTGGCTGTGATTAAACTGCTCGTGATAAGCTTATCATGAAGGTTGTTCTAACTTTTAAAAATTTAGCTTAGCTCATTTGGTATATTTTATGTATGAATTCAAATGAATTTTAGCTTGTTTAGACCTAATTCTAATTCTTGGATTTATTACATACTAATCCATAAAAATTAGGAGCTAACATAAAGCTCAATTTATTTAGCTACTAAAAAATAAGTATATTTACAGTGTCTACTCAAAGTCTTTCTACGTGTCATAAATATTATTTTCTTTCGAATTAGAGGTCGCACGTACACAGACTTCCGTCAGGCACTGTATTAAGTCTGCATGTCGTGTCGTGCTTAGAATTACGGATTTTTGTTTTGTTTTTGTAAACTTTGGCAGGATATTTCCTTGAAATTATTTTTGGCGGTCACACGCCTCAGCTTTTCCAATGAACAATTTAAGCCAATTCCTTTTACTTTTACCGCCACACCCAAAAAAACAAGTTATGATTATTACAAAAAAACAACAAAAACAGCTAAACTTACTACTGTATCAAAATATGCATAGTGAGAGTGAAAGAGTTGGAGAGAGGGAGAGACAAAGAGACCAAGAAAATGACGAAATTAATGTTAGAAATTTGCATTATTATAGCACGAAGGTACGGCAAGGTGAAGTAATTGCTAGATTGGAACAGCAAGAAGTAGCAGAAGATGAAAGCGTTGGAAGGGGAGAGAGAGAGGGGAGTTGAGAACCCTATCCCAACCGGCGTTTTGACAGCGCAGCGCTGCGCAGCAGAGAGATGGCGGCAGCTGCGTTGGCGGCAACAGACGCAGCGACTTGGTTGTCATGAATGGGGCGGCTGACAATGAAACCCACGCGTACAGCGACAAAAAGCATGCTTTGTGAACGACACGGCGACAAAGCGTCGAGCAGCTGTTTGGGTTCCCAAGTGTTGAAGAAAAGCTTTCACCGTTGCCCTTACCCAGTCCAACAGCAAATCAACAGCAAATGTTTGCAACGCTTAACAATTTCTTTTGTATTTGCTTTTTTCTTTGTTTGTGTTTGCAAACACAAAATGCCGCAGCGACAGCGCTACAAAACGTATTGAGAGCGTTCAACACCGTGAGAGAGAGAGAGAGAGTACGGTAGCATTTTGCGAGTGCTCTCTGAGCAGCTGCTTTGCTAATTGGAGCAAAGCAAACACAAACAAATGGCAATGGGTCGACATTGTGTTCCAATGCCACACTGTTTCACATTCGTACTTCGTCTTATTTGCTAAAGTAGTAGTAGTAGTAGTAGACGTAGTGGTGGAGCCAACGCATGCTGCTTGCGTCGCTGCCAACACAGCGCCGCTTGCTCTTATTCCTGTGTTGTAAGGTAGGTCGTTTGCGCCGGGGGCAGCAGAGAATTTTTGGTGACGCTTTTTTATGCTGCTTTGTTATTGTGTCCTTACACAACTGTAAATGTAATGTGTCAGGATTTTATGCTGCCGCTCTTCGTTTGGTGTCTTTTGTGTGTCGTTCGCTTGTTCCCCACCGTCACAATGTTATTGTTGCCTCTCGCTCTCACTCACTCTCAGCTCTGGTTATCTGACCGTATTGATCTTGTTACAATTTAAAAATGTGTGTAATTTGTCTGTCTGACGCAGGCGCGACTCGTTTTTGTTGTTGCTGCTGTTGTTATTTTGTTCGTTTTGTTTTGCATTTGCTTTTGCTTTTGTTTTCGGCTGCTGTGGCTGAGGCCGCTGTTGTTTCTCTTTTGTCGGTTGCGCGCTTGTTTGTTGCCTGCCTATTACGTCACGTGTTTGGTGTTTGTTGTTATTATTTTTTGTTCCAGCTACTAATTCTCGCGAGCTTTTTCTCGGGGTTGCTCTTTAAATTCCTGGATGCTGATTTTTTGCAGTGAGAGATTGTTTGTTTTTTTTAGTGGCTAAAGCACTAAAATGGGATGTTTACGTCATTTCAATATGTCGTATTCGGCGCTGGGCAGATACGTAATAGATAATTAGTATGTTAACTGCAAAACGACGTTAAACTTAGCATATCACTATGCGTAACAGAATTTAACGCTGTTAAGCGAATTCAACTACAGTGGGTTAATATTTAAAGTAAATTTATAGTTAGACAAAAGAAACTGCGGCACGAGCAATAAATTAAATCATTTTACTTTGCACTTAGCAGTATACAGATATGCAATTTTCTCTCTTAAAGAGCCTTATTTACTGACCCAAAACGCATTGAAAGTTGCAAATGGATTTCATTTAACAGCTCACATATCTCAAGGCGACGTAACACATATAATTTCCTGCCTAAACGCGAGTAATGGGAATTGCAGTTACTACAGCAACTTGGACAAGAGCAAAAACAAGCTAAAACAACAGCAATAACAGTAACTGGGCCCAAACACTCATTAAAGCCCACCTTCAACTTTGCCCAATGCACGCACACACAAACAAACACACACATAACAGGCCTCAACATTTAAAGTAAAACTTTATCGACAGGAAACTTCATTATAAACGACATTGGCACACAGACATACACTGAGAGCGGCACTCGCACACACACAAGCACACATGGGCAGCTTTCGTCTGTCGACTTCGACGTTGACGTCGTCGTCTTCGTCGTCGTCTAACGGCAATGCAGCCAAGCGAGCTCTACAGTGGGACGAAAGCGTGCGGTAATAAAAGCTTTAATATAAAAATAACTTTGGGAAACAAATTATGGGTCTAGTCGCGTATAGTTGCCTAAAAGAGAAAAAAAGAAAAGGAACGAAGAGTGGGAGGTGGGGGGAAAGTCTAACATTGCAACATGACCATCGTGTTGCTTGCACTTGTAACATGTTTAAATGTTGCTATTGTTGTTGTTGTCGTGTAGCTGTAAACTCGTTTGAGTTACATGCCGCTTGCGGCTGCTAGACAGAGACGGAGAAAGAAACGAAGTTGCTTTGAGCGAGATAGAAAAATAAAACAAAAACATGATTACAGTAGGCCTGTGTGCAGCAAGGCTTGCCAACAGATACAGTGGGACTAGAGTTGAAAATAAAATAAGCTTTAACTATTTTTCATTAATTTTTAGTAATTCAGTAAAGTATTTGTTATATTTACAAAAGCCAGTGAAGCAAGTATTAAATGTTTGTATACAAACAGACACTGTTTAAGAATATTTGTTTATTATTAGCAGTTTTTTATTTAAATATTATGCATCCATTAAGTGCTTCTTGACCAATTAACATTTTTTTATTTTTTTTTTTTAGCCCGTTTCTTTTATAAAACAAAATGCATTAAAATAAAGTTTCGGTTTTTAAGCTGCTCAGTCCCACAGTGCGCACGCCAGCACAGCCACCAATGCAGTCGCTGCAAAAGCTCAAGTCGCAGCTGAGGCAGAGGCAGAGGCAGCAGCAACAACAACGAAATGCTTTGTAGGCAATTCGTCGCCATTGTTGTTGTTGTTGTTGTTGCTATATTTGATCCGTTCGTTTTCGCTTCGTCTGCCTTGGCAGAGTTTTTTTTGTTGTTGTTTTGTTTTTGGCACGTTTTTGCTGCTGCTGTTTCGTTGTTGTTTTTGTTGCTGCTGCGAAATAGGCAAAAGTAGTGAAAACTCGTTTTTTGCATGCCTCGTTTGGGAGTTGCTGTTCTCTGTTGTTGTTGTTGTTGCTGTTGTTGCTTTGTCGCTTGTCGGCTTTTGAAGTTTAACTACTTTTGGAGGCTAGCAACGAACTAAAGTTTTTTTTATGGATTTGCTGCTGCCTTTGCCATATCCTTTAGCCAATGACGCCCAGTTTTGTGCCCCACCTGCCGTACTCCCACCTCCCCCTACTCCTCTGTTGTGCTCTTGTCTCGCTGAGTTTTGCAGAGTAGGTCAGGAATGCAACAAAAGTTGTTGTTGTTGTTGTTGTAGTTGCTGCAACAACATGACGCGCCCACTTAGCAACTGCAACTTTGTTGTTGTTTTTGTTGCTGTCATACGGTCATACGGTATTTCTTGCGTTTTTTCTCATAAGCATTTGCACGTACCGTTAGAAGCCACTAAAGTTGTGCGCTTGTCTTGGCCAAGTTATACGTATTGGCCATAAGAGCTCTGGCTCTTACATTGCCTGACAAATGACTTAACACTTTGCTCCCTCTTGTCATAAAATTAAATTAACATTTTGTTTCAATTTGTTCACTTTTCCTCAAGAGAACAACAAATGTGTTCTTGGCTTATATTTAAGTTGAATTCCAATTAACAAAATCGATGTCTGCTCGACTTTAAATGGCCCTGCAGAGCAGTCGCGGGCTTAAAACTTAAAACAAAATTAATTAATTTACTACCAACTTTAATTCTCAAGTCAAACTGTCGTCTCTCAAGTGACAGTTTGTCTGGTTTTTAGCCAACCAGTTTTGTATTTTGCACATTTTGCTGATGTAACTGGCAGCTACGAGTATGGAAATACTTTTGTGACTAACTGTTAGCCACTAACAAACTCATCAGCAACATAATTGTCAGCATTAAGCTGGTGACAATGGTGAAACAACAGTTTGTGGCTTTAATAACTCAGCTAATAGCATAAGATACAAGCTGAGATACATTTGTATCTGCGGGTGTGTGCGTGTGTATCTGTCAGCTTGTAGCTGTATCCGCCGCTTGCTTGGCGTGTTCTGCTTAGAAACTAGCTTTGTAATTAGCAAAACTAATTAATGCTGCTAAAATGTGTGCCATGTATCTGTAAGCTTTGCATCTTCTGTGTATCTGGCGAGCATGTGTATCTACAAGCGTGTATCTGCCGCAATCACGAAATTAACAACACTGAAGGTGTTCGTTGTTGTTGTTGCCGTTGGGCACCGTTAAGCTCTTCTGACGCCAGCTTGTGGTATTAATTTTAAAACAGCTTTGTGTGATGCCCGGAAATGACTTGTAAACTTGCAGATACTTGCCACAACCTGATCTAGTATGTATTCAGATACAGGTACAAGCATTAATATTAACAACAACGACAGGAGCTGGTATACTTTTACCCTAGTTGGCTGAATTTAAGTTTTTAACTAGACTTTAAGTGGAATACTTTATTTTATTTAGAATTTTGTTACTAACTGGGCTAAAAGGGCAGGACTAACAGCTGTCAAAAGTACGAAGTGTTTAATCTAATATGCAGTTAGCAGTTTGAGACGTGTGCAGACGTGTTTAGTGTAAAACAAGGACACAGCTGCGCCCAAAAGCAGACTGCAGAATTTACACACCGAAGTCGTTTTTCCCCTGAAAGGTATCTGAAGTTTATTTAAATAAAAGTGTAGATTGCGTAAGAAGTCCAGAGTGTACTTTAGACAGCGTAAAACGGGTGTGTTAACGTCGCTTGTAACGCGTGTTAAATGTCGCTCAACTGTTGTTCAACTGTTGTTCAATTGTGACGTACTTGTTGAAGGCGCCAGTACTAAATAATTGAAGTGGCTGCGACACGCGTACTCACTCATGCTCTCACGTCTCCCTTTCCCTCTGCCTCTCCCTCTCCCACTGAACATAGTAGGAAAAAAATACAAAATCTTTGCAAACTTTTTCGTGTACGCCTTTCCTTTTTGGCAAAGCTGTCGTCGTCGCAGCCTCAAGTTCAAGGTTGTTTCTGCTGCTGCCGTGCTCTTACTTTTGCTCGCTCTCTCTCTGTCTCTCTTCCAGCTTCTCTCTCGTCGCTGCGCTCTCTCAGTTTTGTGTTCACTTTGTCAGGCGTGAATATTTTCGCTTGACGCTTTTCGAGGATATCATGAAGCCTTTTGCTTGTTCTCGTGTTGTTCTTGTTGTCGACTGGCACTTTTTTTTGGGGTGTTGCCGACGCCAACTGCGACTGCGACTGCGACGCCAGCGACAAACGACTATGATGCCCGAGTTCAGGTTATTTACCCAGTGTGTAGAATTCGTTGAACTTGAATTTTTATTGCTGGCAAGTTTCTTGTACCCAAAATGAAAATGTCATGTGGGTGAGAAAACTAAATTAAACTTGTTACTATATTTTAAAAGAGCCAACTTATGTATCCAAAAATTAAATTTTATTAATTTGAACAGACAAAAAGTTTACAGAAAACAAAATTAAAGCTTGCACTAGATTTCAGATTAATAAATCCCTTTTTATGGAAAAGTTTTGCATTTTTTAAATATTTTCCATTAAAAAGAAAACTTCTAACAAGATAAAAAGCGTTATTTAAGCCCTTGCCTAAAAGCCGACCGCCATTTTCAATTTAAGAGCAAACAAAAAAAAAACAGCAATAAATATGAAATTATTAATGTTAGACAGGCGCTGTCGCAGTCGCGGCCGCAGTCGCAGCCGTGGCCAGAGCCGCAGCTCAAAAACAGCAGCAGCAAAACCACAAACGATGACAAAAGAGCAAAGCAATGAAAGAACCGTTAGAGGAGCAACAACAAATGTGTTACGCATGTTGTGCGATAAGAAGCAGCAGAAACGGCAGCAAAACTACTCGATTAAACAAATATAAGGAGTATAAAGAAATAATAATGACAACAATAACAAACAAATGCGACAGTAACGAAAAGAGCAGGCAACAACTTAAGAGAAAGAGAGAGAGAGCAGAAAATAAAGCACTTTTTGACGGTTGAACGTACGCAGGTCCTGAGTTCATTCACCGTTGAAACCAAAATCAAGATACAAAACAGCGACGCCAGCGCTAAAATCAACGCCAACGTCGACAGCAAACGCCAAGGGGGCTATGCATACGTAAGACGACAGCAGCGACGGCGACAGCGACGACAGTGGCGACAACGGCAGCGACAATGATGCGACGCAAAGTAAAAGACATGAACAGCAAAAATAATACAACAACAACAAGTACATTTGTAAGAACAAATGAAACAAATGCAAAAACAACGTAAACAATACGCGCGCGCGCCTCAAAGCTTTTAACGCACTTTTGAGGTGGGCGCGCGAGCAGAGCAGAGCGGTAAGAGCAGTAAGAGAGCGCAGAAGAGTGTGGGGGAGAGCGCAAGTGAACTGCAGGAGAGTGTTAGTGTAGTGAATGTATGTGTGCAAGCGAGAGCCACTGGGCTTGAGAGGGAGTTTAAATATAAGAAGAAAAAAACGCTTTCTTTCTCTCGCTCTCTCGCTCGCTCTCTTTTTAGCTCGTGGGATGCGAGTGTGTTAGTGTCAAATGTATGCAAATAAAATGCGTATGCGAGGCTGAAGTGGGTTAATATGAATACAACAAAAACGACAAGAAGAACAACAACAACGACAATAAAACAGTAACAAGAACAGCAAACTGAACTGAACTCAGCTGAACACTCAAAAAGGAAGACATCGAAGGACAAGAGTGCATTGACCGATGCTGTTCACAGCATTTACTACAACTCCCACAAATAGTACTAAAAATTTATGGATATGCCCATATAGGCATAAATACATACAAACAAACATGCATACAAGTATGCATATGCAAATGTGTGTGCATGTGTGAGTGTGTTGCTCTTAGAAGCACAACGCCCAAGAGCAGACTACACACACACATGCACACATGCACACGCAAGCAGTGTTTGACAAGCAGTGGTCAAGTTTTTATCTCGCATTTATATTTCTGCTGCTAAGCAGGGCTTAGCTTGGCTCACCATTTTGTCTGTCGTCTGTCTGTGTGCGTGTGTGAGTGCGTAGGCGTTGCCACTTCACCAAAATAGGGAATTGTACTGAAATTGTATGGATGATAAATGAAATGCAGGAGATTCGACAACCCTTAAACTCAAACTTATCAATTCGATTAATCTGCGAATAAATTAAAAATAGTAAAATATTTATACAAAAGATGATTTATTATGTGAAATATGTCTGGCCATAATTTATTTATGCAAATTTTTAAAAACCACTAAAACTAAACTGAGATGCAATCTTCTAAATTGTTTAAGAAATCTATAAAGATTTTAAATTTGGAACAGTTTTTTATGCTTTTTTAGAGTTTTCCTTACTTTTCCAGGGTATCTAAGTGAATTGTCACCCCATTTAACACAGATGAAAACTCCTCGTGTAGGCAAACAGCAGACAGACTCATTTGTCCACATTTATAGCACTTTCCTTGACAATAAATCAACGCTTGGCACACACAGCGTTGCCACCTTTCCGCCTTCCTCCACTTTTCCTGGAATTTTCCACACATGTAGCGGGGTATCAGCTGAATGCTCTGCTTTTCTTTGCTTTGATTCCTATGCGACTGACGATGTGGTAATTTAATAAATTGTTCATTTGTCACTGACATGAGAGCGATTTGATTAGACCGTGTCCTTTGACATATCCTGTAACTCTATCTCTTTGTCCCTCTATTATTCACTTTCTCTTCAAATGTTCTCTGATTGCTCTACATTTATTTTATTTATCATTTTTTTTTTGTTGTACACTTTCTATGCTTCAGTTTCTTAAGTGTTTAGTTTCCGTGTAGTTTTAATAGCTCGACGGGAAATTGTTGCACGTGCCACAAACTTGGCTAATATAATTGCGGCAAGTGCACGATTAGGCGACTAATGACTGCGACTAAGAGCGGGGCGAAAGAACGCTTCTTATCGGACACAAGTATGACCTCTAGCAGTTAAAGGCGGCGCAGGCAAATCAATAATTTCAAGTCGCGAGAAAAGTGGGGAAAACTTTGGGAAATGGAGAACAATGTAACTCCAGTTTTTAGTAGATTAAATTTAAATTTAAATTTATTATTTAAATTATAATTTTGAATTTTTTTCAATTAAAACTTGCTCTTTTTTATTGCCAATTTATCAAATAAGTTTATGAAACAGAAAATCTGACATTTTACAAATGTTTACAAGTTGTTTAACTAATTCATTAGTAAAGTCTGTAGTTATTATTTAGTTAATAAAAACTAAATTTCTTACTACACTAAATTGTCTATTTGGTTATATAACATATTTCTTGGGCCATTATTTTGAGCCAAGTTGTTACTAGGCCTCCTTTGGCTTAGCCCACTCTTTTGTTCTGCCAACTCTTGTCGACTTCTTTCGTCAATTTGTTAACCAGCTTAGGTATTGATCTTACACTTGGTAACACGAGTGTTAACAACAAAAAATAAGTAGAAATGACGTGGCCATAATTAAAGCAATCGAACAGGAACTCAAGAAATTGCCGCCATTGACGTGGGACCAGCAAAGCCAAGAAGAGGAAGAATTGGGAGTAGTAAAGTTGACAGGCGAGTGAACGCAGCTGCAAAAGGACCCTGTTTCAAAAAATTACCAAATTTGGGAGTAAAAAATTTAATTTTTTAAAGTTATCAATAGGCCACTTAGTAATTAAGTTTAGAGGGCAGTAAGCGCAGCTTTAAAGAGACCCTGTACCTTAAGTTAAAAAATTTAAAAATAAAACATTTAAAAGTTTGGGTGTTAAAAAGAAAATTAAACACTGGCTCACTAGCTAACACACCCTCTGATGATTTGGTCAGTACAGGGTCTAAAAGTAGTGGACGTAGAGTAGCCAATTCAATGTAGGCAGTAAACGAAGTAAAGCGAAGCAAGCAGCAAAGTAGAGTAAACCAGTCCAAGAGCGACAGAGACAGGAACAGAAGGAGAGAGGGAGAGCGAGGGAGAGAGAAGCTATTTTCGGTTTCAGTTTTAGCTACGTCAAAGCAGCTCTCTCGCTTCCACTCACACACCTCCCTCCTCCACTCCCTTGCCCACCAAAAGCGATGACGTCAACGCGTAAATATAACTATTTTTGAAGGCGAAAAAGAAGAGAACAGAACGGAAAAAGTGAAGCATGTTTTGGACCCGGCCGAATTGCGTGGCCAATGTCAAAGAACACAAAAAAAACTAGTAGAAAAGGGTAGAGTGGGGCGAGACTGTAAAAGACCCTGTATTATTTTTTAGGCCTAAGGGACTAGTGCCTATAGTGGTGCAAACTGAAGCCAAAGTGGTAAGAGTATATAGAATTATGATATGCACATCATGTGTGAGTTTGGTGGAGAAAGCTTAAAGTTCTAATAAAAATTAGACTATTTTCTAATGGAAGCTATAGGATATAGTTATCCAATTCAGAGCAAATTCCGTATAAACAGTTATAATGGTGGTCATGCACATAATCTGTAAATTTGAAGCCGATAGCTCAAGTACCACACAAATTATGGTCGTACGAAAATGTTTAACTACAACTTGGGGGCGTGGAAGAAGGCGTGGTTACAATTTGTAATAAACTTAAACAACCTGACGTATAGACGGACATACAGTCCAAATTTGGTGGCACTAGCTCTTGTAGTCTCTGAGATCCAGGGGTTTATACTTTATGGGGTCGGAAATGCCTCCTTTTGGCTGTGACTCACATTTCGCTGCTGATAGACCTTGCACTCTTTTTGATTACAGGGCATTAAAATATTGTTATTTAAGTAGCTTTTCTAGCAGCGCAAACTAGCAAATGAATTGAGTTTTCTGCTCTTTTATTTCTACGCGCTTCTCCTCTTGGGTTCATTGAACCGCTTAGTGGGCAGGACATTAGCTCCGACTCCGACTACGACAACGACTCCGAACCCCGTTCATTTGGTTAGCTAATCAGGCGGTTGATTAAAGAACTTATCAATCATTTGGGGGTGTGAACGACCGGTCCAAGTGTTGACAGGCAAGTCAATCGGTCAATCACAGTTCAATCACATCGCAATTCACTTCCTCTAACATTTGTATGAATTTTAATTAAGTTGGCTTACATTTGTTGGCCCTCAGTTGATTATAGATTCAAGTTCACATTTATTTTTGGAAATCAACAAGTTTTTCTGTGTGTGTTAAGAGAGCGCAACACTCACTGCACTCATATTCATTCATATGACTAATTTTTGAGTACAGAAAAAACATTCGAATCA
The DNA here is from genome assembly GCA_018152125.1 of Drosophila dunni. NCBI lineage: Eukaryota > Metazoa > Arthropoda > Insecta > Diptera > Drosophilidae > Drosophila > Drosophila dunni. The sequence continues at coordinate 495,232 of JAECXC010004138.1, read as the reverse complement.
TTCAATTTTCAGTTCAAACAGTTTAAAAATAGACCCACAATTTGTTGTTTGTGAATGTTTCTTATTTTTGTTTGATTTTCAGGGTTAAGTGCGTGCTGTGTGTGCGTGTGTGTGTGTGGTGTGTGTGTTTATAAATAAAATCTATGCACAATAATTTTAATTAGTTCCTAAAAGTGTTTGAAATAGCCATACATTTCAAGCTTTTGCTGTTTATTAAGTTATGTACAAGCAAAGCAATTAAAATTAAAATTTTTCACATTTTTTGTTAATTAAAAAAAGTAATTTTATAACTAGAAATTAGCGATTTAAGCAAAACCACTCAAATTCCACTCAATTGCACTGCATTGAGTGTGTTTAAAGTTGCACTGCTTGCTAGCTTTGAGTGAGCAGTTCGAAATGGAGTTGAATTGCACTGCTTTGCCCTATTGAGTGACTGCTGCAAGCAGTGCTTGAGTTACACAGCCAATTAGCCACTCAGTGAAACAATTCCATGTAATTAAGTACAATTAATTATGAATTAAGCAAACTTAAACTAACTTAAACTAATTGCTATCACTTTTCTCTTTTATTACAGGTAAGCAATCGTCACATTTCATTCTATAGAGATTTCAACGCCAAGCGTAAGTTTTGTTTTATGACCTTTTTGGGTCAATTTCTTATTAACTCGAGCAAACTTTGGCCAAATCAGAGACAAGAGCCAAGAACACTTATAAATTGTTAATGTCAACACGTTGCAGCCATCCGACAGTTCTTGCTGTCTCTCTGTCTGTCTTTCTACTCCCTTTTTCCCCTCTCCGCCCTTCCTTTTGCCTACTTGATTCGTGTTTAATTTCGCTTATTGCCTTGTAATGAAAATTAATTGCGGTCAAAGCTTATTCTTTAGGAAAAACGCACAGAGTTGGGGAAAACTCGTTGTGCCCACTGTAAGCTGACTTTGGGTCACGATCGAGGCCAGTCGGATTGTGGTTCTATATTTTATTTCATTTTGTTTTATTCTATTTAACTTCTTTTGGGGTGAAACCTTTAAATCTGTCGTGGGTGAAATACGTGCGGAATATTTACACAGCAGATTAATCTACGTTTCGTGTCTCTGAACAGCTGAGAACAGCTGAGATGCGTTTAATTAGATTATATACACATAGATATATAGACACATATATACAGATATATGTATGTTTACGCTTGTCAACCAGTCCCAAAAGTTCATAAATTTAGGCAGTTAGCTAATTTAATTTAGGTTTCTATTGTAAATGTTTATTAAAATTAAAGTTATGACTGTATTAAATAAATATATTGTTTATATTTTAATAGGTAATAGTTTTAAAAATTAGTTTTCTTTATCAAAAGTTTTTTTTAATAAATTTATTTTAAATAAATTGAGATCAAATAAATTGTTGCCATTCGATTTCGAATAAAAATAGTATAAAGTAAATTTTTTAAGACTAAATAAGCTTTTCTAACAATTATAAAGTATCTTTAATAGGATAAAAGTATTGAAGATTAAATCTTAAGAGCTGATTGCTTAAAAAGAAGTGTTATAAATTAAAGTTATATATATTTCTTTCCAAAAAAATTACAATAAATATTAAAGTTCCTAAATTAAATATTCATTTTTTTATGAACATTTTAAATATTTGATATAAAATGTAACTCACTCACAGCTATGTATATGAAATGCAGTCCTCTGATATCTTACTTTCTACCAACAAATTAATGTTCACACATTTTATTTAAAAATACTTCAAAGTAATATATGTATTTCTTGTTAAAACTATGCTTAACTTTTAATTAGTTTTTCAATTCAAAAAAATATTTTAAAACGTTGAGAATGATTTAATGTACTGTTGTCAAAAATAGGTTATTTATAGCTTTATGAGCTGCAGTGATTTAGTGTCTAGTTGGAATTTAAGAAATCCTTAAAAAATACATAATTAAAAATTGATAAAGCTTTCCAAATTTAAAAAATGGAATAAGAAAAATATTTTAGTTGCAAATTGCTTATTTTTTTATGAACATTTTTTATTAGGCAAAACTAATTCGAGTTATATGCAAATCTGAGTCATTAGCTGACTTAACTTGTACTTCACTGTCCCTGTCTCTGTCTCTGTCTCTGTCCCTCGCGCTCTCTCTGTCCCTCTCTCTCCCTCCGTTATGCCCAGTATTAGGCAGTATTTAACAGTCAGAGTCTGCACTTAATCGCATTTAATCACCTAATGCAAATCCATTTAATTTGCAAGCACTTTTTCATCAGCCTCATTTCATTTTTATTAAGTTTCTCTCCCTGTCCCTCTCTCTCTCTCTCCCTATCTCTCTCTATTCCCGTCTCTTTCTTTTCCAGTCACTTTTTTTACTGTTGTCCATGTCTAAGGACACAGGCAATTTGGTCACTTGGAATTGTTTTGGCCTTAAAAAATGAAATTCCCGCAATACGTTTTCTTTACGAGCCACAAAAAGCGTAACTACCCCATTTCCCTCGAGGCACAACATTAATTACATATAGACCAGATAACGGTTTTCCATCAAAGACATGACTGTTTAGCACCTCGAATGGGGCAAATCTGAAATCAACATTTTTAGCTGTTTTTAAAGGTGGAGAAAGGAGTGGCGATGGCATTTTTCTGATTAATTGGCTTAAAGGAAATTGGTGGGAAATTTAAATCAAATTTAAGCAACAGGTGGCGCCATCTGTCGTACAGTGCTTGCCAAAGATTTCTAATAATTACTGCTTTAAATCAATGAGACATTTTTCAATAATTAATGCGGGTTACAGGGTATCTTTTAGGCGCTCTTTTTTTAGGTTGAAGTAGCCTAAGATTTCTAATAAATATTACATGACTTTTTTTAGATTACAGAGTATCTTTTAGTTATTTCAGTTAAGTTTTAAAGTAGCTCAAGTTAAGTAATAAACCAGATTACCGGGTATCTTGAAGTCGTTTTAATTATAATTCTACTTGACTTATTTGAGATCACTGGGTAACTTTTAGCCCCATTTTTAGACCCCGTACTCTAAAAAAGAGTAGAGGGGTCTATTAGGTTTGTCAGAAGCGAAATGTGCGTAACAGGCAGAAGGAGGCGTGGCCGACCCCATAAAGTATATATATTCTTGATCAGCATCAACAGCCGAGTCGATATAGCCATGTCCGTCTGTCCGTCTGTCTGTCCGTCCGTCCGTATGAACACCTGGATCTTTTAAACTACAAAAGCTAGAGCCACCAAATTTATAATGAAAGTCCGTTATTATCTTACGCAGGTTAAGTTTATTTCAAATTTTTGCCACGCCCCTCACCGCCCCCGCAATTAGCAAAAAACCAGACACACCTCGAAAAAAAATGTAGTTTTAGGCCAATAACTCAGTAACTATGGCACTTAGGAACACCATTTCTGGTTGCTAGAGTTGCTAGAGACAGCTTTAATGCAATGCCATTCAAAATTTTGGCCTGCCACGCCCCCTTTTCTCATAAAAGCTAAAAAACTTTCAAAAATTCAAGCTCAAAATTTGCAGGATTTAGGGCATTTAGTCAAATAGTACAGTGTTTATAATTAATTATTCGAAGAGAGGAATATCATATCAAACTATATTCCAAGCCGCGTTAAAATCCGTCAATTAACAAAAAAGTTATTAGGTTAGAAAGTTTATGTAATTTAGCTGCAATTTCGCCGCCTGTGTGACGTCAGCGCTGCTCGCAGACGCTGCGCCGCTGCTCGCAGACGCTGCGTCGCTGCGACGCCGCCGTGCCGACCAGTGCTAGGCACGCATACATACATATGTGCATACACATAATTTAAAACGAGTGTGTACTTGTATGTATAACATGTAAATGCGAATAAGCGGAACATGCTTGAAAGTAGCACGTGGTGCGAATGGTAGAGTTACGGCGCGATGTGAAAACGTTGTCTGAGGGTCGTGGGTTCGAATGCTGGCAATGAGAATTGCTAATTTAATTTTTTTTTAAATATCAATTTAAAATATACATATAAATTTTAATTTTTAAATTTCGTTATAAAATTTTAATTCAAATTAAATACAAATGCGCATTATCATGGGAGTACGGGGTCTTTTACAGTCGGCTCGATCGACTGTAGCCTTTCCTACTTGTTTATCATTTATTTGGGCAGCTCAATAATTCCATAGAATAAATCAGATAACAGAGTATCTTTTTGTCGTTTCTGTTTAATCATAAAGTAGCTTATGTTTCTAACGACTAAAGCAAATTACATGGTATCTTTTAGTCGTTCCAGTCTTGTTTTTATGAAGCTTAAGAGCTTCCTTTAGAAACTTTTAGACAATAGAGAGCTTTTTTGAGTCATTTCCAAGTACTTTAAGATTGTCAAGGCATTCATCATTTTACAGGATATCTTTTAGTCGTTTCTGTCATATATTTATGTAGATTAAGGGCTTCCTTCAAAGACTTTTAGAGGTTAGTGAGCTTCGTTTAGTCATTTCCGAGTACTGCAAGATTTTCAATCATAAATTCAAGCATTAATCGTTTTACAGGGTATCTATTACTCGCCATTGTCTTTGTTTCAAGCCTTCAGTTTTTCCCCCATAAAGACGAATTCAAAGCGCATTTCCTTATTGCATTTTGTTTAAATTTTCCCACTTTTCCCCATTCCATACAATTTTATTTCGTTTCTTTTTTATTTTAATACTCAATTTTTTATGAGTGAGTTTTTGTTGCTGTTGTTTTTTATTTGTTATTTGTTGTTTATGTTGTGCGGCTTGTGCCTGCACACAGAAAACGAACTCAAATATTTGCGAATGAGGCGGTTTTTTAGTTGTATTTGTGGCCCCATTTAGGCCATTTTCCCCATTTAATATTATTACTCATAGAGTCAACTACTTTGGAGTCGCAAGTCCCTCCCGGGGTTCAATGCACCCATAAAAAGTGACGCATCCTATGGAAATACTCCAAATACACACATGTACACATGTCTTTGCATACTCACACACACACATGCACATATTTACTGTTATTTAAACTTTTATTTGATATTTCCCAAACTTGTTCAGTTTTGTTCTTTCAATATTTGCCTGCTCCACTTTGTGCGGTGCTTTCCTTGGGCGTTTCTTTATTTGTTTTTTATACCCCGAGGGGTGTGAGGGGCACGATTAAAAATTAACTCAAATTAATCTAAGAATTATTCGAATAATGGTATTTAAAGTAATCTACAAATTTATTTATTTTAGCTGAGATTTTTGAAGACGAATTTGCGTTTCATTTTATTTAAATACAAATTCTAATGGAAAACTAAATCCCAAATAAATAATTAAATTAAAAATAATATAAAACTGATTTCCACAATAGATATAATTGTTAAAAAACCATTCCATACTCGGCTTACAGTGCTAACTACTAAAGCTCTGACTCCCCACCAAAAACCCCCCTTCTACAGGGTATCAAACGGTCTTGTCAGCTACCCTGTGCTTTGCTTTATTTTACTTGTCACTTTTATTATATTCTTTGTGTTTTTTGTTTTTGTTTGTTTCGTTTGAACTTAATTTATAAATAGCTCAGACCTTTGCTTGACTTCGACTTGTTGGCCCGCGTTGCTTTGATAAGACTCTTCTATATGCGATTCTACAAACACGATTTACACCTTATGCAATGCCAAGCACTCGGCGAAAATTTCAATTTTTAATTATTTTCATTTGATTTGTTTAACAAAATAAGAAACTTCAAGAAGATTCCTTTGGGTAGCACTAAAAGTAATTTGAGTAGACACTTTTTAAAGCTCTATTTTGAGTAGATGAGTCATTTAGTTCTAGAAGATTGTATTATTTTTAAAGCAGCAGATAAATGTATGCTGAAATATTCAAATATTTGGAGGGTTGTCATATATTTTCCATTAGTTTAATTAAATTTAAAAGGTATATTTGCGATTTAGGGATTTTTGGACTGCTTGCATAATCCTTTTACACCATATAGTACTCCTTGTACTCCCAAACTCCCCCCTCCCTCACTCTAGGCCGAAAATTACGGACTATTTTCTTAAGTTACATTCTACTCACTCCCTATGTCCTGGTCTCTTTCCACTAGCTTTCTCTGTCCTTCTTATATGCATTTCTTCCACTCGCTCTCCCATTCGCTCTCCCTCTCTCACTCTCTGTCTCTTTTTCGTTCACACAGCACCTTTTGGTATGCCTTTTGTTGTAACCAACGCAAATTAACTTAATTTAACAACTTGAGTTTTATTGTTTACTTTACAACTCGACAATAATTTAGCAAATTACCGTTAAGCCTCATGCGATTTGACATGACGAAAATTATGCCATCTTTTCAATTGTTTTTCTTTTTATTTTGTGTTTTTCCTTCTCTCTCTCTCTCTTTCTCGGTTTCAGTTGCGCTTTGTTTCTTTGTTTAACTGCCTTGTTATTAACTGTAACTGGTTGATGCGCAGGAGTAAGGGCAAGGGACTGGAGGGGGGTGGAGTCTAGGGAGTTGTGGTATCAACATTGCTGCAATTTGTTGACAACTTTGCGTGCATATTAAAAACTGCGTATAAAGCACTACAATTATTAACTTTTACCGTTCGACATGTTTACACGACTCTCTTAGCTCTACGCACTGCTTGCAGCGGCTTTACAGTGCACCGCTCTCCCGCTGTTCCACACTGCACACACACATACATGCGCACACTGCTTACAGTGTCGGACGAATGGCAACTGCTTGCTAGCTTACAGGTTCTCACGCTTTTGTGCTAGTTATTGCTGTTACTGTTGTTGTTGTTGTTGCTACTATTGTTATTCAGTAAACTGTTGTATGATGACAACGATAAGTTTTACATGCAGTTAAGTTCACATGTAGTACATTGTACATGTATGTTTGTGTGTGTGTGTGTTTTTAGTCAATCTCCATAATGGATGCGGTGTTGGCACATCGCTTGCCTACTAAACATTTTGCACTCTATTTTCTGATAACTAATTTGGCGTGTGAAGCTTTTGTGCTACATTTAATAGCGATATTAAATTTTAAATTTATTCGTTACATTTTGTGGCTTACAGAATTCCTAGTGAATCACAATCGATGTTAAAGATCGACTGCTTGCACTGCTTACAATTTCTTCTATCTTATCGCGCTGGAAATCTCAAAAGACGAAGCGCTTTAGCTCTGCTCTTGTGAGGGTAGTGCGTGTGTGTGTGTGTAACGCGATTGAAGCAGCGACTGTACGAGTTGTTGTTGCTTTTTCTTTTAATCTACGTTCGTTTTAACATATTTTTGCATTTACGTATTTACGTCACATGAAATTACACTATGCGTGACATGCTTTTATGTCACTGCATATGTGTGAGTGAGTGTGTGTGTGTGTGTGTGAGTACAGAACTTCAACTAACCCAACAAAGGCAAACTTTAACTTCAAAACAACAAAAACACAATGAAAGCGAACAACAACTACAACTACACCGACGACGTCAGCAGTAGCAGCAGCAACAACAACAACAGCAACAGCGTTGACATATTTCCGCAATAAAGCTGCAGGGCGAATCATCAGCATAAAGCAGTAAACGGACAAGTTTTCAATGTGAACGAAATTGAGCAAGAGTTAGGGGAGATGAGTGCAGGCGAGAAGAGAGCGCAAGAGTGGGAAAGAGAGCCGTGCGTCTGTTGCACAATTAAGAATTTGTTATGCAAGTCTTTAGCTCTTCGAGTGCAACTGCAGCGACAGCAGAAACTGAAGCTGAAGCTGAAGCAACCCTGCGGCAATGTTAACCGTTGCATTATGCGGCGTTTGTTCTAACATTGGGGTAGGACGACAGCAGTGGGTAAATGAAAGAAAAGAGACTGTGAGAGCAAGTCGCCGGGAGAGCTTTTGAAGTTATGCTTGTTGTTGTTGGAGTAGAAAAAAGAAATCTGTACATTATTATAAGCATGATTGAGCAGCTCTCTCGCACTCTCGTTCTCCCTATCCCTCTCTCTCTGTGTAATTAATGCAGCGCCTGTCAAAAATGTCATTGTTGTTTGTGCTTGTGCATCTTTCGTTTTATTTTCATTCTTGTAGTTTTGTTGTATTTCTTTCTGTTCATTCTTGTGGTTCGTTATGATTTGCCATGGTAAAAGTGGAAAGAAAATAATAAAAAAAACAACAAACTTAACGAAGCATAAAATTGCGTAATTTACTGCGCATTTAATTTCAAGTTGCGTTCGCCAAAGAATGAAACGTAACAAATCCAAAAACGAGTGAAACCGGCAAAGAACAAGCTCACATAACTGAGCTTGATTCTACGCCAAAACCAAAAGCTTTCGCTACGCTGCTCGCTCGCAAAGCTGAATCAGAAACAGACACACACATGAACACATACTTGTGTAAGTCCATATATAATGGCTGATGACTATTGTAATGAGCTCAGCTTGGAAGGTGTGAAGCGCAAGAAAAGTAAATGGCAATTATTGATGAAATAATTTAATTATTTTAATGGATCGCGTGGGTGCCTATTTTATGTGGTACATAAAAGAACTTGTTTGCGTGTGTAATAACAGAGCAGCAACTTGATCTGTGAAATGTGTGTAGCTAATATGTTAACTTAACATTACATGGAAACATAACAGAGATGAGACTAGCTAACATTACAACGTACAGCAAATGAGTTAACATAACGTAAATTTAAATAACATTACATAAACAAATGTAGATGAACTTTTAGCAGCCTTTATACTGTATTTAAAATGGAAAAATAATTAAAGTAATAAACTCTTTGTTTTTTTTTTTTTAATTAATATAATTTATTTACATGGCTGTATTTCCATTGTGAATTCATTTCCTTTATGAAACCCTTTAAGCAATCACTGTCAACGCCTCATGTGATCATCGACTATATTTTCAAATAAAGAAAAACGTAGACAAAGGACTCAATGAGACAAAGGACGTAGCAGCTGTATGTCGATCTATAGGCAAAAAAAATAAGGAAAAGAAGGAACAAAACGAAACTTTAAAACGCAGCAAAATAGATCGAAAAGTTTGTTTTGCCAAAATCAAGTTTGAAACTGAAGCCGAGCAAGTCGAGGAAGCAGGATAGCGGTGCTCAGAAATACCCTGTAAAGCAAGGAAGTTTATTTTACTCCCCTTGTAGTTACAGGTCAACTGTTAGTCGAGCATTGTGTGCAGTTGGAATGCCGGCAAAAGGGCGTTGCTGGTTGCCGCCTCTCTGAGCTCAAAGCTCACAACCATTGCGTTTGTTGGTTTTGCTTCTGCTAACCCCTCCCCTTCCCTCTCACTCTCTTATCTCTCTTCCTTTACTTGCTTGCGTTTTTTGGTAGCTCCATCATTTCGTTCATCCGTTTTGGTGCAGCGCTCTGTAATTAATTTGGCAGCTACAACGCAAAGCAAAGAGAATATTTAATGTGGCATCATATCGAATTACCTTACCATTAACAGACGCACACAGACACAGAGAAAGAGAGAGGCAGAGTAAAGAGAGCAGATCAGGCTGCACAAAGGTACAGGGTGCTCAGCACAAAGTTTTAGAGTTGAGTGCGCCACAGTTTGCTTATGTTAACTAACAGCTGAGCGGTGAACTACTTGGCTATGTAAAGTAACAGTGTGTTTAACATAGCACTGTTAAGCAGCAGAATTTAGAGTAACTTGAGCATTTACAGAGTTGGGTTTGCACTGCCTAAATACAGGGTGTGCCACAACGATCGCAATTTAATTTAATTCGAAGCTGACAACTGCTTAAGTTCATCTGGTTAACCCTTTGCTGCCTTTTGCCCACTTGCTGACTTGACCCCGTCGGCCCTTTTTTTCTTGCTTTGGCTCAACTTAATTAACTTGTCCCTGCCCCCCTCCACTCGCCATTTTTGTCTCTCTCTCTTGACGCACAAACAAAACAACGGCAATGGCAAAAAAAGTCCATTTAATTAAATTTGCATGGAAATAAACAAACAACAGCAGCAGCAATTGGAAATGAAAAGAAAGACAGAGTGGGATAGAGCGTAAGAGAGAGATAGAGAGAGGACAGCTTCTACAGTGCTTGTCAAACTGTCAAATGGTTTCTAAACTAACGAGCTGCACTCTTAAATTGAAAGCTTAAAGAAAGACTGTTAGGTCTGCTCGACTGTGATATACGCAGTAAATTATTGCAAATATTGAAGAATTTAACGAAAATTGTTAAATAATTTTAAGGCAACCCAAAGTTTATTAATTTATGCAGCCAACTGCATATGAATCTGAAACTGAATCCGCTTGTCCAGTTCACCTGTCGTTTAACAGTGGAAAACTTTATGAAAAAAACAATTTTCCGAACAGTTATTGCGGTCCAACTGATAATGGGGAAATCCCTTAGCTTACACACACACACACAAGCACAATCCCACACACACACACACACACACAGGCAGATAAACCCATTGAGCGAGAAATTGTAAAAACTCTGGAAAAATACATGAGAGAAAACATAAATGAAAAATGCGGGAAAAAGGGTAGAAAATTGGGGCAGCAACAGCAGATGGAAAAACGAGCATAAAGTGAAATGTGAGACACACTCGCAGACAGACAAATATATACACATATATAAGTGTAGAACATACCCACATACAGGCAAAAAAGCGCTTGTTGTAAACTTATATCTTTAGCAAATATTACAACGGGAGAAAAATAAAGGCAGTCAATAGAATTCACACACAATTACATGTGTGTGTATGCGTGTGTGTGTGGGTAGGGCTTAAAAGGATATGACAGGCTTTATAGAGAGGAGAAGAGTTGAAGTACACGACAACAATTGGTGGAACTGGTGGAAACTGTCACAGTGTGCAGTCGTGTATGTAAACAATTGTAATCCGGTAGAAAAATCACAGAGAGTGAGCGAAAAGCGAACCTAACCGAACAAAAAGGCGTACCTAACCTCACAAAAAGGCGTACCTAACCTCACACACAGGAGTGGGGCAGAGGAAGCGTAGAGAAACCAAAGCCTACTAAATGGAGATACAAACAACTAAGCCTGTAATTCAATATTGAATGTATGGCAGCAGTTAAAGCAAGCACGACTAGAAAATACCCTTGAAAAAACAAAAATGGTATTACATTTTGTATAGTTAAAGAAGTAATATAAATCAGTATTTAAATAAACTAGTATTTTCAAGATTAACTCCATATATTTCTTAATGCACTGTTTTAGGTGTGACACCCTGTAATGCAATGTTAATTAACAGCTCTCTGTAATGTTTGCTCGCCAGAACTTAATTCCAATAATTACTTAACAAAGCCACTTAATACAGCTGTTTGCTTAATTATACTATATAAAAAAGTGCATATATCTTAAACAGACTGTCATTATCTGTCGCTTTTATTTATCTTGATTTTTCTCTGTTCTTTCTTTGCAGGTGAGTAACGCGCTGAACTTTCCAATGAAAAACTCGTGAAAAACAGTCTGTTAAAATCAAAAATAAAGTAATATTGAAAGGTCGTCGTTAGCTTTATGAATGTATAAATCTATATACGTTGGTATGTACATATGTATGCAAACAAAATGCAAAATACTCAAAAATAAACAAAAACAACATTATGAAGGTTGGCTTATAATTTTTATTTGCTCATCAATTAAAAGTTTTGCAGTTTCTGCGATTGCGATTGCGTTTGCCTTGAATCACAGCCAAAAACTGACGACTGAGAAGCACAAACTTAAAAGAAATGTAAATTTAATTGTTAAAAAACTGCTCAACAAGCTATCAACAAGCAACAAAAATAACAAATATAAAAAAATACCAAAAAAATACACAATTAAAAACTTTTTTGTTGTGTCAGCAAACAACTTGAATGTAAATTTATTAAATTAAATGTAATGAAATTCAAAAGAACTAGTAAAGAAATTGGCTGGATAGAGAACTACAGGGTGACTCAAAAGAACTGTGTTTTTGAGGTTAGGTGCATAGTGAACTAGTTTGTATCCCAAAAAAGATTTTTAAAAACTCTATTTAAGGTTTTTGAAAAACTAGTGAGGGCTGAACACAATATTGATATCGGATGAAATGAGCTAAAGCTAGCTTTAATTTAGAATTGTTTTAATATATAAATATATTATTATTATTAATTCCAATCAATAATACAATTTATCGCTCAACTATAACACTTGTTAGTGCTTTAAAATTTCCATCAAAGTGAAGCTAAATTGATATAGTTAAAAAACAGTTGTATAAATAACGCATTAATTATGTCATAACATTGTTAGATCAGCTTGTGCCCAGTGTGACCGTATTTAGTAATCTAAGCAGCAGGCAGCTAACGAAACAGCTGTTTTAGTCACTCGCGTGTAACCTTAGCTAGAGTGTCTAGCGGCAACAACAACAACAACAAAGTGCCGCAAAATGCTAAATCGACTCTGACCCACTGACATTATTTCGCTATAGCGGCGATGACGACAACAACAGCAACAACAAGTGCAACCACTCAGACAGCAACAGCAACAAAAACTAAACAAAGTGCAGTTTATCAGCAGGTGGATTTTCTGAGGCCGGTTATACAATGTCACACTGTACACAAACACACACACACACACACTCATCGGTTAGTTCTAAAGAGATAGAAATAGAAGAGAGGAAGTGTAAGCGGTGGCAGAGAAGAGTCTGTGCGCTGTATTACAGATGCCGGAAAGAGAGCGATGCTGTTAACTCTGCTGTAATGCACACAAATTGCTAACAGTTGACCTTTGATCGAACTATATACCAAACTATACGTTTAATTAAAGGGAATAGAATTTAAAAATAATACTTAATAAATGAACATTTACTTTTCTAGTTTAATCTGATTTAATTATGCACTTAAGTTAAACTTATAATTGATTGTTTCCTGTTCGATCGCATAAATACAAAAATCTGTTAGTTAGCATAGGTAGCTGATTAGGAATACCATCACTATGCTACGGACACACCCACTTTGCCCAACGCCAAGGGTATGCCCCACCTCCACAAAAGACTATAAACAAACAAAATAAAATGGTGATTCATATGACATATCATTCGTAGTATAAATAAATGTATATTTTAGACATAATTTTATTTGCGAATAAAAATTTATATAGCTAACAACAATAACAACAACATATGACATCAACAACAATAACAACAACAACAGAAACAACGAACAGCAATCGAAATACACTTGAACGTGAGTGAAACAAAATTCATGACCCACTTTATAAAACGCTTTTTCTTTCATCCATGACCCACTTTATTATTTGTAGCAATGATTGAGCGTGTCAGAGAGGAGAGCAGAGTGTGAGAGAGCCAGCCAGCGAGAGCAATAACAAGAGAGCAGAGCGTGCACTGTTGAGCAGTTTTAAGCATATGTTTTGTATTCACACAATTAGTTGCTAAAATGCAGGCTTACAACAACAACAAGAGCGACGACAACAGCAGCTAGCCGCACAGCTGAGCAAATGAGCTGCGAAACAGACACACACACACAGACACAGAGTCAGTTGTGTGGAGTGGGCGGCTGTGGAGTGGGACTCAAAATAAAAGAGAGCGACAGTGTGAGAGAGCGCGCGCGGCTTTGTTGTGGAGAGAGGCAAAACTGCAAACGGCAAACGACGGCTTAGTTAGCTGAGCTTTTTTTTAGTGCCGACTGTGTGTGTGTGTGTGTTTATGAGTGTCAGTCAGTCAGTCAGACTGAGTGACGGTTTTGACGGAAAACACTCGAAAAAACCGCAAAACAACTAAATTATGTGTGCATTATAACTACAAAATGATTAACGCCGAAGGTTAAGAGAGCATTTTTAAGAGCAACACTTAAAGTTATAAATAGATAGGGGTACTCCTCAGCTCAAGCACACGCTATACGTAATACCTCCAATAGAATGGTTACAAGTGCTTGCATTATTCGCCACTGAGCCAATTAACTAGTTAATTAGTCACCTGAAAAAAAAAATCACCTTTTTGCAGTTATCAATTCACGGTTATCTATGCAACACAGGAGTGAATCAACGCGTTGAACTTAAGAATTCCAGGAATTCAATTGTATTTCGTCAATGTGCAAGGTAGTAAGAATTAAATGAAGTATTGAAGAGTTTGTGGGAGAAAAGCTAGGAATTATAGTTTAGTGAGTGTTAAAAGATACTGGCGAAAGGGAATTAGTTTATGAAACTTGGGGACATCGATTAAAGTAAAGACATTAAGTTAAGTTGCGTTGATTTGAATTAAAACTGCTGACAAACTTTACTTTTCTGCAGCTTTCTAATCGACTTTATTAAACTAGTTAAAGGCTTAAAGTCTATAGTAACTTTACACTTTATCTGAAAGCTTTTTAATGTAGCTTTAAGCTACTTTTGGGGATTATGCATTTTAGAAATACTTTAGTGTTCATAAATGCTATTAAGTATACGCGCTGTTGTATCTCAGAGCAGATTGCCTTAAAATGTGTAAATTTAGTCTTGCCGCTTTTGTTTAATTTACTACATTTACAGGGTATCGCAGCAAACTACGTTGTTGTTTTTGCTGTTTCTGTCTAGTGGCTAACTAATGCAGTTGCCATTGTTCTTGTTGCTGTTGTTCATGTTGTTGCTGCTGCTGTTTCCACTGCTTTTGTCACCTTCCCCATGTCGATTTCGTTGTCAATTTGTTGTCGCTTGTTGGAACAATGTTTGTTGTCGACAATGCAGTTGTTGCTGTTGTTGTTGCTGGCAATTAAAAGTAACTGACAACATTGACAACATGTTTGTTTTTCCCAGCTAGCAAATTGGCTACAAAGTGAAGCCAAATAACTTTTGATAGTTGCATTTAGTTGGATTTTTGATAGGGCGTAAATTTCTAAGACTTAAATGGGACTTGAATAAGTTGTACTTAAAAAAAACTTAATGCTTTTTGAGTACCTAACAAAACTTAACTTTGTTTCATAAAGTTTTCTAAGCAATAGTAGATTTATTCTTGAGCTGAGTAACACGCTTTGAAATAAATTTAAAAATACCCAAACAAACATTTGATTCTCCTCTTCTCATCAGTTTAAAGCTTCCGAATTGCGTAAGAATTTGAGATTGAAGATCAGTGGAAGTGACCAGCATCACGTAGGCCACAAAGAAGAGTCTCAAAACAATGAGTATCTCAAAACCAGACACAAGCACACACACACACACATGCACACACCCAGGGAAATTGTGAGCTCTCAGTTGTTGATTCGTTCATAAATTGCCCCACGGCATATCTGTAAATCTGTGCAATCATCATAATGAATATCATTTAAATACGATTTACCAAATAGATAAAAACCAAAAGTTCGTCATCGTTTGTGCAGAAAGTTGAGAAACAAAAACATTTTATTTTGTTAACTTTACAAACTGCATTTTAATGTCAATAATTTAAGAAAAATTTATAAACTTAAAGACAGAATTTAACTTAGTAAGAACTACGTGTTAAACCCAATTTATAACCAATAATAAATCCATTAACTAAAACATTTAAAATTGATTCAGCTTTTCACTCATACAGTCAATCAATCAGTCAGTCAATCAGTACTACTCCCAGTAGCTACCTGTAGTTTAACTGGGACCACACAGTAGCTTTAAAACTGCTTATTGTCCAGTTGGCAATTGGCTGTGGAAATCTCTTTTTTAATTACATTATATGCATAATGAAGCACTGAAAAAAGAAGTGAAAATGGAAGTGCGGAACTGAAAAAGGGCAGAAATAATTACAGACACTGTACGAGTCAGGGAATCAGTAATCAGCACAAAGGAGAGCAGGGAACAGGGGGAAACAGAGAGAGAGAGAGAGAGAGGGAAAGAGACTTAAAAAGAGAATGGAAAATAAGCAGAACAGTAGTGCAAACAGAGTCCAAGCTGGAAAGGGAATAAAAAAGTGCAACTTTATTATGGAAAAAGCTGAAAACATCTTGTAAAAGAATTTTAAAAGACAAAATTAAACATTGTTAAATTAAAAAAAATATTTCAAATAAAATAAAAATGAATTTCCAACAAATAAAAAAATACAGGGTATGCAGAAGACAAGCAAAGGGAAGCGCTAGGTGATTGACAACAGTCCGAAAAACTGCCCCATGTGCGCTCAAATGAGTGACTGACAATCACAGCAGAAGGGAGGGAAAGGGGTGTAAAGTGGGCTAAGGGGAGTGTCAGTTTGGGTACGCTTCCTGCCCCTACATTGCCACCTTGTCAGCTTTGCTGCCTGGGCGGAGTTGCATTTCCCCTGACAGGTGCTATAATTGAGCAGATTCCCCACTTTTAATGATAATCATAAT
Source organism: Drosophila dunni (assembly GCA_018152125.1). NCBI lineage: Eukaryota > Metazoa > Arthropoda > Insecta > Diptera > Drosophilidae > Drosophila > Drosophila dunni. The sequence continues at coordinate 479,056 of JAECXC010004138.1, read as the reverse complement.
GAGGTTCAAGCTAATGATCATTAAAATGCCAGCTTACCTTTAGCTAGATCACACGGGGCGTATGATTGACAAGTGGACGTGGATAATTAAGGCAGCTCAACGCAGCGTTAATTAATTAAATTACAAATTATGCAGTTGCCTTCTGTTTATGTTTTTGTTGTTGTTCTTTTTGTTGTTATTTTTGTTGTTATTTCAGCTTATCAGCATTTGCACTTAGTGATTTATTTCGTATATTGGTTTATACCCTGTTAAAGTCGTTTAATCTGCAGTTATCGCCGTTGCTCACTTATTTCACAACTTATCAATTATTGAGGTTGAGCGAGGGCTGCAGCAGTACCTTAGTGCTGCCTCCCTCTCTCTCTCTCTCCCTCTCTTTTTCTTTACTTTTCTCTTTTGATTAACAACTTTCGCCGCAGCTCAAAAGGCGACACTAATTTGACATTTGCTGACAATGGAAATCATTTACGACTCTTTGTTTTTTGTCTTGTTTGCTGTTTTGCTGAAAGAGCAGAAGAAAGAGAGAGGGAGGGAGAGAGATGAGAGCGGAGAAACAGCATTGAATACATGATTCATCATGTAATTACTCAGCCATAAAAAAAGTTTATAAGATTTCTTCTAAAATATTTATTTCGAATTTTTTTTTAAAAGTTTTCTTTTTATCATTTTTTTACATTAAAATTTTTAATTTAAATTTAATTTTTTTATTTTTTTATTTTATTAATTTTTGCTTTATATAATTTATACAAAAAAATATAAACTTCTTTAAAATACAGTCACTAATTCTGTCGCTAATTAGCCAAACTTTGACATAGCTGCAAGCAGACATAAATATGCTGTGGACCTTCAAATTGTGATTGATTATGAAACTTTGTGTTTGTTGAGCTAAAAATAAGTGGAATGTAATGACAAATCTGTTTAAATGCAAATCTTTTAAGTAACAGATATAGCTACAAACATATATATAGACTGTAATCAAGGCAGCGCATAAGAGTGAAGGCAGAGTATGGAAAATCAGGCGACTTTTTGGGCACTTAAATTTGCATTAAGCTTTAAACTTATTGTGGGTTGAAGCCTTTGAAAACGAAGGTCACAACTTGGTAGAAAAACTCAATAAGAGTCGATTTTAAACACGATTTTAAAATACACTTTACATGTCTAAGAAATATTAACATTTATAAGCACTAAATTGGGTAATAAAAATAGTATAGCATACATTTGGGCGCAACTATTTAAGGAACTATGAAACTATGAATTAATATAAATATTTAAGCGCCAGAATCTACAACTTTTCTGCTTTCAAAAGCAGAGCAAAAATCCTTGTTTACTTACTAAAATATTTATTATTATTTTTACCTATTTTCACAGGCTTAGCCCAGGTGACCTACCAGATCATTGGGCCTCAGGTACAGCAACCACAAACGGAGCAGCAACAGCCACAAGCAGCAGCAAGCACAGCAGCAACATCAACAACAGCAGCAGCAGCAGCAACAACAGCAACAGCAACAACTCTGTTTGCAACCTGCCGCGTTCATCGCCAGCAGCTGCGACCGCAGCCGTTACAATCCCAGCCGCTGGCGGCAGCGTGGTAACTGGCCCGGGTCCGGGTCCGGGCCTAACGCCCAACACGCCGCTGCAACGTCCGGCGGCAACAGCAACCTCACTTACCCTGCAGCAACAGCAACAACTTCTCTACCAGCAGCAGCAACACCAACAGCAGCAGCACCAACAGCAACAACAACACCAGCAACAGCAGCAGCAACACCAACTGAGTCAACAACTCAATTCGCATCATTCGCATCATAATAACAGCAACAACAAGGCAGCGGCTGCCGTTGCAACCGCACACATAGCAGCAGCGTTGCAACGCTCGGCCGCCATTATGAATGCGGTGGCGTCACCGATTCCGGCGAACGCAGCGAACTCGGCTCGCAAAATACGTCGCAAGACGGACACGAAAGTTAATTTGGTAAGTTCCATAAAGCTAAGCAGTGAAGACAATCCCTATTGAGGCCACCCTGTATTTGAAGGTGCAACAACAGTGCACCCTGTATTGAAAGGCAGAGAAGTTTGAACAAGCAATTTAAAACCAAACAAACACTTTGTAGTTTTGTGTAGTAAACAATAATGACGTTTAGTTTGTTAAGGGCACCCTGTATTTAAGGTTAATCATAGTGGAAACGAGCTACTTTAGGTTTCATTTAGAATTTATAAGTCATAGCCTATTTACTTTGGATAGGACAGATAATGAAGAAATTAATTGAAGTATAAAAACCAAGAAGGGACACCCTGTATAGCCTAATAAGTGAGTAAGCGGACTCGGTTATTTTCACGATGGATTCAAGAAGATTACATTAAATATCCTTTGAAAAATATCTTTCCGAAAGTCTAAGCTAGTTTTATTCAAAATAAATCAAGAAATAAAATTCTTTCAATCAAAGCAATCAATCAATTAAAGTTTAAATAGACTTACATCAAAAATATCGACATTTAGATAAAATATAAAGATTAAAGATGAATTTGGGTTTTAAAAATATATAAAATATTTCTTATTACTTGACAAATGATTTAAAATAAGATAGAAATGATTTACTAGAGTTTTTACATTAAGTAATAGAATGATTCACTCAACACATTGAAAGAAACTTAACCAAGACCCTTAATAAATTTAAATTAAATATTTTATTATAAACCAAAGTAACATTAAAATTGTAAAATATATTTTTAACTTTAATTTACTAAAAATTTATCTTCTTTGCAGCCGCAGTCCCAAATCAACAAATGCAACAATGAGAAGCGACGTCGAGAAATGGAAAATAATTACATTGAGCAGCTCTCGGAGTTTCTGCAGCTCAATAAACGTGGGGATATGACATCAACGAAACCGGATAAAGCGGCAATATTAAATCAAGTGGTTCGAACGGTAAGTACAACTAGAAGAAGAAGGGGAGAAGAGGAGGACGGAGCACTAAAAGAGTAGTTAATTTCTATTCGACATTTTAATCAAAAACTCATCAAAAAGCAGAAAGAAAACTAATAAGCGAAACAAGTTTGTCGTAGCACCCATTGGGAACTGGCGAACCTCTGGGGGAATTTGGCAAATGATCAATTAAGAGACAAATCCCCAATGTAATTTTCCTGCGCTTTTCCTCAACTTTGTTTTCCTCTGTCGCATCTTTGTTGCGTTTCAATTAAAAACCAATTATGTTCAAATTAAAATCAGTTCGAAAAGTGCTTAAAATAATACCTACCATAGGGTAGGGTAGGCATAGGGTAAAAAGGGGGATTTCTGCCGCTTCTTCTTCCTTCTGTTGACGTCATTTCGGCTGTAAGAATTTAATTAATATTTTTATTTAATTTACATAAATTTATTTATGTTTCAATGACACCGAACACAAGCTTCGGCTGTGTCACGGGGTATGCTCGACTTGCATTTTAGTTGGGAAAAAAACTTTTTGAGCAAATTTGATTTCTTTAATTATCATAATAATTAAAATTTATTAATTAAAAACTATGAATGATCAGCACACAGCACAACCAGCAAGAGGTGTGAGCTTCACAGTGGTACACTACATAGCTGTGCTTGTTATAGGCTAGTTTATGATACTACAGGGTATTGGCTAGTCAACCCGCTGTCTGTTTCACTTCGTCCATCGGTTTCAGGTAGCCTAAGCACTTTATTATGCAAATTATAGGCGCCACGCTTTGCCGAACTTCAAAAAACAAATTTTAAACGAAATTCCGAAACCAACAACATAATTCAAGCCTAAAAACAACAAAAACAACAAAAAACAAAAGCAAACACAACAAAAATGAACGACGAGCACAAAAAACAAACAAAGTTCAACACAATTTGATTTAAACTAAACACTAGTTAATGCAATTAAACTAGAAATTTCCATTGTCTGTACGCAGTTGGTGTTAAAATTCATAGATGAATTTAATTAAATGCAGATGACAATGTTTTATTTATTGCCTGGAAAATTCAGTAAAATTATTATTTGCACATTTTATTAGATTAATTACAGACTAGACAGTTTATACCGGGAAATCAGGAAATTCTGCTAGCCACAGTTTTTTAGCTTTAATGTCAGCGCTGATTCATTTGGAGTAAAGAAGTTTTTATACCCTTTACTCTCTTAAATAAAGTTTAAAAAGCTTTTGCACACACACAGCCTTACAGCTTTAATTACTGTGAAACGAAGAGCTTTTTAAATAGAATAGAAACAAAAGAATCCACTGCTAATTGTTTACCTAAATGCATAGCCCACTGCGAGCTTAGAAAGCTCTAGTACACCAACACACGCACACACACAAGGCATTTCTTCAAGCAAACCCAAAACAAAAGCAAAAGCAAAAATAACGTAATAAATTAAACTGCTTTAAAATACTCGTACTCGTATCTCATTTAAAGCTAAGGACTCTGATGATTAATTTCTCTTTTGCGCTTCATCCACCTCTTTTTTTCTGTCTCTCTTCAATTAAACACTTTTTGTTGTTTTTGTCTGCTCTGCTGCTTTAGCTCAGATGATATTTACCCCTTTTTTTAATGGTCATTTTGCATCTGCGTTTTTTGGAAGCTTTCAAAATTCGCACATTACCTGATGCGATCAATTGAAGCCAACAGAAGACAAAAGACGAAAAATAATACAAAAAAAAAACTCATACAAATGCATAAAGAACAAAAAGACCAGACACGTTTTAGACATACACTCACACAAACATACATAACAGTGTAATATATACACATACCTACGTTTGTATGTGTTCACATTCGTCATTGCATGCTCTGGTTCATGTTGTTGTTGTTGTTTATCATTTGACTGATATTTTCGGAGTGCCTTCACCCCAAAAAAAAAATTCGTACGCCCGACGGTTGAGCAACTTTTCCTGGTTGGCTAGCGTAAGCACAGACATACGCAAAAATACTCTCTCTTACTCACTGACACACATGGAAGAAGCTTCCTTCCAAGCAACAAGAACAACAAAACGACGACGGAGAAAAAAAAGAAGTAAAAGCTCGCTCCGAATTCTCGCTCTTTCTTGCACTGTCAGATCAACGAACTGCGTTCGCTTTTTGGCGATGACGTCGCAGTTCTTAATTTCATATTTTGTTGTTATTATGTGTGTGCAACAGGAATAGCTGAGCAAAGCAGAGAAACAACAGCAGCAGCGCCGCCCCCTCCACGCACTCACACACAAGGTGCAAAGGCAATGGTGATAACAGAGCGAATATACAGTCTCATATGCACATACAAATACACTCATACAATCTGTATACAAATACCGAATTCGACATACGAAATTCCATACTCACACGTGAGCCGGTAAACAAAACGGCAGAAGAGTGTGAGCACTCGCTCAGCGTGAGAGAGAGAGTGAGCCATAAAGAGAGCAACGCTTCATGAGCTTGTGCCTGCGTTCTTTGTTGTTGTTCTCGTATTTTTTGCCGTGTTTTCGGGTTTTTTTTTAATACAATAATACAATTGCATCAAAATGTATGTTTAGTATTTCGGCAACTTTGTGACAGTGCTGAGTGTGCGCAACGTTTCTGTGATTTGATATTTATATTAATTTTTGAATTTTCGCCAGCGCTTTTATCGTGATTAATTCTCAATTTCCAACTAAACAATTTAGTGGCTTACATGTATGTATACGTGCATACATATACATGTATTTGTTAGCTGAAATAGCACGTATGGTTTTATTAATACGGGCCGAAAGTCAACAACAAAAACAACAATAATGAATTGAGTGGCAAAGCCATTGACACGCTCAGAACACGCGCCCTCAAGTTGATTGACCTTGAAATTGTTCGGGAAAATGTGAAATTTTGTGCCTGAACTACGTCTCAAAAGTTTTCAATCAAACAATAATATTGATAATGTTTTATATATTTTGGACTCACACGCACATACCTACTTACATACATATGCATGTTTGTGTTTACACACTTGCACTTGTAGTTGTGCTTGTGCTTGTATTGAAATGCCTTGCAGTCTAGTTTTAATATGCTTATGCTGCGTCCGTGTGTGTTCGTTTCTATGTGTGTACGCGAGTGTGAGTGTATTTTGCCTGTGTCAATGACTCAAAGCTCAAACGCGCGCGCAATTTTTCGTTTCGATGTAAAAATATAACACACACACACTGTGGAATTGAGATGAAATGCGGTTTATTGCACTTCATTGTGTAAACACAATGAGCGAAACGAAGCGCCGACACATGTAGACACACTCAGCGCAAAGCTTTTACTCTCTTTTGACATACACACTCGCAGACTCTTTTGCTGTTGAGAGGAGTCAGAGAGTCGGTTTTGCTAGCCAAAAGCTTTTTCCAGCAAATCGGCAAAGTGCGCGCTGATGTCGATCGAAATAATTGTTGTGACTGGAGAGCACAGTGTGGTTGTGTGCATGTGTGAGTGTGCAGAAACTTCCGCATGGCAAACACCTTGTCTTAAGCATTGCACTCAAAATTGCTGCGTGCGTGAGTGTGTGTGTGTGCTCACTATCTTAAATTTGTGTACTTAGCTACGCCATATTGATCCAGTTGGCTAAATCAAGTGTTGTTAATATCTTCTTCACCCAGAAACTTGTTGAGTTTGGAGCCAACTTAAGTCTGATGATAACGCTATCTTAAAGTTTTTACTACAAAAAGTTATTGACTGCTTAACACTGAGTGCAATACGAGCAAAACAGCAGACAATGAAGTAGATTCGCGAACACTAGATGGCGCTTTGCTTTTTAAGAGCGTAAAGTGTTAAGAGAAAGTTTATCAAGTGAAAGAGTTTAATTTTTGATATTAAGTGCAGGCTATAATAAACTATTTTAAACTAAACTAATCATTTACTTTTCCGCTTTCAGTATCGTGATATTTGTGACAAAGGCCAAAGCCGTGATATATCCTCAACATCAACCAACAACAACAACAACTCCACGACAACGACCAACAACAATAATAACAATAACAATAACAACAATAATAACAACAACAATAACAACAACAACAAACCACAAACAACCTCAACACGCTGCACTCGGTGTGCCACAGACAACTGCTCGATTCACCCTGTGCAACAAGGTGAAGTCTCCTCGACGGAGCCACCGTTGCCAGAGCCTTCGTTGCTGAACGGACAAGTGCCTGAGATCTCTGCATACTTTGAGGCGTTGGAGCACTACATCAGCTCTGTGGGCTGGGTACTGCTGCAGGTGAACCCGAACGGCATCATTGAGTCCTGTACGCAGAATATACGCGAACTGATTGGATATGAGAAGCAGGAACTTTATCATCAGCCCCTGTACAGGTACCTCTTTGTGGGCGATCACGCCAAATTGGAACCGATCATAAACAACATGTACAGCTCCAGTTCGGGAGGCGGAGCAGGAGGTGGGGGTAGTGGTGGAGCAGGCGCAAGTGGCAGTTGGGGAGATCTCGATGAGCTGAACAATGGTAATGCATCACAGCAATCGGCGGGTTCAAATTCCAGTTCGAGTGCTGTCGGAGGCGGTGCAACCGTAGCGGCAGGAGGAGCAGGAACGGGAGCGGGTAAATCCAAGCGTAGCATTTCGACCAAGGTGCGAATGCTGGTGAAGGATACGCGACCAGCGACACAGACCTCCTCCAACTGCGATCCCATGGAGACAAAGCCTTTGCGGCAATCGGGACAGCAGGACAAGTACGAGGAGGTAGTGCTCATCGCGGCGCCAGTGAAGGGTAAGTAAACAGTCGATAACTTTCAATCGATAACAACTAATCGATTTCTGTTGGATTCCAGATGATGCCGATGCTAGCAGCTCGGTCTTGTGCCTGATCACACGGCCCGAGGACGAGTCACCGCTGGAGATCAACATGCAGCAACATGTACAGCAGCAGCCGATCGAGCAGATGACCTTCAAGCTGGACGTGCACGGTAAAATACTCAGCCTGGACTCGACCGCACTGCGTGAGCCCTTCAAGCAGTATCTGCAGACATGGATTGGTCGCCTGTGGCAGGATCTGTGTCATCCCCATGACTTGTCCATGCTCAAGTCGCATCTGCGGGATATCCAGGAGTCGGCAGCGGTTCACTCGCCGGGCAGTTCCGGTGGTCCCGTGCTCAATGTTCCCATATCGAATGTTATATCACGTCCATTTCGATTGCGTCTCGGAGCGCCCGATGTCTATGTCCATGTGAAGGCCAATTCGAGACTGTTCCTCAATCAGACGCCGGGCGAGAGTGACTTCATCATGTCGGTGCAGACGCTGCTCAACTCGGAGAACGACATGAACAGCAACAACACGGGATCGGGTAGCTCCGTCGGTGGCCTGGGTTTGAGTCAACTGTGCGCCATGTCGCCGGGTGCCTCGCTAGCCAGTTCACTGGTCAATACCCTGTCCATGGAGGCCCTGGGACACGGCTCGAGCTCCTCGGCGACGGCAAACCTACTGCCCGCCAACCTCATGGGTGGTCTGGTGGGTGGGGGTCAGCACAACATCAACAACAACAGCAGCAGCAACAACAACACGCAGGCAACCAATGTGGGCGGACCACTGATGAGTTCCGCAATCCTTAACGGCAGCGGAGGCAACGGAGGCGGCGGCAGTGGCATGCAGCAGCGGGGAATGGGAAATGCCAGTGGTTCCTCGGGCTCGAATTCGTCGGCGGCAACGCTGGTGAATGCGTTCAACTCCTCGCCAGCTCTGGTGGAGCACTTCTATGGCAGCGATGCCTTCGAATTCGACATAGCACATTCCTCGTTCGACATGGATCCCAGCGGAGGGGTCGGTGCCTGGACCGATTCAAGACCCAATTCGCGTGCATCTGTTGCCACGCCAGTGAGCACACCGCGTCCGCCCTCAGGGCATGGCTTCAGTCCTGCCGTCTGTGCCTCCCCGGCCACGCCCTACCAGTTGTCCTCACACTCTGCGGCCAGTTTGCCCTCGCCACAGTCGAATGCCAGCGCCGGCGCTGGCGGCAACTATGGTTTCAATTTTCAATCCTACGATCCGGCGGAGAGCAAGCCGGACAAGGAGCAACTGCAGCAGCAGCAACAACAACAGCAGCAACAGGTGAGCAACAACAACAGCAATGCCTTGTTGGGAAGCGGCTTGCCCAACGGCCTAACCCTCGGAGCGGGCGGACTGTTGCTCCAGCAGCAATCACAGCAGCAGCAACAGTCACAGCAGACACCGCCACAGCAGGAATCCTCGGAGCGACTGCGTCATCTGCTGACCAAGTCACAGAGCTTGGCGGGTGGCCAAGGCGATGAGGAGAAGGTAAGACTGGATACCCTAAAATTGAGTTAGGATCATAAATTTTCAACTCTTTCTTTCAGTACTTCAAGCAGGAGTGCACTGAGGATGACAAACTGGGCGTGGTGCCTGTGGGCGTGGGAGGTGCGGCTGCTGCACCCGCTGGAAGCTTCAAAATGGGCGGCCAGCCCGGTCCCATGGGCATGTTTGGTCAAATGGGACGAGGTGCGGGCGCAAATGCGGCGCTGCTGCAAAAAGCGGGCAACTCACAGAATCCCATGCTGCTGAAGGTAAGTAGGAAAAAGCAGAGTGACTACTGGTTAACTAATGAAACTCCAACTTTCCAACACAGCTGCTAAACGAGAAGAGCGAGGAGGAGGACGGCAGCAGCAGCGGCGGTGTGGGCGGAACTGGCGGAGCGAGCAGCGCACGGCAGAGTGAACTCATGCGTCAGCTGCAGAAGGATGATGGTGGCAGTCATGGCATGCTCGGTGGAAGCAGTGGCCCACCGGGTGGGCAAATGAGCACCGAGGATCTCAAGCGCATGCTCAAAATCCAACCGAGCGATCCGCCCACAAGTCGCAAGCGTTCGCTCAACGAACCCGATGACGACATTTCCGCGAAACGATCGGAGGATAAGCCCAGCAAACTCTGCTCACAAAACAAAATGCTCGCGAAGCTCTTGCAGAATCCACCAAAGCTACCAAAAGCTCCCAATCCGGAGCAACCGTTGCAGGTGAAAACGTTGCCCGACATCACCAGCTCCACGGTGAACAATGTCAGCAGTTCACTGGCAGCGCCAGGAAACCTGATCAGTGCCGGCAGCACGGGACCTAAGGCGGCAGCAGCAGCAAGCAATCGGGCGCGCAAACTGCAGCAGCAGCAACAGCAACAACAGCAGCAGCAGCAGCAACAGCAGCAGCAGCAACAGTCGACGACACAGCAGCAAAACGATGTCTACCTCAGTCAGCAGCAGCTGGCATACCAGCAACAACAACAGCAACACCAGCAGCAACAGCAGCAGCAGCAACAGCAGCAGCAGCAACAACAGCAGCAGCAACATCAACTGGCGACCACTGGAACTACCTCAATTACCATAGCGGCCTCGACCTCAGCAGCTGCAGCGGCAGCAGCTGCCGACACGGAATTGTCCAAGTTGCTGGACAGTGTGATGGATTATTATTCGGATGACACGCCCATTGTGAATGTTGCGCCCTCAGAGGCTTCGGCCATCAGCGATATACAAAAGTCATTGATGGATGTTGAATCTGCTGCGTTTGGTCATGTGATGAATCAGCAATTGCTCATGTCGCAGCAGCAACAGCAGCAGTTGCTGGCACAACAACAGCAACAGCAGCAGCAGCAACAACAGCAGCAGCAACAACAGCAGCGGCAACAACACCTGCAGCCACCTGCTTACCCTGGCATGCTGGGTCTACAGCAGCAACATCAACAGCAGCAGCAGCAACAACAGCAGCAGCAGCAACAACAGAGCCAACAACAGCAGCAACATCACCTGATGCAACGTCAGTTAATGGATGCAATGCGCAATCAGGGCTTCCAACGCCCACCGCCCATGTATCCGGTGCGTGGGCGTGGTCCCATGAATGCCGTGGCCACGCCCAGCGGGGGCGTGGTGCTGCCCAATCAGCACATGCGCAACATGCGACAACAGCAGCAGCAGCAACAGCTCGCAGCCCAGCAAAAGGAGCGACTGCTGCAGCAGCAACAGAAGCAACAGTTGCTGGTACCCGAGAATGCCAGTGAGTATAGAATCGCCAAGCATTATCCTGTAAATCCTTTTAACCCTTTTTGATTGCAGCTGGCATTAATGCGGGCATCAACAACATTGGTTCTCTGCTGAACACGACGGTGGCTCCGAATGTGACGCTCTCGAGGACCAATCAGCCTGCGGATGCTCAGCTTAGTCCGAACTTTGCACAGACTCTGATGCAGCAGCAGCTCAGTCCGGGACGCAGTGCACCCTACAGTCCGCAGCCGAATCAGGGTGAGTGTACGAGGAGTACAACTAGTTCCAATGAACTCTAACTTTTATAATTCATCTACAGGCTACGCTCCACAATTCACACAAAGTGGACAGCGTCTGTCGCCGCAGCAGCAGCAGCAGGCTACACCGCAGCAACTGGCGTACCTGCAGCAGCAGCAGCAACAACAGCAGCAGCAACAGTCGGGCGATGGCGGCCGTTCCAATACGCCATTTGCAAGTGGTTCCGGTTTGCAGTCGCCGGGCATGCAGAACAGTCCGCAGCAGTGGCCCTCGGCGGGCGGTGGCAACGGGGGACAGGGTGGACCGGTAGGTCCTGGCGGTGGTGGCGGCAGTGCTGTGGGTGGACCAGGTGGACCGCTGCCGTCTGGCAATGCGGGACGCTCACTGCAGCAGCACAATAATCCATTGCTCATTGCGCAGCTGCAGGTGAGTGGCAAAGACTTTGCAATGCCCAGCAATGAATCGCAACTAATCTCGTACCATGACGTCACCAACCAGAGTGTCAGCAACTATAACGCCCGACAGCAGTACCAGCAGAACCAGCGACGTGGCCTCAACTCTCCGGGTGCCGTGGGACCAGGTGTGGGCAACAATCCAGCTGCCCTTCAACGTCAGAACTCCTTCCAGGCACAGGGTGGGCCCAGCACACCCGACGGCAGCAGCGGACCGGGCGTTTCCTTTGGACCCACTGGACCCCAGTCACCCTATGGCGGAGCAGCTCCCAATTCGTTCCAGCAGCAGCAGCTGCAGCGTCTCCAGCGACAGGGCAGCGTACCACAGGCAACGCAGCATTTGCCAGGTGAGTTGAGTCTCCGCTTTGGGCACTAGCGTGGACTGCCGTGCTGTCTCCATGGGGGTTTATTGGGAAGAAAAGTCTCCTTTCAGCGTCCCTCTTGACTTAGTCCTAGCAAACCTTCTTAGTATCTATACATTTGTTCCCTGCTGAACTAGTTCACGTGAGGAGCAAGAGTGAACGGTTTAAGCTACTTTAAGTCGTTAGATGAACTAGCTCAAAAGTTATTATTGGAACTAGTGGTGCCAAGCACAGCCTAAAAGTGGCAAGTGTAGTGAAACTAGTTCCAAAACTATGTGCTCAAAGCACTTTTAGTTAAGCACCTTAGTAATAAATGAACCTAAGTTACAGTGGAACTAGTTTTAACCCAAATGTGATAAACTAACAAGTTCCAATGTGGTAGGAAATAGTTTTGAGGGTAGTAGACTACCTCCACTCGTTCAAATCAACCAGTTTGAACTCAATACTTATTACCATAGCTATAAGCGGAACTAGTTCAGCTTTAGGGAACTAGTTCCAAATAATTTTAGTTTATCTAGCATCAAATTAAAGCTATTTATTAAAAACTTGTTTAAAAATGGATGCGGTTCCGCAGATCAAATGAACTGGTTCCAAAACTAGTTCCAATACAAGTTCAAAAACTAGTTCCAACACAGCCATCAAGTCTACAACAACTCAGCTGTATTTGCTAAAGATTTCAAGTAGTTCACTTGATGAACTAGTTCCGGTTCACAATGCAATCACTGTGAAAGTAGTTGCAAAGCAGCTTTGCTTTCATAATTGTTAAATATCAGTACATAAACAGCTTCACACACACACACAAACACACGCATACAAGCACACACTGCTGATTCACACACACACACACACATAGACACACACACACCCATACATAGTTAATATTTGATTAGAAAGAAAAGCAAATGAAGCCAAAACAAATCAAACGCTTAACCGAAAACAGGCTCAACTCGCTTCGGCTTATCGCCGGGCAACAACAACAACAACAACAGTGGCAACAGCAGCAGCAACCACAGCAACCACAATGATAATGCCACCGCCGCCAATCAACAACAGCAACAGCAACAACAACAGCAGCAGCAGCAACAACAGCAACAGCTGATGAATGGCATGAGCATGTCGCCACATCCGGCTATGATGGGCGTGGGAGGCATAGGCAGTGGCGGTGGCAATGGCATCATAGGGCTAGGCGGTGGCGGAGTGGGCGCAGGAGCAGCTGGTGGTTATGCAGCCCTGGCTGCGTACGGTCAGCAGCAGCAACAGACGAATGATTTCTTTGGTCGAGCGCAGACCGGTAAGAAGTGTGCTCTCTCTTTCTCGCTCTCTCTCTCTCTCTCTCTCTCTCACACTATCTGTCTATATATCTCGCTGTTTGTCTATCGCTCATGCGCTCGTTGTAATCACATGTCATGCCCGATATATAATAAGATATATAATCGAAGTTAAATCATGTAAATAAAATAAAATGTAAAGCTAATCATTGTGTACACACACACATCCCACTGGGCTAACACACACACATACACACACCACACACACACACACACACACAACTCCTGCCTAACCACATTTGCGTGTCCCACATATATATATACCATATATAACTGTATAAGTGTGCCTTAGTCTGTATGATCTTGTGTATATAACCAACTTTAGTAGTTAGGCCTCAATTTGTATATAATACTCGTACTTTACCGTTAGTCTTAGGTGCTGCACCCTCGACCCCCTTGAACCCTTGACCCCTCGACCCCTTTGACCACGCCCCCAACCTGTCACGCCCCTACCCCCAGGCTGTATTTAACGTAGCGCCAACTTTGAGCTGGGATTACTTTGTGTTTAGCTATAAACTATGTTTAGTACATGTTTTAAAGGGGAAATTAATTATATAAATAATTAAAAATTAAATATATTTAAATTTATACTTGTTTTTGTGTTTCTTTGTTTGTATGTGTTGTATTTTAATTTGTCTTGTTTGTGTGTGTTTTCTATGATTTATGTGAACTTCAATTGTGACTAAAATACACTTAAATATTACATAAATATATATGTATTTTATATGTTATTTATTTATTTATAATTACTTTAGTTTCGCTCTATATTTTTGTTGTTTATTGTTGTGGGTAAACTGCACTTGAATATTTATTTATTTTCCGCTAACTTGTGACATTTTCTTGCCTTTTTGCAGCTGGAAACGGCGGTGGAAATGTCGGAGGCGTCTCCGGTGGCAATGCCAATTCGGAGTTTGTGAAGCAGGAGCTGCGTGCGGTGGTCAGTGTGCGTGCCCAGCAGGCGGCGGCTCAGGCAGCCACCGGCGGTGTGGGCGGCGTGGGCGTGGCACAGCGCGGACAGACACCGCAGAGTCCGTTGCAGCAGGGACCAATGATTGGCGGTGGAGGTGTGGGCGGTGTTGGAGGGGTTGTCGGTGTCGGTGGCAATAGTACAAACAATTCGATGGGCAATGCCACGCCCACCGGCAACGCGGGCAGCGGTAATCCCATGCTGAACACGCCGCCAGATCCAACGCTGGGCTTTAGCTTCGAGACACGTGAGTAAATTAAAAGAATATTTAAATTTTAGCTAAATAGCATACCCTGCTGTGCTTAGCTACAGGGTGTAAACCAGTGTAGCTTGTAACTAATGTTATTTTCCTTTATTTTACAGCGGACTTCTTCACCAGCAGCGCTACGAGGTGACCCTAAGGCGGAAAGAGGAACAACCGCAGCAGCAACAACAGCAACACGACGACAACACTGCTAACAACAACAACAACAACTACGTAAAAATCTTCTGCAAACGCATTTATGGCACGTCAAAGTTGTTTTCTTTTTCAAAAAAAGAAAACACCAAAAACATGGCCGCATTTTCGTTAAAAAAAGCTAAAAAATAAAAAGTAAAAAATTAATATAAAAATTGAACTAGAAACAAGAGCAAAAACGAACGTCTAGAAACGTGTAAAATGTAAAAAAGTAAAACCAGAACTAGCAGCACTTTTCAATAAGCCAAAACGTTAATAAAATTAATATATATATATATATATACTTATATATATGCATAAATATATTTATTATTAACACTAGCAAATATTAATTGTAAAACGAGATAAATATTACAAATACAAATAACAGACACGCTATAGTTAAATATTTTGGAATGCTGCTAAACATTATACAAAAGCAAAGAAAATAAATAAAAAATATTTATTACTTGTAATTAGACTAAGATGCTATATAAAAACTAAATATATATATATACAAACAGAGTGTGTATGTTTCAAGCTGTTTAACATACATGTATATGGATATTTGTATAACTACTGAAAGCTATAAAAACTTATAAATAATTGAGAAATGGCAGCAGTTTGATAGGCTTTAAATTTAACGGCATTAGTGTTAATTAAACAATCTAACAAAATGTATACAATTTGAACGAACTAAAGTAAGCAAGTAACACACACACACGCACACACTAACACCCACCCACACACCTACACTCACACACACATTAATAAATACTGCTATATGTATATTTAATATATGTATACATCATTTAAAATTTAGTGTTGAATTTTTTTCAGTGTGATAATTTGTTAAATTTTATAATATTTGTTGTCCCTACGATTCTACGGATTGCTATATAATTTCCAAATCGTTTCAAATCGTTTTATTATTATAATTTGGCTTGCTAAATCACAACAAATATTTGTTATGCTCTGTAAACACGTTTATATTTGTACATAAATTTTATACAATTACCAATTACCACCCAATATACACATACTATGCTATTTCCGTTTTCGAAATTGTAATTGATAATTTAGTTAATGTAATTATGTTTATAAACAAATTTGAAAAGTGTCTATGTGAAGGCTATTTTACAGGTTTTTGTTTAAACTAATTTGTAACAAAGTTTTTAATTGATTGACGTAACCATTTCTTTTTTAAAAACTTATATATAAATATTATAAATTGGAAATTTAAATACTTTGAGAGGAAATCACAATTTTGCTTGTGAACATTTGTATCTTATTTATGTGTAGTTATTTTTATTATTGATTTTTGCATCGCATATTTAACCTATTTAATGTGTAGTTGGGTTCAATCGTTATAAATATTATTATTATTATTATTTTAAATGCAAGAAAAAAGCTATACAAATATTATGATACATATATAAATATCTATTTTAAATATAGTTTTTTAATTTTATTAAATATGTTTTAAATACGAGAAAAACCTAAATAAAAACTTATATACAATATACAACACAGATTTATTATTTGTCACTCTTTAGTTTACGATGCTGAAAGGAAAACAACAACGATAAATATTTAAATAAATACAAAAAATTTATTAATAATGTGTGTAAAGACAAATGGCGATATTAACACTTGGGAAAATAGAAATACCTCTCGTTAAGTTCAAAAACAACCTAAAAATTAAATTAAAATACAAAATAAATGAAAATAAAATAATTAATAGTAATTATAGCATAAAGTTAGTGTATGATAAGGGATTTGTATATATCAAAAGCTAGTTGCAAGTTTCATAATTAATCATAAAGAAGACAACAATTTTTAGACGCTGCTAGTTAAATTTCAGTTTTAAGAGGCTACATTTAATTCAATTAAATTAAAAATAAATTTAAAACTGCACTAAAAACCCAGAAAATAAATTTTACGATACTTTAGATTAGCTTTTTGCCCCTAAGCGGTTAATTTTTTTGTGGATAAATCCTGGTTTTCACATGGATAATACCAATTTGTTTATACTGAATAAAACCTCAATCGGATGGAAGGAAATGGAATGGAGAAAAGGGAATAAATAAATGATATACACATGTATACTGCATTTAGCATAGGTTTTGGATAAACACAAATAATTCAAAGATTATCAAGTACGAGTATATATACACGCATATATATACAGTGAGGTTAAGTGACTTGATAAAAAGTTATAGTAAATTTCACACACACAGCAACACAAAAAGTACATATAAAGTGCATTAATGAATTTAAGCATTTAATGAAATTAATTAATTTATAAGCATACAAAATTATATAATTATACACACATATATATATATATTATATATTTAAAAAATAAATATTTACAAAAAAGAAAGACAAAAATATAAAAAAAAACTTGCATAATAAAAATTAATTGATTAAATTTAATACAGTACTAAAGCTAGCTATGAAATATACCACAAAATGGCAAATAATTCAAGTACAGTTTCCATTTTGATAAATATATTTAAATAAGTTACCAGCACATCTACGAATAAGTTAATTATTGATTGTAAAATATACACAGTAAGCGATAAATAATTTTTGATAATTCTATTCAGTTTTCTACCAACTATTTCCACTGTACATAACGCGCTGTCTCTCTCCGACGCCCGCTCTTACTTTCTGTCTCTCTCTCACTCACTCTCTCTCTTACTCTTTTACTCGTAATGCAACCTAGTACCATAAATTTGTACCAAAATAAATGATCGTAAAAAAGGAAAAGGAAAAAAACAAAAACAATGCAACGCCCTGTACCCGTGCATAAGCCTAAGGTTTAAAAAATATAAAAGAAAAATAAAAATATATATAAACAAATACTATTTACTAATAAATTAATTACAAATACTTACAACAAAAAGCCCTGAACCGTAATAAGTAGTGCCCAAATACAACAACAAACAAATTACAAAATAATAAATATAAACAAAAATATATTGTATATTAAATAGCATTTATAACGTTATAACGAATTCTAAAACAACAGCCTAAGCAATTAGCTATAAACAAATAGTCAAAAAACAAATAAACAAATAGCACAATTTTGTAAAAAACAAAAACTTGAAAAAACCAAATCAAATTAGCAAACACAGACAGGAACACCCCTACTCACAGTTACGTCGACAAGTATGGCACCACACAAACAAAGACACACACACACACACACACGAATGTATATTATTAATTCTGCCGTTTGGGAAAAGCTGGAAAATGTAAGGAAAATGGAGGAAAATCTGATTGATTGGCTGTGTTAAAAAAATTAACAAAGAAAAATCGGAGAAAGAAGGAAAAGAAAACAATGAAATTGATAAAGAAATTTTGCAACTGATAACGAAGAAGGTGAAGTAGTCGAACAAGAAGCAGAAGAAGCAGAGCAGTCGAGTTTAGTAGGATTTTGAAAGATATATACATATATATATATAAATATATGTACTCGTAGGCATAAAGTAGTTAGAGACGCGTTCAGGTAACGCCTAGTTAACTGATTCTCGCAAAGGTTATATGCTGGCCTATGCTCCGATTATAGCTCGGGAATACCACTATTAAAACTTTGGTATTTTTTTCTTTTGGAGCAGTGGACTGAAACGTGCCCTTAATCGGAGCATAGACGTAATTCCCTCTTGGGGAATTCAAATTTTTCTACTTTTGATTTCAATATTCCCGGTTTCGATGTTATGATTTGAAATATGGTTAATCTTTACTCAAAGTATGTGTTACTAACTAAATGTTATGTTGTGTTGTTGTCCATTCACTGTTCGATCTACCATTAGTAATACATATATATATTGTATTTTTGTATATGACACGTAAGCCCCATTTCCCCCAAAAAAATACGAAGAGACGTAATTATTTCAATGACTAGTTGTACCCTGTAGCCGTTGTAGGTGCAGGGGTATTACAGACCAAAATGGAAGCCCATACCGTTATTTCCCTGATTAGCAAAAATAAATCGTACATAACCACAAATAATGGGAAAAATCTCTGAACTGGGTACAGGGTATCTCGTAGTCGCAACAGTCTCGTTTGCACTTAAAACTCCACAAAATAATGTGTATGTACAATGTGTAAGATGTAATTTGTAAGAATTTTGAATTTCTAAAATTCAAAAACAAAAACAAAAACAAAAAAAATTAAGGCACCTTCAATTGAATTTACATGAACAAACAAATACAAAAATGAAAAAAACACAAGAATGAATATGTTTAAAAACGATGTGCGCTATGTTTATGTTTATCTATAAATAAAATAATTAAATTTATTAATTAATTATAAATTAAATATACAATGAAATACAAGAGAACACAACATTAACATTAACATTACCATTAAAAGCAACATCTACACTTAATGTTTGAAAACTGAACAACAAAAAAACCAAAAACAACAAAATAAGAAAATTCGTAATGAAAATGAGAAAAGGAAAAAGACTAAATAAAATATTAATGAACTAAGATTTATTTGTTTATTCTTTTGTGGGATGTTTGATAAGTAATAAAAAAGCCCGAAAGCCTTGGACTTTTAAAAAATCCCATTATTTAGCCGGCAAAAGTCCCAGCCGCAGTCAGTGTTGCCATTTTAGCAATTTTATGGCAGCCCCAAAGCGAACGAAGCTTATGGGAATTTTTCTCTTTCGTTTACTTTATGAGTAACGAAAGTTAAAATTAACATAATGATTTCCCAATATTCTTGTGAAAGGGGTATAATTGCTGCTAGCTGAAGAGCTTGCATGCGTCAGAGATTTTAGCCAAATTACCAGGCAAACAGAATTGGCAATAGGGCGCCAAAAACAAAACTATTACGCCAATGCAGGTGCATGTACATTGGCCACATAAGGTTTCGTTAACAGCGCGCTGTTAACTGTTAACTCTCTTCAATCGCTCTGTTTACTGTTTGTGTGTTTGTTCGCTGCCGCCTGTGACTCACACACACTCACGGCTCCCGCTCTCTATGTTAGTTATGCTCAGAGAAGTCTGCCGCTGTTTGTGTGAATGTTCGCGGTCGCCAGCAGAGCGCACAAACGGTTTGTGTGTTTGTTCGCTGTCATTTGCGCCGCACACATTAACAGGCTCACGCACTCTATGTTAGTTATGCTCAGAGATCTTTGGCGCTGTTTGTGTGAATGTTCGCGGGCGGTTTGTGTGTTTGTTCGCTGCCGCCTGCGACGCACATACACTCACGGCTCCCGCACTCTATGTTAGTTATGCTCAGAGAACTCTGCCGCTGTTTGTGTGAATGTTCGCGGCCGCCAGCAGAGCGCACAAACGGTTTGTGTGTTTGTTCGCTGCCGCCTGCGACGCACACACTCTTAGGCTATCGCTCTATGCGCTAGTTGCGCTCAGAGATCCCTGCCGCTGTTTGTGTGAATGTTCGCGGCCGCCACGGCTTCCGCACTCTATGTTAGTTATGCTCAGAGAAGTCTGCCGTTTGTGTGAATGTTCGCGGCCGCCAGCAGAGCGCACAAACGGTTTGTGTGTTTGTTCGCTGCCGCCTGCGGCACACACACACTCACGGCTTCCGCACTCTATGCTTGTTATGCTCAGAGAACTCTGCCGCTGTTTGTGTGAATGTTCGCGGCCGCCAGCAGAGCGCACAAACGGTTTGTGTGTTTGTTCGCTGCCGCCTGCGACACACACACACACACAGCTCCCGCTCTATATGCTGGTTGCGCTCAGAGATCCCTGCCGCTCTTTTTGTGAATGTGTGTTCGCTGCATTTTTAGTTAAAAACTGTTGCTTGCTGTTGATTCTGTTAGCCTGGTATTTTACCCATTGAAATCTTGTTTTTTGGCCTTTCGCTGTTGCGTTTCCCTGATTATTTTTGCCCGCTTGCATTTGCG
Source organism: Drosophila dunni (assembly GCA_018152125.1). Taxonomy (NCBI): domain Eukaryota; kingdom Metazoa; phylum Arthropoda; class Insecta; order Diptera; family Drosophilidae; genus Drosophila; species Drosophila dunni. The sequence continues at coordinate 458,391 of JAECXC010004138.1, read as the reverse complement.
TTGTCCAAAATCATTAGTAATTCTTGCCGAAATACCAGGCAAACAGAAATAGCAGCAGGTAGCAATGCAAAATTATTTAACATGAACACGTGCCCTAACAGCTGTTGTTGCTCTGGCGCTGTTAACTCTCTTTTAGTCGCTCTGAGCTTGCTCTCCCGCTTAAAGTTCTCTGTTTTTGTTTACATTGCTGTTTGTGTGGTTGTTCGCGGGCGCCAAAAGTTTGCGCAACTTTACTACTGTTTACTTTATGCTCACGCACACTACTTTACCAATTGAGTTTGAATTAAATTCTGTCGATTGCTGCTGTTTCTGTTCGCCTGGTGAATCAGCTAGCAAAATCTTTATTTCCCAGCTGTTCGCTGATGTCTTTTGCTGCTCAACGAACTTAACAGCTGCATATTTAACAGAGGTACCAGGCACATCGAACTAACAGTGGAATAACATTTTATTTAAATAATTAATTTAAGTACAATAATTGTTGTATCTTACTGTGGATTTCTCTTCGTCTGAGAATTCAACTGGGAATTTGCATATTCCAGTTGTAATACCAGGCGAAAGGAACTTTCAGTAGATTTCGAAGCAAAGATTCAATTTTAACAGTCGCTAACAGAAACAAATAAACAAAATCACTGATTGAAACTCTTTAAGTTTCTTCAACTAGATAGTTTTTCAAAATATATTCACATCTTAAAGTTTTATAAAAAAATAATTAAATACTATATTAACTATTGATGCAGCGTTTGTGATTTTTATTTAACACTATAAGTGATTTTTTTAAAAATTTCTGTCATATATTTTATATACGATATTTAACTAAACAATAAAAAAAATTGTCTATCAAACTTTTATTGTTAGAGTTGAGCTAGGGTATCTGCTAGTCTATCAATTCCAGAACCATTCCACACAATTCATTAAGTACGAGCATTAAGCAGAAAGAGCAAAGATGGAATTAGAGACGATGATGGAGACCGTTTTTTATGGTCTTTGTATTTGTTGGTATCTATTGAGCATGCACTCGTCTAATTAGACAAAACCAGTATAAATCAGTTATTTGTACAGTACATTACACTCACGTAATCCAATTTACATCTTCTGCAAATGAGATCCTAACGATTTGTTTGTTAAATAGTTATAAACTTACCTTCTTTATGGTAATTCAGGTGAGAATCCCTTGGGGAATTTCGTAGCCCTAATTATAGTAGTGTTGGTGGTGTTCCCGCACCGAAATCAAACAAAAAATAATCAAACATGTTTGTGCACATACATGTGCACCCAACACACATTTTTCACTCTTATTTGGACATAAAATTCACACTTCCTGATCATCGTAAACAGTTTATGATTATTGCGGAAATAGGGTTGAGGATTTCCAGATCATAAACAACTGATAAGCTGATAATTAAGGCTGGAGACGATAAAATTTGTTTTTAAACTTAAATATCAAACAAATTATATAATTTGCAGCACATTTTTGGAAACGTGTGTGTGTATGTGGTCTTGTGTTTATTTAATAATGTTAATTTAATGCAAAGCTTTTTAACCCAGTTTACACAAAAACATAATAATGTGATTTTTTGCGCAGTGGAATTTATTTTGGGAATTTTTAAAATTATTATTAAAATGTTTGATTTTTTTTTATTATGAAGTATTAATGAAGTCTGTTTTTGTAAAGATATTTTAATATTTTTAAAGACTTTTTTTAAAATAAAATTTTGAGAACCTTTATAAATACTTTGATCTAATCAAATCTGATTTATTTGCCCTATTTCAGTGAGTATGTTTAAATATACGGTATATTGAATGAAATAAGTTTGTTAATAAATATCGAAGAAAAATTGCCAGATAGAGGAACTGAGAGAGGGAAAGAAAAGAGGGGTAAGTAAGCAGTCCATACAACTAAATAACCTCCTAATCAAAATTTTTTTATAGCTCCGGCAAAGACTTTATGGAATCGTCAACAACATTCTTTAGGAACTAGAATTAAATTGTCTAACAATTATCATTGCAGATGTTGAGACTTATTGTATATATCTATCTGGTAAGTGCGGTCAGTTACTGCCTGGAAAATGGTTTGGCCCGTACGCCTCCCATGGGCTGGTTGTCCTGGGAGCGCTTTCGCTGCAACACGGACTGTACAAACGATCCCTATAACTGCATAAGGTAAGCTTGGCGAATGAACCACTCGATAAGCACCACTAATACCCACTCTGTATAGCGAACGACTCTTTCAGGTTATGGCCGATCTGCTGGTATCGGAGGGTTACGCATCGGCGGGTTATGAGTATGTAAATATAGACGACTGTTGGCTGGAAAAGCATCGTGGACCAGCGGGACAACTTTTGTCCGATCACAAGCGGTTTCCCAACGGAATGAAGGCATTATCCGACTATGTACGTACTGCACTAAGGCACCACTAGAATTCCTCCTCATTCATTTCCCCTTTAGATCCACTCACGGGGACTCAAGTTTGGTATCTACGAAGACTATGGCAACTATACGTGCGCCGGTTATCCGGGAATTATAGGGCATGAGGAATCGGATGCTCATCAGTTTGCTGCCTGGAATGTGGACTATGTGAAACTGGATGGTTGCTATGCTCAGCCCTACGACATGGACAGGGGTTACTCCGAATTTGGGCGTTATCTGAATAGCACGGGAAAGCCAATGGTTTATTCCTGCAGTTGGCCGGTTTATCAGATTTATGCGGGAATTCAGCCAAACTTCTCGGCGATTCAAAGTCATTGCAATCTTTGGCGGAATTACGATGACATTCAGGACTCCTGGGCATCGGTTGAGAACATTATCGACTACTATGGCAATAATCAGGATATCATAGCACCCAATGCGGGTCCAGGGCACTGGAATGATCCCGATATGGTAGTCACACTTGTCTTTAAAGACTATACGACTTTGTTTAATTATTTTACTGCTTTCAGTTAATAATTGGAAATTTTGGTTTAAGTTATGAGCAAGCGAAAACTCAATTCGCCGTTTGGGCAATTCTGGCGGCTCCGCTGCTGATGTCCGTGGATTTAAGAACCATACGTCCGGAGTTTAAGGATATATTGTTAAATCGAAAGATTATATCGGTGGATCAGGATCCACTGGGCATACAGGGCAGACGAATTTACAAGCACAAGGGCATTGAGATATGGTCTAAACCAATTAGTCCAGTTTATCAGATATATTACTCCTATGCAATTGCATTTATCAATCGTAGAACCGATGGTACACCATCCGATATCTCCGTGACCCTCAAGGAACTGGGACTGATCAATTCCGCCGGCTATAGAGTGGAGGTAAGTCAAGTGATTCCATAGGAATGTAGAAATTAGGCACTTAAAGTCACTTCCTTTCCTCTGCAGGATCTCTATGAAAATGTCGACTATGGAATTCTGTATCCGCATACCAAAATCAAGGTCAAGGTTAATCCATCGGGAGTTGTTATGTTAAAAGCTGAAACCCAATACCTGAAAAATGTTTAACTCACTTTATAAACCTTTAATGTAAATGTATTGTTTGTTTTTGATTAATAAAATATGAATACATTTTAACGCCATCTACGAATGAAGTGTCCTTTGCGGGGAGGGGTAGATAATCCAGGTATACCAGTCCAGAAATCGAAGAAATCCAAACACAATTGGTACATTAAACTGTATGCGTTTTATTTGTAGTTGTGATTACTATATATTTTTAATAAAATTGTTGTATTGTTGATAAGCTATTGACTTATTAAGGAATACTTCTATACGTCTTGTTCTACCGGGCAATATTTGTGGTATTGTGTGCTTCGTAGTCCATAACTTCTTCATAAATTAGCTCCTTCCACTGCTCCACTGTGTGCTCCCTTTCATCGACGCTATGGTCGTATGGCTCTGGTGCAGGCTATGGAATGATAAATACATTAGAATTTATTCGATATTCAAGCTTAAATAGGAATATTAAACCTATCATACATCTAGGAAACTACTTACAGCATCAACCTCTTCAGCATCGTACCACACATTAATGTACTCATGCTGTAAAGCTGTATCAACCGATATTCGTAGCTCAGGATCAATAACCAGCATCTTACTGAGCAGATCCCTGGCCTCCGATGCCTTCCTTCGACTATTTTGATTATTATCAGTTGGAAACAGGCCATCTGGGAATAGTCTATCGAACGAATATCCAGTGTATCTTGGACGATTTTCAACATAATTGCGTACAGTTGGCTGCAATCTCTGCATAAAGTTTGGCGATGGAGTACCAAGTTGCTCTGCAAATACATTTCAAAACATTTCATTAATTGATTGATAAAATCAATTATTTAATTGATTTTAGCATTACCAATAATCTTATTCCACTGATCAATATGATCAGTACCGGGGAATAGCACACCGCCTCTAATCATTTCGCCCATAATGCAACCAACTGACCAAATGTCCACATTTTCGGTATAACCCATACCCAAAATGACCTCCGGAGCTCTATAATATCTGGTAACCACATAGGGAGTCATCATAAATGTAGTGCCCGCTGTACGTGCTAGTCCAAAATCCAAAATTTTTAGAGTACAGTCGGCCTTAACAACTATATTGGAAGGTTTTAGATCCTGTAAAAAGGTCGACATATAAATTAATGCAAGAGTTATAAAAGGCTGAAAAATTAGATATAAAAATCGGGCATTAATTAAATCCGTTACTTAACTCTATGTATAATTCCGGCAGAATGCAAGTGCTTAATGCCGCACAGCATTTGATAAAGCAAATAAGACATTCGGTCATGATCTAAATCCATTTGAATGACCTGACATAGATTAGCATCCATTAGCTCCATAACAAGGTAAACATCCTGGAATTCCTCTAGATTACGCTGTGGCGTAAAAGCGTTAAGTAAACCGATTATCTAAAATATTAGAAATTAATCTGATTATAATTTGTAACCCAAAGAAGAATTCATTTACTAACGTTCTTGTGATTCACAAGCTTCATTAGCTTAAACTCCCTGTATGCTCTTTTGGCATGCGTCACATTTTGGAATGGTCGTGATAGCTTTTTTATGGCTACGTGTTGTTCGGTAATCGTGTCATACGCAGCACTGTAAAGAAACCAGTTTAGAACAATGGAGTTAATTTATTTCTTCAATTTAGTTAAATTTGAATTCCAAGAAAATCTACATAAATTTAATTTTTAACTTCTGTACCAAGTTTATAAAAAAAAAATTAGTAAACTGCTTAAATTAAATGAATAAATACATTAAAATTTAAACATGTTTTGTAGTTAAAGCATCTAAAGATTTAATAAAGATTTCGTTTAAAGACTCATCGAATTTCTAAGTGCATCTAGCTATAAAAGAGCTAAAATAGCTGCACTATTGAACGCTTAGAGTTTTTATTGATTTATAAAAAATTCTACATGATTTCTTGTTTTCTAAGCTTATTTGTTTTTTTATTGCTAAATCTTTAGGTGAGTCAACTTGTAATTTGTTAGATTAGAAAGTGTTTATTAGTGTCAATATGTGACAACGTGTGACTATATATAAACAGACTTTTGTACGACTACAACTGATAAGATAACAAATTATAACATCACAGTTTTCAATTAATATAAAGTTACAGTAGTTATAATTTGGATTACTTAAAAAAACATGTTAATAATTTAACAAAAACCTTAACTTTTTACAATTTAAATAAGTTTTTTGTATTTTTAAATAGTAAAAATTATATAAAAAATTCGACTGTGCGTTTTATAGAAATTAAAAATTATTTTATATTAAAAATATATTTTTTTAAACATATTTATGTATCATTTCTTACCAAACTATTCCTTGGGCACCAGATCCAATTGGCCTTAACTTAATATAGCGACTTAGAATTGTGAAATTGGTATCACCCACTTCGACAGTGTAATGATGGGCGGCCATAATTACTGCGTTTAATTATTCTTTCCGTTAATGACAATTATTGACCATGTCGTTCTGTAACAAATAAACACAAGTACAGATATTAAGAAACTTTATAAGCAACCCTCGCTGTAAACGGTCACATAACTTCTAAGCAGTTACCCGGCGAAATGGAAGTTACAAAGAATTAAACAAAAAGCCGATTTAACGATAGAAAAAGTAAACTTAAAAATCACTTTAGTTAATGTTTAAATAAATATTTAACTATTTTTCACTACTGATTAAATTATTTGTGTTATATTGTGTTATAATTTAATGTAATAAATTAGTTTTCTTCATCTTTCAATCAAAATTTTATTTTTATTTAACTTTATACTTTATTTAACAATAAGTTTGGTTTTCGGCTGAAGATGATTTGAAGCAGCGATGTTTAACTGTAGTAGTGCGTGTGTCTGCACAAATTCAAACACACACGCATGCAAGCATGTCATGTATCTGAAGGTGGATCGATATTATACATGAATACACAAATTTCTCTGGTATCGATCCAGTTTCCAATTTAGTTTTTTTGTTTTGCTAAGGCTATGCTTATTTTTATGCGCACATACACACATAAGTTTTAAACAAAACGATTTGTTTAAACATAATAACTATCATACATGCAGATGTATTGGTACGCATGTATGTATGTACAAATATGTGTGTATCCAAATGCAGATAAAGCGCTTACACTGCGGGGTTACTTTTTATGTATCTCCGGTCAGCTTAACAATACCATTTAACACCTTAAACACATTGATTCCACCCAATCGTAGATACATTTCTCACTTTTACATTCCGCTGATAAAATCGAAGATGTTTATATATGTAAATACAATACATACGTACATACATACGACTGACTGCAGATAAAATGTATACCGACACTCAGCAAACACATTCACACATACATACATGCATATGCCCACACTTACGTTTGTATTCATATAATTTACAATTTTAAGCGTTTGTTTTTGTTTAATTAACTTACTCATTTCATCGGCAAAAAAAATAACTAACTAACACAACGTTACACATGCATTTTACCGTTTGTTTAGTATAACAAATAAAAACAAGCAGAACTCAATCCGTTGCGAAACTTTACCTCTGAGATTGGAGTAAAAAAATCGATATTTACACTAAATTGCCGTTTTACGTGACAATTTGAAACGCTTATATACACTGATATGGCTTAATTTTTATTTTTCTTCAAACATTCAACTTCATGCTTATTAAATGATTTTCTTAGTTAAATGACTAAATTTTTAGTTAGTTTATCCCGAGTAGGACCACTTTTTATGCGTGAAATACCAAATTTCTACTGAATACTAAATAATTGAGCTGATAAAAAAATAGACAATGCTATCGATAACAAAATATCAGTTTGCGATGTTTCTGATCGAAATATCGATTGCATATTCTGTTATCAATAACCGGCAAAGTGTGCATACGATTGTCGGGTAACAATGTTGTAAGCCGGAAGAATTTATAAGCCACAGTGCAATAATTCTAGGCCGAAAATTATAATTATATTTTTGTTTAAATAAACATTTTAATAACTATCATGCATTAACGATATCAACATCGATTAACTTTTTAAAACTTTTCCTGAAGGACCATTTACACAAAACTCCAACGTATTAAAAAAACACAGCTCATTATTTCCTGTATGGGCGTTTGTTATATATTCACGTATAAAATTTTTACATTTAACTGATTTCTTCAATAAAAGTTTAAGCAATTAAATCTTATTGAATGCAGCGATATCAACACTCTGCACCAATTCTTCAATTTTCTCAATCTCTTCGGTGAGCCAATCAATCGAAACCTTCTCGTCCTCGACGACACATGATATGACGACCTTCTGGATTCCAAAAGCAACTGGCACGAATTTCGATGCACCCCAAAGCAAACCATCACAGGTGATTTTACGGATCTCGGCTTCCATAACTTTAAGATCGATTTCATCATCCCATGGTTTCACATCCAGAAGAATGCTTGACTTGGCAATGATGGCGGTTTTCTTTGATTTCTTCTCAGCATATTTAGCTAGACGCTCTTCTCTGATGCGAATAGTTTCAGCGTCCTCCTCATCGCTGTCTGAGCCAAACAAGTCGACGTCATCATCATCATCATTGGCCTTGACCTCAGCTTTCACAGGGGCAGCGACCTTATCAGCAACCTTCTTATCGCTTGAACCATTGATTTGGCTCTCCAGCTTTGTGAGGCGACTCAAGATTCCCTGGAAATATTGCCTGAACTCCTTGGCTTCAGATTCGAGGGATGAAATTCTGCTCAAAATTTCAGTATTAGCGCATGGTTCTAGTTTAAGGCCATCGAGCTGAAATGGAGGAAAGTTTCAATTATATTTTACATTCAAATAAAATAAATTAAAAAAATATGTAATTTAGTAAATAATTTTGAAATGAAATTCGGAAAATTATAAATCTTTTGGGTCGGGATAATTGATCAGAATAAGTTAAAATAAACCAGAGCATCTTACCTGTTCCAAAGAATTTTGTAAGTGCTCTCTGGCTTTAGCAATTTCAGTTACCAATACGCTGCAGTTATTTGACTTCTTGGCCTTCAAATTACAACAAATATATAGATTTATAAATAAATTATTTTGATTTGTATGCACATTAGATAAATACAATTAAAAACTGTTTGTCTTGGTATTTGTGTAAACATTGCTATTGCCCAAACTATTTATATACTACATAACTACATACACAATTACAGGGAAAAAAAGTGTCTCAAAATGTCTACGCAAAACAGATCGAAAGAATTGCAAACGTTGAGTTTTTACAAAGAAAATTACAGGGCAACTCCATTGTAGTTGCCACATGGATCGTAAGTTGCTTGCTGGTGTGAGAATACTATTTGGACTCACATTACGTTTTAAATATAGCTGCTAGTCCTCGAAGTGCTGCAATTTTAAGGACGCGGTCATAGTTGTAGCTTGTAACTTGGAACAATAAATCTACCTTTGGTTATACAAAAAACGTGCTAAAACAGATAAGCGTTGTATGTAATTTCATACACGCGCCACACACACATTTATATAATACATACATACGTACACATGCCTACACATATATATAAAGTTAATTATTTGCACTAAATACGTTTGCTACTTACATTGGACAATCCTTCGTAGTATTGCTTCTCCGCATTGTCGTAGCGAGTTTTGTCAACCCAATTGTTTTCCAAAGCTTCAATTCTCATATTTAAAGTGTGTTTAAAAAGGTACGAAGAAACACCGCTCTGCAGAATTCGTGCACTGAGTATTAAATGTGGCAATGCTTGTTGCATACGCTAGTTTGTCAGAAATATCGATAAGTCTGACGTTTGGCTCTGCACGAACAACCGGCATAAAGCGCGTGTGTGAGTAATCATCGGAGTACACATGTTATCGAGTTTGTTTTTCATGAATTTAAAATATATCAGATATTCCAAGAGAATCAAATAAATATGAATGCATTGGAGGCAGACCAGTTTTTGCTGCTGGCAGTATTACAGGACTAAACAACTTTATAGAAACCACAGCAAAATATCGATTGTAATTTAACCTTTAAGAATTTAGGAACAATCGACAAATGGTTTCACTTACAACCCTGCTGTCAGAAATACACTAAATAATCTATCACATTTATTTAGCAATACGTGTCGAAACGATCGAAGAAAATGGCTTTAAAATGGATAATTTATTTTGTGGCTGTAACATATTTATGTTTAAGTGCGGCGAATGCAGAAATAATTAATAAGAATGTAGAACGAGTATTGGATCTGTCTTCACAACTCGTGAAGACAACATATAAAATCACCGCTGAGGAGACAACCGGCAAACCCATAAAGGAATATGTGTTTGTTGTAAGCGAACCAAACTTGTCTTACATCTCAGCTAAAGATGGATTAAACAAAAAAGTGGATATACAATTGATCAAAGATAGCGCAAACAAGCAAAACTCCTATAAACTTACATTTAGCGCAGCGTCATCCAAGCAAAGCATCGTCATAGAAACAGTCTCGACCAAAAATATACTGCCACATCCATCAGAAATCCAACAAAACGATAAGCAATTGGTGAAATTTGTTGGCAAACTCCATTTATATTCAAAGTATCCAACAAATACACAAAAAACCAACGTTATTCTTAGTTCGTCCAATATATTGTCGCATACTCAGGCAAAACCGTTCTCAGTATCATCCAGTAAGCTGTCTTTCGGACCCTATGAAAATATTGGAGGTGTGTTCGCTTTATCTTCTTGCATCGAAAACTTTTTTATACATTTTTCATACTCTGTTCATAGCCCAATCTGAGGAAGAGCTGGTGATTCACTATGAGAACCAAACGCCTTTCTTGACCGTCAACACTTTGGAACGCACGATCGAAGTGTCACATTGGGGCAATATTGCTGTTAAGGAAGCGATTCAGATGACACACTCTGGTGCTAAGCTAAAGGGATCTTTCTCTCGCTATGATTTCCAAAAGGATGGCCGTTCCGGACAGTCTGCTGTCAAGTCGTACAAAACCTACTTACCGGCTTCCGCCAATGGTGTCTATTATCGCGACACAAATGGTAACATTTCCACATCCAACATGAATTTGATGCGTGACTTTGTTGATCTGGATCTACGTCCGAGATTCCCACTGTTTGGTGGCTGGAAAACACAATACACTCTAGGCTACAATGTGCCCTCGTACGAGTATCTGTACAGCTCTGGCAACAAATACGTGTTGAAGATGCATCTGATTGATCACATTCACGATAATATGATGATCGATGAGGCCGTCGTCAATATCATTTTACCCGAGGGATCGACAAATATTGAGCTCATCACTCCTTATAGCGTTAAACGGCATCAAAATGAACTGATGTACACTTATCTGGATACCGTCGGTCGTCCTGTTATCTCGTTTTCGAAACAGAATTTGGTGGAAAATCACATTTCCGATTTCACACTCAAATACTCATTCTCGAAGGTGTCCCTGCTGCAAGAACCTTTATTGGTGATTGGCTTCATTTATGTCATATTCTTACTAACAATTGTCTTTCTGCGATTGGATCTGTCTATCACCTCTCATTCCCACAAAGATTAGTACTAATCTGTATACAAAAACAACTTAAAAAAGAAATAATCTGTAAAAAGCTCTTCAATTTAGCGAAAAGCAAATAAAAACGCAGTTTAACAATATTTTTTGATTCTGATTATTATACATTCGATTTGCATTTAATAAAATAAAAGCAGAAATTTTCTTAATATTATATGTATTGATCAATCTTTTGGTTTTTTAATAATAAAACAACTTAAAGGACTACTTGAGGATGCCTATATCTAAGCATTTCGTTGTAAAGAATTCTTTAAATTTAAAATGGGAAGTAAAAGTGTCTTTCAGTACTTTAATTATAATAGCAGAACTCAAGAAAAATCCAGGAGTTTAATTTATTTCAATTCTATAGCTGATTGTCGCAGTTTATTTGACTTTCATAGCATTCAATAAATTGCACACAACAATATAAATTAAAAATTTTATTGTAAAAAATAACAATATATTATTTCGATTACTTAATTAATGTTAGTGGGATTATTTCTTCTTATGTAGTTAAATCAATGGAAATTATTCTGCCAGACGAATATGAGGGCTGAACAACAGCTGAACGATTCTCTAAAATATTTGTGTCCTCACTTTGATTAATAATGTCTTTTCTCTCTGAACTCGTCGCAGTCGTCGTCGCCGAATGGGCCGCACACCATTCGGAGACAGTCACCAGTTTCTTGGGTAAATTGCAATTCTCCTGATTGTGTGACTGTGCAAATGTGTTAACGGTTTGATTTAATGTTTTAGCCGAACTATTGCCATTAGTTTTCGATTCCAGACTAAATCGGTTCAATACTGAGTTAGTCTTATAGTTTGAAAATATATATACCGATTGTTGCAACGGTTTCAGCGAATTATCGTCTATTGTCTGCGAATAGGTCGACGATAATGTTGTGCATTCCGAACTTTCAGCGGCAACATCGTTTCTATTATTTTTATGTGATACGGCAATTATTGCATATGTCTCCGAATTGAGAATTTTGGTAGGAGGAGCTGCTGCTGCTGCTGCGTATGGTGGTGGTGGTGGAGGTGGGGCGACAATCGCCTGATTATCTTCATCGTCTGAGGAACACAAATCAATTGTATCGACAAGAACTTCGCTTGACGGTGAAATTCGCCATTGGGAATTCAGTGAAGTATCGCGAGTTAATCTAATATTAAGCTTTGAGTTAGTCACATTCACAGGTAGTAATTGCTCACCAATATTTTCGGCTAATTTCTTAACCCTAACCGATATTGGACGGCACTGTTTGATCAACGGAGAATTAAGAAACAAAAAGTTCTGAGTCGTGTCTCTTCGTTGCATAAATTGACGACGCGGAAATGCATAAATGTGCGAACTGCTCTCTTGTAGCTTCTTGAATGTCACATGCACATTATTTGAGTTTTGTTTCTTTTCAAATAGTTTACTATACTTGTTGCAACTAGGTTTAACTACTAATGGTGTGTAACAGAAGCGATCCAAACGCTCCTGCCTCTCAAACACATAATCTACGGATATTGTCTGTTTCATTGTCTTCAGTAATTTCTGTCCAGCTGGAGACGATATTGGTATAAATGAGCATCTATTGAGTGAAGGCACAGCTCGATTTCTTCGTGCCGATATGCGTCGATTTCGCTTCGATGTCTCCATAACCAATTCCTCATTGTGTGAATGTGTACCTTGCGTTTTCTTTGAACTATTGCAGCCAGGCTCATTGGATTGCAGACAAAAGTTGAGTAGAAATGCATTTCGTAATTCCGTATTCTCATTTTTACTCTCAAGTTTATTTTCTGGTTCCGGTGAATCGCACAATATGACATCGTCCTCTATATTACAAATCTTTTCATGTTCCTGCAAAGATCGAAATAAATATAATTAAAACTTAAGTCACAAATAGGTACAGGTAGAGTAGAGTAATGCTTACAAAATTTCTGTAAGCTAGGCTAATGAGAAAAGTAGCCCTAATTTCTATAAATAACTTAAATTTATATGTAGCAAGCTTCATTAAACTTCATAACTCAACTAGGAAATTTATGGAGTGCAGATCAATTGAACTCTTAACAACTTTGCCATCAATCAATCAAGGGAATCACCCTACCAAGGCGCTACTTAAAGCCCGTTGTGAACTGCATATGAATTCAATTGGCAAGATGAAGCCGTTTAGTTTGCTGCTGTTTCTGGGCCTGCTGTCGACTTTGATCAGTTTCACGTATCCAGCCAAAACTACTGCACACTTTTTTTGTTTTTTCTATCACTGTGGTGAAGAAGACATTAATGATGTAGTCAATAAATACTAAAGTGACCAGAACAGTGGAAATTGGCAATTTGTGATGATTAAAAATAAATAAAGTACATCATAAACTAAATGTTTCATAACTTACTAGAATGGCTTCCTTGGAGTATAGTTCAGCATCACAGTTATCACACAGATAAATATCGAACGGCGCCGGTTCGACCATCATTTGGGAATCATCATCCAGGGTATCGGTTTTGCTGGTTTGGAGCAACAAACATTTTCTATTCTTCTGCTGTCGATCATAAGACTGGAAGATAAGATGGTAAACCAATTTAATTATAGAATAAATAGAATTTAAAGGCAGCAAATTTAAAATTTTAGGAGCAGGACTTACCATATTCTCATTTCGAAACGTAACCAATAGTTTATTGTTTCTTCTATCGTACAGCGATGTAGTTGAGTTATAGTTGTTAATAAATCGTAAACTGGCGTGTTCATAGGCCGCCAAATCATTACAGAATCGTAATAAAAAAATGCTTTTATGAAACTGATAACAAATAACTACAATTTCCTTCATCTTATCCATCCAGTTCTGCAAACAAAGATTGTTAATATTGTGTTTTAATTTACTTTAAAAGTTCAATTTGAATACTTACGCCAAAAAAGTGTTTTGGCTTTTTCAGCGGAATGCCAAAGGGAGCATTTTCAGGCCACCATTCGGGCTCGCTGCAGTCTATTTTCTTTGGCAAATTGATATGTCCCAAAGAACATTGCACCATAAATGGTATAAAATTCTCCAACTGCGATTCGGTGATCTTCTCCAGGGATGTTGGATACCCATTGGCGAACAACAGGGGCAGGTTCGATATCATATTTTGCTGCGATTTGTCCGTTTCGTCCATGGCCGCAGCTGTAATGAAGTTAGGTTTAAAATTAATAACAAAATATAGAAATCATAAGCCCATAAAATGCTTATTTAAATAGAAAATCAATGCAGCCTACGGTATTAAGCCTTTTTCCCAGTCTTGGCGCCTGAAATTCGATATCTTGAAATTTGATACGCCCAAAAAATGTCAAATGTCCCTAGAAATAAGCGTTTTCAATTAATTGGAACCGATATAAATATTCGATGTCAATTTGGGAAATTCTTGAGAATTAAAAAAATAAAATATCGTTAATAAAAGTCAATATTAAACATAGCTTAAAATGAACCACTGAATGCAAGAGATGTTTGAGGATCAAAATTTCCCACTAAATTTCCCTACATGTTACAGGGTGGTTGCAGGGTTTGCAAAAACACAGCTGAAAGATTCCTCACGGACACACACACAAGTGTCTCTTTACAAGGGTCTGTGTCCATGTAGGGGTATGTGCGCGTGTGTATGCGTGCGAGCATGTACGCGGCGCTCCTGCCTACAACATGTTCGAACAAAAATGCTTTAGTTGGAATGACCCTGTCGCATCGAATTTCAGCTTTCGCGTTTTAATCGATCAAATCAAATTAAGCTGATAATGCGGTCACAAACGATCGCTCAGCAAATTTGATTGCTCACAAGCAGCAACAACCTAGGAAAAAATATGAATAAAATGTAGCATGTTTTTAGTAACCATGAGCTGCTCACAAAACTCTCATTCCCTCATCAAAAGCGTAAAGTACTAACACAAAACGGGAAAAATAAATTTCTGCTTGGTGAGAGTTGCTTTCTGGCTACTGGAGTTTGATTTACCCAAGTGTCAAGAGAAACCGACACATTTACGTAAAACATCTGCACGCCTATGTTCACACATACATATGTATCTGAAGCGATCCCTTCATACACTCACATACTTTTTGACATATGAAATGTGTACTCATCCTGCGCCTAAAGCAGTGTCATAGAACTACATACTATGTGATTGCCTTAGAAAGTATTCGTAAAAACGATCGATCGATTTGCCAGTAACGTGACATTTATGATATCAAAATTATAACACTCTGCAGTTTTTGTCACGGATTGAGTACACATCGTGAGGGTTGTTTATTATTTTAGTGATATTTATATAGGGGAAATAGTTTTGCGTTTGGGAATTTTATAGAGCTACATACATATGTATGCAGATATGTGTAAGTTGTGTCAAAAATAAATGTCTCTGTATGAACGCAAGTGTATGTGTGTGTATGTGCCTGTACATATTCTTACGCCCATCTTGTCACTTTGTCTTTATGTAAAATTGAATAAACATAATTACTATTCATATAGTTGATCCACAAATCTTTTACAACTGGCACTCTTATGTACAATCCTTGTACATACTTATACACACGAGCACTTATCGCTGTATATTTGATATATGAAATGCATTAATTACATACGTACACATATTTACTTGTAAACACCAATTAAATTGTTTTCGTGGCCTCTTTCGATGCAATGCAGGGCGTACGGTTATATTAATATGCGAATTTTACAATTTTGTGTTTAGTTTATCCAGACACATTTGTGAAAGCATACATACATATGCATGTATTCACTCATTATTTTGCTTTTCGTTATCTCAAACACGTTTAATGTTGAATTATTTAGATTATTATTCCAAGGCTTTGCAAATGGCTAAAATGCAATCTTTATCGTTGATTTAGTTTTAAAAATTACAAAATAATTACATGTTTTACACCGTCAATGTGTGAGTTGTTATATTTTATTTTTTTTTACTATCTACCATCGCTCAACAATCGGAACGATGAAAACAGAACAGAATACATTTCGATGTTGCTATTTCTACAATTACGGCAATTAAAAACATCTGTTTCTGTGCGCACGAAATAATGCTCTTTTCCCACTTTTTTTCTAGAAAGTACGCAATTATTTTCAGTAGAGTGGAATACAGCTTCGATATTATTTTCTTAAGAGCTTACCTCCAGACTGTGTTTCGATAGTTTATAAGGAGTGTAGCAAATGTTGCGGGTATTCCATAAGTGGGGTTACAGCTGATGCGTCCGGATTTATCGAAAATGATAAACGGCCACACTTATGTATAAACTTAAAACTATTATAATTTTATTTATGACAAAATATAATTTATATTATATTTATAGTGTCGATGAAAAATGCATATAGAAAATCTAATAATTATTAACTTCTACATGTTAAATTTAATCAAATAACCGATTGCCAGTTGAATTATTTAACCATAATTAAAATAAACTAGGCATAAAACGTATATGTATTAACCACAAACTACTCTGTCGAATACATTATATTAATTTCGATTACAAACCCAGCAATGATTGACATATAAATACTTTTAAGTGTATGTTTCGATTCCTAGATATCAAAATCGACGCTAACTTATCGATACAAATTTGCGGTTTCCATAATAAGTAAAAACTGTAATTGTAGTTGTCATTTGATTTGCAGTTATAGTTTATATAAACAAACCAGCAGAATGAATGCACTGCGAACTATTAGAAATAATTGGAAGAAAAGCGTTTTTCTGTCTGGCTTGGTGGGATATGGCGTGTCCACGTTAAAGACAAATATCGAGTATGTATGATAATAATAAAAACCATGTGTTCCTTTTAAAATATATATTGTTACAGAATAAAACAATATATGCATGAATTCTCGACTGACGTACTCCATTCAGGCCATCAAAATGGATCCCCTCAGAATGTGCTTGTGGTCATGAATCCGATTGCTAACAACAAGAAGGCCGAAAACTTGGTAGGCAATCATCCATTCAATATAAGCAAATTATTTAATTAATTTGTCTTGCATTTTTCTTTTTAGTTTAAAAAGTATTGCGAGCCCATACTGCATTTAGCTGGATTCTCTGTTGAGATACTCCGAACAAACTACATTGGACATGCCAAGGCCTACGTGGAGGAGATGAATAAATTACCTGATGTTATTGTTGTTGCCGGTGGCGATGGTACAAAATCTGAGGTTATAACGGGACTCTTGCGACGACAGGGAAATTTGTGCCCAATTTCCTTCATTCCTCTGGGACGTGAGACGCAACCAAAGTCGAATTTCTTCAGTTTCAGCAAACAACACGAGTTGGATTATGTGATAATGTTGAGTAAATCGCTGGTACCCTTGTTAAAGAATCAATCAAAGTACGAGAGTGTTATCCAATACGATGTCCTCAACAATCCTGCTGACGAGGAGAACTCGAGTCAGTTAAAACCGATCTTCGGATTAAATGGCTTCTCTTGGGGTCTGCTGAAAGACATCGACACCAGGAAGGATAAATATTGGTATCTTGGACCTCTTAAGCATCACATTGCTGCATTTTTGAGATCATTCTCCGGTAACACCGATTGGAATATGGATACGGATTATATATATACCCCGCCGTGTAGTGGCTGTACAAACTGTCTTGTTCAAAAGGGGAAGACACCCAATACCGGTTTCTTTTTGACCAAATTTGTGGCCAATCAAAACGGAAAAGTTGAATCCAAGAAGAATGTTATAAACGAGGAGTGCGCAAACACTTTGTATGGATCCATTAAATCGAACCAAATTAACATTAGGCTTAACAAAAATAGTGAAAACTTTTCTGAATTGGAAAGTAAATTCATCGATTCGTTGGAGCCCGGATGGGATTTCATCAAGAATATTCCAAATATCACCAATAAGACAATTGAACCCAATTTAGTACTTAAAAGTAGAACCATCAAGCTTTACCCCTCGGAAAATAGCAACAATATTTTCTATTCCATCGATGGAGAGGAGTACGAACCGCGACCCATTAAAGTGTCTATTGTTCCAGATGCCATTAAAGTTTTTTGTTAAAATCTTGTAATACAATTGTTTATATTTATTATACACATACATATATACCCTATATAGATCAACAATTAATTAGTATAGCATTACACATTCACAGCAAAAATTCACCGCGATTTCCTCCCAGATCCAAAGTTGCGTATAATCGTTAATGAACTTATCGGATGTGATCAGGATTAACTTATCGCTTACATGAATACACGATCCTGGCTTTCTCCTGAGCACTTTGATGGTAAATGATTTAGGCTTACAATTGAAATGACCGTACCAACATTTTTTGGCAATACACTCGATCGATCGGATGTAGCGTGGAAAGTAATTCATTCCTAAATCGATCCAGTTAATTATGGAGGAGCACTCCCAAGGACGAGTCTTAAACATGTCCTGTTTGCTGGGTGCGCTTCCCTCGAATATGTTTCTCTTCCTTCTAGTGACCTCCTCCTTCTTCTCGAAATAGGTGAAATGGTTAGTCTCCCAAGCTGGAAAATTACCCAACGAAAGTACATCATCGTCGGCATAAAATGGTATTTCCACTGAAGACCTTTTAGATCCAACTTTAGTGGGATCTTCTTTGGTTCCACTGCCTCCTGGTGGCTCAATGCTCATATAGCGAGGATTGTACGCCTGCCCCAAGATCATGCTAAGCGACTTTGGCGAGAGCTCTGCACAGTAATCCTTCAGCGCGGAAGAACACATAAATCCTGCTGTGCAGTACAATTCCAAAATCCAAAACAAACTCAAATTCTTTTGGGATACGAAACTTCCCATTTTGATGAAATGTATTTGTCTACATATGTGCATAAAGAAAAATGTCTTTTTACTAATTGCTTGCACTTTTTATAAATCAAAACAGAAGCTTACATATTAAAAAAAAAATTTTAATAAACCGCAATAATTAAAACTTTGTTTAGGTATGGGAGAAATTTCAAACTGCATGCTCGGTATGCAGCTCTCTTGAAGCAACTGACTTTGCTTAACGTTTCAAAGATTTCACACTAAGACTTAAAATACAAAATATCTAGTAACTGTTTATTTTTCCTTTAAGCCTTAAAATCCACGTAGATTAGTTAAAAATCTCTATAATTTTTTACTTCATTTAAATAGCGAGCCTTCACTGAGCGCGTGCAACTTTCATCGTTTAACTTACGATATATCGATTACCTGAAAATACACAACTGCCTTTTCGATACACATTGCGCTTTATTAGAACGCTCATCACCAACATATTTGGATTGTCATCATCGCGAGTTTCAACAACCAACAAAAAATAGCCGACAATTTTTCTACAAAATGGTAAAAAGTACAATATGAATTCTTGCATTATTTAATTAATTTAATATGTTATTTGCTTGCAGTTTCGCAACCAATACGATAGTGATGTCACAGTATGGAGCCCACAGGGCCGCCTGCATCAGGTTGAATACGCCATGGCGGCTGTAAAACTCGGCACCGCAACTGTTGGACTCAAAACTCGCGACTATGCCGTTTTAGTTGCACTATGCAAGCCGGCTTCAGAGCTGTCTGCGTCCCAGAGAAAAATAATTCCAATTGATGACCATTTGGGTATATCTATTGCTGGTATAACTGCTGATGCACGAGTGCTTAGCAAATATTTGCGATCCGAGTGTTTGAGCTACAAGCATTCCTATGGCTCAACATATCCCGTATCGCGACTGATCACGAATTTGGGCAACAAAATGCAGTCGACAACTCAACGATACGATCGTCGTCCATATGGAGTGGGATTACTCCTCGCTGGCTACGATGAGAAGGGTCCTCACATCTACAAGGTTGAACCCTCTGCAAATTTCTTCAATTGCAAAGCAATGACAATCGGTTCACGCTCCCAGAGCGCACGCACTTATTTGGAACGCCACTTGTCCACATTTAATACATGCTCCAAGGATGATATTATTTGTCATGGCATTCATGCTATTCGCAGTACATTGCCCAACGATGAACTCGTTTCTAAAGACGATGGTGGATCCCAATTGGTATTGTTATTTTTTATTTAAAATTTCTCACAATTCTTACAAAGAAAAATCTCATTTTATTTGACAGAACATTACTGTTGCAATTGTTGGAAAGGATCAGCCATTTAAAATACTTTCTGATGAAGAGAATCTAAAATATCTGGAAATGGCTAAGCAGCGTGGTGCAGCAAATGTTGTCTCCAAGTCAGACGATGGTGACGACAAACCCTCTCCAGGCGATGATGATGAGCCCTCAGTTTCTCGCGATCCTCAGGTTGCAGTTGCCACCATGGAGAATCCTTAATATATTTAAACAATGTTTAGTATTTATAAGCATCTAATAAAGGTGACTGAAATATTATACAAAAGTCGGGAGCTGCAGATACTTCTATTAAACCAATGCATATATAAATATTGGTTCAAAATATGCTGAATCACCTGGAAAGACAAGTCTACGCCAAACGGTTACAATAAATATATAATAATTTTCTGTTAGGACTCCGTGGGGCAAGAATTTATTATGATACGTAATAATTTATAAATTATTAAATTTTCATATTTTTTTATTAAACCGATTTGGTATCAAAATTCTTTATTGAGTATTTTACAGTCGAGTCGGCTCCACTTGTTCGTGTTTTTGTTTGCTTTTGATATTCTCGCGATATATCATTTCTACTTCCCACTTCCTTTATGCTATAACTGAATCGCATGCGGCAACCTATTATTATTATCACTCATGCGCCTTTTGTATATTTTTTATTGTGTAAAGAAACAATTATCGATTAAGTGATTATTTAAAGTTTTACATTAAGTACAAACCAGATGTAGTACACAAAAGCTGCATTCCCACAGTTGTCATCGATACTTAAGGCATTGAGGGTGGGTTTTTGCACACACAATTATCGATTAACATTTAATGTTGTTTAAGTTCGCGTATCACGATGCATCAGCCATAAATAAAGCGTACATCAAAACAATTTTAAACAGTTTATTTTAAATTGAATTGGTGAATGTTATTAAATCGGTGACAATTCGTTTTTGAAGTCTGTGAAAATGCATTTGACTATAATTGTTTCATACAATAGTTTTTCACAATGTTACCTGAGACCACCACGTCGTAGAAGTCGATATAGTTTTAAGGAAAAGTTGGTGTAAAATGTGCAACTTTCTAGCCTTAACGGTATTGCTTGCTATTCCGGTTATTCGTCAGCATTGAGACACACGCATATGTACATACATGTGAATAAACTCCTTATTTCTACTATTGATTGATTGCTTCATTAATCGAAATTAAAAGTAGAGCTTATAATAATGTATGTGTGTTCATGAATGTACTCACTTAGGTTTATGGAACGACCGAAGCAAGTGGTGAAATAGCAATTAAAGCCAAAAGCTAAGAGCAAGCAACAACAAGAATATTATTTCATGCAAATGCAAGTGATAAAATCAGACGGATTGATTTAAACGGAGCTGGAAAATCATTTGTTTTATGGCTGGATAAAACAACGCTGCTGACTTGAGTACGTATCTTCATAAATGAAAACATGGCACAAATGTACTTACATACATATGTACATACACATACATACATTAAAGCATGTGCACATCAACACATGCATACATACAAATATATGGACAGCGGCATACAGATGTTCTTATCGCTATTGGTACCAATTGTTATTGTATCAAGCATAACATATTTAAAATTAATTAACACAAGAACCGCACACTCATTCCCATACATATCTCTTGCCGTATATGTTTTAATTTATAAGTACGTACATACATATGTTAACTCTACACATGTACGTATGTAAGTAATTCAGATTACAATTATCAAACGAATAAAATACTATGCGGAACTGTTCCAATTCCGAGACAGGTCAAAGTACGTGCATATGTGTTAGTGAATTTATATCTGCATCGAATCGATAAAAGTTATGCTTTCAGTTGGCCAAAGAACATTTGACATAAACAATACCATATAGTGTTTAACATTTTTAATTTAATATCTTTAAAATGTGCTCTAAAGGATCATAATCCAAGTATATTCAAACGGAAGAACACAAACACACTTTATTCCATTATTGGTAATTATACAAATGTAATGCGAGTTGGTGCAATAAACAGGTTTTCAGTTCCGCATTTCGTTCGTTCCACTTTCGTTGAAACACTCTGCAACAATCGATAAGTGTCATCGATCGCTGAACGAATTTAATTTATCGTGCAATTAAAAGCTCAAAGTGCTGAGTGATTCGGAATCAGCCAACTGTAAACGCAATTAAAATTAAAAAATCATATGATGATCAGAATTTGCTGATATAAAAGGCGAAAATCATTTAATAAAATCATATTGAAAATATTTTTAAATTTTTCTTATCAATAGTGAATTGAAGTAAATTTGTTTAAATACCGTAATAATAGCATATAAAGTTCAATCAAGTTGTGATTGCTTTGTGATCTCTTATAGGTCTTCTTTAATTTATTGGGCGTTTAAAAAAGGTCCTACATATATATTCTTTTTAATTAACAGATATTTAAACATATGAATCGAAAAAAATAGTGACCAGACATAATGTATTCTGCTCCGACTAAAAACGCCCAACCGATTTCATATCGGAAGCGTCTTAGAGGTAAGATTTTATTTAAATATTTTAAGCTTTTCTTCAAAATCTATTATCATCTACAAAATTAAACAGATAAAATTCCTGCCCGCGTTATATTATATTTCCTATCCTGGTCTGGGTTTCTGGTGTCTTTCATGATGCGCAATGACATGAATATTACCCTGGTGGCAATGCTTCCAAATGAGAACGAAACTCAATACCAGAACAACAATCATTCCTACGAATTTAATTTGGTAAAGCTGAAGTTTTTTTTAAAAAATTTCATTGAGTAACATAAATTTGTGCCTCATTTTAGGGCGATGCAAGCGAGGAGCGCATAGCATTCATTAAATCCCTAATAATCAGCTCATTCTACTGGTGCTATGTGTTATCTCAGGTTGTGGGTGGCATTGCCACTCAAGCATTTGGCACCAAATCCGTTTTTGGCTGGTCCCAGCTGGCGACCGCGCTCTGCAGTCTCCTGATGCCGCTGGGAGCCGAGGTCCACTATTCGGTCGTCATCCTTCTACGCTCGATTCAGGGATTCGCTTCGGGAATCACATGGCCAGCGATGTACGCAATGGTTGGCTACTGGATACCGCTGTCGGAACGATCAAGGTTTATGTCCAGCTTTCAGGGATTCAGTATAGGAATTGGACTCACCTATCCGCTGTGTGGATTCATTATAAGCACCGTCGGTTGGCCTTTTGTATTCTACACCACTGGTCTATTGGGTGTTGGATGGTGCCTTTTGTGGTACCTCTTGGCGTATAATACACCCAGGGAGCATCCACGTATTACGAAGGAGGAACTTAACTATATTGAACAGAATGTCGGCGAAGAAGTCCTTAATTCGGTCACCATGAAAGTTCCCTGGCGGAAAATCTTCACATCTGTGCCCGTTTGGGCCATTGGAATCACCACATTTGGACGTATCTTTGTACACTACGTGTTTATCACGAGTGGGCCGACATTTATGAATGACGTACTTAAGTTTAAGTACTCGACGAATGGAATTCTCTCGGGATTGCCATTTCTATGTTCCTACATCTCATCGGTATTCTTTTGCTACATGGCGGACAAGCTTTTATATCATAAGATCTTAAATCTTAAAAATGTTAGAAAACTATTTACGGCTCTCTCGCAAATTGTTCCGGGATTACTTGTATTCTTTATAGGGTATATTGAAAACATTGGAGTTCTATTGATTTTGTACTTTATAGCTGTAATTTTTATAACCGCATCATATGCTGGTGCAATGGCAAACATCATTGATCTTGCCCCAAACTATGGACACTCTGGAGCAGTATTAGCATTCTGTCAAACTATTCATATGTCTGCCTCGTTCCTGTCCCCTTTAACGGCCGGATTCATAATTACCAAAGTGGTAAAGTATTTTAATTTTTCAATATATAACTTTAGTAATTAATAAAATGTTTATTTTAAAGGGCTCCACCGATCAGTGGCGCACATATTTCGAGATCTCTGGAGCTGTTGCTGTCTTGACTTACGTAGTTTACCAAATTTTCGGTACTGCAGATATTCAACCATGGAATGCCTTGCGTCCTGTCAAGAATTCGGTCGACGAGGAGACAAGAATGTTCCCCAAGGAAAGCGAAGAGACTAAATACATTCCCAAATCGAAATAAATGATTTGATCGAATCATTAATTGTAAATAGATTACGTTATATTGTTAACTAGTTTGATACATTCTTCTGAGACCTTTGAGAATACAATGTAGAGACCTTTGAAACTGTTAAACATAAGGTTGTAGATACTATTAATGTTACGGTGGACATTCTAAATTTTTCAGCTTAGAATTAAAAAGAGATACTTAATATATCACTGTTATTTTATAGCTAAAATGACAGATATACTATACACACACATATATATATATTTTTTATTGTATACCTGCGATGATCACTACTAGTTAAAAATTGTGAAATAAAGTGCAATAAGACCACAACGAAACTGTTTCATGCCTCGGATTTTGAAACAGATAATTGGGAATACCATTTGTGCAGAACATTTTCAAATCTATGTTTGCATAACTCAAAGATTTATTGCCGAATTCGACCTCAAAAACCTTCTTATCGTGGCTGCTTGAGGAGAGCTTAAATATTATATAGGGAAAAATAACAAAATAATTGATTCTATAGGTATATCATTAAAATTATATATTATTTTTGACATTCTTATCAAGAATTAGCTGAAAAAACATCATAATTGAGAAATTTTGAAGTATAAAAGCATTGAGCTGTAGAGTAACTAGTCATAATTGGATTGTCCCCCGATTAGCGAAAATGGAAATCCTTCGAGTTGTTTTACTTATTTCAATTTGTGCAGTGGCCACAAAAGCCCAAGGATCACGCAAGCAACTGTTCAATAACCAACAGCAAACTATACAATGTCCCGGTGGACACATAGAAATCGTCAGTGTTGAATTCAAGCAAGTAACCGACTTCAAGGGATCGAAGCAACGAAACAAGTATGCGAGTTTAAAGGAGGAGGGAAAGGAGCGGCAATTGACAAAGAAGGTGAAAACTTTGTGTCACTACAAGCAATCCTGTAATGTGAAAGAAGAATTTGGTATTAACGAATCAGTTGTTCTTGAGATAGGCTATAATTGTGTAAATACCGGCTGTCCGCATTTAAACTTTATTGATAAACATATAATGCGAAAGCCGAAGGGAATGTCAACTGAATATGTGGCAGAAACTATGCAGAATCAGCGCGGTAGAAGAAATTGGGTACCTACCGATATAATTGATGTCTTTGAGGACCCGGAGGATTATATGAAGTATACCAAACGCGGTAACGAATGCATTTTCGTGTCTCCAGCACCACAATATCGTTGCAGAAATCCACCTTTTTGGACTTGTCCACTGATTGGAACTGGTATAGCCATCCACGATACCAATACCGGGCATTTAATTAGAACCAGGCAAATTTAAGTAATTTGATTGTTAAAATGCTTTTAATTAAATTGAATACTATGCACTGTAATGTTTTATTTCTTATTGCCGGCATTACGGTTTTCAAAATACTTGTTAGATTCAATTATAATGATTGCACTAGAATTGCATCACTGAAATAAAAATATATCGATACTCCGCACATCAATGCATATCGATAGTGACATCGTCGTTATCAGCTGTTTTCACTACATAGTACAATTACATGAGCGTGTTTACGTTTGCGTAAGTATATTTTAGTTTAAATTCAATTAGCTCATTCAAGTGCTATTGAAAGAAATGTGACTTATTGTTTGTAAAAGATCTAAACTCGTGTACAGCTCTCACTTTTCGTACAAAAGTGCAAGCTTTAATTGAGAGTGTATGAACATACAAGCACTGCTCACTATAAAATAAAATCATGCATAACACATTTGTTTGTTTACATAAAATCTGTGACTTGACATGACTGAAACAATATTTAACCAAATCGCACTGGATTTTGTTGTGGTGCTTTAAAAGTATCAGTAATAATTGATTTCAAACATTCAAAGCTCTTCATTTAGCCGGCTGTTGAATGCACACATATGCACATACATGTATGTACAGTGGCTCACAGATTTTTTCGCACAGCGGATAACCGCTAAACCACCAAAGACGTCAACAATATTTTAATGTATTTACTCATTGCTATAGTAATTAGTTAATCTAGTTTTATATATTTTAATTCAAAAAATTATTAAAGTGTTTTGTTGTCTTTCAGGATAAGATGGCCTGGGGTGAACTTATCGCAAGTCTGTCGTCAAATCCATATTTTGGAGCAGGTTTCGGGCTGTTCGGAGTTGGCGCCGGTGCAGCGATACTAAGGAAGGGTTTTCAAGGCGCTGTGGTTTTATTTCGTCGACATTATCTGATAACTCTGGAAGTGCCATGTAGAGACAAATCTTACCAGTGGCTTTTAAAATGGATCACTATAAGAGGCGCCAAAAAGACGCAGCACTTGAGTGTTGAAACGACGTTTCTGCAAAACGATAATGGACAGGTTCGAACGAGTTATGACTTTATACCGAGCATTGGAAAACATTTATTTCGATATAAAAATAATTGGATTCAAGTTGAGCGAACGAGGGAGCAACAAACATTGGATTTACACATGGGCGTTCCATGGGAATCCGTTACGTTGACCGCTCTGGGAAATAACAAACAAATCTATTTTGATATTCTGGAAGAAGCTCGAACATTGGCGCTAGAAGCGACAGAAGGAAAAACACTTATGTACACAGCCATGGGCTCGGAATGGAGACCATTTGGACACCCGCGGAGACGGAGACCTGCCTCCTCAGTGGTTTTGGATCGTGGAATTTCCGATAGAATTATTGCCGATTGCAATGATTTCATTGGTAATTCTTTGTGGTACACTCAACGAGGAATTCCTTACCGCAGAGGATACTTATTGTATGGGCCACCAGGATGTGGTAAATCCAGCTTTATAACTGCCTTGGCGGGAGAGTTGGAGTATGGCATCTGCTTGCTAAACCTTTCGGAACGGGGACTAACGGACGACAGACTAAATCACCTCTTGAACGTCGCCCCCGAACAAACAATTATTTTACTTGAGGATATTGACGCTGCATTTATTTCGCGAGAGTCAACGTTACAGCAAAAATCAGCTTATGATGGCTTAAACCGAATTACATTTAGCGGATTATTAAATTGCCTGGATGGCGTTGCTTCTACCGAAGCTCGTATCGTTTTCATGACTACCAATTACTTGGACCGTTTGGATCCTGCCTTGATTAGACCCGGCCGCATTGACTTAAAGGAGTACATCGGCTATTGCAGTCAATATCAGCTTGAACAAATGTTTAGACAATTTTTCGGTGACCAAGAGAAGTCAGCAGCTACAGAATTCGCACAACGAATTAGTGATACGGCTCGTACAGTGAGTCCAGCGCAAATTCAAGGATTCTTTATGAAGCACAAATTGTCTCCACCACAGCTTGTTATAGACAACTGCCAAAATATTTGGGAAGATAAATAATAAAAGCACATTTTGTTGCCGTTTTTAAAATACTTGTTTATAAATTGTTTATTTATCAGAACGTCTTGAACAAATAATAAATTATATTCAAAAAGTAACCGTTTCTAACCGTTGTACCAGAAATGTTTGGTACAATTCATTTTAAAGGTCAACCGTGAGTAACTATCGATAGTTCCTATCGTCTTCCAATCAGAATTACAATCTAATGAGAGCTGCTATCGATCACGAATACATAAGTAAACAGGAAACTCACATTTTGTTCAGTGCCAATCAAGTGTTTGCCGCGTTTACCTCGTATCCACTGCAAGATGAGTTTCAAGAGTCAACCAAAGGGCTTTGCAACCAAAGCAATTCACGCTGGCCAGGATCCTGAGCAGTGGAAAAGCGCTGCTGTTATTCCACCCATTTCACTGAGCACAACCTTCAAACAGGATGCACCAGGAGCACACCGTGTAAGATTACCTACACACACACTCACATACGTCGTATGCTATAGCAAACATATGTTAGAACATATGTAGATGTGTGCATGTATTTATAAGCATGTGTACGCCGTGTGGGGTGTCATTGAAAAATAAACATGTGTTTGTGTGCGTTTCGCTTCACACCTACGCCATGGTCTTATTTTCTTTTAATGTAATTATTAAATAGGGCACTAAGCAAATAATTTGATAAGCAATTTCTTGTGACACGTATGAAGTTGTTTATTGGGTACTTAGAAACAAATGAGCTAAGTGATACTACAAATATAAAAATACACAAATCTGCGAATAACGTACTCACATCCATACTCAGCCACTTTCGTGCGGCAGAAGTACAGTGTCCTACAAAAGTATTCAGCTTTTTGTTATCTCTCGATCGTTGCCCAAAATTAGATAAAGTTTTATTTATTTTTTAACAAAGGAGCTATAAATCTCATAAAATCTTTGATATTTGAAAATCCGTAATTGTTAATATTTTATTTCCTTAAAATTTACATTATTCCAATTTAAATTTGATCTAAAAAAATGGTTCAAAAATGTCTTTAAATTTACATACTTACTGAATGTGCTGTTTTTGCTTGTTCATTGATTGTCAATCAGCGTTTTAATTTTAGAAAACTTAAATACGCAGAGTCACAGGTTTGCCGAGTTCATCTTTTCGGCAGATAAGTGTCTAGAGCAGCAGCAGGCCCCTTTTGTCCATGTGATATGATCTTGCTTATTTGCACAATAATGCTATAAATTTACAAATATAATAGATTCAAGTAAATAATTTTATAATAATGCCCCACGTAGTTTTATTAGCTGATAACCATACAAAGTATATTAAATTACTACTTAAGTACCGAAAATAAATAATCATTTGTTTGTAGGGCTTTGAGTACTCCAGAAGCGGCAATCCCACCCGTAATGTGCTGGAAAAGTGTTTGGCTGCCCTCGATAATGCCAAATATGGTTTGACTTTTTCATCTGGATTGGGAGCAACCACCGCAGTGCTCACTATGCTCAGCAGTGGTGATCATGTCATTATGGGAGATGATGTCTACGGTGGCACCAACAGACTGATCAGGTAAAACTAAATAATGGTTAGAAAAGGAGATCGGAAAATCTAATCATATTATTAACTTCAGACAAGTCGCTTCCCGTTTGGGTCTCACCGCCACCTTTGTGGATCCTACCAAATTGGACAAGATTAAAGCTGCGATCAAGCCGGAAACAAAGGTATTAAATACTTTTGCAAAATCTGAGTCTTGTTTAAACTTAATCCTAAATCGCTTTTAGCTCGTTTGGATTGAATCGCCAACAAATCCCCTGATCAAAGTGTCGGACATTGCAGCCATTTCAAAGCTCTGCCATGATGCTGGTAAAATAACTGTGGCTGTGGACAATACTTTCCTGACGTCGTACTTCCAGAGGCCTTTGGAGCTGGGAGCCGATTTGGTTTGCTATTCACTCACAAAGTACATGAATGGACACACCGATGTCGTCATGGGCGGCATTACAATGAACTGTGAAGATCTTTATAACAAACTGAAGTTCTTGCAAAATGGTAAGTTAACTTAAGCAAGGAAGAGCACTAGAGTGTAGATACTCGACAGTTTTATGCCCAATTTAAAATACTTCTTATTACAGCTGTTGGAATTGTTCCCTCGCCTTTTGATTGCTACCAAGTAAATCGCAGTCTTAAAACTTTGGCTCTGCGCATGGAGCAGCATCAGAGCAATGCTATTAAAGTGGCTAAGTTCCTGGAATCCCACGCCTTTGTTGAAAAGGTCTTGCATCCTGCTCTGCCTTCACATCCCCAGCACGAGTTGGCTCTGAAGCAGACCTACGGCTACAGTGGAGTTTTCTCCTTTTATATCAAGGGTTCCCTGAAGCACTCAACTGCTTTCTTTAAAGCCCTGAAGATGTTCACACTCGCCGAAAGTCTTGGAGGCTATGAAAGTTTGGCGGAACTACCGTAAGTTTCGGTCGATTGAATTGCGTTTAAAATATTCTAAATGGTATTTTATACACAACTACAGATCTGTGATGACTCATGCCTCTGTGCCTGCTGAAGACAGGAAAACTTTGGGAATTACTGACGGTCTTATTCGTTTGTCTGTTGGTCTGGAAGACGCCGAAGATTTGATCAACGATTTGAACGGCGCTTTGGACGCGGCTGCCAAAGCTTAAATGCAACTCCAATGTAAATCAATAAAATAGCCCACTTTTATACCCTGTAACAATTCGCATGTAAAATTGTGTAATTTCATGTAAATAATTAAAATCATGGTGAATGAAATATATTGTTATTTAAAGGCAGTTCAAGAAGACTAACACATATTTTATTTTCCTCTACTTACTGATAGGCTTGCTTACCGATATTATAATCGCGCCATATCGCTAAAAGCACGATGTATCGCTTGACTGTTTATAATATCGATTACTTTCCAATGTGCTTGCTTATCGATATTCAAATTGCGCCATATCGCCAAAAACACGATGTATCGCTTACTTTGCTTATAACACGGTATATCGGTATTCATCGAACTAGTTGTAGCATCTCTAATGAAATCAAATGATAATAACAAAAAAGCCGAAATGATGTCTGAGTTGGCGGCCACGGCTTTTATGGCCTTATCGCTAAGGGCGATTATATCGCTGAACTCCTATTCTGGATATAATAAGCCCCCGATGTTCGGTGACTATGAAGCACAGCGGCACTGGCAAGAAGTCACTGTCAATCTGGATGCAAAACTCTGGTATACAAATGGCACTGATAACGATCTGCAATATTGGGGCTTAGACTATCCGCCTCTTACAGCATACCACAGCTACCTCATGGGACATGTGGCCAAACTCCATAACTCAAGTTTTGTGGAGTTACGCGCCAGCAGAGGCATTGAAACGAGGGAGCACAAAAGTTTCATGCGACTTACAGTCTTGGCCGCTGATGCTTTTATATATTTGCCCGCTGTTTGGGCCCTTTGCGTTGGCATCGATCGCGCTTTTCACACTAATGTCAAGCAAATACTGTTTGTCCTGCTCGCTCTTTATCCCGGACAAGTGCTCATTGACAACGGACATTTCCAGTACAACCAAATCTCTCTTGGCTTGGCAGCTGCTGCAATAGCTGCGATTCTTTGTAATAAACTTTATGGCGCCGCATTTGCCTTCACCTTGGCCTTAAATTATAAACAAATGGAATTGTACCACGCGTTGCCTTTCTTTACATACCTGCTGGGAGCAACTTTATCGCAGAAAAGGTGAGCTGAGTGCCCAATTTACTCAAGTCTCTCAGTCAAGCAGTTTTTCACTTGGAAATTTATATCCTTACTCAAAGAAATAATAATTTTGTTTGCTTGATTCACACTTGACAGCTTTAAATCCTTTGCCATCAAGCTATCAACAATAGCCAGCATTGTTTTAGCCGTTTTCGCGCTGCTTTGGTTGCCCTGGCTGCACTCACTGGACGCCGTTGCCCAGGTCCTGCACAGACTCTTTCCCCTCGGACGCGGCGTGTTTGA
Source organism: Drosophila dunni (assembly GCA_018152125.1). Classification (NCBI taxonomy): domain Eukaryota; kingdom Metazoa; phylum Arthropoda; class Insecta; order Diptera; family Drosophilidae; genus Drosophila; species Drosophila dunni. The sequence continues at coordinate 426,805 of JAECXC010004138.1, read as the reverse complement.
GGACAAAGTGGCCAATGTCTGGTGCAGCATTAATGTGATTTTTAAACTGAAGTAAGCAAAAAAAATGATAAATTAAATCACCTTTTTAATAACATTTATGTAGGCAGCACTTCCAGAATCATCAGATGGCACTGATCTGTTTAGGGACCACTCTAATTACAGTGCTGCCCACAAATATACTGCTCTTCTGGCGCCGCAGCAAGTATACGTTCCTTTTAGCGCTGTTCAACACTGCAGCTGCCTTTTTTCTGTTCTCTTTTCAAGTAGGTGTTTTAAATTAAATACATATGTAAAATTTGACTAATTTTTAAATTGTTTCAGGTGCATGAAAAGTCCATTTTGTTAATTGCATTGCCTGCAATCTGCTTATTCAGCTGTTGGCCCAGGGAAATGCTTTGGTTTCTGGAAGTCTCAATATTCAGCATGATTCCGCTCTTGAGCAGGGATAATTTACTGGTACCCACTGTGGCAGCCACTGTAATATTTCACATCGCCTTCAAATGTCATTATTTTAGAACCAAAAGGGAATTGAGTGACGAAAACAAGCTGTTAAATTCCATAGTTATACTCTCTGAAATTGTAATGATTTGCATTTTGGTAGGATTTCTAACGATAGCACCAACTGCCAGATATCCCGATATTTGGCCATTAATTATATCCGTTGTAAGCTGTGCGCATATATTCCTGTTCCTGATCTGGGGCTATGTGAAGCAGTTGAGCCCAACGGAGTATTAGAATTAAATACTTTGCCTGTAAGAGATTTATATTAAAATGTCAGTTGGAAAATGTAAAACGTCCTGATAGAGAGTTTATTCAGTTTATTGAACATTACGAGTATGTTGTATTCCATTTAAATATAGAACACAACGCCATTACACTTCATGCTTATGTTTTTCGATTTTTGGTTTTAGTTTTTTTGTTTTTCTTTCAATTTGCACAATGTCTTTTAATATCTTTACATTTTTATTTGAACAAGTGTGATGGTGACATAAAGAAATTTTCTAATGATTTACGAAGTGTTTTGTTTAATTTTAAGTTTACTTTGTTTAGCACTAGTTTTGTTTTATTTGATCTGGAAAAGTCTGCTGATGTGTAGACAATGAGAGTCGGACCACAACCTGTCGGTTATCTTTCCGTCAGGCTCCTCCGCAGGATGATCTTCTATTCGCGTTGGTTTGAAATTGACCACATGATTTTAATTCAGTGAATACTTCAGTGAAGAATGCTGGCTCTGCATTTATTTTCAGCATCTTGTTGCTTAATCTGTTCACAATCACCAGACATCTAAAGGGATTATAAATTTGGTGGATTATTAAGCCCTCCACTGACTGATCATCTACTGGTCTTAGGCTTACCTGTCCCAAAAGTTCTCCTTGGAGTCCTCAACCAAAAATGGCTTAAGTGGATAACTAATCTCGTTGCCCATATATGAGTAAGACAAGTACAAACAAGTCAAGACAGATGCCTGAAGATCCGATTCCTTTGTCTCCTCGCCATTAACAAGTTCCCGAACCAACATGTAGACGAATACAACATTTGCTGGATTGATGAAAGCCACATCCTGAAAATTTTTGAAAGCCCTTATTTATTACACTTAAAAAAATGTTTATAAAAACTCGATAGAGTTAAGAACTAATTTTATTAAGTTAGCTGAGTTGGTAGTGTACTAAAAGTTGTCATCAGAGTTACATACCTGCCAGCCTTGCAAGAGAAGGCTGCGATCGACGGCTCGCAGCCACATGACGGCATCGCCAGGATCGAAGTTGTTTAGTCGATGGCATCGATAGTGCAAAAACATGCCGAGGCATTTCAACAACTCCGATGTCGAAGCCTATTAAAAAAGAATTATTAAAAAGTAAATAAAATTAATTAACTTTGCGAAATTAAGCTTGGCTTTGGTTAAGACATGCAACAAATAGACAGTTTAAAGGTATCGATAAGTGCATCGAAAGTCAGTAGTACCACTAATATAAAATTGCTTAGTGATGGGCAAAAGTTAAACGATGAATGTTTTATATAGGCAAGAAGGAAACGATGAATAAACATTTTAAAAGTGCAGCGCTAACCAAAGCCATTTTGTGAAATGTTTAAATAATTTAGTTAAATTTACCTGAATAACAGTTTTGCGTGGAATGTGATTTTGATTTGTGTTCTTAACTTGTATCGAAGAGGCCTGTAACTGCTGCGGCAGTGTCAATGTTAAAGGCTGCTTTTGGATCAGTTTATTGTGATTGGTAATGGAATTGGTGTTGTTCACACGCCCCAATTCCTTAGCTGTCGACGGCTTCTGTGTCTTGGCCGATGGGAATGGGAATGGCAGTTCCCTAATCACCTGATTTTGATTGCAATGATGCTGATGTTGTTGCTGGTGCTGATGTTGGTGCTCCTCAATGTGATTGCAATGGAGTTGAATGTTTTTATTTTTATCCGCCGTTGCAGTCGATGGATACGATGCCTCCAGCAACTGGGCCTTAAAGCATGCCGACGGAATATTGGCGCATTTATTTTTATTATCAACCTTCTTCTTATTATGCGATGTCGACAGTTTCTTCCACGACAGAGCGTTAATGAACAGCGAGTGCTTCTTCAAACTCTTCTCAATCGAACTCTTCTCGGAAATGACAATTGTGTTCTCATTGTGAGCATCCAAATCATTGTTGATGGTATCCTTGGACGATACCGTTAGATTGTTAAAATTGTGCGAATTGATCTGTGTGTGCATATTAAACTGCATGCCACCACAGCTATTCTGATGTCCCGAACCATTTCTGGATATCTGATGGGACAACTGATGGGTCTTCTTGTTCTCACGGTTTTTCGCATTATTCAGCTGCTCGTACGAAAAGTTATTCAAGTGCGAGTCAATGGAACCCGCCGTATCGTTGATTTTCTCCGACTGTAGATCTCCGCCCGACTGATTGTATGGGAAATTGGGCTGGGACGAGTATATCGGGTGTCTATCCCTCGGATTAAAACTCAAAACCGTGCCCATTGTGACTGCAAAAACAAGTAATTAAATGCCAATTATATAAGCATTAATAATCTTTGAAATCTCAGCGTTTGTAATGTATTCCAAGTTATTGATTAGTTTAAGACACACTCATTACACATGTTTGTATACATATTTTCAGATTCCACCAAGTATTACCCAAATAACTACGACTTGTACTAGTCTTTGAGGGTCTGGAGGAATTTCGTGTGGAACTCACGTAGTTGATTTTACCTAAATTCGTGATTTTGAAGTCAACTCAATTGATTGTAGTATTTTTTTTTTCCTTCTTCCTCTCTATATTAGACACTTTCTTTATAACTTAATTTGTTTACTTTCAAATTGTATAATTATAGTTGAAACTTATTTATCTAGAGTTTAGCTAACAGTTTTGCACTTTACACATTTTTGTGGTTACAAAGTTTTTATTTGAATAATATTAGACATATTTATGAAACACATTTAACTAAAGAACATCCGAAATATTCCTTAAATCGATTTCTTGCCCTGTGAAAATTGCACTCAAGGGTTGGAATTTCATTCTCTGGGTCCCCAGACGGAGCATGCTCAGTAAACACTTGACTTGACTTGTTTTGTTACCCTTATTTGTGTTGCTTTGTTTTCAAAAAAAAAGTTATTGTTAACAAAAAATTTGAAAGTTTATTGTTTATAGTTTAGTTACAAATTAATTAAATAAGTTTATTTAAACAATTAAGAGTAGGGATTAAATCCTCAGCTGCCAGTAATACACTATTATAATGCTGTATATTTTATACTACTGGGCTTTAGTATAGGTATTTTCCAACCTCAGAATAATTTTTTGCTTTCTATTATTAGATCCAACCACTGCCTGCTTTAATCAGAGCTATTAAAATATTTTTAAATTATAACTGCGGAGTCTTGGCAATAAATGCGTTGATTTTATTATTGTACTTAGTTATGCTTAACATATTTAATTTACTATATTATATATTTCTATTTTATATTTATCCTACAGTCTGTTGCATATATAGTCTATAAGCTTACATATTTAGATTCATTATTGATTAAAGACGTCCTTGTTTGTTTGACGCCAAAGTTGTCCTTGTTATGGGCTTAAGAACCGCAAGTTTTCGACTATAAGATACCCGTTACTTGAGTAAATTGTAAGATAAAGCACAGAAAAATGCTTACATAAGTTTAATTTAAAAAATAAGTCTAGTGGAGTTTATTATAGTAAGTTTTTTATAGCAGAGTTTAAGCTGCTCTTATTTTTAAATAATTCATAAAATTGAGACTAGTTTTAAAATACTTCTGTTTAAAAGAAAAATAGTTCAAACAATATTTTTAAAATTAAGCTTAAGTATATTAAAAAAATTTATGAGAAAATTTAGCTTTTCCTGGATGACAGCTATTAATAATCTGCTGTAAAAGGTTCTTATGAGCTCGGGTACTGTTAATTGTATCCTTACAATTAGTTTAAGCTTTATGCCAGACATAAATTCCTCGTCTATTTTTGGTATTTTTTTGAATAATTGATAATACGTTGTTGTGTAAACACTTTCATTAGCTCTTTGAATTCCCCCAATGCGCATGGCGAAAACCCTCAACGAAGGAGACTAAATCGGGAGGCAAAGAGGAGCAGCAGAGGAGAACGGGAGGCAAAAAAGCAGAGCGATAAGCGTTTTGTTGAAAAAATTACATAGCGTCGAGTTGCGCTTAAATAATCCAAGTGTTTAATGTGTGATTAGCAACAATTTAGGACCATAAATCACAAGATGAATGGCTCGCTTACTTATCGGATTATACTTTATTTCCGTAAGTCTAACAGTGGAGTATTTTTTTTTTCTGTAGGCTCCACCGCATCCCCCTCCATTTTTTAATAAGATTTTGTTTTTCCCACGAAGTGATAACATACGTGTACAGAAAATGTAAAGTGTTTCCCATTTTTGCAGTGTTTTCTAGGGCAACACTTTGCCATCGAAGCTATTATGATCCGAAGACAAATATATCGGATATTTATATGATGGGAGACGATGTGAATGGGTTCAATATGAACGAGGACCAAATTGTTAAGTTTGTTAAGCCCCTCGACCGAGGACCCTATTTTGATACATCTGCCACAAAGAACGTCACGTCGCTGGTCAATAAAACGGGCCATCTCAACTGCCGGATCAAAAATCTGGGCAACAAAACGGTTAGTATGGTTAGTATTTGCTTCAAACCCGATTTTTAATTACTTCACATTGCAGGTATCTTGGATACGGCATCGGGACCTACATCTATTAACGGTTGCTGAAAGCACCTACACATCGGACCAAAGATTCACTTCAATCTACAATAAGCAAACGGGTGATTGGTCTCTACAGGTAAATTCAGTTTTAAACAATACATTTAAATGTCTTTCAAGTAACTATATATTTTTGCAGATCAAATATCCTCAAATCAGGGATTCAGGAGTCTACGAATGTCAGGTATCAACTAGTCCTCCAGTTGGGTATACCATGATCTTCTCTGTTGTGGGTAAGTTGGTGCAGAATTTATTTGGTTTTCAGTACAAAAGGAAGTGGGAAGGAGCGTCGACTGTAAAAGACCCTGTACTATACTATAGTCTTTAGTCTAAAAGCCAAAACTTTTGTTTTTAAATATATTTTAAGTAATTACTAATATTGTAAACATTTCCTAATTTATTTATTGCGTTTTACTTTCAAGTGGATTAATTTAAAGCATAATATGGTATTATAAATAATTTTTAATAATTATTTAGACATAACTTTAAAATTTCCAAACATTACTATATATTTAATATAATACCAACCAATCCAACTACGTGCCATTAATAATTAATAATCATTTTAGAACCCATTACAAGCATTCCGGGTGGCCCCGAGTTGTACATCGATTTGGGCTCTACGGTTAATTTGACGTGCATCGTTAAACATTTACCGGATCCGCCGCTTATGGTGCACTGGACACACAACAATCAGGTGAGCAAATCTACATCTTGTCCATAAAATAAATTAAATTAAAATGTGTTTATTTTAGGAAATCAACTATGATTCGCCTCGCGGTGGAGTATCGGTTATAACCGAAAAGGGGGATATAACCACGTCATATCTGCTCATACAACGCGCACAAATCTCCGATTCCGGCAGGTATTCCTGCATGCCATCCAATGCGAACTCCAAATCCGTTACTGTTCACATTTTAAACGGTTTGTCTACTTTACCTTATACACTATTGTGATAACAATTAAGTGTTTATTCTTCTGCTTCTTTTATAGGAGATCAACCGGCAGCTGTGCAGGGAGCTAACTCACTGGCGGGTCGTAGTTTAACTGCCCTAGTTTTTATAACGATTTTTGCACATATGTAAGATTATTATTATATAATAATAAATTTCATTATCTTGTAAATATATACATAAATTGCATTTACTAATTATAAACCAAATAAAAATAATTTAGCAATAAATTTACAAATTATCACATGTAGAAAATAAATAAAATCTCTCGAGTTGTTTTAAACTACACAAAATGATTGAAAATAATTATTGATAATAGTACTAAACAGGAATTGTTATATTTTAAGTTATTTATTATATATATTTTTACAATTTGGATTCATTTTTGGTTAGTACAAACAGTTTGTAGTTCTTTGAACAGTTCAACACAAGTTTACATTAATTTCCAAAGTTTAATTAAACATTTTAATGCCATTGATTTATGTACAATTTGCAGCGACTTTTCGATTTGCAGTTGACCTAATTTGGTTCGCTAAACGCTTTTTCTTCAGCTAAAAAACCAACAATCGAAGCTGCAGAATCGGCATTGATCCAAATTAGACCCAGTAACAAAGCCTCAAAAATTCCAATCAGAGCGCCAGCACAAACATCCAGGATATAATGACGCTTTAGTATCAGTCGAGAGAGCACAACACTAACTGCCCATGCAGTCAAGGGCATCCAGAAGATAATGGGTAACGAGTATAGATGGGTGAAAAAGACGAGCACATAGAATGCACGCGATGCGTGGCCCGAGGGAAAACTGAATTTGTCTGGACCAATTGTGAGCGTGTCTGTGGCAGGCATAGGGCGTCTCCTGCGCACATATGCCTTCAGCACAGCCACAATTACAATATCCAATAAGAGTCCAATCAGCATGTTTACTTGCATTTGATACAGATCTTTAGAATTGAGTAGCCATATGAAGGCAATCCATGTGCAGAGCCACGCGATGCCATCACAAGAGATTTCGAGGAATTTGCAGTGTATTTTCAGCGACTTAAATGATGCAAATTGTAGCAGGAACGTCACAAAACGATCCGTCAGCTTTTCATCCTTCTCTAAAATTTTCTTTAACACGGGTGACGTTTGACGCTGCAAATAAAACATAAAATTGCATGTTTATAACTATATTACAGTTATGCCAAATGGTCTAACTTACCGATTTCATTTTGGTTTTCTTCTTTTATTGAGAATCCCGGTTTAAAACTTAAATTATTAGATGAGTAAGCAAATCAGTTATTCAGCTGATAAAAATAAACACATATGTGTTGCCTATTGTTCACAAATTAGCTAGCGATCGCACTATTGATTGAAGTCGCTCTATCGTCAAAAGTATCGCTTTGAGCCAAAACTGGCTATCGACAGCAGTATCGATACAAACGCTTATCATTATCGATTGCTACAAGGTGCGGTGCCAAATCAAACTAGATAAATCACATAAAACTAGTAAGAATTAATATAAATTGAACGTTTCTATAACTTTATTTAATAAGAAAATAGCAATCAGCAATCCTTTTATTTCTAAGCACCCTTTATTTAACTGGCATTAGAAATTTTGTGGTACCACAATAAAAATCAACAGACCCACTTGTAATTCAATTAATAAATTTATTATAACCGTTAGAAGATTTTGAGATTATTAAATTCGAAAAAAAATAAATGTGTAACTTTTTCTTAGCTTAATGATTTATTTAATATTACATTAATAAGATCGAAAACTGCATTTGCTTTTGATATTAAGAATCTCTTATTAGAAATATAAATATTTTGTTCAATATTTGCTTGAAACTATTAGCATGGTATTATGAATATTGCTTTAAATTGCATAGTTTAACTATTTAAAAATTGTGGAGATTATTTTATTATCACATTATTTTCATTTACAGGCAAGAGATTTTACAAATGTTTTCTAGCTATATAAATCTGCTGATTAAATAATAAAAATGTTTGTTTCTTTCATTCTTTGTTTTAAACATAGAGTTTGGATCGAAATATATATTTATAGATACTTATATTGCCAAACATACTGAATTATATTTGTAATTGTAATACACTAAACAATAATTTTTCATTAAAATGCTTTCAATGATTTAAGCAACACAATACTCTGATTAATAATATTTATTATAATTTTTTTTTTCAAAAAAGAACTGAAATTTAAAGACATGAATTTAATTCGAACATATTCAAAAAGGTAATTGAAATTACAAATTCGTATAGCTTAATAGCACTTTTTTTGTTGTGATATTTCTATTTTTTTTTTTTTTTTTGCTTTTGTTTTTGACAACCAAATTTGATTGGTTTTGAGAATTACATTGAAATAAGTTTCAAACTACAAAAAACTGACAAAATTCTTTTTTCATTTTTGTTTACAAAAATTATTCTTTTGAAGCAGTTGATTTTACAAAAAAATATACATTTTTAGCTTCAAAGCCTACAATGGTTATAAATACTTGTTTTACAGCTAAAATCTGGCAACGACAATATAAACTATAAACTTTTTATCACTTATTGTCGAGCATTTTTTGAATCTTTTTGAAAAAATTTAATTTTTACTGACACATTGATAATTTTAAAAATGAATTTCAAGCGTCGCTAGAAAATTCATTTTTATAAAAATCAATGCACAAATTTCTAATCTATTTATTATATAGAGTTTATTAAAGATTGGATTAGTAAACCGAAAATGCCTAATTTTTAAAATCTAACTAGGGAGTACCCAAAACTAGGTGAAGTGTTAAAAATATCTACTGTTCATTTTTAAGTGAAAGCAAAAGAAGTACATAATTAAAAGTCTGGAAGATAGTATAAAATTTTAGCTTTGGGCACTCCAAAGTTGAGTAATTTTATGGTATATTTTAAAATTGTGTTTTTGTTTAATTTATTGTGTAGTTAGAATGCTGAAATGAGTGCATTTGGTTTGTGATAATATTGTTTGTTTGTCGATGGTGTCGTTTTTATAATGCCAAGCTACTTAAGTGGTGTCATTAAATGTTAAAAATACTGAAGCATGTATTTCAATAAATATCAATATCTCTTTATAATTGCTTAAGTTTTTAATTTTATTTAGATATAAAAAGCATTAAGTAATTCTGTCCGTGCTTAAGTTAATTTATTTCACACCATAAAATTAAAACTTTGAACCGAGTGATTTTCTTATTCTTTCTCATTTTCTTTCCTTTTTTAGTATTTTGGTATTAGTTTCTAAGAATACAAATTAATATGAGTATGAGTATATATGTATGTATATACATATGTAAGTATATATCGTGTGTGACACTCGACGTCTCGTGTATACAGTATATATACATGTATATACATGTATCTTTTAATATTTTAAATTTTCTTTTCTTAATTTTTTGTTTCTTGTTTTCTTATTTTGTTTGTTTTGAGTTCATAAATAAAATTGTGTGCGCTTGAAGGCTTGATTACTTGATTTTCATTTGTTTTGTTTTGTTTATTTGGCGTTGTATGTTAACTTTGCATTATTTTCACTGGAAACAAGGTTAAGAGGTACAGAAAGTTCCTCGCCTTCGCAGGTATCATTAAACTCAGGCAAAGATTGTGATTTTTTACGTTTTAAAATGACATCTTTTAGTGTTGCTGCCGCTCCTCCTGGTTCAGATAAATCCGTTTTGTATTTCTAAGAAGTTTAAACAATATTAGTCTAAAGTTATGAGGATACTTGGGATTAATTTGTGTGCATTTGTTCTTATCGGGATATCTTTTAGTCAGCTCAGTCTACTTACGTTAAATACCAGATCTGAAATACTGAGTGCTTCCTGATTTAGCGATAAATCCAGCTTCTTGCATTCCACGGGGCTGCTTATATTATGCGTCTCATAATCAACCGTCGAGTTGCAGGGCAATTGTCGGTTTCCTGTCAAGAATTACGTTTAATTTTAGTTAAAAATCATAGAAAACATTTACAAAATTCAGCTCACTTTTCTTAGATTTCTCGCATTCCTTGGGACGCCTGCGCCGAGTGTGGATCGTATCGCGTCTCATTGAATGGGGTCGATTCACGCCGTGTAGCTTAAAGTACAATCCGCAGGCGTTACAAACCATTTCGCCACGGGCACTACGTCTCCAGATAGTTGTTGTTAGTGTGCCACAATTTGAGCAGGACATATCCTTTTGTGATGTCGAGGAAGATAATGCATTACCGCTGCTGCTGTTGCATTTAATGTTCTGCAATAATTGAAGGTTTTAAATTTGAAATTAGTATTTAATTAAGTCAATTAATACATGCCTTTTTGTCTTTGATTCCTTCTGTCAATGTATTTGATACACTTTCGGAACGAACGAAACTATCGGCCCCCTTAATATCTGGAGACTCGACGCAATCGGTTTTAGTAGGAAAACTTTGCTTTCTTCTACATATTTTGACAACACTCGATTGAGATTGAGATTGTGATTGAGATTCAGACATATCCTAATCCATTACAAAACAAGAATTTAATGTCTTTCCATAAAGAATTTTTAGTATATAAATTATATATTGATTGATTACCTTTAATAGTGGTATTGGTTCTTCAGGTACTTTTGTTAATGCGATGGTCGACGGCACAGGAAATACAAAAGTTTGATTCATCATATTACGCAAAAGTTGCGATGTTCTACTTTCCTCTTTAGCTACAAAATAAGATTCATGTTTAATTAAGTCATAAAATGTTAATTAATGACAGCCACGAATGTGAAAGTCGATCAGTTTTGAATAGGTTCCCTTGTAATCTAGTGTTAATAAGTCTGTCTATATGAATTTTCCCATAACTTTTAGACACGCCTGTTAAACTGGATTTCGTGGGAACAAACTTAAGTATTTCGAACTGATTTTAATTTATAATAATTACCAGCGGATCGTGCCAATGCTTGCCAAAGTTGTGTCGTCGCTGCATCCGTTGCATGATCCGAATTGACACTTTCGGGCGTCTTACGATCATTCATAGCCGATGCTATATCCATTTCAAGCTTATTCGAATCGGAGCTATCCTCAGAGTCCGTTAGACAAGGAGCAATACTTTCGGTATTCATTTTTTTTGTATTTAATTGGTACATCGAGGAGCCAACTTCATTGATAGTAATACTATAATTCGTCAGATCGCCATCAATCCGTGAAGGATTTGTATGGATATCAATTGGTATTGATGGTTGTTGACCAAAATTACGTGCTGTTAATGTTGTTGCTGTTGCAGTTGCGGTTGCGGTTGCTGTTGCTATTGTTGGGGTCACTGTATTCCGATCAGTTGTGGAATAATCAGATTTCTTCTTTTTCACGGATAAATCGATTTCAACACTATCTGGCATCTCGTTATCGATTGATGGACGTTTTAATTTTATCACAGAACTTTTAATACTTGTATCTACAATTGCAGAGAGACAAGGAGATTGGGGATTCGAGCATGGTGGTGAAATGACAATTTTTTTACTTATATCCATAAGCACTTCGGCAGTCTCTAATTGCTGTTGCAAGTTTTTATATTGTTCAACATCTGGATCTTTTGAATGCATTGCCGAATCATTATCTAATTCGAAAAATTTCTCTGTTTTAATTGTTGCTGTACCGGCTGCGGCTGCTGCTGTTCGTGCTGTCATCATATTATTATCATGAATCATTATCGGCTCTCTTTCATTAGCATTATTAGAATTATTCGATTTTTGTGATAAGGATGGACTTTCAAATAAGTTTGAATATAATAATGGGGCTTGCATCTCTCTTAGATTATTATCAATCTGGCGCTCAAAATCCTTAGCTGAATTTAAAATACCATCAGGTTTCGGTTGCCGTTGGCTATATCTTGTTTTTGAAGATTTGCTCAGTTCAGTCAGTGCCTTTGCTGCTATTGCCTCGGATGTTGATTTTAATATTTCATCAAGCTTTAATTCCAAGTGATTTGAGTCCTTGAAAAATTTAAAACAAAATTTGGTTAATTTTTATTTTACTTTCAAGCTACAATCTTATTCAAATGATTTTTTAAGTAAATTACTCACAAGCTTCGATGAATCCGATATTGCCACAAATTCTCTTAAAGCCAAATGTGAATTGTGCGCCATATTGCGAAATTTCCAAAATGATTCGAGCTTTGTCCGGCATTCGCGACAGATGATTGAAGGGAATCCGTCGTTCGGCAATGGCTGAAATAGCAATAAATCAGAGATTAGGATTCACAAATATTCAATAAAGAATTAGTCACGGTTCAATACTGGTAAGACTACGCTGCTCTTTCGATAACAACCTTTAAAGCAATAAATCGATAAGATTTACTGTGCTCATCTCTGCTCTAGTTAAGTAGTTAATCAAATTGGCTACTTATCGATATTAAGAAAAGTCGAGAATTTGACATAAGCTCAGAGCAATTTCAACATATTTTTAAACAAATGCCATATGGGCCAATAATCCAATAGGAAATTAAATTAATCACTTGAAAAAAGCAATTTATCTTTGGCACAGCAAAGATAATAATCTTCTGTTGCTCAGTACTATTTTTATCTCTTTTTACTGATAGATAATATTAACGATATGTTTATTTATTCTCAAGCTAATCATGTTGTCACTAGCGACAAATGTTTATAAAATTAAAAGAAATATAAAACACTTTGTCCCACTCGCACTTAGCTGTTAGCCATAAGATGATGAATGGTTATAAAAGTAAGGTGAATAAACGTAATTCCAGCATAAAATGTTAAATTTAAAAGTTCACTCATATATATATGTATGTATGTATGTATGTGTATGTGTGTTCACATGTGCACAAAGTTATCTATTATCTGTTATCTAAATGACTACATTCACAAAAGTACTCCAAATATATTATTGTGCTACAAAAGTACACAAAGTTGTGTGGAAAGGCAACTCAGAGCAGACATTTCTTTTATTTTTGAAGTGATGGTAGCGTAATCACACACAATCACAATCACAATATCACATGTATGAATGTGCATACAAACATCGTGAGCAGCACACACAAACATACCACTACACAAACACACGCACACAAGTGCACGCAATCGTACATACGTATAGCACACATCGATACCTCCATACGTATGTATGTACGTAGTACGTACGAGTGTGGGCTTGTGTGTGTTGAATTAAAAACAACTTTGCCTTACCTTAATAGAGAGACAGTTGAATATCTGAATTGTAATGTGTGGTGATGAATCATCTTTATGCTCTTGATTGTAATTTTCGTTGCTTGAAGTATTTTCGCCGATATCATGAAATACACGCTTTGTTGTAGACGTTGATTTAGCATTATCGTGAACAATAATATCATGTTGCCTCTGCATAAATTGTTGCTCCTCCTGCTGGCCAACAATTGCATTTGGAGCTTCGCTGATTATTGCTTCTTTTTGCGGTTGTAATGCTGCTGCTGCTGCTTGTTGGGCTTGCAGCCTATTTTTATTATTGGAAAACATGCGTGCGTATATATTGTTTTCAGCTGGGCATGGCGGGTTGGCAATAGCAGAAGGCACACTTGGTGTGTAATTATTTTTATTTTGAGATTTATTGGATTGGGATTGGGTTTGGGACACCAGTTCTTCATTATTGCTGCTACTTTGCACTGCTGATAACGGGTTATCATCACACTGGCAGCAACATGTATTTGGGTCCAAAGCGTTGCAGACACATTTGGATGCATTTTCATTGATATTGCACTGATTACCGTAGAATTTATGCTGACTGCTAACCGTTTCAGTTTTTGGGTTTGTGTCACTATTATAAATTTGTAGATCTGCGATATCGCACTCATTAACCAAAGTGAGGCACAATCGACAAACTTGGCGATACTTATGTGGTACATTATACATAATTATATGTGTTATTTTTATTTGTTTACTCTTTTAATCAAATTTACACACACTCTTATCCGTTTGTTATATTAAAAATTATAACTTTAAAACAAATTAGAAAACAAATGTAAACACTATTTGTCACTTTTTCATTGTTTTACAATCCACATTCAGCTCACTGAAAATAATTCAATTCAGTAGTTCTTTTCGACTGCGATAACATCGCGAACCACTAGTTCTCTTAAACTCAAAATGGTAGGCCCACATTGCTGTGTGTATCATTTAAGAACGGTTACACTGTGAGCGTTTAGATAAGCTTACTCACGATAATTTGTACTTACATACAACTCATTCCAGACATTCCAGACTCAGACATTGGTTAACACTAGAAATAAAATAAGTAAATTAAATAATAATTACATGTGTTAAATATATGTAATAGGCACTTAGTTTTATTTTTTGTAAGTATATTATATTCATTTTAATAATATTAAAAGAGTGTTTCAAATGTGGATATACTTTATTTATGATCATTTATTTAAACTTATAGATTAAAACCAAAAATTGCGATAATTTTTAATTTTTATTTACATATTTTTTAATGCAAGTGCTTGGTACTTGTCGAATGTGTTTTAATTTATTTTCAATGCCCTTCAAATATTAATATATGCTGTATGCCAATAATTTTGTCTCCGAAATTATCGAAATACGCAAATACTCGTCATTGTGAAGTTATTCAGTGCGATATGTTGATAGCTCTCATTGCAACCCAGTTCTTTTTTTGGGCGTTCTACGATAAGTTCGATTGCTTACTAGTGCCACCACTATATTTAAAAAAATCATTAGATTAAAAATTAATACATGCATAAATATATATATGCCAATTGAATTCGGAGTATGTATCCTGCATTTATTTATAGCGAATATACAAAATAATTCTCCTTGCATTCCGAATGCATAAGTGTGCGCGATAGAAAGACGTAGAAATATCAAATATTCACAAATATATTCACCCGTATGTAGTGTGTACATATGCTTATACATATTTTATATGTGCACATGTATGTAACGGAATGCATACATATGTATGCGTTGTATGTGTTTTTATAATACATACATACATATGTATGCACATTGTCTATATAGTCATATAGTAACAACGTAGTAAGTCCTTCTGAGCATATTTTTACTACACTCGTACTTACTTTTTTCCTCCATTGTTTGGGATTATTTGTTGTGAGTCGCGTACAGTGATATGAATGGACTTGTAAATGTTGTTGTTGTGCTGTTGCCGTTCTTGTTTTTGTTGTTGTTTATGCCTACGCAATTAAATGGTGTATTAGGAAATTAAAACGTATGGAAGAAATTACATGTCTCAAATATTAGAATGTGCTAGTGTTTCATTGATGCAAAAAGTGTCTTTATGCGCGTTTACATCAATCAACAACTACAAAGTGCGAATTATTGTGAAATATTGATGTCATTCAGTTTCTGCGAGAATTGAACGCATTAAGTACATTTATAATTAATTTTTGTGTTGATTCATTCGCAATGAATATTTGTGCATTGTGAATAAATAAAGTGATCAGGTTAAAATTTTTTTCCCAGAAAAGCACAGAAATACCCTACAAATCTACTCTTTTCATATAGTACCCACATACATAATACAATCAAGCCGAGGAGAAGTGCGCAATAAACAATGGCAGATTTTAATACAGGTAGTCCCAGAAAGCAACGGTATCGTCAGTTCAATAGCCGTAGCCGTTGTATAAAACTATTGATAATGAACCATAAATGTTTGTTTTATTATTGGTATTCCATATATTGATTTGATTTGTTTTGGAATTTCAGTTAACATAAGCTGGAACGAATTCATGATGGCTTCCACATCGGACAACGGTTTAGTTCTCAGTGGATACCAAAAGAAACTGAAAACAATGAAGAAAAAGTTTTTCGTTTTGTACAAGGAAACAACGGATAAAGCTGCACGTCTGGAATATCATGATACGGAAAAGAAGTTTTTACAAAAGGCCGAACCAAAACGGACTATTTACCTTAAGAGCTGCTTTAACATTAATCGACGGATTGATACAAAACATAAATTTGTCTTGGCTTTATCGTCCCGAGAAGGCGGTTTTGGTATTGTCCTGAATTCGGAAAATGATTTACGCAAATGGTTAGACAATCTCTTGTCCATACAACGAGATAATGCAAATCGATCGGATCAAGTCTATACGCCTTACGGTAAGCTTAACTTTAACTCAATTTAGCTGCAACTAATAAATTTCTCTTTGTTTTAGAACAAGTTTGGCAAGTTGTTGTCCAGCGGAAGGGAATGTCCGAAGCTGCTGGACTCACTGGAAGCTATCATTGCTGCCTGACATCCAAGTCACTTACATTTATATGTATAGGACCTGAAAAACTACAAAACGGTGACGAGCGGACCCTTAAAGTTGAGATTCTATTAACAACAATTCGACGGTAAGCCATACTGTAACTAAAAAATTCCTGTACATCGGTTAACATTATTATTTATTTTGTTAAAGGTGCGGACACGCTGCACCGCAAAGCTTTTTTTATATGGAATTGGGACGCCAAAGTGTTCTGGGTTCTGGTGAACTGTGGATGGAAACAGAAGACGCTACAATTGCTAAAAATATGCACGATATGATATTAAAGTAAGTAAAAATATCAAAATCAAACGTAGCTTAAAAGAAGTACGAACCTTTGGCTTTAAGTTTAACTTCTTTAACTTATAATTTCTTTAATAATCAACTTTTCTCTTTGCTTTCAGCGCAATGTCAGCCAAAACCGAGTCTAACATGAACTTGTTGAACGTTTACAAAGGGAAATCTGAAACTAGTAATGAGCCAATGAGGAAACGTTCATCGTCAGCAACTGAGGCATCGAAGCCCATAAATGTTTTACAAAAACGACACAATACAATTGAAACTAGAAACAGTTTTTCGCCACAGTACAGCAGTAAGTCAAATACAAGCATTCCATTGATAACAATATAAAAAATAATAGATTTGCATTTGTACAAAACCATATTTTGTTTTTTGATTTCATTTGTAAAAGGGAGACAATCTAATAATCTGAATTGCTAATAATATATATATTATAATATATTGTTCATTGCAATACTACTAGCAAACAGCTGCAAAGTCGCTTGCGGATCAGGCCAATGATGAATGATTAATTTAGTTTAAAAAGTTGATTAATTAAGTTGGTAGTTATGTATACAGGTGTATAAGGCGATTATAGAGTCCAAGAGCCTGTAGTTGTAGCATTCCTTGGGGAATATATACTTTTTAGATCATGATCTAAATTGGACTAAAACTATGTTTGTGGCTAGATCCAAGTCAAAGATTTATAATACTTTCTGTAGTTTTTGGAAACTAAGAACATAAATATATTTTTCTCGACAATAAACAAAGTCTAGTTTCTTAAGACATATACGTACATTGTTTTAGATCACTTCTGAAAGATATTATTATAGCTAAGAATTTATTGATAAGCCTTTCTTAAACATAATTTAAATTATTAAACAAATACTTTTTCGCAGGCTATGGTCGAGAGCGGTGCGATAGCTTGCCCAGCAGAAATCGGACACTAAGCGAATGCAGTACTCAACAATACAATGCATTGAAGCATGCTCACAGATGTCATACTATATCAGGTTCCCGGCCATATACAACACAACCAACTAGAAACAGTGATAGCCCTCCAACCCAATACACCATGAAATGCTCTGAAAGTGAAGAATCTTCAATTAGTATTGATGAAGCCGACGATAAAGGTCTAATCGACGGATATCGAATAAAGTAAGTTGTTTCAAAAATTACCACTTTGTTGTAAATTAATGTTTATTTTATTTTTGTTCAGCACGAGGAGTTCAAAGGGCGTAATACCTGAGGAAAATATTGATGATTTAAATATTTCCGATAACAGTAAGTAGTCGGCACTTTATAGTAGTTACTTTTAATTAATGCTTCCCTCTTTTATTTATAGAAAATCTTGAAAACTATATTTCAATGACTCCAGTTCAACCAACGTATGAAAATATAAATGCCAATCACGTGAATCACTGCATAGGATCGAACACCCTGTTGAGTACTGGCGGTGGTGACCATCTGAATTACGATTTTCCGGAGCACTCATCCGAAAAGCTTGGAAAAGACTCCGATATTGATAACCAGTAAGTTTCGAAGCCACGATATTTTATAATCCGCGACGTAAGTGCCCTGACTTACAATTGGTAGCTAAATCAGAGTTGAACTTACTTTACAAATACATATTTACACGAGTCCAAAGTCGACACGCTACGAATACACAGAGAAAGTGACCGCGCCAAAAATAAACCGCGTAAACGACGACCTTTGCTGTCTGGAGAACACAGTTACCAATTTAAGAGCATCCTTAAGAGAACCTTTCGCGCCTTTTTGTCGTCATCGTGGGAGCATTAAAAAATCTATAAAAACAAGACACGAGATAGGCATAGAGATCAGTCACTGTAGAGCAGTCAATGCTTGCGGACGTGCTATATTTATTTATTTTTTTTTTTTCTTATGCTTCTTAAGTTTACTGTTGTTCCTTAACAACTTTAATTAAACTATTTATAATATTTACAAATTAGGGTTATAATTATAAGTTTTAAGTGATGCGGTTAGAGATGATGGTTCAGGGTGCACATCCAGATTCGAACTCACTGGGTGTGCAGCTCTGTTAAATTACATTTGCATTGAAAGCGAAGCGAGTCAAAGAACATTTCAATTGTTTATTACATTTATTGTTTCAATAATTGGAAATCAATTTATAAATAAATTATTTGTAATATATATTAATATATATTTTTTTTCACTATTTCAGGTGCGAACGTCCGACGAGAGCGTACTCGATTGGCAACAAAGTGGAGCATACAAAGATGAGCAAATTGCTGAAGAATCTAAACGAAGTGGAGAACAGTCAACAGCAGCGCGTGCGAGCGTATTCGGTTGGATCGAAGTCGAAGATACCACGCTGCGATATTCAGCGGGTCGTGCTCTTCTCAAAGGTTAAGAAAGGACATAAGGGAAGTAACTGTAATGTATCTGTTGATATTCATCCGGGCAGTGACATTGTTGGACTCAATACGCCGCGTGCGATTAAATCAACAAGTGCTCCGCTTTTGAATCTAAGACATTATATAACGGATCGAATGAGTGATTTGATGGAAATCGACTTCTCGAATGTCTCAACTCCTTCCACGTCGTCGCAAGACCAAAAGTCCTTTCAAAATTTCCAAGTAGCTAATCCCACTCCAACTGCAACTCCAAAACCTAATCCAATTCCCAATCCATATTCATATTCAAATGGAAATATCAAGCAAGATGAATCGCCAAATAAGCAACATCTAATACCAAAATGTTCAGAGAGTTCAGATAATGGTTATTTAGAAATGAAACCCGTTGGCATGACACCTTCAAATTCCAAACCAACTCCAACTCCAAGCCTTGAGGATCGAATGAAAAAGTTAAGTGTGCAGAATACACAACAATCACCACAGGATGATAATATGGACAATTGCAATTCCACTCCGTATGTACTAACTGAAAAGAGTGCAGTACAACGTTTAAGCCCCGTGAAACCCGTTAGGAAATTAATTTTGGATCTAAAGGTCGATGCTACACCTCCTACTCCTCCTCCTAGTACAGAGTCGTCAAACCCTGATCCTGTTGCACGCTTAAATGATACTGATAAATTTGTGGATAGTTTGCATCAGCAGAAAACGGGCGAGAATACCAAATCGGAAAACTATAAACTAGAAAATACAATATTAAATTTTGCCTTAGACATAAGTAATGCTGCCACAGTCGGAAGAAAGTTGATACATTCAATAAGTAACGAAGACTATTCGAAACATGTTAATAAACCCTATGATGCAGCTGCTGATGCTAAAGATGTTGGCTACCAAATACTGCAGATTAAAAGTGATAGTTCCCTAATTTCGAAAAAGAAAAATCAAAGGCCAATCTATAAGCCACACTGTGCTGTTCGACAATTACTACTGGAGGGTGTAAATAGTGCTGCGGATGCGGAAAAGGTTCAAAAACCAAATACTACAAGTCCAAAATCCAATACGTTAACAACAAATCAATCGGATTCAAAATCATCGAGTCCTCTAAACAAGGACGATAAGGATAAGGAGTCAACGTCAACAACAACACCAACGTCAGCTTCTGCGTCTGCGACTGGCCTATGCGAACATGAGCTGTATTATGCAAGTTTAGATCTTCCTCAGAGTAGCGGACAAATCACCTCCAAATGTCTTAAGAATGCCACATCTGAATCTCCGCCAGTTGCAGTTTCTTTTGAGAATCGAAGTTCATATGCTAAAATTGATTTTGACCAATCTGATTCATCATCTGCTTCATCAAAAATTTTTAATGTTTAAATTGTAACATAAATATATTACTTTTTTCTTAAAAACAGAAATTAAAATCTTCTTTATTTATTTAAAGTCTCGATAGCTATCCAATATAACTGTCGTAATTAAAAACAATTTTTTTTTTTAGATTTTATTCATTAAGCGAAATTTCCAACATATTATAATTAAGAATTCAAAGACCGGTGATAAAAATTGATAAGCACCGATAACTCACAGGTAAGCAAGCGATATCTCAATTAACAAAGCCGATAGGTCATTGCACATATATCGATATTGCACGCATCTCTAACTTCATTTGTCAACAAAGTCACTTGTATTTTGTTTGTGAAAAAATGAAGTCGGCCAAATTGAAACGGAATTTTTGGCTAGCTGCGGAAATAGAATGCATGTTGAACTTGATCAAAGAGGTGAAAACCGAGCAAGGTTCCGCACCAACCACAACCACCCACCACACGTTCACACAAATTGCGAGCAAAATGAAGAAACATGGATTTCCAAACAAGTCACCCACACAGGTGCGCCGTAAATGGTTTCAAATGAAGTCCGCATATCTTTGCTATAAAAAAGGGAATGTTGATCGCTTGTTTCTAATACCCGAGAAATTTCGCAATGTAATCGCTCAGTTTGTGGAGAACGGCAGCAAAATATCCCACGCAGCCCCACCTACAGAGCGCAAGTTGAAGCCAAAGGGTAAATCGCATTCACTTTTGTCAAACTTGAATAAATATTGTAGTTTTGTTTTCTGAACAGTTGTTCCCGTTGCAATGCCCGTGTCAGCAGTGGATACATTTGTGGCTCAAGTGAAACGGAACAACAAATTATTGAACGCTGAATTCAACAAACTAGAAGAGACCCTCATAAATTATGAGCAAAGGTGTCAATCAATGAGGGACTATAATATAATTAAATATATTAACAATTATTAGGCAATTTTTAAAATAGTATAGTATTAAAATATACAAGACGCAATATTTACATTCGACAAAAAATAATTAAATAAAATTAAAAATTAAACATTCATTTAACTTTTTTTTATTAAAATGTTCGATAAGTTATCGGCCATCCCCGGGATTGTGAACCAGTTCAGTTGAACGGGAGGCCGGCATAAAGAATCAATAGTTCGATAATCTGTGTAAAACACATGATTGGTAGTATCATCCCTAAAGAATATAAAAATATACATTGCAAAAATGGTTTAAATATTTAAAAAGAAATCCACACCAACGAAAAACAAATAACATGTTTCGCACACTGTCCAAAATAACAACAATAGATTGTTTAACATCACAGATAGTGCCTGTTCAAATCAAACTGATTCGAGTAAGTTATCAAGTGGTTATGCAACGACGTTTGTTATGAGTTTTAATAACAATATTTATAAATAATTTATGTAGTGTTCCGCCAGCGCAAGACCAACAACCGCTAATAACTCCCCTGCGATACATAATGTAACACCTCCACTTGAAGCGCTGGCCCTGCCAGTGTCTGCGGCGCATAATTTCAATGGACAGGAAGCAACTTTAAGTCAGAAAATATCGGTAGAGTATCTTCCCTGGATGCCCAGTCCATTCACAAAAACGGGAGGAGCCTTCAGTCAATATAAGAAACTTTCAAAGTTTCGACTGACATGTAAGTAAAAGATTCTAAAATCCACACGGTGTTAAACTGTTTACACTGTGACGTCGTGTGAACCCAGCAGCGATTCTTTAACCCTTATGTGCTTCTTTTACTTTTAGCTCTGGTCGTTATCACCACAATGGGAGGCTATGCGATGGCACCCGCTGCATTTGACTTGACCACCTTCGTGATGTGCTCAGTGGGCACAGGATTGGTGTCAGCAGCGGCAAATTCAATTAATCAATACCATGAAGTACCTTTCGACTCCCAAATGTCGAGAACGAAAAACCGTGTACTGGTCACGGGACAAATAACGCCACTGAAAGCTGTAGGATTTGCTGTGGCCTCAGCGACAACGGGCCTGAGCATGTTGTACTTTGGAGTTAATGGATTGACAGCTGCATTGGGTGCTGGTAATCTGTTTTTATATACCTCAATCTACACACCAATGAAACGGATGAGCATCGCCAACACTTGGGTGGGCTCCATTGTGGGTGCCATACCACCGTTAATGGGCTGGGCCGGATGCACGGGCTCCCTGGATGCTGGTGCCATGATTCTAGCTGGAATTCTTTATGCCTGGCAATTTCCGCATTTCAATGCACTCTCCTGGAATCTAAGACCGGATTATTCCCGTGCCGGGTATCGCATGATGGCTGTGACAGATCCTGGCCTCTGTCGACGTACCGCTTTACGGTATTCTGTTGCGATTGCAGGACTCTCTTTACTCGCCCCCGTTGCGGATGTTACCAATTATTGGTTTGCTTTGGAAACGCTTCCCTTGAACGCATACTTTTGTTATCTTGGTGAGTAATATTATGTTTACCAAAATGTAAAAATAGTTAGATCTTTATCAAGTTTGATTAGTATAAACTGCATCCGACGGACACAATATAGTTCCCAGAATAGCTAGATTCTTATCAGTAGTATATAATATATGTCAAGATAACAAATCAAATAATTTATAACCATCCCATTAATATTTATTTTAACTTCTCTTTTTACAGCTTACAAATTTCATCACAAATCGGATAGCGGAAGTTCCCGTAAATTATTCAGATTTTCCTTGATCCATTTACCTGCGCTGATGTTATTGTTTTTGGCTAACAAAAAACACTGGTACTTTAAGGATAATGTCGAGGAAGAGGTTGTTAAAAATGATAAATCGTTTCTATCCGCCCTTCCCACGTCACCACCGAGAGGTCTAGAAAAAGTATTACCAGTTGCTATCACCGAGGCTTCTAGGTGATCCCATCCTCCTCTCAGCTAATGGTCGTGACTGGGTTGCTAAATTGAGTGGATCTATCTTATTCCTAGTAGTGCAAAATGATATTGAAAGTTTTACAAAAAGATTCGTGTTTGTAAATAAAGAGTCAACTTATTTGTGTACTTACAAGTGGTTTTATCTAAATTAAGCCAATTTGAATTGTTTATAAATAGGAAAATGGAGAAATTTCTTATTGAATTTTATAGTTTAACAATTTATTTATATTTCAGTTTTACTTATAAACCAATTTCATTAATTTATTATTAAACATCATTTTTTTTTTATTAAATTTAAATATAAATAAAATTTAATTATTTTAATAAACACGAATTAATTCCTATATCAAACAGGTTTTTGTTTAATCGATATGACGCATATCGATACATATATTAAGGAATACCATGTATGTTTAGGCAATTACACCTATCGATATTTATATTCGATATTTTTCGCCATCTACCTATTTTCTCGTTTCCTCTTTGTGCATTATCAGTCTGTCTGCTTCGTTACTCGTTTCGTTCGCAATAATTTGTTGGTCGAAAACTAGGTACTTGGATTACTAGTAACTCTAATAACATTATTCTATGTAAGATATCGTTCGCGAGGGAATACGTATTGCAAAAACACATTAAGTATACAGAGTGTAATTATTTAAATTTATAATAAGGCTGAGACTTGCACACACACACATACGCACGCACACTCGCACACACACACACTCACACATTCATACGTGTACTATATACTTAAATGTATAGATATATATGTGCACACACACGCACACTCACATACATGTGCATATATATTATATATGTGCCTAACTAACTTCGTTTTTCTCTTTTGATTCATTGAAACATATGTATGTATGTATGTTGGTACATTATATACATGTGTGTATGTGATAAACAGTTTTTTCGCCAATTTAATTTTTCTCCGTGTCTTGTCATTTATTATTCGTTAAGAGTTAACAAACTTTGCCAACTTTCAAAGACCTGAGACAGTGCCTGGCTGCCTGCACTGACAGACAAACACACAAACACACACACATGCACATATTTATATATATTGTTTCTTTTATTGTCAAAGGTAAATAGCAATATTTATACTAGATATGTATTACGTATTACATACATCCCCCCCATATTGATGTATGTACATGAAAACTATTCGATTCGGATTTGGATTATAGTGAAGAGAAAAGTGTTTATTTATTTTCGATCCATAAATGCACACATTGTTTTGTGAAAAATATTAAAATTAAATATTCGTTTGTGCTTGCGTGTGTACGTGTGTACATTTTTGTTAAATTCGCTCAGAACTGCATTCTATTTTTATTTTTATACAATATGTTCCACAACAAAAATACGTATATTTATGCTGTGTGCAAAAAAGGGGCATTGTTATTGTCTACAAGAGCAACAAATACAACAACAACAACGTACCAAATTCCTATGACCTTAAGCCAAAGGGTCTTTGCATATTTCTAAAAGTATCTATTTACTTTCCCAGCATTGCCAAATATGTATGTTAATACGTCAAAACAGATGTGTCACTCGAATTTTTTAATATTTGCCTTTTAATTTTACTACGCGCATAAATAACTTAAATACCCAAAAAGTGTGCGGACTCCCAAAATACCCTGTTTGACGTGTGCAATTGGAGTTTTGTCGCGATCCGGAGTGTGCTAGCCTGTTTTCATTAAGGTTATTCCTTCAAATGAAGTCAGATTATTCATAGATTTCAGTGAAAAACTTAATATTTACCTTAGTGAAAGACAGTAGAGAATTGGAGTGTTTAGGGGTGGATTTTTGTCCATTCAATACCGAAATTCTGAAGTTTTCTTATTGGCATCCGTTGTTGACTCGATTAATAAAGCTATTTTATTAAATCTTTCCAATATAGATTTATTATTTTAGTTTGAATCGCGTAAAATAAATGAAGTATTTGATATTTTGTTAACTTAACTCCAATTCGAGATGAGTCACAGTGCTGTCCAGCAAACTAGAGACAACTGACCAGTTCAGCATAACTCAATAAGTGTCTTAAACCAAGTGTTATTGATTCTGTAGAAACTGGAGCTCTGAATCATTAACAGCTGTTATTTTCCGATCAGTTTCTGGGCATTGCCCTCTACTCTGGTGTTTCAGGAAATATATATATATTAAAACCTGTATTAAAATATATACATATATTTATATACAACTTTTGCCTTTCTATTTCAGCGATAATACAATTTCAGTCTTTAAAATCTAATTGAAAGTTAAAAGTGTAGCATAACATTATCATTTAAATAATGAACGGCTTGGCTAATAACAATGATGACTCCGTAGAGTGCCCTTTGTGTATGGAACCTCTGGAGGTGGATGATCTAACATTTTTCCCATGCACTTGTGGATATCAAGTAAGTTGACAATCAGCACCTAATTTGATTCAAAATTAAACTTTCTTAATTCTAAATTTCTTTATAGATTTGTAGATTCTGCTGGCACAGAATCCGAACGGATGAAAATAAACTGTGCCCAGCATGTCGAAAAGAGTATCCCGAGAATCCAGCTGACTTTAAGCCTTTATCGCAGGAAGAAGTAAGTAAATTGATGTGTAACAAGTAATTTTAGGACCATCTTTTAATATCAAGCAGTTAAAACTGTATCTCTCAATTTATAACTTATTTAAAGTTTTGTTGACTCAACTTATAAACAACTCAACATTTGTTTCTTTGAACAATCCAAAAATGCACAGCAATCCTTGAAGGTGACGATAGCGTACCATTTTTACATCTTAGTCACGCTCTTTCATTAACACAACATAAAGAGCTTTATTTTAACTCCGCAGATAAAGACAGAATAATACATACAGCTTCAACTACAGAAGCTTTTAAAAGTATAAACAAATAGAAAGTTATTTTTAAATTTAAACCAAAGGAAAATTATAGATAACTTGAATTACCATTGTGTATTTTTAGAAATCCTTAACTTTTCTTAGATTTATTGATTTATAATGAATACCAATTATAAACATAAAGATCCGAAGATTGCAGTTTAGAGATAGTCATGTTATAACCGTCAACACTATATATCAAACTTACAATTCGTTACTCTACATGATCTTTAAGTTATATATTTATTTTGATCTGTTACGAAACTAATATAGTTAAAAAATGAAACTGATTCAAGAATTCATAAAAATCTTTTAATCTAATTACTCGACTGACTGTACACAAGACAACATGAGTATATAATAATCTTCTTAAATAATTGTTTGAAAATATTACCCAATTGGAAGTACACATAATATACAAAGAGAACCTATTATCTAAAGAAATATAACTCTCTTTATTTGAATCTAAACAGATGATTGCGTTTAAGTCCCAAAAGCGGCAAAGGGATCAACAACGGAAGCAAAAAATTACGGAGAATCGTAAACATTTGGCCAATGTACGTGTGGTTCAGAAGAATTTGGTGTTTGTTGTGGGTCTACCACCCCGACTGGCCGATGCGGATGTGAGTACTGCACCTCTATATGCCTAAAATATATATATTTAACTTGGGATTCACATTACAGATACTGAAAAAGCACGAGTACTTTGGCAAGTATGGAAAAATCCACAAAGTTGTCATAAATCCGAGTACAACTTACGCTGGAGTGCAGGTGAGAACGAAATAGATATAGTATAGAATGATTATATATGTATAAATGTACGATTTAAAGGGTCCATCGGCGTCGGCGTATGTCACCTATGTGCATAATACAGATGCACTGCGGGCCATACAAAGTGTTAACAATATCATGATAGACGGGCGATTAATCAAAACCAGTTTGGGAACGACCAAATACTGTAGCCACTTCATGAAGAACCAACAGTGTCCCAAAGGTGACTGCATGTACTTACATGAGTTGGGCGATTCCGAAGCTAGTTTTACCAAGGAGGTATTGATTATTGAAATAAGCTCTTAAACTTGTATTAAATGCGAATTGATTTGAAGGAAATGCATCAAGGAAAGCATCAGGAGTATGAGAAACGCTTGCACGATGTTTTGATCGCGACTTCTGGGGCGAATAGTGTGTCAGGAATCGGGGGATCGGCCAGTAATGGCACAACTGTGAGCGCTAGTGGCACTTCTAAAGCTAATGGTGATACTAATTACACTTAACAACTAAATAATTAACTAAGTTATTTAATATTTCTTGTTTAGCTTCAACTACGATGTCGTCGTCGTCATCGTCTTCAACTTCATCGGTTTCAATTGCGAATACTTCGACGACAACGGCGAGTAATGCGCAACAAAAGGAGGCGTGGCCCAGTTTATCAGTATCACCGGTTAATACCGGTAAAGAGACATTGGGAAGTAGTAGTGCCTGTAATGGAAGTGCAAGTGGAGCTGGCAGTGGAGGAGCAAGTGGTAATGGCAATGGAAGCGGAAGTGGCAGTGGAACTGGTAGTGGAAGCGGCAACGGAAGTGCTACGGGAAAGAGCAAAAAGGAAAAGTTCCGCAATGAGAAAACCAATCGTCATGAGAAAAATAACAAAACGAAAAGCAAACAAAATTCGGCATACCCACTAAATTCAAGTGCATCTAACAAGGAAAACTTTATACCAGAGTCGAGGGGTAGCGGTGCCTCCACCGGCAATGCAGCAACAGAAGACACAGTCGCTGCCACAGCGAAAGCCGATGAGAGTCGTTCCAAATCAGAGCGTAACAAGGAGAGAGCTACATTCAATCGATCGGCAGCAGCGGCAAAGGATCAGCGGGATACCAAGGAGAGCAGTAAACAAATGGATCATTCCGATGATACAAAGGACACAACAGATCATGCGGCACACAAACCCACAGAGAGTTCCAAAATATTTGCATTGCCCAAACGATCGTCGCCGAATGTTCATCGATCTTTAAGCTCCAGCAGTGATAACAGCGATGATCCCATATCCGAGAGCAGTGCGAGTGGCAAGAGTTCACCTGGTAACTTTAAGGAGACCCAATCATCCAACAGCTCCAATATCGATGGACAAACCGATGAAATTCCGATCAATAATAATAATAATAGCACGATGGAGAACGGTGTATTTGTAAATACGGAAGATGCCTTGTTGACCACCGTTAAAGCCGATAGCATTCAGAAATCTTGCGATTCCGAGAGTAGAATCAATGATGACTTAAATCGGACATCCCAAGAGGAAACTGAACTTTTGAATCCTGCTGAAAACGAGTGTGAAAAGGATGCATCGGGTAAGTATTTGTCATGTAAGCTCAACTATAGCAATTGAATTAATTGGAAATTTCCCTCGATATAGATGCTCTCTCCAAGCTGAACATATTTGATGATAGCAACAGTTTCTTCTCATCGTCACCCGCATTCCAGCAGTCGCTGTTATTGAAGAACAAAGTTGAGGCCGATATGCGACAACCTCAAGTGACATCCTCCCATTTGCCAGATCTGCTAAATGGTAATTTCATTGGTCATGGTGTAGATTTCTCTTAGGGCTGATAGTTTGAACTGTTGCCTATAGTCATGGCTAATAGAGATTTCTTTTTCAATTTTAGTACTGTTTAAACTAAATTTAATAATTTTTTGTATTACTTTCTTTAATCAGGCATTGATGGCTACCAGAAACCAACCAACTTAAATGGTAAATATCTGCATATATATATTTTTAGTAATTTTAAATTAAAATTGTTTATCTGTAGATGCAAGCATACTTTAATAGATTTATTATATTGTTTTTTTTAAATTACTCTACCACTTTTTGTTTAATACCCAAAATTCTTAATTTTCACCTACAGAATGGGAGGAAGCCTTTAAGAGCGTCATGATCCGCAATACGCGACAAGTGGAGGAGCAAGTGTTGCATCAACAGCATCTGCAGCTGCAGCAGCAACATCACCATCAGCAAGTGCTGCAACAACAGGAGGAATTTCTGCGCATGCACGATCTGCACAAGCGCAACAATTTGGTTAACACCATGGGAATGCCACACGCAAATGGACCACATGCTGGTTGGTATACCACAGAGCCACATTTTATTTATGTACTATAATAAATTTATGCTTTTCAGATTTTCCAAGTCATTTTCATGGCAACACAGTTGATGGCAACAGGAGCCAACCACATGGTCCACTGCCGCAGCAGCATCTTCTACAGCAACCTGATGAGATTCAGCTAAATGTTAATAATGTATTTGGCGGAAATATGTCCAAGTTCTTTGATTTTCACAAAAGTCAGCAACAGATGCATCAGCAGTACATTAACGGACATTCAGTGCTTAATAATGCTGATTCCCATCGGTTAGCGGTGTTTTTGGAAAATAGCCGTCTTAATCCTTCGCTTTTCGACAATGGCAAGTCACCAAAACTTTATTTTAACCTTTATTAAGTTTATAGTTTAACACTTTTGTGGATTGCAGGAATTTTAAATCAACAAACACAAGTACAAAAGCAGAGATTAATGGGAGCTTTTGATAAAATCGTAAGTACTCTTAATGTAAAACAAACCATTGGTGTGTAATTAAGTAATATATTTTGTATTTTTAGTCTCCGAATCAACAACAAAGCACTCAATCACCACAAAATCGATTTTCACAAAATTCTTTAGTTGACGACGATTTAGGTAATTTAGCAAATAAACTTACTTTAAAGATATAAAACTATATAAGTGGTACAACTAGAGATGGTACTTGCTATGCTATGCATTTAAGTTTATTAACACGCATTTGTTTTCAATCCACTTAGGTTTCGATCCGTTTACTGAAACCCAAAAGGGCCTTGCTGAACTTATGGAGAATGAGGTAGTTCAACAGAATGTTAACATTGGTAATGTTGTACCAAAACTTGGGCCACAGCAGCAGCAGCAACAACCGCAAGCAGCTCATCAGCAATTGCCTGATAATATGCAGCGTGCCCGGATGCCTCCTCCAGGCTTTAATCATATGAATGCCTTAGGATTTGATGGCGCCGCCCGTGTACATTCGAGTAAAATTCTGCCCTTTATAAATATGCCTGGCAATGCGCTCGGAAATAACAGTACGTCGGTCGAACAGCAGCAGCAACAACAGCATCAGATTCAAATGGCTACCAATTGGAATCCACATTTGGCAACACTGCATCAACAGCAGCAGCAGCAGCAACAACAACAGCAGCAGCAACAGGGACCAACAATTGGTGATTCCCATTTACAGCATCAACTTGCCCAAGCTGCTGCAGCCGCTGCTGTTGCTGGCAACCACAACAAAGGCAAGCTCAATTATATTTATTATCTATAAACAATTAAACAGCTAGAAAGTGTAGTCTTAAGCAAAGAGGTTTCAAATTTATTATGTTAGAGCCACTAAAGTATTGTGATTAAATCTCATTTAAAATATTTGTTTAAGTAGCAAATGTATTTGAAGTGAATTTAGTATTAATGCTTAGCTCTTCGCTCATTCCAATCTGTTCACTTATGTAACTCTTTTTGCCATTATAAATTAGAGTATTTCAAACTGGATACTAAGTATCTGTATAATATTTTTCATCCCTCATTCATTGTTCATCACTGCATATTAATAAAAAACACACACATCAATACAAATTAGTAATATATATATGTTCTTGATTAAACAGGATATAGTAGTAGCGACTGGACGTCAATGGATCCGGCAATACTGTCTTATAGGCAATATTCATCGTTTCCGCATCAAGCTCAAATGCCACTTCATCAACAGCAGCAAGACCTATTTCTGCAACATTTAGCCCAAAATCAACAGCAGCAACAAAACGGTCAAGGTAATTTCCTACCACTAACATTACTTAATTAATTAGCTGAATTAATTCATTTACTTCTCCTACAGGGTTCAGCAATCAATCTCAACAAATGCTTCCTGGTATGAACATGCCGAACAATTTGATTAATGGACAGTCGTCATCTCAGACACAGGTCAATGCCAATGTACAGGGTATGCTGGAGTTCTTAAAAAGCCGTCAATTTGTTTAAATAATGTCTGAATATAATAGATTTGTTTACCTGTACTACTTATTAAAATACTTATTACAATACAATGCATATAGAAAAATCGAATATAAAAAATCGAAAAAACTTTCCGTGTTTTTTATAATCACTTATTAGTTTTGTAATTAAAAAGGTCGCTCAAATCTACATTCAATGTTAATTTATATTTTATTTAAATATTAAATGCTGTAGTACAATTTGCTTGAATTCTTAGGTGCATAGGAGATAAAAGATATAATGATACATACTTTTGCTTAAGATCCACACGATAAGCATGCATCTTTGTTTTCCAGGGAGCAGACCATATCGGCCATTTTACGCTCTCGCTCCATGTCGGATTCAGAGTTATTACTGACATTCAGATCTATGGACGAGTGCTGTTCCGTGGAGTTCTGTCCATTCGTCTCGACCATCGAGCGATTCTTATCGACCGTAAATTGTATGGCATTCGCAGCGGGTTTGGTGCGAAGATAATACATTCCGGTCTTGAGACCCGCTTTCCATGAATAGAAGTGAATCGATGTCAGTTTGCCGTAGTTGGGTTCAGCTACGTGTATGTTAAAGGATTGACTTTGATCAATGAACGCTCCACGATCTGCGGCCATTTTAATCGTAGACTTTACCGATATTTCCCACACGGTCTTGTAGAGATCGCGTACATTTTGGGGAATTGCTTCGATGTTTTGTATGGATCCACGGCTGCCAATGATTTGATTCTTCATATTATCATCCCACAGATCGAGTTCGGTTAAGTCACGCAACAAATGATGGTTTACCACCTGGAATTCTCCTGACAAGACACGTCGAGTGTAAATGTTAGAAGTGTACGGCTCGAAGGATTCGTTGTTGCCCATAATTTGTGCAGTGGAGGCCGTGGGCATGGGAGCTAAAAGCAGTGAGTTCCTGACTCCATGCTCCTTGATGGCCGCCTTCAGGGCCTTCCAGTCCCAAAGATCTGTCGGCGTCTTGTCCCACATGTCATACTGCAAGATGCCCTTGCTCACTGGACAACCCGGGTAGGTTTCATAGGTGCCATACTTTTGGGCCAACTCGCAGCTGGCTTCCAGAGCTCCATAGTAGAGGGTTTCAAAGATTTGCTGATTCAGGAGCGCAGCTTCATCGCTTTCATAGGCATAGCGCATAAGGATCAAGGCGTCTGCAAATCCTTGAATGCCAATGCCAATGGGACGGTGTCTCAAATTGGATTTCTTGGCCTCTGGCAGCGGATAGAAATTGATATCAATGATTTTGTTCAAGTTCTTGGTAACGATCTTGGTCACTTCCTTAAGTTTCTTGAAATCATAAGTCTTCTCCGGCGTCACAAACATGTTGAGGGCAATCGAAGCCAAATTGCAAACGGCAATTTCATCAGGAGCCGAATATTCAACAATTTCCGTGCACAGATTACTGCACTTGATGGTGCCAACATTTTGTTGATTACTCTTACGATTGCACGAATCCTTGAAGAGCATATAGGGAGTACCCGTTTCCACCTGGGATTCAATGATGGCAAACCACAAAGTCTGTGCCTTAATCACACGATTAGCTCGTCCCTCCTTTTCGTATTTGGTGTACAGAGTTTCGAACTCATCGCCCCAGACATTCTCCAAGCCGGGACACTTGTGTGGACACATCAGTGACCAATCCTCGTTGGCTTCCACGCGTTTCATAAAGAGATCAGGAATCCACAGGGCATAGAACAGATCACGAGCTCTGTGCTCTTCCTTGCCCGTGTTCTTTTTCAGATCCAAGAACTCAAAGACATCGGAATGCCAAGGCTCTAAGTAGATGGCAAATGCACCAGGACGCTTGCCACCACCCTGGTCCACATATCGTGCCACATTATTGAACACACGCAGCATGGGAACCAAACCATTGGACGTTCCATTTGTGCCGCAAATCGAAGTGCCCTTGGCACGAATACAATGCACATTGATGCCAATACCACCAGCCGATTTGGAGATCATGGCACACTGCTCCACGGACTTGAAGATGCCCTCAATGGAGTCCGCGACCATGGTCAGCAGAAAGCAAGACGACAACTGGGGACGATTGGTGGCAGCGGCAAAAAGTGTTGGCGATGCATGTGTGAAATATCTCTCAGACAATAAATTGTATGTCTCGACGGCGGAATCGATATCTTCACCATGGATTCCAATCGCCACACGCATCAGCAAATGCTGTGGACGTTCTGCAATTTTGCCATTGATTTTTAACAAATACGAACGCTCCAGTGTCTTGAATCCAAAATAATTGTAGCCAAAATCACGATCATAGATAATCGCAGAATTGAGACGATCGCTATTCTTTTTGACCACATTATAATGGAATTCCGAGACCATGGGCGACAATTTCCCAGTTTCCTTATTCACATTTCTATATAGATCTTCAAAGACATCTGCAATAACACAAATCGTATAAAGTTAATTTTATGATTGAACTTTACTTTAGCGGGATTTACCTGAAAAGACTTTCTTGGTTTCCTTATGCAGGTTGGAAACTGCAATTCTGGCCGCCAAGAGCGCATAATCCGCGTGCTGCGTGGTTAAGCTGGCTGCGATTTCTGCTGCCAAATTGTCCAGTTCCTGCGTTGTCACGCCACAGTAGAGACCGTTTATCACTTTTAGGGTAATGGAGACCTTAAAAAGCAGTGAAAAGAAAATAAATAAATCTTGCTGGGAAGTAAACAAATTTATGCTGCATGCTGTGCACAGCACATATTTTAAATAACTGTATGCACACTGAAAAAGCTCATAAGCCGCCGCTCGTGGCGCTAATTTCACAACAAATTAAATGGCAACGCTGCGCAATTTAACAAAAAATAGAATATAATTATTTGCTTAAAAAAAGGTAAACGAAATCAATAAATACACACGCAGCGTATGCCAATTAGACATTAAAGCATTTTAAACTAAAACAGTTGTTTTTTAGGGCTTTCCATATTGTTTGACTCACTGTGCAAAAATTTGCATAGAAAAATTTGCAGCATTTCACAATGTGCGTATGTATGTGTACATACTTTATATATTTACGAATAAAACTAAAGAAATGTCCACATATTTAATACTTACGGGATCCACAAAATCCATATTCAAATTGTAGCATAGCTTCTGAATTCTGGACGTAATCTTGTCGAAATGCACCTCCTCCTGCCTTCCATCTGCAATTCGGAATTGTTAGTTTCATGAACACGCCACACTTTATCTGTTTCGATTGCTTGTGTTTGTGCAGTAAATTTATTACCTCTTTTTATCACGTATAGTTTGGTTGACTTCAATGACTTAGATTTATTCATTTTATTTTAGTGCTAACGCTGCTAAAAGCTTTACACGAATGACAATTTGCTTGTTAATTGCACAAAGTTCGCGCCAAAATGCTTTGCAGCCGCACATTCGTATATTTCGATAAGAATATCGATAACAAATCCAGAAGTCATTCCTGATCTCGATCACTCTAATCTGTTTGTCAAGATAGCAGCGCAGCCTTATTTCGGTACACTTAGATTGGTACATAAAAAACTTAACAAATAGCTACGTTTATTTTAATTATATTTTAAACAATAAAAGTTTGTTTGCTAGTAATTATGAAACTTTGCCTAGATAAATCTGTATACCCTTTTTGTAATAGAACTCGTTTTGAAATATATTTTTGAAGAAGCATATTTATATAATGGTGCAAAATAAAAAAAAGTCGTTACGAAACCACTTTTTAAAATTGCGTAAATTTATAATAGATTTTATAGTAATATTTGCTATTTATAGAAAGCAAACAAATCTGAATAAATATAAAAGCTGCGTCCATAAAACTGAAAAATTATATTGGGTATTGCTGCTGTAGATGCTGTCTATCACGCACAGATCAAATTTCTCTTCAACTCACAATGCCGCACGCACGGCTCAACACAGAAATGAAATGATCTAAATCCAAAACTAAAACAATTATATGCAATTTATATTGTTTTGTATTAATGCATAACAGGTCTATATGTTTTCACAGAACTTATGTAACTAAAGTTAGATATTTTAAACTGCTCCTTATTGGCATCAAATTGAAAAATTTTACTGCTTTATACACTTACACCGTTTACTTTGATGTTTTTGTAATCGATTTTATAATATTAGTTTAATTTTTAAATAAAATTACACTGTTCAGAAATACATATTTACTTCGTAATGTAAAAAAATAATGTGCAGTTCTTTTTAATAATTCTTGACTCTGCTGCGCTTTAGCTGATTTCAAATACATACAGACATTTGCATGTAAATACTTATAAATCTGTATGTTGTGCATAGAGTTTGTAGAAATGTATGTGTGTAAGACGCGGACCTACTCTCTATACCACGTTCCTAAATTTAATTATAAAGTGGGTATAAGAAACTATAACTCAAAGTGTGCCAATTATATTTCGATTTAAAAAATGTAATGGTTTATTTCACATAAATTTAACTTTTATAATTACCGCAGTTTTTTTTTGTAGCAGACATACAGGAGCTTTACTCTAGTGTGCTGCTTGAAATATAGTTTATAGGGTATGGCGTAGTGTAATTGGCTCACCATCATCAAATGAGCTACTTTAAAGCAGTGCAACACCATGCAATAATGCTGAGTTTTGATTGCTCGTGTCACAAGTTCACAAAACTGCATACATAAGTATGTAAGTAGAAGTATGTAGTTGTGTGTGTATGTAAATCTCTGCAAATATGTACATACATACATGTATTTACTAGCCTATAGGGTATCATATGTACTTAATACAAGTACAACCAAATATTCAATACGTGCATAAATATTATTCGTATGTATGTGAATAATGTTGGCATATTCAATTGTTGCGATTTTGCATTTCATTTGCGATTAGCAATTCATTGCGTCCCGTCGGTTAATCAAGATTATATTAATATTATTCGGAACAAATTGAAGCGGCTAAATTTCTAAATGCTTGCATGTATTTTTACGCTTATGTATGTTTGTGTGTGTGTATTTTTGGAGTAACTGTGATTGGTGCGCATCATTTATGTGTATGAACTTGATTTACAGTTAGAGTTGCTAGTAAGTAGGTTGAGTGCACCAAAGCACACAAAACCCTCTCTTTCACACATACATACATCCCTTTGGTGCAGATCTCGGCCTAAATTGTGATTAAAAAAGTGAACTTTGTATTATTTTTTTTTTTTCGTTAATTTTAATTTTGCTTTATTAGTAGTTTTATTTAACAAATACGATCAGTGAATTTCGAAGGCCATTTTAAGAACTAAAAACCTTTTTCGCTGTTGTAGCAAATTTAACGTTTAGTGAAAAGCCACTAACCGGGGCATGGGTGAGCGTTCCTACCCACGAGCACAGTGAGTGTTAAGTAATATGCAACGGAGTTCAAATAAACTTTTTAAACGTTAAAAAAAACGAGTGAAATAACCAATTATAAGATCCCTAAACTAAGTGTACTAACAAGCAAATTTAATCTGTGTAAACATCTCTGACGCAATTAAAATAAATATATACTAATTTCAGTCTATAGGTGTATAAGTTTGTATAAGTGCCCTGAACTTTGAGAGACTGTAAAAACTGTAGACTTCAAATTTGAAATGTTTGTGTATCTGTGTATTCGAAATTTTGTGTCTGTGTTAAATTTACATGTAAATGTAATTTCCATCTCATTTAAATGACATCATTCTATCCATAACTAAAGATATAGGGCAAGTATTCAAACGTTTTCTAAATAGATGACAATTTGGTCTAATTTGTGGTGTTTATATTGGAAATGAGGATTTGCAATAAATTAAATTAGGTGAGTTTTATGTTTGGGTTTCTGTTACTGTTAACAATCCTAAAAATTTTAAACTTTTGTTTCAGGCCAGAATATGCATTCAAATTCATTAACAAAAACGTCGACTAATGAAATTTCTATGGAAGGCAAATTATATGCGGACAAAGACAAGTAAATATATAAATTATTCTATTAAATTATATTAATTATTTATCAAATTATTATAGTAAACTCCGTTTGTTACACAAGTGTACCCAAATTGGTACCAATTCTGCTATAGCTGTACACAATTTAGACACTGCACTGCTTGCAGTTCGTGTAAGCATAGCTGCAA
Source organism: Drosophila dunni (assembly GCA_018152125.1). Taxonomy (NCBI): domain Eukaryota; kingdom Metazoa; phylum Arthropoda; class Insecta; order Diptera; family Drosophilidae; genus Drosophila; species Drosophila dunni. The sequence goes on along the minus strand of JAECXC010004138.1, from coordinate 389,369 downwards.
GCAGTGCATTTAGGTGTACACTTTTAAGTGTTATCTCTGTGCAAAAATTAAAATTAGTATTTTTTAATTCATTATACAGAACTACCGAAGATGTCGCCAACACGCTTAAAGCCAAACCACCTTACAGTTACGTTGCCCTTATAGCCATGGCCATACAGGTAATAAGCCATTAAATATACCATTACATCATTATTATTTTACATTATTTTCAACTTTCAGAACTCAACAATGAAAAGGGCCACATTGAATGAAATTTATAACTTTATAGCACTAAAGTTTCCATATTTTGAAAAGAATAAGAAAGGTTGGCAGAACTCTATACGGCATAACCTCAGTTTGAACGAGTGTTTCATAAAAGTGCCTCGCGAGGGTGCAGGCGACCGGAAGGGGAATTACTGGACTCTGGATGCGCACTACGAGGATATGTTTGAGAACGGAAATTACCGGAGAAGACGTCGAATGAAACGACCGTATCGTAATATCAATCAATTCACCGGATCACACACTTTAGCCGATACTTTCAAGTCGAAAACCGCCTTGCATCAAATACCGAATCAGGCCATTTACCAGTACAATTCTAGGTAATTTTATTAATTTCTAGTTCATACAGATATATTAAACTATTTTCTTATAGCCCCCAATGGATGACCGCACAAACTACTCATCTCAATGCCTGCGGTTCTAGAATGAACAGCTCCAAAAATTGCATGGTAACTTTTAATTTTGGTATACAAAATCTTTTTTTGGTAAAGAAGAATCAGAAAACTAAACTGATTTTATTTTAAATTAAGTCTATACAAAAAAACCTTTAGAATATGAAATTTTTTTTTATAATTTGTTGAGCTTAATAATTAATTATGAAAATACTTTTCACATTCTTTCCTGCAGATGTATTCCCCACAAACGAATCTGGTAGCTGGCCCTAATTACGGCAACAAACTTAACTTAGGTAACTTTATTATTCCTAAATTAAAATGGCAATTTTTATATACTTTTCTATAAAATTCTAGAATTTGTCCATGAAAATATCCCCATTGATTGCTCCAAAATATTTGATGGTCATGCTGTTGCATCTTGGGAAGCAGAAGGTAAGTTTGCAAATAAAATATAAATAAATAGCTAATAACTTTTAATTACAGCATATTACCAATCCATCAAACGAGAGGGTCCCTTTGAGTTGTCTACAAGTATACCCAACTACCAAAACTCTTATTTATCACAACAATAATAATTATTAACATTTTTTGTGTCATCACCTAAGCATAAGTAACATTTTAGTATAAGCTTTTGTATATGCATTAATAAAAGCCGCCATTTAACGCTGGAAAAATTACTAAAATAGGAAGTCAAAATTTAAAATATACATTAACATTTTATAAACCTATTTGTATATTTTTTAAGATATTTGTAGGAGAAAAATACTTGATTCCCAATTTAATTTACTTTCGATTCCACTTGTTTTGTTTTGTTATTATTCAATTGAGGTAAAAAGATATCAGGTAGATTTTCATTTTTCCTACTTAGATTTTAAGATTCCAAATCAAATGTCTGGTCTTCCAATCTGAGACAGATGGACGCAGATGTTCACTTCCGTCTCGGTACCTCAATTATGCACTTGCCTTACCCTCTCATTGGTCACAGGGTATTTACAAGGCATGTAAAAAGGCTGAAATTATTTTTTTTATAATTACATAGAATTTTACATATTTAATTGAATATTAGAATTTATTTATTTATTAATATGATTTGCAAAAACTAAGCATAGGTTTTAAACCACTGTTAAATGGGGGCGTGTCTAAGACGTTCACCTTAAGAAGAGGGAGACACCAATAGCGTTGAGCGGCCGAGTAAATATTCTTAGCACAATTTTCACTCAAGCTTGAGAAACCGGATCTTGACTAGACACTTGAGTTACGACAGCAGAATAATGACTCAAATGATAGTTATGAATGGGAGTAGTATGAGTTGTTGTTGTTGTCGCTGTAGTTGTAGGCCAAGTGCCTGCACCTGTTCCATCCACAAGTGGAAGTGTGTGCGTGCCTGTGCGTGTGGCTGTGTGCCTGTGTGCGTGTGTGTGTTTGTGTTGAGTGTATCTTCATAAACATCTTACCCAATGTCTGCAGCTTGTCACAGCTATCAAGGGTGAGTGAGTGAGAGAGTGAGAGAGCGAGCGAGCGAGTAAGCAAGAGGCAGTGGAAGAGAATGAGAGCGTAAGAATGAGCGATAATGTCTGAGTGGGAAACCTAGAGCCCAGGGAGAGTGAGTGGGAGCTGCGTTGGGGAAGAGCAAGAATTTGAAGTGAGCTCTGTCAATGATCCTCTAGAGTAAAAGCGGCTCAATGCGCGACTGCGAAATTTCATTCAGGTAAACACATAATGGCCATGTTAACTCCACAAGAGTAACAACAAGATCGCTGCCCACCGGTTACAGACTATAGAATACCCGTCAATCGTCGGTTTAATTTTAGGCAGTAACTTGAAGAAGTCTGGATTCATGTTAAATGTAATTCATATAGTTTTATTTAATAAAATTTAGGTAAGATATAAATCAAGCCTATTTATTTAAATTTCAAATTCTTATTGGGAAATTCTTTTCCACACTTAATTGAAGAAAACACATTTTACTTATTAGACAATTTAATAATAGGCATTTAAAAATGTTAACTAGTAATATAAAAAAATTAAGTTCTGAGATTTTCATCTCATGAAAAAATATTAAAAAATTTTAGAAGCTTTGGAAGCCTGCGAAGCTTTAAAGTTAAATTATGATAACCCTAAATTCTGGCAAGATTTTTGATTATTTTTAATCGGTATTTATTCCCTCAATTAATTTTGTCTAAAGAAAATTATTTAAATAAAAAATAAAAAGCCACAACAATAATAGCATACTCGCTTGCTGCGCGACTACCGGGTATATTGATACAAACGGCAGCAAAAAACTAAGGAAGCTGAAGTCGTTGCCGTTGTTGTTGTTGCAGACGCCGAAGTCGAAGTCGAGGCAAACTGAGGCAAACGATAACAAGCGGCTCGCTGCCGCTGCTGTTGCCGCTGCCGCGCTGCCTGCTGCTCGCTTGCTACTCACCTAACAATGCAACAGGTGATGGACGGCAAAAGCGGTCTGCGTCTTGGAGAAAAGTCAAGTTGCTACCTGTTAAAATACATATAGAAGTAAGTGGATGGTTGTATGGGTGCTTCGTGTGCATGTGTGTGTACATCAAACGAAGCCTACAATAAGCAAGTAGTGTACACTCACACTCGTACAGACGTACTCAACTGCTTGACTGCTGCTTGCTTGTATGCACCTGTGTGCGTGTGTTTGTGTGACCAAACGTGCCCGAACCGTGCACAGGTGCTCTCTGTGCTCTGTGTTCGTGTGTTTGTGTGTTCGTGTGCTCGGTACTCGTGTGCTCGTGCCAGAGGAGCATTGAAAGACGAGTTTGTTTGAGATCAATTGATAGCCGTAGCCGTTGTGTAATGTTGATCTTGTTTTTGGTAACGTAGTGGAGCATTGAGTTAAATGAGCACCGGCTCTTAATTTCTGCTGCCAACAACGACGACGACGACTTTTAGCTTGTGTGTGCGAGTGTGTGTGTGAGTGAGTAGTAGTAGTCCGGCATCTGAATGGTAGTATTGGGTATTTCAAGTGTCTTTTCTGCAGTTTTTCCTCTCAGAAGGTCATGGCCGATTCAAGCGATCCTGATCACGCAGTATTTGTTGAGCATTGAAAGAAATGGGTGCGCTAACTCAAATCGTTAAATAAACTAAACTAAATTAAATGAAATTAAACTCAACGAAATTAAATTAAAACGAGTCAACGACTGAAACGTGTTATAAACGACTTTACCGATTTAACCAACAAAATAAAACATTTCCCAAATATACTTTTATACAAATTTAATAAATAATTAAGTAATAATTCGATTTGATTTCCAAAATGGAATCATGTGTTTTGATACCAAAAGAGTTCGGTTTAGCACAGACTTTGCTATCGGCCAAAAGCGAGTGTCTGCTCACCGTCTGTGCCACGGTCAACATCAAAAAAGGATCCTTGTTCTATCCCTTCCAGGGCACAATTCGCACAGATAAAATCGCCAACCTGAAGCACCCCAACGAAAGTGATGTAAGTATTTATTTATTTTAAATATTGCATTTATTTATGGTAGCAAATAAAATAAATCCTTTAGGGAATTTTCTACAACATTTGATTGATTTGATTGTTTTGAATTTATTATCTAGTCCCTTATTCATTTTAAGAAGAGTCTTCTGCAGAAAATTATATTTTGAAATTTTTAGTATCATAAATCATTGAACTTAAATTATAGATAGAGTTAAAGATAGCTAGAAAAGGTACTTAACTATATATTTCGCTGATTTTACAAATCTTTAAATTTTCACTGAAATCATTTTCATTATTTATAATATTTGATTTTGATAGAATATTTATTTTGGAAAAAGTATAGCACTTTTAGTGATATATGTTGATGTAATTCCTTTGAAATTATTTCCACCCGTTTGAACTTAATTTTTGGCTATAAAATTGGCAGCACCTGTCAGAACTCAATACTGTTTTTCCGATTCTTTTAGCCAAATAAGCCTAGCAAATAAGCCATTACTTCATCTGTTTAATTTTCAAATGTTTTCCCACTTAGCAGCTTGTTGTAAAGCGAATTGCAATCATAATAATTCCAGTCTATCCAGTCACACTCCGGTTTTTGCCATGTCCAAACTATTTTTGCTTTGCTTTTATTTGCTTTGATAAGTGGTTTAAAATATTTGCGTCTTTTGCTGGAATTAAACCAATTGACGCAGCGTCAATTCGTGCAGAGTCAACTTGTCACCAGCAAGGTCAATTCAGTTTTTGCAAAAAAATAAATATATTTAAGCAGTTGACCAAGTTGACAACTGTTTCCCCTTAAATTGTCTAAGTTGACAGTGTAATTGACTTGTTGGTCAACTAGAGTAAGTTTCCAATAAGACAAAGAATTTAAAATATTATTATAATTAAATTTTAAGAATTTCTGTTTGCTTAAAAATGTTGTTATTTAATTATTAATGTTAAGAAATATTGTCAAAACTTTGTAATTTTGAAATTGTTGATCTAGTTTCAAAAGTTTTGAAATCAGGGAAAATTAAAAAAAAAAAACAAATTTGTATGATTTATGTTTTAAGCTAAAATACAAAGATTAATTAAGAAAAGGTAATACAAGAAAATATTGAAATTAATTTTTATACTTGGAAATCAAGCTGAATTTTAAAAAATATATATTTTTTAATTTCCAATATCTGTATAGCTTAGAAATAAGTTAAAAACGCAGAAAAAAATATTTGATTAGACATAATAATATAAGTAATTTATCCTTTTTTATCAACAAACCTCAAAACTTAAAAAAAAAATCTGGAATGTGTGTACTTAAACATTTATAATAAAAATTACTTACAACTATATTATGTAAATATTTTATATAATTCAAAATTCTAGAATCGCAAGTTCAGCTAATCCGAAAACCTCTTATAGCAATTCTATCCCATAGCTGCAAACTCCTCCCTAAAAAGATCTCCAAATTACGTTAATACGATAGGAGTATTATTCCCCGACTTCTTTATTGATCGTGGGAAGATTCCCATGCTCCTCTATACTTAAGACACACAAATTTAGCTTTGACTGGACAGATCTAAGACAATTCTGCCAGAGTCATAACTAGTCTAAATAGGTGTGTGTGTGTGTGTGTGTTGGTGTGTGTGTGCGTTTTTCATGCATCGTTGATGCAGAATTATTTTGGACAAACATGCTTATAGGTAAGCTATAGTAAGTCTAAGTAAGACTCAGCCCCTCCTAGGGTAGGCGGATAGGAGTATAGGAGGCTCTGAGGTAGGTTTCCCAGAGTTGCGTTGAATAATTGCTGAAGCATTAAAGAAAACTGTGAGAACTTCTTTAAAACGTCTTATGTTCGTCTTTAAGAGTTCCCAACGTCATGGGAGAGTGATCACCCCACAGACTGTATTTCTGCTGCTTCTTCTTCCTCTTCTTTTTTTGTTTTTTTATATCAAAATAATTTCCGTAACACATTCCCGTTTACATACACCTACACCTCACTCACACACGCACACTCACCCACACCGAGGCCACAACCACACACACCTGTTGGCACACCTATACACACCCCTGCACTTTTCACACACAAAATCAGTTATAATATCTTATAATTGTGTCATGTTTCTCTAAAAAAAAAGTTATTTCTTAAATGTCTTTATTTGTTTTAGTTTCTAAAATTTACAAACTATGTTAGGGCTTTATGGGGGAATCCCTGAAATTAGGATGAGTTTACATGAGTATTTTAAATCAGAGAGTAACATGGAATTTTTTAAAATTATTTATTGGTATAGGAATAGAAAAGAAAAATAACAATAAAACTGATCACTGAACTGATAGCTTAATACTACCAATAAACTGAATGAAAATCTTCTATACAGTAAGCCCCATAAAAAATTCTACATAAATTTTAAAAACGATTCTTTACACTGATTTAAGCTATATCAAGTAACAAAGTAGTAAATAAAGTAAATCTGTAGTATATTAAATAGTAAAGTTGATAAAAATTTAAGCAAACTAATAAAGCCATTAATTTTAATTAACACCCTTTTAATTTATAAGTAAAATAAAATCAGCTTGATTTAAAATTGAGTAAATAATTGTCTTGTATCCAAAACTAAGTTAACTGAAAATTTGGTAAGCATTTAAGCCCAAACAAATACTTTTTGGCTTCTAAAAAGTCTTCCAAATTGAATTGAATTTACCGACGGAGATTTCAGAGTTAAAATAAATTTATTTTCATAACTTGGGTTTGCTGAATATTCAAATATCAAATGGTTAATTTAATTAAAAACAAGCGAAGAACACATCCTTGGGCATAGGGGCGATGAGTCGGACATACAAACATATATATATGTGTGCATTTATATATGTGGAGTAGCTTTTGAGAAGAATCTGGAATGGTATTAAATCTTCGGCACCTCGAAGATTGCAATCCTTTTTGCGTTTTTGCTTCTTGTTGCTTGCTGCTGCCAACATATTCAAACGCTTCGGGCCAACCTGTTGTATGGGCCAAGACACAGAGTCAGAGCCATAGTCAGAGGCAGCGTCAGAGCCAGAGACAGGTATTTACAACCGGAAGCGGCTACTGCAGCGCATCGAGTGGAGTGCACCATATATTTATATACTCGTAAACATGTGTGTGCGCAGAAAGAAGCTTCGTCTTCGCCTGGGTCTTGGTCTTGGTCTTGGGTCTGGGCCTGGAACAGTAGCGCTATTAATTATCGGATCAATATATGTATGTACGGCCGTCAGACAGACGGACCTCTGAACGACGACTGAACGACCGTCCAGCTGCCAATGCAATTATAATTGAACAAAATGCGTTATTTTAAGAAAATTATTAGAACAAGACTCATATTTTTTTTATTTTTTTTTCTGCTTTACTCTAAAGAGTTTTCAACTCAAATTTAAACGATTTATTTTTGTAAAGCAAGCGTGCACTGCAAGAAAAAGTCTAGTATTTAGAGCAGTATTTCTTTTTTAAACTAAGTTAACTGTTATTTAAGTTAAACAACGCTTTTTAAATTTTAATAGTTAACAAACTCTTTTATTTAACACTTCGGGACATAAAGGAATTTTCTAACTAATTTTTTGAAATCATACATGCAACGTTTTTACTTATGACTAACCTTAGGATTAATATAGGCTCTATTCTGATTTATTATAACATTTTAAGACTATTAAAAGGTTTTATAATTTTAGTTTCTTAATAAAGTTTTTAAACTTGCTAGACCTTTAAGAACTATTATATATCAGTCCAGAAAGTAAGGCCTTTATGCTTAAATTTAATGAAACTTCCGAAGTTTTGAAAAACTTTTGAATATTTTGGGTAGTTTACCGTTAGAAAGCTGATCAATTTACGAATCGCATATTTGAAGACCCTTAAAAATTATTATTTATGCAGCCCTTTTCGTAAGGCTCGTTATCTGTTGTTGTTCTTACACACACACACGCACATACACACACACACACACACTGGTGTAAGGCCGCAGAAGAGTATTTCAACCCGTAAAACCGGCACTTCCAGTTCTGCAACCTCAGCATAATGAATGGCAAATTGCATCTGCTCTTGGCTCTTAGCATACGCGCGTATGAGTGCGATCCGACGCGAGTGCGATGCGAGGACGAGGGCGAGGGCGAGGACGAGTCGGAGGACGAGTACAAAAATAGTTAATTGAGTACCAATGATTTCCTGCCAACAACAAAAACATATAAAATATGAATAATATAATTAATAAAAAAATATATGTATTAATCAGAAGCAAAGCAGAAAAGTCAATAAAAGAGGTGTGATCGATTGTGGATGACCCTGCATAATCAATGTTGATCAGTGTTGACTGAATTTAAGTGGCTAAGACAAGCTAATTTAGGACTAGAAGTGGCTCGCAAAACATAGTAAATAATAATTAAATTATAATAAGCAGTTTATATAAATTTATTTAAAATTGTATGAAAATATAGTATAAATAACATTTTTAACTGGCAAATAGCTACCATTAGAACTACAAAATAGTTAAATCTAGCTATAAATTAGCTAACAAGACAGCATCGTTAACCAGAGCCATCAAGCCTCACGCACACACACATACACGTAAATCCACTCATAACACATGCAACTTACGCCAGGTGACGCCACTGTGCATAGTGCGCCATCCCCTGCTTGAGGCTACGGGAAATTGCTACTGGAATAACTTCAGACTTCTCATGTTTAGCTCTTGTCCAGCGTCTAAAGACACTTGCAGATACATATTTATCTATGTAAGTGCCATTAGACAACAAATTCGCTTTTAGCCAGAAGATTTTCAGCTAATAATTCAGAAATTCACACACAATATTGAGTATGCAAACTTTTTAACTTTTCAAACGTTTTAAAATAACTTAATACAACTAATATTAAAATGTTGATTAAATCAACTTATGGTTTCTCGAAAAATCTTAAGAAATAACTAAAATATTTCGTGTTTGGTAAAGTTTTCTTAGCCCAAATCAAATTTGATTGGCATCCAATAACTTAATAAATATTTTTATCTATTTCTCTATAATGGTATTGGATATCGTATGTTTTATTTGAAGATGTCTTAACACACCTTTTATACACCAGTACCAATACAATCACAAAAAGTTCCCTCCATTTCTGAGCGTCCTTAGATTAACCCCAAGTAATTTCATGATAGAAACCGAAACAGAAAGAACACCTGTTAGTCGGTTCTGAAGTGGAAGATTGCGCCCTCGAAGGATTCGAGTGGAACCGGTTTTACACAGCCTTGCTCTACATAGCCAAGTGAACGTATTCCTTTGGCAACCTGTTTGTTTTTCGACTACAATATGAACTCTAAATGAAATTAAACATTTATATATAGAAATTATAAGTTATACATATTTAGAGAGTTTTTTAAACGATTTAAGGAACCCTAGCTAATTCTATAAAATTAATTTACTTTTTGATGTCACAATAAATGATTTTCTTAAATTATGAAGCACTTTAAGAGTCACTTTTAGCGTATTTTAATACTAAGTACATTTAAAAATCTCCCAAGCTTAATTTTTCTTAAATTCATTTACTTTCCAGTTGAGATACCGCTATGGATTGTATCACGAGGTTTCGCACAATTTTGGCCACCCCGTGCACCACTGTAACTGGATCAGATTCCTCAGGACCGCTGGCTCGTTCTCCTCTGAGGTGAATCTGATCTGTACGATGGTCAAGGGCGATCCACTCTACGAAGTCATCAAACCAATAAAAACCTACCAAGAATTAGTTGCATATTATTTACCCGAGCGTCCCGAAGAGAGCATATTCATGAACCTGCGATCGACGCTTTACAGACAGGCAATGGACTCCATTATACAAGGTAACGCTTATAAAATAATATGTAAAGTAAATATATTTAATGAATTTATCTTGTTTTAGACACTCCACTTGACTTGTCGTTAACTCTGATGTATAAGATACCAAATCTGCCGCTTTCTCCGCCTTCGAGTGAGGACGAGCAAAAGTCCATGTTGAGTGATTCTTCCGGCTCCTTATGTTCGCTCAACGAGAGCACAAACGACAACTCCACGTCCTTGGAGGATTTGAAGAAAACTATCTACGAGGATGTCACAATAATCTCACACAATAATTCTAATACTAATCTTAATATTAATAATAATAATGTTAATCATAAAAACTATCAATATTCGCCGTCCAAAAAACGCATGGGAAGAAGCGAAAGATCTCTGCTGCCGTGTGAAGTCTGCAGAAAGGCCTTCGATAGACCAAGTCTACTGAAGAGGCACATGAGAACGCATACGGGTAAGAATCCTATAAAACATTAATTATACAAGAATTTAATTATTTTTATATACTTTCAGGGGAAAAGCCACACATTTGTTTGGTTTGTGGCAAGGGATTCAGCACTTCCAGTTCTTTAAATACTCACAGGTAATACAATTTGCTAAAGAGTTCTATAGTTTAGAAGTTACTTATAAATTTGTATCTTTTTTATATTCACAGGCGGATACATTCCGGGGAAAAACCGCATGAGTGTCAAGTGTGCGGCAAGCGGTTTACAGCTAGCAGTAATCTCTACTACCACAGAATGACACACATCAAGGTAATATAAAAATAAAATTTAATTTTAAAATATTTTAAACTATAAAAATATATTTTATTTCCCAGGAAAAGCCACATAAATGTAATTTATGCTCGAAATCATTCCCCACCCCTGGAGATCTGAAGTCCCACAAGTATGTCCACAGCGGCTCCTGGCCCTTCAAGTGCTCCATTTGCTTTCGGGGCTTCTCAAAGCAAACAAATCTTAAGAACCATCTATTTCTGCATAGTGGTAAGTTTTGCTAAAATCAATCTGTTATTAAAATTAATCTAGATTCTTAAACTTTTTAGGGGATAAGCCGCATGGTTGCGAGTTGTGTAAAAAGAGATTTGCCTTGGCGTGTAATTTGAGAGCGCATATGAAGACGCATGACGGTAAGTGCTTAAACATTATTTTCACAATTAAGTCATTAAAATATTTAATTCTAATGAACTCTTCTTCTTGCTATAGGTAACCCGCAAGACGAGTGTATCAGATGTGGCAAAATGTTTGCCGCTGTTGCCGGCAGTGAACTGCAGCAGAGCAAAAAGTGTTCGAAGTGCCTGGATTTGAGTGATTCGACAGATGAAGGAGCAAAATCTGGTTTTCAAACGGATCATAGTATGTCGACCGAAGAAGAGGAGGAAGAGGAGTACGAATCTTCAAATGGTGCAACAGAATATAGTGACAAGTGAATAAAGGAAGAATATTTTGTTACTTATGATTACGAGGCCATTCTTTAAGGATCACTTTATAGACCGATGCAGAGGACTGATGCTAACATAATAAATTATTCAGAATTAGTGTCAGTAGTTTTAGAATATGACCAAAAATTTTAAATTTTTATAACAATTTATCGATTTGTGTGATTTCATAAAACAAACAACGCTTACAAGAAAAAAAATTAAACCGATTTAATTTATTACCATTCAAATTGCACAAAGAAAAATAAATCATAAAAAAAAAATTAAATATTTATAATCAATAAATTGTTTTATATTGGGAAATGTTTTTTGTGGTAATACTGGCTATTTGCATGATTTATTTAATAATAATGACAAACTTTCCATCAGATTTAATTTAAGAATATTTTTTTAAATTACAAAATTTTTTATATAATTGAATTTCAGCGCGGTTCTATAAAATAAAAAATCAACATGTTTTAGTGTTGTACAACGTGAACAGCTCCGCGCCGCTATCTTGACAAATTTATCGGGAATACCAATATTACATGTTTTGCAACCGTGTGTACTCAAACAAATGCTGACCGGCACACAACTTTTGAAATGCAAAGCAATCAGCTTGTATACGTGTGTGTCGGCCATGTTGGCTTAACACTCGCCATTTGCAGCAAATTAATAAATAAAGTAAAATTTAGTAAAAGATAGCTGGCGGACAATACAAACACAGATTGCGTGAAATATGGGATATCAAATCACGTTAAGGTTACTTCGATAAGCAGCTATATGAAGAGCATTTCGCATTTATGCATATGTAATTTTTTTTACAAAACATCCACACAATGGATAATATATTGAAGCAATTTACAAACGATGTGTGCAACAAACTGTGAATTTGTTTTGCTGTAATGAACTGTGCGGTTGATGCTGGTGTCTGTGCGAGTCTCAGTGTGATAAATATTTACTTGAAGTGTACTACAGTTTTAGAATGTGCATATGAATACATATATATATATATTTGTATAAGCAAATGTCATACATATGCGTATGTACATACATAAGAATATTGCCTACATTCCCCTTGCCTGTGTGTGCGTGTGTATGTGCATGTATATAAAGTTTGTACACATTCGAGTTACCAAAATGTAAACTGTGTATTTAATAACAAATGCTAATATTTACAAATGTGTATTGAATGAAATCTAAATCTTAATCGATTGGCAATACTAAAACGTTTTAATATCTCCCACCATAGATTTAAAAGACAACATTTATATTGAAACTACACTTTTATATGCTTCCGAGTAAGCACAATTACCAAGATTAATAATAATGGGGGACCGTGACATCCCAAGTGTTCCAGTCACAACATTAGCTGGCCTAACCAGCACTTCAGATTGTAAGTATTATAAACAATTTGTTTATTAGCCTGGAAATAATCAAAATTAATTAATAGTGCTCAGCGAGTTACCAGTATCAGATTCCCTACACAGTGCAGCATCTTTCAATAAATCATTGTTATTCCACTCGCTGGTGGCCAACGAATCCAATAATTTACTATCTGTGCGTGATGAAAACCTCGTTAGACAATTAGTGAATGCCATTGAGCAAACCAACTCGGACAATATGTGAGTAAACAAATTTATCCTTAAATCATGATCCATAATAATAATGTTTGTGTGGTCAACCCGTAGAGAACTAAAGCCGCAATATAGCATTCAACAACATGGTGCTAACATTAGTACCTGTCCTGAACTACTACAGGGTATTTACAACTATAGACCAACTGTATTTAACACGACGCGTAGATCAGGTATTTATTGGAGCTAAGAAACAATTAATGAACGTATTAACATGTGTATTTCATTTTCAGTTATAAGCGATAACACGTCACAGCAACATCTTCAGGAACATCCACAGATCGAGGGCAATTCGCAATGTCAGTCCATTGTTAATGATATTTGTCAAACAGCTTACAATTTAAATGCGGATCATAATCAGCACAGGCAAACCACGGACTACGTAAACCAAGCAATGAGGTGCGTAATAATCGGCAGCTAACAAAAGCTTACAAAGCAGAGAATTGTATTAAAAGTCTATTAAATGACTAATGTATTTACTTAACTTTTAACTTTTAGTCAAGACATTGCGAGTCACGCTCCGGAACGACGGCATCAAGATGTGTCGATGGATAAGCAGCTGCAAGGACATCTAATGCCAGGATTAGAAGTAATGCAGCCAACATTAGTGATGCAGGAACAACAACAGCCACAGCAAGTACAACAACAACAGCATCATCAACATCAATCGTCTGTGATCCAAGCGGTGAATCAACATGGGCAACAGCAATCGCAAAGCTTTTATAATAATCAACAGTTAAAGGAACAGATGGAAGCCACACAGCAACAAGATATAAGATCATCATCCATTTATCATCAACAACAAGTTAATCAGCACCAAATCAATCAGATATCACAGCTAACACTAACAGATCCAATGCAACAGATTCCATTTCAAGCACAATCTCAATCACAGCCTCAATCCCAATCCCAAGCACCGACGACAACAACATCGACGATTCAAGGCAATTTTCAAAATGTATTAAATCTGCAAAGACAACAAATGGCTGCAGCGCAACAAAATCTTCAAGACCAGCAACACCAATATGTTAAACCCCAATCGCCGGTACAACAACAGTTTATAGCCTCGCAAACGACGACTGTCCACAATAGCGGCAGTGCAACATATGGAAACAGTGAGTTCAATCAGTGTGCGCAACCGACGTCGACAGCAACATCGGCATCGACGTCATCGAGCGGCAAATCCCAGGTTCGGGTATGTATAAATCGTCTTAACGTGGAAGATGCACGTCTTATGCAGCAGAGTATTAAAAAGTTTGTACAAAAGTCACCAGAATTGGCTAGAAATCTGGGGTTGCTACAGGAATCAACAAACAACAAAACACACAACGACAGTCAAAGATATTTAAATTCCGGTGAATTCAATACAAATCCAAATCCCATTACCAATACCAATACTGTTCCTACCAACGAAGCTATCGCACAATCTTCGGCTTCGGTTGATATGTTTAATGCTATTAAAGCGGATGAGAAACGCAGTGGTACAAAGAGGAAACTGGCCATATCACTCGGCGATATTCCACCAGAGCAAATATGTAAGTTTGTCTATGATTTATTATTTATTTCATTATCGCAATAATTAATATTAATCAATCACACAGTTACAAAGCCCAAACTGCGTCGAGTGGAGCGGATTATGGCCTTAACCACACCAAAAGGTACAAAAGAGGAAGTTACACGTTCTCAGACCTACCAACAATTTATGCGGAACATGGAACAAATCATTGAAATGTTGGACGACACAGAATCCCCCAACTTTGATTCAGGTAAAGCGGGAATAACTGAATTGTTTCTATAAACTATAACTAAATACCTTAACTTTTTTACAGAGGATGTCGATGAGAATATTGAGTGCATTTCACCTAAACTTTTAAACACAATGAGCGACGATGTTGCCAAATTAAAGGCGAAGCAAGCGTTGGACTCAATACCTAAAAACAAATTAACTTTACTCATTAATTACGCCATGCGAAATGTTTACTTGGCTAGAAATTATTCCGCAGGACCAGTAAGTTTATTATAAAAATAATTCAATGTCCATGTTACTTAAGGTTTGCCTTGTTTAATTGTAGGAAGACGATGATGAAATTGTCGATGATGAAGTCATTGAGAAAATCTTGAACGCAATGGATGCTTGCTTACTTATATGCAATATTTACTCCACCGTTAGCGATCTGAAGTTCTTGCAGGAGGATAACATTTCGCACATCATTAAGTTTGCTCAGTTTCAGTTGCGTGAAACGATATTTCCACTCCATGATCCCGTCTACACCGTGAAGAATGTGAAGAAATCGAGTCAACGTAAAAAGACAAAGTCACATCAGAATCATCATCGCAGCTTGCAGATCTTTTACTCAAAAGTTGTGGAGCTTTTGAAGGTATTCGTGGCGTTATTCGACAAGTGTATCTTCGTCGATACTATAGTATTACCGCTATCCACGCTCGCCATCGAGCCCTTCTTCGTAGACAACATTGAGACGCTGCAGTTTGTTTGCCTGGAGCTGGTGACAACCGTGAGTAGAGAATACACTTTATTTTAAACCGGATAATACTCATATACCTTCTATATTTCAGATATTTCGCAAGGAGAGATACGATAAAATACGCAATAGTATCTTGGGCGATATACTGTCATCGATTGATCGCTTGCCATCGTCGAAAAAGAATCTACGGCCATATAAGCTCACCAATAACGGTGGTAATATCCAAATGGTTACTGCTCTTGTCCTCCAGTTGATTCAGTGTGCAACAATTCTAACCGATTCGCTGGCGGACATTGGGCGAGCCAGTGCCAAGGCTCAGACCATTCAGGATTTCGACGATGATCTGCCGAGCGGAGCATCGCAGATTATAAAACCAAATCAGGATATACTTGTGCTCAAGAAATACGATGTGGCTGTCAGTATTGGCGGTAATTTCCTAACAACATTTCTAAACAAGTGCAAATCGCGCAATAATGAAACGGACTTTCGGCCGCTATTCGAGAACTTTATACACGATCTGTTGGCCACGGTTAACAAGCCCGAGTGGCCAGCTTCGGAGTTGTTGCTCTCTTTGCTGGGCACAATGTTGGTTCGCTATGTATCGGATAAGTCCATAGAGCAAAGTATTCGACTTGTTTCCCTGGATTATTTGGGCATTGTTGCGGCTCGTTTGCGTAAAGATATTGTCGAATCGCGTTGCAAGGTTAATATAATTGATTCGATGATTAAATCAATTAAAGCCGAGCAAGAGAAGGAGGGCGATCTGGTTCTAACCGATGTAAGTGTTCTCCTTATGACTAATTTTATATTTGTAATTATGTATCTATTTGATAATTACAGTCAAGGATTGAACTACATCCGGAGGAGCAGCGTACAGAGTTTCTACAGAAAATTCTACTGGATTTCCTAGCCGTAAATGCACAAGAAGAGAACTTGATCTGGGATTATGCTAGACATTTCTACCTGGCTCAATGGTATCGCGATGTGATCTACCAGCGTCGTCGCATTAAGGAGGGCGAAAAGGGATTTGCGTCTAAGAAGCCAAAGTCTCGCTTAAAACAAAGATCAGGTAAATAATCTAAACTTTACTTAAAGTGGGACATGTGTTTGCTTAATTTTCTTGGTAAATTCAGGCGACTATTCCGAATCCTCCGACTCTGGATCCTGTGATGAAAACGACCCCGAGGATACACATAAAAATGGAAATCGTGGTGTCGCCGCTGTGGACTATGAACTCAATTTGGAAATTTTCAATGTTTTGGAGGAACGAAAACAATATTTGATTAGCAAAATTAAACCTTATTCGGCGTCCGGCGAACACAATCACACATCACTGCAACACATTAAGACTTATATAGATTATAACAATGCACAATTGATAGCACAATATTTGGCTACGAAGCGACCATTTAGTCAATCATTCGATGGATGTCTTAAGAAGATTATTTTAGTCGTTAAGTAAGTATTCAATGCTTTGTGAATTCCCAATTCCCTGCTAAACTAAATCCTCTGTCTCAACAGTGAACCATCCATCGCTGTGAGAACGCGTGCAATGAAATGTCTGGCAAATATAGTCGAGGTGGATCCATTGGTCCTCAAGCGAAAGGACATGCAAATGGGCGTGAATCAGAAATTTCTGGACACGGCAATATCAGTGCGAGAAGCGGCTGTCGATTTAGTTGGTAAATTTGTGCTAAGTAATCAGGAATTAATAGATCAATACTACGATATGTTATCCACTCGAATATTGGTAAGTCCCCCCACAATTCCCACTAAACTATAACGACTGAAACTTTGCTTCCTTCAATTATAGGACACTGGTGTTTCTGTGCGAAAGCGTGTTATAAAAATATTACGCGATATTTGTATAGAATATCCCGATTTCGAAAAAATTCCCGAAATCTGTGTGAAAATGATTCGACGCGTCAACGACGAGGAAGGCATCCAAAAGCTGGTCACTGAAGTATTCATGAAAATGTGGTTTACACCGTGCATAAAGAACGACAAGGTCTGTCTTTAAACAAATACATATATAAATTAAATGTATTTATTTCCATTTCTGACATTACAGCACGGCATACAGCGCAAAATAAATCAAATTATTGATGTGGTAAACACAGCACATGATACAGGCACCACATGGCTGGAGGGACTCTTAATGAGTGTAAGCATATAGACTTCTCTATGCTTTAGATAACTAACTAATGTAAATATCTTTAATTCTATTATATACAGATATTCAAGCCGAAGGAAAACATGCTGAAACTGGATGGCAGTGCCCAGGAGCCGGTCAAAAAGAATACAGAGCCACCGCCAGAGATTGTCTTGGCTTGCCAGCAGTTGGCAGATGGTCTTGTGGATCGTCTGATTGAACTGGAGGATACCGACAACGCGCGTATGCTTGGCTGTATAACGACACTACATCTGTTGGCCAAAGTGCGGCCTCAGCTGCTGATACGGCATGCAATGACAATCGAACCGTATTTGAACATTAAATGCCATTCAGCGTCTGCTGCTAAATTTATTTGTGCTGTCGCCGATATACTCGAAAAGGTTGTGCCTTTGGTGAACAACGCTAGTGAATCGTTTTTGGCATCGCTGGAGGAGCACTTGATGTTACTTGTCGTCTCGCGTAACCAAGCGGAGGTCACAAGTTGTGTGTCTTGCCTGGGAGCGCTCGTCAATAAGATAACCAAGAACTACAAACTCATTCGCGATTGTTTCCAGAAGTATGTAGAGAATACAATTATATCACAGACTTTAGTTAACTATTGATTGCTTCTAGGTTCTATCGTGTCCTCGATCTGTCGAGAAACCAAGTTGTGCAAAACGGCTATAACGTCGATCAGATCTACACGCCCAGTTTTCGAAGAAGTCTATTTACGATTGGTATACTAATGCGATACTTTGACTTCAAATCCCCCAATACTCTAGGTAATTAGCCACCATAAACTCTAGTTAAACTTTAGCTAAATATTATCAATTTCCGTAGGTGAATCAAATAATGGACTTCCCGCTACGATATGCGATAATGTCTTCGAGTGTTTGATGTTCTTTTGTGGCTGCTCGAATCATGAAATTCGAAAACAAGCGCTTATATCACTTGGCTCCTTCTGTGTTATGAACGATGATTATTTAACGCGATCGGAGTTGAAGCAATTTTACTGTGATTTACTAAGCTCATCGTCCAATGATGGTGGCATCAAAATTATATGTATGCGTAATATTTGGATTTACTTGACTGAATCCGAAATGTTTATGCACAACAAAGAAAAAGAATGTAAGTAGACTTAACTAGTGTTTTAAGTAATTATTCATTATTGTTTTCTTTAGGGGAAAAGCAATCGAAACACGAAGATCTTAAGGAAATGAATGACGTTTCATCTGGAATGGCGAGTCGAATCATACAGCTGTACTTGGAAGAAATTCTAGACTGTTTTCTAAATCGTGACGACACTGTTCGTTTGTGGGCCGTTAAAGTAGTGCAAATTGTGCTGCGGCAAGGTCTGGTGCATCCAGTGAGAATGGTGCCCTATTTGATATGCCTGAGCACCGATTGTAAAGTGGAGGTAAATAACAAATAGACAAATATCTATAATATAAACGTAATATTAAACAAATGTATTCTTTGCAGTCTGCGCATAGAGCAGATGCCTTGCTCAAGGACATTGATAAGACCTATTCTGGTTTTGTGAATATGAAGGTTCAATTTGGACTTCAGCTTTGCTTTAAGCTGCAGGAGGTCTTGCAAGTGAATAACAAGGCCAAGAACGAAATTATTCGTGGTTATGCGTAAGTTTTCTTCAATCAAACTCAATTCGTTTCCAAACTAAAGCTAACAATTCAAATGACTTACAGGAAACGAGGACCAGACTTGGTGACGACAGCTTTAAATGATTTTTTGTACACGCTGCTGCGTACAACAAAGCCACAAAGACGCGCCTTGGTTCAAACCGTAACGAAGCAGTTTGATGACCAGAAAACGTCGTTACAACAAATGCTATATATTGCCGATAATCTCGCGTACTTTCCCTATGCCGTACAGGACGAGCCATTGTATTTGATACATCAAATTGATTTGCTTATATCGATGGCTGGCACGCATTTGTTGACCACGTTCAAGGAGCATCTGAGACCAAGTGAGAAGGGAGGCGATGTTCTCGAGGATGATGACGATGAGGAGGATCCACATGTACTATTTAATCGTTTACCTGAAGACATGACCGAAATCAAGAAATGCATAACATCCGCCCAAGCGTGTATGCTTCTGCTGGTCCTCAAGGAACACTTGAAGGAAATGTACGGTCTGACCGATGGCAAAATATCCCGATATTCCCCATCTGAACAGAAAATCTACGAAAAAGCTGTGACGCGTCGCAGTGTTGCCGATTTCAATCCACGATCCACAATCGATGTGGTTAAGAAGCAACAGTCTCAAAATTATACTAGCCCTGAATCTGAAAGTAATGCGAGACCCTTAACCGATGAAGAGAAATTGGATCTTGTCGCTAAATATCTGGATGTAAGTATAAAGTAAATTAATACTTTTGACCAACTTTAATTAATTGTACCGTTTTAATTGTAGTTTAAGCAGCTTATGCTCAAACTGGATCCGGAAGATGCAGATTCAGATGCAGATGAATCTCGCGATAAATCCAAATTAAATAGTTCTGGTATGATGGACGATTCCATGAATCAATCCTTGAATTCCAGCAAACCAGGAAACGTACTAAATGAAAAACCCAACTCGATGTCCGCGCCGAACATGAACGTTAATAGCAATCTGCAAACGTCAACAACCGTACCGCTGGTAAGTTTCGAATGGAATTGGAGTTGTAAATTCAAAGCTTGTTAGACGTTGATAAATAATCTGTGTTATATGTGTATATAGGAACATCTGGGTAATGTGACGCCCACACCTCCACGTTCCACAAAATCAGCACTATCCCCTGCAAAGTTACCTGCGCGAAAACAGAGCCAACAGCGAAGTAATAAAAAGAAACGCCGCAAAATCGTCTCATCGGACGAAGATGATGAATACAGTGGCGAAGACTATGCGTGAGATAAGCTCCTTTAGTCTTAATCTGGTTAAACCATAATACAAACAAGAGAAAACAAACCGATAAACAAACAAAAAATCATGATGCAGAGAAAATAATATTAGATCCCTAGGCTTAAAAGTGTAATAATGATCTTAAGTAGTGCTACATGTATGTATGTATTATTTATTTTCTAAAAATAGTAGTGTATAAATAGCAATAAACATTAAATTTAATTTTAAACGTCTAAAATAAGCAAACAAAAATATCTTTTGTAGTATATATTAAAAATTCATTCTTAGTTGTTGTTTGAGCAAAACAATATAAAATAAAATAACTAAACGTGTATATTTTTTTAATATTTAATATCGTAATATTTGATGTATTATTTAGGCGTGTTAAAAAATACATATATAAATGCAATGTCCAGGCATAAAAGAACTACAATGATAATTTTGCTACACCGACGATTATATACCCTAACATAAAAAGAGTTAAATGTTTCGAGTTTTGAGCTTTAATCCAATACGATTTATTGTAAAAAGCAAAAGCAAAATTTGGCTGCATTTGTATGTTTCAAAAACAAATAAGTTTCCAATTGTGTGATCTTTTCGGAATTAGAAAATTGTCTGGTATTCCTCAGATCTATTAATACATATATATATATAGATAATCATTTTCAAAACACAAAGCAGCTTTGACTTTTTTTTTTACTTTTACATCTATAAATATTCCTATTCACAATGTAATAAAGGGAGAATTTATTTTACTCAAAAGTTGAAAGAAATTATCGCCATTAATAAATAGACGGAAACTATGTAAATGGCGAAGCTTTAATGGATCCTAAAACTATTATAATGGATCAGATTCAGCCATATCGAATAATGTACATTATTATATTTCATAGTTGCAAAATTCAAAACTCTAACTTTATTTCAACTCGCACATACTTGTACTTGTAAATAAATATTTATTTAATTTAAACAATGAAGCAGATATTAAAAATATTTATTAATATATATATGTAGCTAAATTAATGTTGAATAAAGATTTAATATTAAGATTTAAGTGGTCAAAGTAATAATTCCTGTGTATTTATTGATCAAAATCATAATGCAACGGACTGGAGCTTAATATGAATAGAAATTGTGTTTATTTAAATATCACACTATTTTCATTCAATAATATAATATTTATGATATTCAATCATTATGTGCTGATATTGCTGTTTGATTTAAATATATTTCGCGCCTTTTTTCGAAACCGAGATTTCGTTTTAGTACACCAACAGAATAATGGTATGTTATCGATAAGTATTTTTACAAAGCCTGAAAATTTAGTATTTTTGCTATCTGGCAGCACTCGGATTATTATTACTGCTGCTTGTATCAATTCAAATTATTGCAGTTTTTTCTATATTTACAATAAATTCTTAAATCAATTATTTATTTCTCACAATTAAATTATAAATATGTCTTAGTTTGTTAAAATGTAAATTCTATTATCTGTGTATTTATCTTAATCGAAGTTTACTGGACATAATTTTTAATGGTATTCGCAATGCAAACTAACTTTCATTAAATATGTAAATATTTTATAGTTTCTTGTCGTCGTTTTATAACATAACAGTATTAGTTTTTAGCAATAGCACATTGTTGCTTGGCAATTTATAAAAATTGTTGTTTTTGGCAAAAGAATTACTTGAGTAACTGTATTGTTGAGGCAGGGTCGCGAAGTATTAGCTTAACAATGCACGGCAAAGAGCGTAAGAGAAAAACATGGATACAATAACACCAAATACAAACATACATAAATACTCTCTTAATGCAATCATCCCTTATGTGCATGTGCTGCATATTTGCATGTATTAGTCCAACTTACGGTTTTCTCTTATACAGACGAAACATACACATGTTTGTATGTTTGATTGTACATACATATGTATAGAAATGAATACACACATACTATTTGTATTGTAGCACTGTTTAATTCGAGAAACGAAATGCGATTGCGTGAGTTACGCAGAGTATTTTATAGTAGTACTTGTTGTCAACTCTAATTTAGTCTCCGTATGGCGCTTCGGAAAAGAGGTCCTTTAAGGTGAAGCAATCCGCGTTGCGGCTCCAAATTAGTGAACATTTGATTTGTGCATTTCGCTACATACATATGCATATATATCTATATATACGTATATGTGTGTATGTTTGTACGTGCCATTGTGCGTAGCAATAATTGATTTGAGGTTAATGCTCATAATCAGTGAGGAAAATGAAAGAAATCTTTGCCAAAATACAAATTCATTAATATCTAGTCGTTAAGGGTGTGTATATGTGTGTGTGCATGCAAGCATAAATGTGTGTATGTGTGTTCGTGTTACATACTTTCAAATACACATAATGTGGTTACACGTACATGTGCCTGTATGTAGATGTGTGGTTAATTAATAGAATATCCCATGTGATAAAGGAGTCTTACCAAATCATGTTTACTCACATTCAATCAGCATGCATGCACACACACAGTTATACATCGAACGAAATTGTGTGCGTGTGTATATTTATATGTATTCGTATAAATTAGAATTTGTGTGTATTCTAATTTAAATTTATGAATATGTATCTAGATTACGCAGTATGGCCATTTAATTACAAGTGAAATTAGCAATATTTGGAGAAGCGAATTTACAATTCAATTTCAAAATACAGCAAAATTTGTATATATGTATTGTACGTGTGTGTGTGCCTGTGTATTTATGATATTTATTTATTTGCTGTGGGAACGTATATGTGTATGTGTGTGTGCGTGCCCGAGTGATTGGCTCTTATAAGAACTGCAAGTATGTACACGCACACACAAAGACATTTCATTTCAATCAACTAAGTAGTTATTTAACATAAAGTATGTACCAAATACACACAAATACCCACAATCACACGCACCCACACAAACAAACAAATATATTTCTATATGCACATAAAATATGTGCATTTGCAATGAAGTTAGGCAACTAACTTTCAATCTGATTAAATTAATGGAGCACATGCAGTTTATGTGCATGTATATGTGCATGAGTGTGAGTGCGTGTACATATGTGCATGCACATGCACCAACATATGTGTGTGTGGGTATATATGTAGCGTACTTATGTAAATAGAAATAAATTCAAGTTAAGAAACTTTCTCAAATTAAGAAGTTAGTTAATTTAATTGGCTTCTTATATTTAATATGGCCTAAAACTTCGTCTTTATTTCAGATAATTAAACTAGGAAAGATTTTCCAGAAGCGTTGAACATGTTTAAGGCACAAAACATTAATTCTAAATAAAGCAAACGATTGTAAACATAAATGTTGAAATAATGGAATCGGAAAAGTGGCATATACGGCTATGTTTATTTTTACTATTAATAACTTCATCATATTCAAGTAAGTAATATTCAATAGATCTTAGAAAATTTTCTAAGTCCATAAAGTATTAAATAACGACGATAATCAGTCAGTGGACGAATTCTATATCAAAATAAATATATTAATAATAAATTAATTAATTAATTTTCTTTTATTGTAGATTTAGGAAAGATGCAGTCCCAAAACCATTATGGTAACGGAGTTCAGAATCAATTCACTACCCGAAATAACACCCGAGTTATCGCCCAGAAGGGAGGACTTGCCATTTTACCATGTGTCGTAAAAGTCAATTCTCCGGCGACGGTAAGTAATCATTTTTTTTAAACATAAATACATTTTTGCTTAGTTTATGGGATTCCGGCAATTTAAATTTCCGCTCCATGAGAACGAAGATAGCGTACTTCCTGTTGGGATCCAGAAATAGATTTCACGACGGGGGAGTTTTTATTTGTTGACAGCTCAAAGACACGGACGGATTGACATAAAAGAGTTCAGCAAAGATCGTGAGATCAGACAGAAGTTCGATAATGTCAAGCAGATGGTATATAAGTTGATATTCGCGTTGATTTTGTGAAGTTAAATTTAGTTTTCGACTTTGAAGTTGTCGGAAATTTGCAGAGGTTTCAGAAGCAGCCTCTTTCTAATCTGAAAATATATTTTAAAAACATACTCAAAACTTAACATTATTATCATTCATTTCTTGTAGGTTTCATGGATACGTAGAAACGATTTCCAGCTGCTTACAGTTGGCTTATCAACTCATAGCAGCGATAAGAGATTTTTGGTTGAACACACTCGACACATGGGTCACTGGTCTCTGAGGATCAAGGCCGTCAAGGAGGAGGATCGAGGATTCTACGAGTGTCAATTGTCTATTTATCCAACGCAATCAATTTTAATTGAATTGAAGATTGTTGGTAAGTATTTAAGTAAAAGTATCTATTTTTACATCTATTTAAATGTCTTTTGAAATTGCAGAAGCGGTTGCCGAAATATCAAATGCATCCGATATTCTAATTGATGAAACCTCCACTCTACAATTGCAATGCAAGCTTAAGGGCGCT
Source organism: Drosophila dunni (assembly GCA_018152125.1). Classification (NCBI taxonomy): domain Eukaryota; kingdom Metazoa; phylum Arthropoda; class Insecta; order Diptera; family Drosophilidae; genus Drosophila; species Drosophila dunni. Next base: position 364,391 of record JAECXC010004138.1, on the reverse strand, counting down.
ACGGAAAATCCTTCGTTTGTTTTTTGGTCAGTGAACATATTAAAATATTTGGATTTGTATTTAAGGAGAATTTACCAGAGATCAGTTGAATACTGATTCTTACACATTGCCATTAACTTTAATGTTCTATCTTATCTGTCCAGGTATCATGAGAACAAAATGGTCAACTACGATTCTCAAGGAGGATTTGTGGTCACGTCCATTGTGGAGAACGCGCTTCCCGGCTTGGAGTATGGACAATTCCTGCAGAGCAGGGGATTGGGTGGTCGCAATAAAACGCTACGCAGCATTATGGATTCGAATGTTGACAACGGCATGGGAACTACCGTTAGCCCCTATGTCTCCACGTCACCTATCAGTCCACACTCCATGCAGCAAATGCAACAACACAAATCCCCATATCTTCCCAATTCCATGAGTGTGCTTACCATCAAGACGGTGACATTTCATCATGCTGGAAACTACACGTGTGCGCCATCAAATGCTCGACCTGCTAGCATTACGGTCCACGTGCTAAGAGGTAGGTGTGGTAATCCCTTAAAAAACTACAGTTAATACAACGATTTTCTTATTGCTTTGCAGGGGAGAAGCCAGCGGCAATGCAGCATGCGAATCGAAGTATTATTGATGGCGAGATGAACTCGAATAATTCGAATAGCTTTGGATTGAGCAGCATCAAGGGATTCAATGGCACCAATAGTCGTATAATGGTTACCGTACCCTCGTTGTTTCTATCCTATGTTCTATGTTTGTTAGCAAATCTGCCTTCTGCATACCACTTACAAAAGCAGACACCAATGATATTCTTTATATCGTATATATTATGTACTTTTAACAGCTGAAAATGCTTAGAGATTTAAAGAAAGGAAACGGGAGAGACATGAGAGAGATATGTAATTGCAAACAATTGACTATTGGCAATTGTAATTAAGGAATTGTATATAAATATTTAACATACACATAGATACAGATACAGAGATACAGATAAAGATACTCATGAATACATACGTACGTACATACGAATACATTAGTATCACGATACAAATTTTAAGGTGTTTAAGTTTAAAGTGTAAAAAGGACTTGATTATATATGATAAATGATATCGTATGAAATGAAAGCTGTCTTCGGCGAACACAAAAACTGATTAAAAACAATGTAGACTTATATTATTACAAACAAAAAGTTGTTCCTACGGTAGCTATATGATAGTTTTGTGTCACATTCGATCTCTGCAAATAACCATTCTTTAATGGCGGCTATCGGGGTTCAGTTTAGGTCTCAGTCTCAGTATAAAACTGTGATATGATTTCATATTTTAAACTCTAATCGAAACAACTAGTTCTGTTAATCAAAATAATCAAAATTTATTATAAAAATCAATATATTTCAATACTAAACTCACATTCAGGATCAGTATGATCATCTAGTGTCAATTAACATAATTCTTATACACTTATATACCCTGTAATACCGCAATTAAGCATCGATCAGATATAAGAAAGTTGTGAACGTTATGTTTCGAGCTTAGGATGTTTTTAAAATCTGGTAAATAAAATCAGGAGAACCTATCAAGTGTTCTGCTTATATATTCATCCCAGTTACATTTAACTAAAATCCAAAACTGTTTCCATTTTCATATAGATTATGACCTGATTCTCCAGGATATCCTTTTGGTAGTTTAAAGTGGAAGTTTTGCTGCCTAGTGTTAATTAGTTAGGCACATAAGTAAATCATTTATTTTGTATTTATCAGTTTAACTAAGTATTCAAAGCAATTATAGTTTCCCCAATTTACTGTACTACTTTCTCTAGTTTAGAGTCGTTAGATGTTAAAACTTTGGCACTGCTTGAAAAGCTTTGCTTTTAACCGTTAAGTGTTAATATAAATAAAGCATATATAGTTTATCTGATGTATAGGAAGACAACTTAAATTAAAGCATTTCGAATTGAGTGAAGTTGTTTCTAAATCGGTTGCTAGTCTATAGTTTCCAAAAATGTCTTAAGTGTTAAGCGTGTATAAAGTTGATATACTATAAACCCATAGACTTATTTTAAGATTATCCACAATCTGGTTCTACAGTCTTTAGTGGGTAAAGTAATTAAGTAAACTGTGCATATAATCCATATAGCCGAGCACACTCTAGTTTTCCTCTTTGCACTTTAAAGTTAAACTGTTTAAAAATATATTTATTATATTATATCTAAACCACCAACTTAGATTTATTTCCATTTCAACGTGGGTTTCTTCGCGAAGAGCTTCTAAATATCGACAAGTTATTTCCTTTCCGTATATATCCTGTGCTCCAACGATAGGACGGTATAACAAATATACATATATATTCTTGATAGTTATGAAAAGCTCAGACGATTAATGGCAGTATTTATCTGATAGACTTAAGATGGAAATGGAAAGATGTGTGTTAGGGCATTTTAGAGCTGTGCACAGGGTATCTATTAATCTAGAACACTTCTTACACAACTTACACACATACATGTTTGGTAAACTTAATAAAAGATATCAACATTTTAACTGAATTTTTACTTTTTACTTTGAAAATAAAAAGAGAACTCGAATATAAAAAGTCTATTTAAAATTGGAACTGGAAATTCCAGACTTTGTACCATCCATAACCATCCAAAACTATGTGACTTCGATTATGTATTCCAAACTATATACTGGATACTATGTATTTATTGTATAAGATCGAATTACTATTAGTATCATATAGCCGCCAAGAGGAATTAACGATTAATCAAACCAAATATTATATTAAATTATATTATTGAAATCAACTCGAACTATTTCCAAATTTAGAGGCGATTTCAATAGGAACAATCTGCAATCTGCAAGGGTTGAGCAATTCTTCGACTCTCTCCGAATATAATCATTCAATCTTGTTCAAAATAAAACAATTCAAATGAAAATTAAAAGAAAAACGAAATAAAATTCAAAGTTTTTTTTCTGTACAATTTGAAAGTACAAGCAAAATTTAAAATAAAATAATGAACACTCACAACAATTGATGTAAATAATAAATAATATAAGATGAAAGTATTAAAGTTTTTCAGAACCAAGCGAAAAAGTACTCACAATTAGTTTTTAATTTGTAAATAAATTATATAAATCTCCCTTATATGTATGTATGCATTTACTAATGTGATTACGTTATGTTTATTGAACTGAGAATAAACACAACCTTCGTAATAAATTATAAATTTTAAAATTACTCATAAGTTGTTATTTATCGTTGAATAAATTGATGCAATAACGTATTTATTTGCAAACACCAAAGTCATTTTTGTTTTATTTAACAAAATCATAAAGGAAATTTCGAAGAAATCAGTTGATTTAAGTTCCCAATTCTGTCGCTACATGACGAATAAATTAACTTAAGTTTATACTTGAATTTATTTACCCACTGATAAATAAACTAAATTTATTAACGTCCTTTAGCTTTATCTTAGGCGCTAGGTTATTCGCGTTGTTATTTAATTCGCACGTGAACATTTAATATTTTAGAGCGCTTTAAAAAACGCGTCTTAAATTAGCACTGTTTTAATAATAATAATAAAGTTTATCACCCCGAAAATAGCTGATGTGTCTTATACTTAAATTAGTGTGGTATGTAGGTGTAGTGTGTGTGTGTGTGTGTATCTGAGTGTCTATATCATTACTGAAGCTGATGCAAAAACTAAGTTTTGATATTTTGTTTTAATTAGATCGAATTTTAAAATATAGAAATACAAATAATGAACTATGGTCTAAAATATATGTTATTTTAAGTTAAAATATATATAATTATATTAGTCCTTTGATCTTCTTGGTCTTCCGACTTTTCCTTTCCGTTGTGCTAATGTTCCATTAGAATTTGAAGGATTCTTAAGCAATTTATGCCAATCTTGTTCACAAACCAGACTAGCTCCTAACATAGCGTACCTGAAGCACAAAATAAAGTGAGTTTAATTTAAATTATCATTTATAATATAAGAATTAAAATTAATCATGATGTTAACTCACCTATCACCAGGACGCAAATTAGAGCCACATTTTGCGCAAATGAAGCATCTAAGATGAAATACACAATTTATAATTTGTTTTTGTTGATTTTGTAAATCGATATTATTTATTCCAGTAAGAGCTTTCGCTACCATCTCACTCGGGGGAATAGTTTCCTTACATCCCGAGCAAATTCCGGAGCCACCGAACATGCTGTAAAAATAATACAAAAATAGGCATTAATTTAAGTAAATTACTATCATGTTTAAAAATTGAAACTACTTTATTTTGAAGAGAATCGTATTTACAACTCGATTTTCAAATAGTCTTTTATAGGGTTTCCTTGATCTTACAAACTTACACTACAAATGAGCATTGTTTCCACCATACCTGGAATAGTCCTTTTTACAGAGTATTAAGCCGCTTCTCGTGAAACAACTGGAGCCGACGTCGGCTAACATCGCTCCACAGCAGTGACATTTTAGGCAACCGTTATGCCAATATCTGTCTAAAGCATATAAAAGATATCTATCACTTATTTTATCTAGAGAAATATACAAAAAGAAAGAAATTGGTTAGTTCATTGCACACAAATTTTATAAAGGAATATTTAATTAATGGTATGTATCGCTTTTGTATCTCACCTCCACAACCGCCGCACACCTTTATAATGGGGCTTGGATGTATTAACTGTTGGTTGTTGAAATCATTCGAAGACTCATCCATAAACGATAATTGAGACGATGAAATATTTGAGTTACTTTCAGCAATATCCTTGTTGTGGCTGGTCCTATAGCCAATTACTACTGATGGAAAATTCTCTGGACTAGAGGAATCCTGCTGATGTGCCGCTAGTATATCAGTATATGAATGGAACGATGCATTCATTTCAACAAGATTTCTATTAATTATATTAATAAAGGCATATAAGTGCTGTTTATTGCACGGAGATTTCTGAAAAAGACAATTATCACAATTGATAAGTAAAATGCCAAATTAAATTAACATATATAATTCATAAATAATTTTATTGCTGGCAAATTGCAAACACTTATAAGGGTGATTAACTAATAACTGCTCATGTGCTTTTACCAGTGATTTCCTTTCATTACAATGTCAAACGTATTTTAATCACCAATCAGTATTCGGAATCCCACTACTGTACAATTTTGCTAATGCGGATTAAAATTACCTGTTAAGTACCCTCAATGGCTTTGTCAAGTAAATTGCTGAATAGACAAAAATTTATACGTTGCGTATGTAAATTAATTTAATATCAGCAAATATAGTCAATTTCAGTGCTTAGGTACACAAATCGGCAACTGCAACTTAATCATTGTTTCAATTTACCCAATAAGAGTCCTGCCAAAGTGTGCAGACCTATGTACATATATGTATGTATGTATGTAATTACTTTTAAAACTAACACATGCACATAAAAAAAGTCTGGCAGTCGCAGTGCCAGCTAACCGGTAAATAAGTTTAGTTAACTATGTGTGGATTTGCATATAATTTAATATGTATGCACTTATGTGCCTAATTAATTTGCATGATTATATACAATAATTTGCATGTTCATATGCTGATTGTACGTGTGATGTACTTGTGCATATGTATTGGTGCCCATAGGCGAAACCAGCCGACTTTCTAGTCGAAATGTTGCCGCTAGTTTAATTTTTTATGTTCGATTTGCATTTTAGTACTTGTTGATGAAACATACATATACAGTTCAATAGTATGTATTAGCATGCATAAGCATATATATACATATTTACATGCAAATACTTACGAACACATATACATAATATGATTGACTTGATAGTCCCACACACTGTGTTTAATTAATAATATAAATATGTGCATACATATTGAAAGTACCTAGTACATTATACATCAATAGTAATCACTTATTCTCTTTTAAATTATTGCAAATCCACACACATAACTATTTACAAGTGAAACATAAATACCACTGAAGATTGTTTCTGCAACACAAGTTTCGTGTACCGGAATGTTGTACACGGAATTATAACTTACATGTCGAAGATATTAAACTAAATTCGGTATTCGCTTATTAGCTTTGGTTCTCATTTATTATAAAAAAGCTGTTTTGATAATAAATAAATAGCGTTTAGAAACGCACACACACAGACAGAACAATCAGAATATTTCACAACACTTATTTATGCCGTTGTTTAACATTAGGGTGTTAAATACAAAATTCATAGAGATAAAAATGCTGACAATCGATAACTTTTTGAGTGTTGTACATTTATACTGGAAAATATTTCGATTTCTATAGCGTTCCCCGGTTGCAAACAAATTATTTAAATCTTTAATTTTTAAAACAGTCTTATGCGGAATTAAATGTTAAATTAATATTTATTGTAGCCAAATGCGAAACTTATACTCATCTCACAATTATATATTTATAATTTTAGTTTGGGAAGTTGGCTTGTTTACTTTGATACATGTTATCGATAAGAAAAAGTTAATTGCGGTGAAAGCTTAAATCCTCACCTGTACATAATTATTGCAAATACTTTAGCATTAAAAAGTCGGAATGCATTTATTTAAATATACACATACTTAAATATACGCATACAATAACTACAATATCCTATTATGAATGCTCTTTATATTGAACTGGAAATGGTAATCAGGCTACATAAATTTTTCGCTAGCGGAAAATTGACGATGACTAGAAAATTCGTGTGTGACTCTGCACAGTAAAATAAAAATTTACTAGCCATTAATTGGTAAATTGTTTGTTATAACAAATTTATAAATTTTCGTTTTATTTAGTTGCAATTATTATTTTTTTTTGTATTCAAATTTTGCTTTTAACATCTATTGAGTCATTTGGCATTTGAGGTTTATAGCAGGCACCTTTTAGAAGCTTTGCCGACCAGTGCTGCGCAAGCAACACTTATTTTTATGTCATGTGCAGACTGACCTTGCAGAATCTCTTGTTAAATTCATCAACCTAATTTAATCTCAGGAAAATCCTAACTGCCAAAAATAAGTCTTAGTTGTTATTTATTACGAATCTCTGTTTTACAATTACCTTTTATTCGGCAAGAAAGAATTTCATAATGTAGTCTATCCTGTCATGACCAGACTAGACCTTCTCTTTGTAAAGAACTGTTCCATTTCCAAAACATTCCTTGTTTAATTTCCAGGTAAAAACGGAAATGAAAATAAAGACTTCTCCTCAGTACGCTTGAAACAATATAATATAAACTAGCTCATATTTAAAATGCATTAAATTAGATTGATTTTATTTATTGAAAATATTGTGATCTTAAAAAAACCTTGTCCTGCTCGCCTGTGGTTCTCAGGTCTTGTAAAATCTATTTTTGTACGTAAGCTGCGTGAATACTAGAAGATTGAGTACGATAACGCTATTATTATTATTTTTTATAATTTAAAAGCAATTTTCGCATAAATCTCAGTTGTTTTAGTACATTTAATAAATTTTTGGGACATAATATTTAAATTACGAGTCAAAGAAACAATAAATTTTAGTTTCGACTCCGTAAAATATATAAAAGCATGTTCTGCATATTTAAAAAACTTTGTAGAAATGTTTGCACAAGTGAACTAAATAGATTAAATCAAAGATATAATGCAGAAAACCTAAAAATTTATTTAAAACAAGTAACAGTACTTGAGCAAAGTGTGCTCGACAGGAAGATACCATATGAATGATTCTAGAACTAGTTTCAAGAAAATTGAAGTACTTTACATTTTTGAAAGTTTTTGCCTACATAAAATATATGAATTTCAGAATTGGTTAGATATACTCTTTTTATATAAAACAATCTGATGTTTTGGGTAGTTGGGTAGCCAACTTTTCTATTTGTAGGGTGCTTTGAAGCTGAGCAACCCGATAATTGCATTTTTTCGGGCTCGTACTTAAAAGGTGAAAGATGAAATTTCGGCAGCCTGCAATACAAATAACAAGAATTTCAAAGAACATTTTGCGAAATGCTCTTTACAATAGGTTATGCGTACACTAAAAATATATTTGGGCGAACGTATGCCTTGTCTTATTGCATTTATTTATCACTTATTTATATAGAAGTAAGTGTATACATATTTATATATGTATGTACACATTTATATATATAATATATATGTATGCAAATATATATATGTTAATTTATTTATAGATAATGTTTAGATTCACTTATAAAATAAATCGAATGTTGCAAAAGAAATGCTCTCGTCAATAAAAACTTTAGTTAGTTTGAATTAAGCGAATCTTAAGGTAGTTTAGAAAAACACTACACAGATATATGTACATATATTAGATCATAAGAGGTGACATTTAAAAAAAAATAAATTAAATCGAACCAGTAGTCATTATTTATATTCAAAAGATTTTTAAAATATTTAATACACAGTGTTCACAATGGCTTACTCTTGGGATAATCGGGTTGACTTCGTTGTGCGATATATGTATGGTAAGTTTTTAAAATATCTCGTTACTGTTTCTATAACTTCAGAAAAAAACTCGAAAATAATTTCTTTACTTATGTTAATAACTATTTGAAGTCAATAGTAAAAAAATTTTAATTTTAAACTGATAAAAAGTAAAATCTTCGAAATCTGCACGAGTAAATTTTCGAATCCTTTACAAAACTATAAAACAACTTAAGGAAATATTGATAATAATATTTTGAAAAACTATTATCCTTGACATGATAATACAGGTGCTTTGGGTTAACCGTGAAAACACATATTATATTTTCCTACGTTTAATTGAACTATAAATAGATAACATTACAATAAATAGCTACGAGCTAAATTGATATAAATAGATTATTTTAGGGTTTCGCTGTAAAACGGGTCGAGCTAGCCATTAAAATTAATTCAATGTTGAGCACAAAAATAACTGATCAACTGGGAAATCAAGAAAATTTTTTAAATTGTACATAAAAAAATTATTTATGTATTAAATCAACACTTTTTATTATAGTCCTTTGTTGAAGGAACTTTTTAAACAAAATAAAAAGGTACTGCACATGTAATGAACTTTAACTAAAACAAAATTAGTAAATAGTGCTTCACTGTTAAGAATTTATTAAAATTTTAATAAAATAAGAATCGCGTATAATAAAAAACCGGTTAAAGGAAACCAGAAGATCGGACAAAGTAAAATATTTTTAAACTTTTGCAAATATGCGGAAACGTTTTAAGTTTAAAATAGTGCACCAATACTTCCGCATGTCAACAGCGGATAAAATACAAATTTAATAAGCAATTGTTAAAAATTTAACAATTCTTTGAATAAATCTCTCTTTTAGGTGAATAATTTTTTTTTTTTTTTAATATTAGAAACATTTTGAGTTGTCTAACTTTTTCAATAAATATTAACTAAAACTTTTAGATATCGATAACAATGGATTCTTGGACCAAAACGACTTCCTCTGCATGGCCGTGCGAGCTTGCGTTGTGGAGGGAAAGGGCGATTGCAGTGCTGCCCGATTGGACGAGTACAGAAAGCTGATGACGAACCTGTGGGATGAGATTTCTGCCATTGCTGACGACGATAAGGTAAATCCTTTTAAATAGAAATTATAAATGATATAATAACTAATAAATTTGATTAACAGGATGGAAAGATTTCCAACCAGGAATTCAAGGATGCCGTGAAAAAGACTTGCGTTGGAAAGAAATACGAAGAGTTCCCACAGGTAATATCAATATGGAAGTGCGACTTATAAATAAACATTTTTTTTAAGGAACTGTATATCTGATAAATATAAAACTAACTATACAAATACATTAACTATACCATACAATACCAATTTTAGGCTATGCGCGCTTTCATTGAATCCAACTTCAAACTGCTCGATATTGATAATGACGGAATTGTGGGAGTTAAGGAATACCGTTACAACTGCATTACCAGGGTTGCCATTGATGATATCGCACCTGTTGACAAAGCTTTCGAAACTCTGATGAATGTAAGCTATAAATCTACATACCTAATATATATTTAAACAATCTTTGTCTATTTAATTTTTAGGACGATGATAGGAAGCGCGGTGGACTTTCGCTTGACAGATACAAGGAGCTCTATGGTCAATTTTTGGGTAATACGGCTGATAATCATCCAGCGGTCCATCTCTTTGGCCCTTTATAACTATTTAAACAATTATTGTCTTCGCTGTTGTTCAACTACTATTTTTTTAAGTTTAATATGTAATTACTATGACTTTAAATTAACTAGGTTAAATGCATTCATATATATCATTTGTGTAGAATCGTCAGATGAAACAAGTTCGTTAACTTTAAAAATGATTTTATAAAAATTAGAATAGATATTTGCTCTCCGAAGTTAACCTCAGCATAAAGAAAACAAAAATAATGTTGATTTTTCTCTCAGATAAAAGCTCTTACAAAATGTTTCTCTCTCCTAATCTTGTAACATTTATTCAAATTGTTATTATGTTATGTTTATTTAGAAAAGGGTTTTGTGTAAAAGCGAATAAACTAAGCTAAAAGCGAAAATACAAAATGTCTTACAAATAAAATTAATGCAAATGGAAAGCTGTAATCAATCTTATTCTCATTTCATTTAATTAGTAACCTTCCTTTTGGGAAGCTAATGATAACCTTGATCATTTAATTTATTATCCAAATTGGCAACAATCTTTTCTCAAATGTACGCGCGGGTGGTGTTTGCCAAATGTCTTTGTTCAAGATGAACAACTGAGCAACATATTCCGATACTTATAAAAATTACTCAATGAGCAGTCAAAAAGTATCGGTCGGATGGTGAACTATTTTAAGACCGAGCCACTGTCAAATGACCTAGCGAAAAATCATCATTTCGATGCCGGCTAGCAAAATAAATTTCTTTATTTGTACATGATCAACTAAATAAAGAGAGATAAAGTCAGAGTAATAACATTTTTTTACAATAAATAAAAAAGATTTATAAACGAAATTATTGAATTGCTTCAGCTTGCCAAAAATTCAGTTCAGATGAACCAGGCAAAAATATTATTGACCATATTTTAATACATAAGCTTGTGTAAAATGAAATCCAATGCATGTGCACTGTATTTACGGGGTTTTTAAAAATTGTAGAAAAACTAGTTTATATAAATTATTTAATTATATCATATTTATTATTGACGTTTCAATTCACCAAATTCCAAAATATAGTCGCATGCTATGCGATAGTTTGCCTGCTTACAGTTGTACGATAGTTTTCACTTCAACTTGCGATTGTGTCTAATAAAATGTTTAGTTCAAGCTGAAAACTGTTAACAATCAATAAAACAAATATATTATTGTTTGGCAGCTAATTTATAAAATTATTATTATTATTATAAAATAATTATATTATACTTCTATTTACAGTCGCCAGTGTTGATTAATTTTTGCAACAGACTACCATCCCTAAAATGAATTTCTCTATGTTTTGCGACTGAATGTTTTCTGTCATTGGTACTATTGATATCAAGTTGTAAGGCTGTAAAGGTTTTTATCGCTCGTTAGGTTGTATTTGTGATATTAATGAGCCGTTAAAATAAACTCACTCTGATATTCTCCTTATTGTATTACACGAAGCAGCCGAAAAAACTAAGAAAATAACACAAATTTTGAAGTTACATATACTATAATATATTATTTAATAAAAAAAACAGGTAAATAAAGTTAAACAGCGTTAGATTTCTCTTATAAACTGCGGTCTGGCAAACTAAAAACATCTCTGTATCTTCAGATTGTATTCCACACTGACACATTATAAAATTTAATAAACCGCCAGGATGATGACAGAGAAAATTGTACCCGGTCACTCAAGTCTGGTTAACAAGGGGTGCGTATACTTCTACAGTAAACGTGTTTTTCTTTTGTGTATTAACTAATTCCACAATGCGCATCATACGTACTTTAAATTTTGTATATGTGTACAAGAAAGTAGCATAGCAAGGCGTTTTTAACTATTATGTGCCAAAGCACTTGTCTCTGTGTGTGTTTTTGTATGTTTACGTATATACATATATGTATGTATATACAAATGTATTTACACAAATGTATGTGTGTACGTATGTATGTATTTTTGCATATTATTGTTCGTAAATATTGTGTTGTTCTGTTGTAAATGTAGCATATGTGATTTATATTGTGCCGAATAAGTTAAAATTTGTCTTCATCCTAAAATACACGTGTAATAATATATACATAGACATACTGTGTACATAAATGTGACTAATTTATGATTGTATTGTTTGTTCATACACTCGGGTCCACCGAAATAACTACAAACAATTAATGTTCCGCTAAACTGTATAAATTCAGCTGTTATAAATTTTTTGCAAAACCAACAACAATTAGGGTGAAAACAAAGATGGCTTCGCTAGCGGCTCAAAATGTACACAGGGTAACTCTATCCTGCTTGCAAATTAAAATGACAATACTCTGCCATTTATTACTTACAAGTTTGTTTAAAGGTAGCTTTAGGTGCTTGTTTTTCCATAAAAGCAGCAAAAAAAATGTTAAAAAAGATATCTGTGGAGAGTAGAGCAAGCAGTGAACTTATTCACACATACACACACACGCATACAGACACCGGCTTCTATCTGTTGAGGTTAGTTTTCAGGCTGATGGTAATTTAAAGGAACCTAACCTAAAAAACTTCTTTAATTTCTGCTTAGTTCATGCTACTGAAAAGGCTTAAAATACTCCCGCGCTTTATAAGCTCAATTTAATTTAAAAGTGTAAAATGTAGAAATTAATATTGGTAGCCCAGTAATTTTAATTTCTTTGCCAATGATCCAATTTTTTTTCTTATTAATAAATGAACATTTTAATTAATTAATTTAAAGGATGTTGAGTGATCACCAAATTGGGAGCAATCTAAGTGATGATATGGGCTGGAAATCTGAACTAAAACTTCCCCCAAAGGATAATCGTTTCAAAACTACAGTAAGTAAAGTATTTAAAAAGTTTTAAGTAAAAGAAAATTGAAGAATGCAGTATATTAATTAAATTGGATTGGATTTGTGTTTGTTTTGTAGGATGTGACGGATACACGTGGCAACGAATTTGAAGAATTTTGCCTTAAGCGAGAACTTCTGATGGGTATTTTCGAGAAGGGCTGGGAACGTCCATCGCCCATTCAGGAAGCTGCCATACCAATTGCTTTAAGTGGAAAAGATGTATTAGCTCGTGCCAAAAATGGTACTGGAAAGACGGGAGCATATTGTATTCCGGTATTGGAGCAAATCGACCCAACTAAAGACTATATTCAAGCATTAGTGATGGTTCCCACACGAGAACTCGCCTTGCAGACATCACAGATATGCATTGAGCTTGCTAAGCATCTTGATATTCGAGTTATGGTTACAACTGGAGGTACAATTCTAAAGGATGACATTCTTCGCATATATCAGAAAGGTAATTCTTCAAACTATCCAACTAGATTTGTCTTTAGTCTTATATCTTTCCTCTCGTTTTACAGTACAATTAATTATTGCAACTCCGGGACGAATTTTGGATTTAATGGATAAGAAAGTTGCTGATATGTCCCATTGCAAAATATTAGTTTTGGATGAAGCCGATAAATTGCTCTCATTAGATTTCCAAGGCATGCTGGATCATGTTATTTTAAAATTACCCAAAGATCCACAGATATTGCTCTTTTCCGCAACATTTCCATTAACCGTAAAGAATTTTATGGAGAAGCATTTGCGTGAACCTTATGAGATCAATCTTATGGAAGAGCTGACACTGAAGGGTGTCACCCAGTACTATGCATTTGTGCAGGAACGACAGAAGGTTCATTGCCTAAATACGTTATTCTCGAAATTGCAAATCAATCAATCGATCATCTTTTGCAATTCAACGCAACGTGTCGAGCTCTTGGCTAAGAAAATCACTGAACTGGGCTATTGCTGTTACTACATTCACGCCAAAATGGCCCAAGCGCATAGAAACAGAGTATTCCATGATTTCCGACAGGGTCTATGCAGAAATTTGGTATGCTCCGATCTGTTCACCCGTGGTATTGATGTCCAAGCCGTTAATGTCGTGATCAACTTTGATTTCCCACGAATGGCCGAAACATATTTGCATCGAATTGGCCGATCTGGTCGATTTGGACACTTGGGTGAGTTATAAAATAATTTAGCTTGCTTAACAAACTTAATCTGACTTATCGGTTTATTTTCCTATAGGTATTGCTATAAACTTAATAACATATGAGGATCGATTTGACCTACATCGCATTGAAAAGGAATTAGGAACGGAAATTAAACCCATACCGAAAGTAATTGATCCAGCACTTTATGTGGCAAACGTGGGTGGATCAACAGGAGAAACATGCAACAATAGTGATCTGAATAATTCTACAAATGAAGAAGGCAATGTTAGTAAATAGAAAATTACAAAAAAAAAAGAAAATTGGTTTTTAAAAGAAGAAAATAAAAAAGAAAAGTTTTGAAATATCTAAAACATGGAAACAATAAACGAAATCTAATATTGCAAGTATATGCTTGTGTGATTTATTTACGAGTTTTATCAGGTTTTTCAAAAGGTTTCGAGAACTTCAATTAGTGAAGCATTTTCTGGAAACTGAAAGACCTGTTTAAATTACAAGCAGGTCTATTCTCAATTTCAGACTTATTGAAGTGTAGAATGCAGAGTAAGTCTATAAAGATAGAAAATGATTTCATATAATAATAAATCTGTCCATCAAGGAACATCGGACTAAATTCTACATTTTGTTTATTTTCGTTTCGATTTTAAAGTATGAGAGTTGTCTTTGCTTAAATACACATACATATTAAATAAATTATTTAATTAGCCAGAAGCAACGCCTAATGCAATACCGCCAACAAATGCGGTCAGGAAAATGTGAAGATCGTTTATTTTGGGTCCATCCTCGTCACCAATGTACTTAGCGTACCATTTCTTGACTTTCAAGGCTTTTCCCCTCAACTGATTCTCCGCCTTGTCCAGTTTGCGATCCACAAATCTCTCCGTCTGCAATTGTAGAAGTTTTGTATTTGCACAATGGTATTTTGAGAAAAGAATTATGCCTTACCTTATCTATCCAACTTGGATCCTGGCCAGATATGGAAGATTCAACCTTTTCAGCAATCTTGTCTACGCCTCTGGTCAATTTTGGCCAGTCAATTTTTATGAATCCCTCTTGGTGGGCAATTTCAATTAATATAATACTGCCGCCAATGGCAAAAGCGGCAAACTTTCCAAATTTCATTGTTGTGTATCCAGTTGCCCTGCAAATAAGAAAACCTCAATTTATTAATAATCCAAAAATACTGTCCAAAACTAGTTTTTAAGCAATTCGACTGGACACTGATGAGATTGATTTTTGCTTTTTGTATGGCATAACACATGGAAGACTCAATTAACCGAAGATGAAGGTGATCATAAGATCAATATGTCATCGGAATGATCAACAATTGGATCGTTAACTAAGGCACAATCAATCAGTTGGCTTCCATGTTCAGATCAAAAAACACAAATAACGCAAGCCGCCGTCACACGCGAAATTTAAATCAAATTCATAGAGAAGCCCTGGGAGCATTATTTCTCAGTTATAACTATCTGGTAGTTAAATGACAAATGTCAGAACACAACAGTGAAAGTTAAAGTTTAGAAGCTGAACTGACCACTGAATCTTGAGCAGTCTCAGTTGTGATTCGTCAGGCGTAGGTGTTTTGGTGTGTTCTTTAAAATAAAGTGTTTGTGAATCAACTTTATTATCTAGATGGATAGAATATTGCATAACATTTAATATTTGTCTAAGAGTGGTGAAAGAGCTACGATAAAAAGATATAAAATTTGTCAAGAAAGGGCTGAGTACCAAAGTGTTTTCAATTAATTTGTTTGCACGAAAATAAATAATAAACTATTCGCAACAATTCTAAAGACAAAATAACCTTTTGTTTCGCAAACATGCACAAATTTTCATACTCCGCAGATGAAATCAGAGGGATTATTATGTACGTATTACGCTCATATGTACATATGTATTGATACGCAAGCCGGTCATGTGGATAAAATTGTATTGGTGCTGGTAATACGTCAATTCCTATTTTTGTGTGTACTTATAAATATGTACACAGCTACATTAAAATGCGATGTACATGCTCTGCATAAAACTTATTCTTAAATATACGTAGTACGTACATAGCTACTTATGTAGATGCATTACGCATCACATATGTAAGTATGCAGCTGTGATTTTAGTGTGATTGCATAGAAGTGAAATGTAATAAAATGCTTACCATCCTGATGTAACTCCAATCAGCATTTGTGAGTAAGCTGAACGACTGCTTATATCGCCTAGGACTCCTTTTAAAAACTTTGAGGCTCCGTCCATTTTCGTTTCGTTAAAATTTGTTTGCTTTACTTTTTTGACGGGACTTGGCAATACTTTGAATGACGTGATAGAGCTGAAACCAACGACTGGAATAATCGATGTTATTATTATTATCGATACCTTTCCTTCTGTGGTTGATAACGATGCTAAGTAACTTTTAAAAGCACGACATCGTTATTCATGGAGTAATAAGTGAAGGTGTATCAGTAGTTATTTTAATAATTTATTATTTATTTTATATATTTTTCATATATTCAATATTTAAGCCCGATAACTCATACACATACAGATAATGAGTCCAATAATTTGGCTTTGCATGAAAAATGAGTATATTTGAAAACTTATTACTTTTGTTTTGGACCCAAGGGGGCTTTGACATCCCTTCGACATGGATTTTGCAACTTTCTTTTCCTTTCAAACACATTTTGATCTCTATTTGAAAATAATCTATAATATATAAATTGTGCAGTTAATGGAAATTTAACGCGTGCTTGCATTTCGATAAGCGATATGTATCGGTTATAAAAACCATAACCAATTTGTTAAAAAGTTGTCGGTAAGCCTCATCTCTAACAAATAATGTCATAGAGTAAATTAACCAACAAGTTGAATAAGTCAGGAGGTTTAAAGTTGCATTATTTCAATGCCATTAGGTGCCTATAAAAAATATTGCTTTTGTGTGTACAACCAGAGTATAAACAATAAAGTTAACTCGTAGGTATTATGGTTAATCAGTCAAATAACATTTGTGTATGCATATACATACACACTGACCGTCACAAAGCTATGTGCATAGTTATACACAACCAAACACAATACAAAACAAAAGTGCAAATCTATCAGTTTATTCCTTTGTTTGAATACATTGATGTCTGTACATATACATAAGTGCGTAATTGTTTACTTATGTATGTTGGTCAGTTTTGATAACATTGAAGTGCTATATATCGACTAGCATACATATGTGACTCATTAAGAAGTCGTCTGTAAGCTCATCAAGTATTTATATGCACGCACATCTACGTGTATGTGTGTGTGTGAGAGTTGATATTTGGATTTCCACTCTATTTACATATGTAAATATAAACGGACACATTGTTATTCCCAGTATCCAATGAAAATTGATACGACGAGGAGGATAAAAAAAGGTTGTGCAAATGTTTATATGTATATGTAACAGGCAAAAAGGTGCTATCATCGAGTTTATATAAATCAGTCTGTGCGTAATTCACCAACGTCAATAGTCAATTTGATCTCGGTCTGTCTGGTATGTACATACAAAAAAAAAGAAAGGTTTTCTTCGGCAAGCCGAAGATTTGGTGAGTTATGTTTTTAACTTTCAATTGATCGTTGCCATGACAACAATATAATTCAATTAAATTGCTAGGGATTTCAAAGTCAATACCAATAAAATTTTTATTTCTGTGCTGATCCCAAAGCTGAACTGCCTGACGCAACAAATTGAGTTGGGACAGCTTTAAAACTGAGAAAGCTTTCTATTTTTTTTTTAGGAAACCTGAATCTTTTAAGTTATGCATTTCAACTGTATTTCTTTTGTTTCATTTTTGTTGGTAACAAAAGCTTTACACCTGTTTTTAATTGTGTTTTGGCTTATACACAAATTGAGCGTACAGATTTAGTTAAGCTAATTACATTTTAGCAGTCGCAAGCTTCACTGACTTTTTAATGTCACTACATAAACATTGTACAAGTAAATCCAAGTTTAATAGCGTGAGACTGAATATAGATTATTTCAAGATTGTGTTTTGGAAATGTTCGTTTCATTCCATTTTTAATCGAAACTTCATTGAAACTGGTACCGATACCACTGCTTTCGGTTTTGGAACAATAAATCAGTATACATTTAATATCGACGGCATTTGTTTCTCGTTTGATCGACTATTTAATCTGTTAAACTGCGGATCAGTCGGTGTATAGTATTTGTGTGCAATGTACTGTGAAAAACTATAGTAGTTCATTAGTTTGGTGCTAACTACATTCACCTCGAAATCTTCTGTTTTCTACACAACTTACATGTGTACATATTATATCCATTCCCGTATGCGTTTGCCTATTCAGAGTGCGTCAGTTCTGAGAAGCTATAAAATCTTGAGGCCCCAAATATGTAAGTTTTCGTATTTGTTCTTAGATCATATTTATTTTTTGATTGTGCAACGCAATTGATTCAGACTCAGTGCAACTAGAATTGTGTAATTTAGTATCATCAGAATTATGTAATTTAGAAGTATTTATGTGGCATTAAAACAACGGAGATTTCATTTCTTTCAACTCGTAAACTAGCTATAAGTTAGCTAAAGTGACATAACTGACTGTACATCTACAGTTACTCATGTAATCATATTGACA
Organism: Drosophila dunni; assembly: GCA_018152125.1. NCBI lineage: Eukaryota > Metazoa > Arthropoda > Insecta > Diptera > Drosophilidae > Drosophila > Drosophila dunni. The sequence goes on along the minus strand of JAECXC010004138.1, from coordinate 345,654 downwards.
ATCATATAGCTCAATGTTTTGCAAAGACAAATCTTATTTTTTTTCTAAATGTTACTTAAAAGTCAGCTCATTTTTCTATTTCAGAAGCAGAGCATGACTAACTGTAAGTAGTCATGTTTATCTATCTGTAAATACATGTATGCCGTAAGCGCCTAGAGATACATAGAGGGGAACTATTTAGGTTACTCGGGTTTCTTGTCATAAGATTGATTTCGCGGTTATCACATGTTTTATTTATACATAGAAACTATTTAATTACGGCATGAGTAATACTCGATTTTTAAAGCTTAAGCTCAAAGCATACGCTAACAAATTCACATTCATTCGAGCCTTAAATAAACAATTTAAGTGCTTTATCAATCCATAACTTACTAACTACTATGTATATCCATTACGATTCAATAAAAAACAAATTTGAGTATCTAAAAATAGAAAATGTGTTTATTACCAAATTTTATTTAATCACTGACTTTCGGAATACACTCTACATAAGTAAATACCACAAATTTGTTCACAAATTCCATGTACGCGTGTAAAAAGTAATGAATAATTATATGACTGAATGAAAATTCTATAATTAAATATTCATGGCATATGTTATGAACAGCGATATTTGTTGACTTCGAACAATCACGTCGATTTATTTGGTTGCTTATCTCACATGATTCATGACATTTCGCTTACGCCCTTAGAAAGAAGGTAGTTTTTCTTAAAGTCCAGTTATAAGTTGTCTTGGCAGGCAAAAGCAGTTTATTCCGCAGTCAAAGAAGCTTTCTTATACCCAAGATTCCTTTTTAACTTTTCATATGATATAGCAGTCTTAAATTGTACAGCTAACGTGATTCAGCACAAAAGTCATAATCTGTAAGTAAGTTATTAAAAAAAATTAATTGTTTACAAGCTGTATATTATTTGACCTCGAACGAGATTTCTGTCGCTTAATGCTTACTTATTATACGATAGAAGAATAAGATATATGTTCTATAGAAATGTCGATTTTTTGACACTTCCCATGTGGGCGCCCCAATGATTTGCTATTTAGTCAGTTGGTGGGTTTCAAAAATAGTGAGGCCCAAAATAATTTAATGGTTTTTATGGAAAACCCGTTTAAATTTTCAGTTATACTCAAATAGTGAACTCTAGACCCCAGTTACAAATAGCTTGAAAAACGAGTTTTTCTTCTGGAAACCGACAATTTCAATGTACGCGTGTAAAAAACTTAAGCAAAAGCGAAAAGTAATACATAAATGTATAAACAATCTGCACAATTAAAGTGTTTGTTTGCTTTCTTTGTGAAGTAGTGTTACTTTTCGCAACTGTACATATATATTTAAGTATATGTATACTCAGTTGGGCGTATATATATGCATATGGTAACCGTAGGTGTGTGTAAATTCACACTCCTCACTGTCGTGTGGAATAAATTGAATAATTTTCATTTACAATTAAAATGTGTTTTCCTTTTCTTTATTTTGCAATCCACTGAAGTCTCTTTAATTCGACTTCTCAATAGTTCAGTTAGTTTCTTTAATCTATACAGCTCGGTTAGTTTTTAGAATCCAGCTCCAAAAAGATTCAATTTCAATCAACTCTTTGTAGATATGTCAAATAAGACTTTATAATCGGTTATAAGATGATTGTACTACCAAGTACTTCAACTGGAGTGAAAATCTTCCTAGTTGGGATACTGATTTCCTTAATCAGTGTATCGAAGCAGGTAAGTGCCTATATATAGTCGGATATATATAAATAAATCAATATGGTTAATTTTCCTAGGACTGTGTGTGGTATGGAGTGTGTAACACCGATGCTTACGGTTTTAATCAATATTGTTCCTATAATGGCACCGCTAAAGCAATGCCCGATGAAGGACTGAAATTGCTAGAAGAAAGATGTGGTTTTCTACTTGAAAATAATCAAAAGAATTTTTGCTGTGACATTGATCAGGTAATGCACAGTCAATTACTTGAAGGAGCAATCAATTAATTGTTCAATTTCCGTTTTTTAGGTTAAAATACTGAATAAAAATGTTAAGTTGGCTGCGGCTATTCTTGATCGTTGTCCAGCCTGTATGTCCAATCTAATAAGTCACATTTGCGAGTTCTCATGTTCTCCAATACAATCCGAATTCCTCAAAATTACTGAAACAAAACTGAATAATACTGGTAAAGTATAATATAATAATAATAATTTATATATAAATAAATTTCCATAACTTGACTAACATTCAATTATTTTTACTTTCAGGTGGTACTTATATAAACGCTGTGGAATTACACATAACTGAGGAATATGCCAACAAATCCTATAGTTCTTGCTCTCAGGTAAGTGATCCAGTTTAATGCCAGAGTTTACTCCAGTCCTTTTAAATATATTTGTATTTTTAGGTATCTGTGCCACAAACTGGGCAATTAGCGCTTGATTTGATGTGTGGAGCTTATCCTGCGTCCCGTTGTAGTCCTAAAAAGTGGTTCACGTTTATGGGAGATAAAGCAGGAAATTCCTACGCTCCCTTTCAAATAACATATGTACAGCATGCGACTAACGCAACGGAGGATGACTTTACGCCACTCAATCCAAAGACAACTCCTTGTAATAAACCGGTTAATGTATGCTCATAACTAAAGTTTGTTTTTAATTATTTACTAACTTACTACCTTATGCTTTTCAGAGTGGGCTTCCCGCTTGCTCGTGCTCAGATTGCGATCTGTCCTGCCCCGTAGCGCCAGATGAGCCGGTTCTACCGCCATCATTTAAAATTGCCGGCTTCGATGCTTTCACTGTTATCATGACCGTTGTTTTTGTGGTTGGCTCCTTGGTGTTCCTTATGGGAACATTCTTATTCACCAAAGATCGCATAAATGGTAACATTGTCTCCTATAACACCTCTGATATAGATGTTAACTCAAGCTGCTTTCTTTTAGATGATGACTTTCCCACTGGCAACGATGTCACCGATGATTCCATGTACAAAGAGGAGCCAAGATATTTTGAAAAGCTTGGTGCCCGCACCGAATTCTTTTTGGAAAACTTTTTCACCCGCTGGGGCACACTTTTCGCCAGTTATCCATGGCTGACTCTGCTTGGAGGCGTTGTTATTGTTGTATTTCTTGGATGCGGTGTAACCCTGGTGGAAATCACAACAGATCCAGTCAAACTTTGGGCATCGCCAACATCAAAATCCAGAATTGAGCGGGAATTCTTTGACTCTAAATTCGAACCATTTTTTAGAATTGAGCAAGTAAGTTAAAAGTAGGAAATTTAAAGAAACTTTTACTAAATTTGTATAATTCTTTAGATTATAATCAAGGCTGTGAATTTGCCATACATTAATCACAACACATCGAATGGACCCATGAAATTTGGTCCAATTTTCGAAAAGGAATTTTTAAGTCAAATCTTAGATCTGCAGGAAGCGATCAAGAAGATCGATGCCAATGGTACAAAGCTGAATGATGTCTGTTATGCCCCATTAAAGGACAAGGATAGCGCTATACAGCCATCAGATTGTGTTATTCAATCGATTTGGGGCTACTTCCAGGATGACGTGACAATATTGGATACCAATGACGAAGATCATGGCTTTAATGTAAGTTCCTCTTGTCTAAAATATGGAAAATTTACAAAACTTGTTCTTAATTTATAGGTCACCTACTTGGATGAGTTTTACAGGTGCATGAGCAATCCGTATAATTGTTTAGCTGCTTACGGTGGACCAGTTGATCCGGCCATCGCTTTAGGCGGGTTCTTAAAACCCGGCGATCAGCTAACAGGCAGCACTAAATTCGAGCTAGCCGATGCGATTATCTTAACGTTCTTAGTTCGTAATCATCATGATAAAGGAAAATTAGTTCGTGCATTAGAATGGGAAAAGCAATTTGTGCAGTTTATGTCAGACTACATAAAGACAAACAAAAGTGATTCGATGGATATAGCATTCACAAGTGAGCGATCTATTGAGGATGAGTTAAATAGAGAATCGCAATCGGATGTGTTAACTATTTTAGTGTCATACATTATAATGTTTATCTATATAGCAATATCGTTAGGACATGTACAAGAGCTTAAACGATCTCTGATTGATAGTAAAATAACCTTAGGTATTGGTGGTGTAATTATAGTTTTAGCATCAGTAGTTTCTTCAGTTGGTGTATTCGGCTATATAGGCCTTCCAGCTACGCTGATTATTGTAGAAGTTATACCGTTTTTGGTTTTAGCCGTGGGTGTTGATAATATTTTCATTCTGGTCCAGACCTATCAAAGGGATCAAAGGCGCACGGACGAGACCATAGAACAGCAGGTGGGCCGTGTCCTAGGACGCGTGGGTCCCAGCATGCTTCTGACTTCAGTTAGTGAAAGCTGTTGCTTCTTCCTTGGCGGCTTATCCGATATGCCGGCAGTTAAAGCCTTCGCTCTGTACGCTGGAGTGGCTTTACTCATTGATTTCTTGTTACAAATCACGTGCTTTGTGGGCCTGTTCACCTTGGATATTAAGCGGAAAGAGGAAAATCGCTTGGACATTTGTTGTTTCGTCAAGTGTAAAAAATCCGACGTGCTGTACAGCAACGAGGGTCTACTGTACAAGTTCTTTAGAGGAGCCTACGTTCCATTCCTGATGAAAAAGATTGTCAGAGCTGTGGTAATGATCGTGTTCTTTGCTTGGTTCTGTGCCAGCATTGCGCTTGTGCCTAAAATCGATATTGGTCTGAATCAGGAGCTGGCCATGCCTGAAGATAGTTTCGTTCTACACTATTTCAAGTCCCTCAATCAACATCTGAACATTGGTCCACCCGTTTACTTTGTGATCAAGGGGGATATTGACTATACGAATACTTCCGATCAGAATATGGTCTGCTCCGGCAGATACTGTAATGCTGACAGTGCTTTAACCCAGATCTATTTGGCCAGTCGACGTTCAAATCGAACATACATTGCTCGTCCAGCTTCGAGTTGGATTGATGACTATTTCGATTGGTCATCGATCACAAGTTGCTGTAAATACAATCCTGATGACGGCAGCTTCTGTCCACATGGAGGTAAGCTATATATAGTATTATATTTAGTAATTTTAATATATTAACTTTGTTATATTTTCAGATACGGGATGTAAGAGTTGCAATATACCCCTGAATCGTTGGAAACGGCCAGATAAAAACGATTTTGGCAAATATCTGCCATTTTTCCTCAAGGACAATCCAGATGATTCGTGCGCCAAGGCTGGGCACGCTGCTTACAGCGAAGGCGTGCGCTATAACTATAATGAGAAATCACTGAATGTTGATTCATCATATTTCATGGCTTATCATTCGATATTGAAGACATCTTCAGACTATTTCTTGGCATTGGAATCGGCTAGAAAGATCTCGTCAAACATTACACAAATGCTGCAACACAATCTGATTTCCAACGGTCTGTCCATGGAGCAGGCCCTTCAGGTCGAAGTATTTCCCTATTCAGTATTTTACGTGTTCTATGAACAATATTTAACCATGTGGTCCGATACCTTGCAAAGCATGGGAATTTCAATACTTTCCATATTTATAGTTACATTTATTTTAATGGGCTTTGATATACATTCCGCTCTTGTTGTAATTATAACAATTACCATGATAGTCGTTAACCTTGGAGGCCTTATGTATTACTGGAATATATCCCTTAATGCCGTATCATTAGTTAATCTCGTGATGGCTGTGGGAATATCTGTTGAGTTTTGTTCCCATCTTGTGCACAGTTTCTCGCTCTCCAAGGAGCAGAGCCAGGTGGATAGAGCAGCCGATTGTCTCTCCAAAATGGGCAGCTCCATATTTTCGGGAATAACGCTGACCAAATTTGCGGGCATTTTAGTTTTGGCCTTTGCGAAAAGCCAAATATTCCAAGTATTTTACTTCCGTATGTACTTTGGAATCGTTGTTATCGGTGCCACTCACGGGCTCATATTTCTGCCCGTACTCCTAAGCTATATCGGTGAGTATAATTTCTTTTTAAATACTATTAAATAACTAACTGATTTTACTCTTCTTTTAGGTGCACCGCAAAACAATGCACGGCTTGAATCTCATCACCAGGAAAATGGTGAACAGGAAACATCCTTGTCTGGGGTTAGATAATTTTTAGTTTAAGGCTTATATATATATATTTGTATATGTATATACTATATAAAAACAAATGAAGAACGAAGGGTTATAGAAATCTCTATCAATTCAAAATTGTTATAAATCAAAAGATCACTTTCATTTAGGTCTCGACATACATTTTGTCTGAAATTGTATTATTATAATATTGTCGTTGTTAGACATTTAATAGGAACTTATATACTACGTGACACCATTGAATTGTTTAGTTGTTGTTTTATTTTCATCATCTACTACAAACTGTGTACAATGTGTAAAACTGGCTAAGGTGTGATAATTTTTAATCAAAGTTTATGTAAATAGGTATACACCGCTAATAAAGAATTACTAGTAAAAGACACTTTTTTGCTGTCGTATTAACGTTGAACGCAACTAAATAAATACAATAAATTTTGAAAATCAAGCATTTTTTATTACGACTGTATTTCGTTAATAATATAACCTTTATGAAGTGCTGTAAATAAGACTAAAAACAAAGGACGTTTTTAGTAATATTGCGCATACAAACCAGTCCAGAAAAAAGTCCTTTTTATTTTTGTTGTATAGAATATTTATTTATTTATTGTATTATTATAAGTACAAAGTATAAGTCAAACTCTTTCGTAGCATTCGAGATGTGTGCGAGATTGGCATATAAATATAGCTCCCTTTAGTGTATATATATAAAGTTAAGACACACACCGGCTTACTTAAAGTATTTCTAATTCTTAAGATGCTTTTATATAGCTTCATGTGCTTTGTCATTTCTGGTAACCAGTTTCTCCAAACAGCAGATCCTGTCGCCTCGCTGTGCGCCCTCGCACCTTGGGACTCTTGTCGGAAGAGCTAAGTTTGTGAAATAAATAATATATTATATAAAAATATTAATGTGGGGATTACCAACTTAATACTCCGAGTAATTGCATACAGTTTCAAATAATTGATTGATGGTTGAATAAGTTACATTTCTGCTTAATCGAATTGTGATCATGTCCGAATTTCTTGCATTATGTAAGAATATTTTTGAGTTTTTATAGATTTTCGAAAAGGGTCCGAAGGGAACAGTTAAAAATGAGCATTAAATTAAATGTAGAAACTTAAGTTAACTAGAATAATATACAAATTCTTACGTTTCAAGTGTTGTGTTGGGTGAGACACATCTAGTGGCGGACATCGGTTCCTCGTTGTACGAACGATAATCCAATGCCTCCGACCGTGGAATATCGTAAGTTCCATTGCTGACCAGCGACTTTTGGGACCAACTTCTGTTCATGGGGCTAACATTGATCTTATCATCCAGATTCAATGAATCAAACAGATCAGAAATCTGCACATTTGTGTTGTTTGAGAGAAAGTATTGCAATAATTGTTGCTGAATTCCACTCTCATGTTGAGCTTCCTTAAGTAGCGCCTCATGCTCCTGCATACGACTCTCGATCATTGATGAATTGCATGTCATATAAATGGCATTATCGGATAGTTTCTGTAGCAAATACTTGGCTTCTTCGATTGTTGTAACTTTGTCGAATATACTTTGTATTTTGTATGTGTCATTGTTGCCGGGATCCTTAACATCTTCGAATTCCATGATTGCCTTTTGGACATGCTCAATGTTTTCCTGCAGATAACCAATGTTGGCCTTCAGATTATCCTCTTCGTTTGAATACTCCGAAGCTTTCTCTAAGTTATCAGGATCCTGAATTCGCGTCAGCTCCCTGGACAGATCTTCTCGCTCTTTGACCAAACGCTCCAGTTCTGTTTCCAGCTGTGTGATCATCTGTTTATTACGCGCAGAATGGAGTATCGTACGCGATAATGTTTCCCAGCGATGATGGGGCAGACGATTCTGTTCCAATTTAGATGTTGTCTGACGTCTTTGAAATGTGAGTCCACGTTGGCTTTTACGCAGTGCGGAGACTTCTTCTGATTTTCTTTTCAATATTTGTTCCTTGGCATTCATTTTGGCCTGCAGGGTTAAGACAGCATTCTTCTGCCGACGTTGCTCCTTGCGTAGTTGGGCTATTTCTCGAGTCTTTCTTGTGTTCTCCTCCTTGTGTCGATTGGATTGCTCCGATATTTTCTTCATTAGCCTGACCTGGGGGCATTGGAATAGTTTATAATTGTTACATAAACCGTGTTTAAATTCTTACTTTACTGCACTTTAATTCATTCAGTTCCATGCGCAAGTTTTGTAGTTTAACTTCTTGTTTTTTGAGCTCATTTTGCTGTCTAACGTGTTCCCTTTGGGTCTGTTGTAGTCTCTTCATTTCCCGATTCATATCGTTCAATTTCCGTTCGTATTCCATTTTCACAGACTTTAAGTTGTCCTTGGGCGTGTTTGCCGACACAGAGCCCGCTAATTAAATAAGTAAATCGATTAAACTAAATTTAATTTAAAGCTTTAACTATTAGTTTACCCATGTTTGCTAGTACTTCATCCCTTTCCTTTTGAGTGTTGTATATTTTGGAAGTTAATGCCGTTAATTTCTCCTCATAGTGATGCCGCATTAGTTGGATTCTTTCTTGTGACAGTTCCAATTGTTCAATTAATTTCGTTTTTATCTCGATATCTGAATTGATTTCATTCAGATTTTCCTCCATTTCCATTTCTACAAAAGTCAAACAGTATCGTTTAGTTAAAGTACCTAATAAGTTGGTTAACTTCTTACCATTTGAGTCACTTCCACTGTCGGATGACTCCAACTCCACATGTGGAGTGCTGTCATTTGTTACGCCAGGCAGTGATCGGGACATTAAGAGTTCTCGATCCTTTTCTAACCCTCGTTTGGCTATGTTTATGATAACATTTGGATCTGTAGACATAAACACAATTAGATTAATTATTTGCTTTGTTAAAAATTAAATGAAATCTTACCATCGTAGGCACTTTTTGTTGTACGAGGAGAATTCCCCGAAGAACCCATTTTATTTAGCTGTTGGCACATGGACTCGGATTCTAGAACTCTGGCTTGAAGTTTCTCGATTTCACTCAAATATTTTCCAACCAAATTGGCCACTGACAACTCTGCACCCATGTCCTTTGTCCACTCATGGGTCTGTTTCTCCAGCTTAAGCTGGGCATTTTTATCCGTCAAGAAGTTGATGGTCTCCTGCATTGATTTCAGTCGCTGCTGCAGTCGTTTGTTGTCAGCCAACAGCATTGAATTCTCATGGAATGTATCGGAAATCAGCGAGTTTCCTTCAGAGTCCAACACACGCTTTCCCTGCAACATAAATAAATGTTCTAAACACACTAATTATACATTTTTTATGCTATATATTTCTACCTGTTTATATTCCAAAAGCTCCAATTGCAATGCAGCCACATCCCTTCGCAGCAGCGAAATGGTTCGAGATGTTTGATCTTGATTAATTTGAACCTTGTTCTTAATGTTTCTTGCTCTGTTGGCATATTTTAGGGTATTCAAAGTTTCCATAAAGTCGCGATCACTCGGCGATATGCAAGCAATCATTAATGTCTGACTATTGCCACCCAATGAATCCTGTAGAAGGCGTGTCAGCTTTGAATCCCGATAGGGCACGTGAGAAACCCTCTTAGATTTGTCACCCAGCGCTGAAATGCAGTTGCCCAGAGCCAGGAGGCCACAGTTAATGGAGATGCCTTCCCGAGCCCGTTCTCCTGTGGCCAATGTTCGCTTCAAACGCTCGGAACCAGCCAAGTCAACGAAATGAAACTTTGACGTCAGCGTTTCAAAGTCATTATCGCTGAAATCATTTGTAGATTCCAGTACGTGTTGACGGCGTACGAAGAGAGTGAAGACAGCATGAGATCGGGAAGACAAATCATTCATTTTAGTCGATGCTGTGGTACGAGCCAAGGCACCTTGCTGAAGTAGTCTGCAAATGCCAAAGGACGGATCAATAACAATACTTAAGAAATCATTAAATTTGTAACCTACTTTAGGGCATCTTGGGGTTCATTTATGGGCTTAATGGTAGCTCCTGCGATGGTTATTTGCCCAGAATTACTTTCATGAATTTTAAAAGCTGAATTCTTGTTAAATGGATCTAAAAGGTCAATAATGTCCTCGTTATATAGCTCAATGAACTGCACAGCTACACTAAACTGAGGAGCTGTTGTGGAGGTGCCATCATTGTTGCTTGGATACTGCATTCCCTCGATGCCAGCGAATATATGGCGTATTGCTCGTGGTATTATGCCAAGCTGATGGTCTCCCGAAGCTTGATCAAAACCAGTTCCCATTGTATATGTTTTTCCCGAGCCAGTTTGCCCATATGCAAGCACTGTGGCATTGTATCCATGCAGAGTGCACTCAACCAAACGATCCACACACTCGGTGTATATGTCACACTAATAAATTAATAGAATAGATTAAGTTGTGAAACTAAGTAAACAAATCTGATAAGTGACTTAACTTACCTGATTTGAGTCAACGTCATAGACATAATCAAAGGTAAAGGCCTTGTCCGATCCCAAAACGATTTGCTGTTCACCAGGAGTCACCGTCGTGCACATGCGACACATGTCTATTAACTCTCTGGAATTCTGTGGACGAATGCTAAACAAATGGAACTATATAAATTAAATTTCTATATAAAATAATTATAAATTTACCGGACGGCCACTCGAACCAAACAATCCTTGTCCATAGAATCATTTTCAGAAGCCATCGTGGATTGGCAATCTAAAAATATGCATAAACTTTATTTTAAGCTTGTAAATGTTACGGTTAGGGCTGCTCGATGATCAGTGAGTCTGTTGGTGATGAAAAACTGTTTCAACGCATAAATATTTCTTATATTTTTTAAAACAAAAAAGGGCAACTTGCTTATATGGTTATAGCAAGTGATGATGCCAACCGAATTTCATGAAATAACAAAATTCTACCAGACAAAACAATTTTAAAATCGATCACTTCATCTACCAATTTTGGTATTGAATATTCATACATGTACATGCATACAAAAACACAGATACATACATATAAATAACACAATTTTTCGTATTGCGTATGTATGTATGAATGGCTTTTTACAGATCACCGATCAAACGTATTTTAAGATGCAAACACTATAATTAGTTGTTGATTTGGCTGATCTTGAAATTTTAAATGCTGAAACTCGCTTATTTGCATTGTACACAAATTGGTCATAGCCGTAAATACATTAAACATACAAACATATGCGTAAGTATTTACCAATATGGGTTATGTATGTATGTGTGTATTTTAACTGCATTTAATTGTACACAACCTGATTCAAAACCATAGACACCTGCTGCTTTAAACTACGAGCACAACTATAATAATTACTCTATACATATATAAAAAGGTTCACACGATATTTAAGCGACATACCAACAAGAAAATAATACGATTACACCGTCGAAATACTCACAAACTTATAAACACTTATTTTTTTCCAGATAAACAGTTTCTACGTACATTTATGTTTTTACACACGCCAATACACATGTAAACACTCAACAGCTGACACCAGCTGATGACATTAGTGATGAACGATATTTTCGAACTCACTCTCATCGCTTGTGTTTTGGTTGTCAGAATAATGTTTACAAATTATGTTTAGTGTCTAAAAAAATAAAAAAAAACACACATATATTATTACTTACTTATCTTCAGATCATAAAGATGTACTGGGATCAGAATGTACACTCCCGCCCTTTTCGAAACTCGCTTATCGATATATGATGCAATCGTTATCGTTTAACTTATGTTTTTTGTGTAAGAAACACATCACTAAATCAATACAAGAGTATTGTTGTTCTAAATTGGTAATACTTGTAATTGATTTTTGTGTAATTCTAACAAATTGAGACTCTCAAGAAGTTTTGAGCTGCAAGCCATTAAAAGACATATATCTTTTAAGATGGCACAATCGAATGAGCTTAATTTTAAGGGAAAGAAGAGTAAGTATCGTAAAGTGAATTCGCTTTTGCAATACGCAAACTTCTTATAACTTTTGAATTAACTTTTCACAGCTGCAGAAAAAATATCAGAAAATATTCATATATTTGCTAATGACCCCTCATTGGCTTTCTTTCGCATACAGGTAAGTCCTCCTTAACAAATAATGCAAACACTCCTATAATTACGCATTGCTTTCAGGAGCACATACGAAAAGTTTTACCTGCAATTCTAGAAAAACGAACTGAAGTCCTAAGTTTGCAGAGCAGTCTTCAAGGACATTGCTATGACATGGAATATGGTGTCCAAGCGTTGAAGTCAATAGAAAAATCCGAAGACTCATTCCACAATATTCAAGAAATGATTAAAACCTCAATTTTTCTTAAACAACAGCTTAAATATGAAGAGAGCAAGAAGAGGACAAAAAAGGATAGTGTGAAAAACTCTGTGTATAAAAGATTTTCGGCCCATCTCGCTTTGGATCTTCCAGATCTTCCAGACTTCAGTGTTGTAATGCGAGATACTACACAGAGAATGGAGACAATAATTGCACCTGGGCAAGGACGTCCGGAAAGTACAAATTCTCAACCTAATTCGGGGGAACTTCAAAGATCACATACAACATTACATTAGAAAATATATTAAAGTTAATGAATGGAACTGGTCTCATATTTAAATTATAACAATATAAGAAATAAAGCCCCTATATACCAAAGGAAATGTATGCTCTCTCATAATAATTACTTCTGAAATTTATTTTATTCTTAAATTCTAAATCATAATTCGTAATAGAAGTTCTTAGTTTATTTTAAAATATGTTTGCGTTTCAGTAGAATTACAAATTACCATATTGAGCTCGCAACGCATTTTGGATAAAGTCACAATCAAAGTACATTTCGGGAGTGCCACTAATATTTTGATACCTCGATAGTTTAATAACTACGATATTTCTGTCATTCTCCTGCTTCATTTCCGAAATTGGATTGCACATCTCTAATTCTCTCTGATTACAATGCGATATTTATTCCATCAACGACAGTGCAAATTTATTCGTGCATTGTTTCTTGGAGCTGCAAGTAAACGTAAGTGTTTATCCATATTGGCAAATTGTGTAATATTTTCACTTGACATAATTGCACTTAAATGCTATGTAGGTACGCTAATTATTAAATCCGGCATGGCAGAACCAAGTGTAAACGTTAAAACAATTAAAGAGAAATTCGTCTATCCTGCTGCACGCAAGGATATCTCCATTGTCGACGATTTTCATGGCGTAAAAGTGAATGACGTTTACCGTTGGCTTGAGGATCCCGACTCGGATGAAACTCAAAAATTTGTCGATAGCCAAAACAATGTTAGTCAACCATTTCTTGAAAATTCCGAGCAGCGTGAAAAAGTGAATAGTAAACTAACTAAATTGTGGAACTATCCGAAATATAGTTGCCCCTCCCGACATGGCGATTATTATTACTATTTCATGAATACCGGCTTGCAAAACCAAAGGTTTGTCTTAATGAATTTCACAATATTACTTACTATATGTTATTATTTTGTTATTACTTTTATCTTTATTTCCCCTATCTAATCGCAGTGTTTTGTATCAACAAACGTCGTTGGATGGAGAGAGTAAAGTGTTTCTGGATCTCAATGGCTTATCGCAGGATGGAACGATTGCATTGGCCCAAAAGTCCTTTTCGGACGATGGCAAATATATGGCCTACGGGCTGAGTGAAAGTGGCTCCGATTGGGTTAAGATTCGCATACGAAACGCTGATACCGGTAAGGACTATGACGAAGTACTCGAGAAGGTAAAATTCTCGGATATGGCTTGGACAAAGGATAACAAAGGATTCTTCTACGGAGTATGTTTAAAAACTTAATCAATTGTTTAATTACTTATTCTAAAGCAAAGACTTGAACTAAACAGAGATATCCCGACCAAGATGGCAAGACTGATGGCTCCGAGACGCAACAAAATCAAAACCAAAAGCTTTACTATCATTTGGTGGGAGAAAGTCAGGATAAGGATGTTTTGGTTTTCCAAATACCAAAGGAGCCCTCATGGCGTTTGTAAGTAAATAATAGAAACTAAAATCTAAATAATATGCAATAACTCTGCGTATTTCTTCTTAGCCAAGCTAGTGTATCCGATTGTGGCAAGTATTTGATTCTGGCCATCGTTAAGGATTGCCGTGATAACATTATATACTATGCGGATTTAACGCCCGGAGAGGATATCAAGTCTGAGCTCAATATGAAGGTCATCGTAGACAAGTTCGAGTCGGACTATGACGTAAGCTGATTCAGATATTGATTTATACCCTATTAATATTTAAGTACATGTTGTTTATATGCCATACACCCATAACGAGTTATTTATTTGTTATAATTTTGCAGTATATCACCAATGTCGGCTCTAAAGTATATTTCCGTACAAACAAGAATGCACCAAATTACCGCATTATTTGCATCGACTTTGAAAACCCTGCACAAGAAAATTGGGAAACCTTAATAAAGGTGAGCATACATTTTGGACATATCAAACAATAGTATAACAAACTTATGTAATTATGTAATCCAACAAGGAACACGATAAAGATGTTTTGGATTGGGCCATGTGCGTCAATGAGGATAAGTTAATTCTTTCTTATATACGCGATGTAAAGGTAAGTTTGGATTATCTCCGTAATGTATAAATCATTTATAAATGATTACTTTATAAATCAGACAATTTTGCAAGCGAATTCACTGCAAACTGGAAAACTTATACGCGAATTTGATTTGGATATTGGTACCATTGTTGGAACCTCTGGCAAGAAGGAGTATTCGGAAATATTCTACAACTTCTCGTCATTCTTAAACCCGGGGACAATTTATCAGTATGATTTTAAGACCCCGGATCAGCCACCAAAAGTTTTTCGTGAAATTGAGCTCAACTTGGAGGGTTTCAAGCGAGACAATTACACCGTTGAGCAGGTATTCTACCCCAGCAAGGATGGCACTAAGATCCCCATGTTTATCATTCGCAAGAAGATGGATTCGATTAAGCCAAGACCATGTTTGCTCTATGGCTACGGTGGCTTCAACATTAGCATTCTGGCGTCCTTTGGACTCACGGGGTAAGCATTACATTCTGACAGACTGGAACAGCTTCTTAATCCTCCCAACTTTAGTCTCATGTTTGTGGACACCTTCGATGGAGTGCTGGCCTATCCCAACATCCGTGGTGGCGGCGAGTACGGTGAAAAGTGGCACAATGGAGGACGCTTGCTGAACAAGCAGAATGTCTTCGATGACTTCCAATGCGCCGCTGAGTATTTGATCAACTCCAACTATACGTCTAAGGATCGTCTTGCCATTCAGGGAGGATCTAACGGTGGTCTTCTGGTTGGTGCCTGCATCAATCAACGGCCCGATTTGTTCGGAGCTGCTGTGGCTCAAGTTGGGTTAGTATAGTAGTTAGTATAAAACCCTAAGTACGTAGCTCTAAGTCTTTCTTTACTTTCCGTTATTAATCTATATTTCTTCTATTTTAGTGTAATGGATATGCTGCGCTTCCATAAGTTCACCATTGGACACGCTTGGTGCTCGGACTACGGCAATCCCACCGAGAAGGAGCACTTCGACAATCTTTACAAGTTCTCACCCCTGCACAATGTCCACACCCCGAACAGTGAGACCAAGGAATATCCCTCAACTCTAATTCTAACTGCCGATCACGATGATCGTGTCAGTCCATTGCATTCACTAAAGTTTGCTGCTGCCTTGCAGGATGCTGTACGTGATTCCAAATTCCAAATGAATCCGGTTTTGCTGCGCGTCTATAAGAAGGCCGGACACGGTGCCGGCAAGCCAACGACCAAAAGGATCGAAGAGGCTACCGACATTGTTACATTTATGATCAAGAGCCTTAATGTGGATGTTATTAACTTATAAATTAACACATCATTATATTTATACTGTAAAGCCATTTTGCGAAAATTTGTTGTGTCCATTGAATTTGATATGAAGTAATCTTTTTGGAACCAAAATAAAGTGCATTTACATATAAATTATTGAGCAGAACAAAACATTTATCGTTTTATATTTAATATACATTTCAATTTCTGGTGTTATTCATGTTTATGCAAAAAATCTGAGAGTTCACCATTAACAGTTAACTATTTTTGTGTAACTCTTTGGTGACGCACATAACCAAGAAAAACCAAGTGCATTCGCTCTCATCATTGCTCTCTCTCTCTCTTTTTGTTTCTTTTTACTCTCTCTTTTAATGATCAGCGTAAAGAGAGCGATGTGATTGACGTTCACAATGAAACTCAGACTAGCTGAGTCTAGTCCGTTTGTTCGACTTGTGCATGGATCATATTGCTGTCTTAAAACCCACCCATTAATAATATAAGTAAATTGAATTTTTAGGCTTATCAATGCATTTTATTGATTCAAATTACAGGCTTTGAACTTTTTGCCTCACTTAATAGGCCTTCATCCCACTACTTCTCTTCGGGCTTGCTGAACACAAAGGTCAAGTTGCACTTGCCGCAGTAGTGACGATCCTCGTGAGCAGCCATGAAGACTCCAGCACCGCAGTTCTCACCGGGACACTCACGTCGCAGACGATGGATCTTGCCATTCTCATCGACCTGTAATGTACAATTATTTATTGAAAAAAAAAAAATGATTAAAAATTCAAAAACAAAAAGAGAATGGATCAAAACACTTTCAAACCCAAACATATTCAAATTCAAGTCAATAAGCCCAAGATCAAGACTCAAGAATTCCAAGAACAGATCATAGAAAGTGTTTACTTATGATGTTGTGGAAGGATTGTATACCTTGTAGTATTTCAAGACAGCTAGCTTGACCTTCTTCCTCTTGTGCTTGATCTTCTTGGGTGTGGAGTAATTCTTCTTCTTGCGCTTCTTGGCACCACCACGAAGGCGGAGCACCAAGTGCAAAGTCGACTCTTTCTGGATGTTGTAATCGGATAGAGTGCGTCCATCTTCCAACTGCTTGCCAGCGAAGATCAAACGTTGTTGATCTGGAGGAATTCCTTCTTTGTCCTGGATCTTGGCTTTGACATTTTCGATGGTATCCGACGGTTCGACCTCAAGAGTGATGGTCTTACCCGTTAGGGTTTTAACGAAGATCTGCATTGCGCACTTTTGTCACCAACTGTAAAAAACATTAGAATAAAAAATTAGTTACATAATTCAAGACACTTTTCTTAAAACTACATCTTATGAGGAATTCAAGTAAAAATGCCTTTTAACTTTTGTTTTAACATTATTTGTATTTGTTTAATTAGGACACGGAAAATTGTGTTTTGTTAAGAAACCACTTAAAATCTAATCACACAAGCAATACAGCATTGATAACTCCATCGTTCTCGGGATTGTTTGTCACTTGCGCGTATTTACCCCAAACAACTTTGCCCGTTTGCGTTACTAAGCCGAGCTCCGAGATGTTAACTTCTATTACTGTACCCTTGGTGATTACACCCAGTGATGTGAACATGGGTGAACTTGGATTCTTCTTAACGCCAATGATGGGCAGATGAAATGTGGCCTTCAGTTCCGGGTGCGTCACGTGCGCCTTCTTCATGCGCAATGCCATCGGTCGAATGAAGCGTTCAAACTTTGGCGGCTTCCGGGTGAAGTTCTCGCCAACGAATGTGACTTTTGTAACCATACGCTTCCAGGCCTTGCGTTTCGTTTTTCCCGTTTTGAGCACTTTAAAGACCTCGGCATCTGATTGAGCACGAACTTTTGGAATGGGTACATCCCATTTGCCTGCCTTCTCCTTTCGCTTCTGTTTGATCATATTAGAAAGGACCTTGGCACTGGACTGGATACCACGATCCAGCAGGTAATGTGGTAGCGCTCCATCCTCAACCTTCTCCTCTTGTTTCTTCACCTTCTTCTCTTCATGTGCTTGGATCTTTTTCTTAATCTGAATCTTTTCATTGCGGCGCTCCTTATTAAACAATTTGGCCTTGATGCCGCGCAGTTTGCGTGCTTTACGTGCACGATCCTTTGGTAGACGCGCTTCCTTCTTGCGTTTGCGCTCCTCATAATCAAGTCGTCTACCGTATAATTTACGGTGACGTTCCATATACTCATTCTGCGGCATTTTGGGTGTTTATGTGTCTTCTGCAGACCTGCAACATTCAATATATTGAGAACAATTGATTATAATTAAAATAATATGTGCACTGTGAATTATCAAAAGTACATACATATATACGTACATAGCAATTGAATCTTTGCATTTATTTTAATTTAATTACTTTTGACGATCCACAAGTGACATATTGGACGCACTCCATCCACTCACCTTTGTTCTTTTAAATTGCAAACGACTTGCGCACGTGTATTTTTTTTTTGTGCGACAATTTATGCTTTCTTTTTCTTGATATTTTACACAAATTTTATGTATGTACATATGTATATATTGTAAACTAAATATAAAACAACCAAATGCATTTTTCACCGTTCACATGTTTCAATGGCGGCACAATTGCTCACGCATACACATGTAATGGGAAGAAAAACGTATGCATGTAGTCAAGTGAATAAACCCGAATGTAAAAAGTCCAAAATGTGGACAAAACTTATAATTAGCACACACTTAATTATATTATTTTTAATTAACCAGTGTTTACTTGTTTTTCTACAATACGCACACAATTATTTAACCTATTTATCACTATATTTATGAAATTAAAAATAAGACCCACCTTAGTCTGGCAAAAGTACGATAGGAAAGAGCGTAACGCACGCGGCGTAGACAGGAAATGGAACTGAAAACGTTCAGAGTTGCTTTGAAGTACTAATCAGTGAACATGTCACAAGTGAACTAAATGAAAATGGTGATGAACGACAAGTTGCTGGAACAGATGAATGGAACTTAAAAATAATATGCCAAATAGTTTTGTGCTACTTAGTATATAACAAATAATTAAAAAGAAAACCCAATTTTATTGAATTATTGAAACTATTAATAGTAAAATTTTATTAACTGTTCCAATTAAAACATTATTCATTACTTTAACTAACATTTTTCTATATTTACCAACTACTCAACTGGTATTAATACCAGTGTTTTGTTTTTTCATTAACTAATTTATGGAGTCTTCAACAAATATTTTATTTGTTAAGACTTGAAATACTTAGAGCCCTTGCCGGCATTGTGCCTGTTAAATATTCATAGATGTTAACGGTCACATATTAATATTTTAAAAACAGTGAGACCATATATTACGTATGGGTTTTTTTACACAATTTGAAGTTTTGGAGATAAGTTATCTTAGATAACAGACTGGGCATATACCGAGTATAGGTACAACGAGGGTGCACAAGAACCGTTCATCTATTCGGTGCCCGTGACTGAACTCTGCAACGCACCTAGTTGTGTTTTCTGGCGTATGGTCAGTTTTCTGTGCACTGAGCTTGTTGAGTATATGTAGACTCTCTTTGCCTTGCTGACGCAATGCCCAGTAGTTTCACGAGTAGGCATGAGTAAGTAGTTCAATTCAAGACGTGTAGAATTAACGAATTAGCAAAAGCCATTTCATGTGTTCGACCTTAGCCACTACCTTTTTATGTGATAAATTAAACACACACTATTTTAGGCCTATACTCATAATGTTATTATCTAACAACATTGTTTTACAATTCTAGATGACCACGAAAGCTTGTTATCAAATTCCAAGATTACATTTTATTATTAGATTACAGTTTATACATTTACGAAAGAAGATTTTTTATTTCGTCTTTTTCTGCCACCTCAACGTAGCTCTGTCCATCTGGTGTGGTTCCGTTTTTGTCTGCACCCTATAAATTAAATATAATAAGTTAAATATAAAAAAATGAATCATTAATTAATAATAAAAGCTTACTTTTTCCAATAGGTATTCGACACAGGTTGTGTGTCCTTCCCAGACGGCAGCAAGAAGTGGAGTAATACCATGTTTGTCTTTTTTCTGTATTAAAAAACAAAATTGAAATATTTAATTGAGTAAATATCCTTTAGGGACATATACATATATGATTATACAAATAGCTCAAGGTTGGTATATATTCCAGTTTTGTATGTATAAGAAAAACAATTTTGATCACAATTTCGCTATTGCTCTAACTACCTTTGGCCACTGGTCGATTAACAATTAATTAGGACTTGACGCAAAGCAGCCGATTATGGCCAAAAGCCGGTAGAACGCATCGTTAATGGATTGATAAGGTCTGTCATCGTTGATCGAACAACACACCTACAGCAACAGCAACCAATAATTGTGAAATTTTAAGTAAATGGCTTATTGGTAAAAGTTAATTAGTTCATTCATATGGAGTGTTTGAAAGCTTCTCAGCTAAGCCGGCAATTTGTGTATGTATCTGTGTTTACACATTTTTGGCCATGCATGTACATTGTATTTAAAACAAACACTCTGAAACGTACATAAAACTCCAAATAAGTATATACAGACGAGTGCCAGTTGGTTTTATACACGTACATAACATACTTATATACAAATGAGTAATATTTTAAGTATGTATATAAACGGTACCCACGTAGGTAGATAAACTTTTAGGTGCACAAATATCACATGCTTACATTCACATCAGCTCCTATTTTAATGAGAAACTTGAGAACATTGAGCTGGCCAAAATCCGCTGCATAGTGTATCGGAAATCGTCCTTTGATCTCGTCGTTAACTTTCTGAGTCTGCAAAAAAAATGGAATATTTTAGACAGACAAGGAATATTTGTTGCATATTTTAGGCTCACATCATTGCTAAACGTTGCCTGCACCGCCTCTAATTCTCCATTTTTAATGGTCCAAATTATCTTTTCATTATTATCTTCACTCATATTTTAATAATGTTAGTTAAAATTACTTAAAATTGTTAATACTTTTGTCCCAATAAGAAATTAAGTGCTAAATGTATTGTTGATGTTATATCGATATGTTCGATAGGAGTATTCGCGATACGTAGTTGTATCGATACTTTTCAGGGCTGGAACTGTCTGTTTTATTAGGGGGACTCCTTACTAGTAAATTGCATAGGTTGTTTACAAATATAAGCCTTTGCAATTGTTTTTAATATAGCTTATTTTGGATCTTGTTTATTATAATAGTAAATAGAGCATACGAGTTGTTAAAAGTTTTAGTTGCGCCACCTATCGTTCAGAGTATGCGAACACACCAAACTGTAGCTTTCATACAATTCTTTTAACATTATAAACCTTGCATTACGCGTACTGATAACTGATAACTGATAACCAGTTTCCCTTTGCTTTTTACGACCAATTCGAATTTTTAATAAGATTAGATAGCCGTCGGGCGCAAAAAAGTTGGCTAAGCCTGAGAACACGAAAACTTTACCACTTCAGTTGTTAGTCAGTTGTTTTTGTGAGTGCATCGGCTGAGAATTCATATTTGTAGCAAATATAAATTTAGTTGGTCACATAAGATACCATCATGAAAAAATTAATACATATTTCAGTTTTGATAACAACGGTTCTTCTATTTTTACTACCCGCATGCCATACACTGGAAAGTTCAAATAATGACGCACCCGCAGCAAACGCAACAGTCACAACACAAGCGCCAGTTACAACTCCAAAGGTAAGAAAATGAAATTATAAAAATAATTAATTTGTACATATATATATTTTAGTGGTATAACTGACTCATAACTGTGAAAACTCATGTATGAATATATATATACATATATAAATACGTTCGTACTTAAAGATATGATAAGCTTATGACTCCATAATTATTGGTAGTCTATAAAGTGTGACGAACCTAAAATACCCTTTAAACTATACTTACGTGTAACGGTTATAGATAACCGTAATCAGACCTACTTAAAAATAAATCTTTCACTTTTCTGTATGTTTGTTTTAAGAGCGAACTTTTTAGCACTAATTCTATTATTTTTTTTTTTTATATACTAATTTTTTTTCTTCTTTGTTTTACAGCCCAAAATAGATATACTGGCAAATGATATATGTAAGAAGTGTACCTGCAATTCGGACGATAGTGTGATTGACTGTTCAAGCAAATTGAACGGTTGGTTTACGACTGAGGAGTGGGAGACCCTACAGAATGGAAAAATAATCTTTGAAACCATCAAATTGTCGTACACCAATTTGACAAGTATTCCCGTATTGCCCACATATGGCGTGAAGAATTTGTTTTTGAATAACAATAATATTACGTCGATAACAATCGGAGCATTTCAAAATTTGACAGAGCTTACGAAACTTGATTTGTCCAACAATAAATTGGCTTCAAAGGCTTTAGTACCCGATGTTTTCAAAGGTCCATATTCTAAGCAGGATTACGAGCCACTGAAAAATCTGAAATCACTTAATCTGGGATATAATGAACTGCATTTCCTGGACGATGATTTATTCGAGCATGTTCCATATCTTGAGGAACTTATTCTATGCGCAAATATTTTCCAAGCTATCGATAAGCAGACGGAAACTGCACTCTCGGGATGCACTTCATTGAAGGTAAATATGCCAACTGACTATAATTGGGCATAAATAAATTATGTTTTATTTTTAAGGTTTTGGATGTTTCGTACATGGAAATTGGTGAATTGCCCAAGACAATTCTTCATGGACCCCGCGATCTTGAGACCCTTATTGCCTCTGGAAATCTGTTCAAGAAAGTGCCCGAAGCACTCAGCCTAGCCAAGAATTTGAAAACTCTTGTGCTTGATGAGAATCCCATACTAAACTTGGAGGGCGAAAAGTAGGTTAATTTAAAATATATTTTATACATTTGCGGTACTTAATTTCCTCTTTTTTCAGTGTTTTCCCCACATTGACCAGTTTGACATACTTAAGTCTTTCCTCTATGCCCGATCTTCATATCATTGGAGCTGGTGCCTTCAGTGAACTTCAAAGTAAGAATTCATTTGAAATCCCAAATAGTTTTTAAACCCTTTTTCTTAACTCTTTATAGATCTTACGGAACTAATGTTGAATGATAACGAGCGTCTTGAGAAGATCGACAATCGTGCCTTGTCCAAGAACGTAACAGGAGGAGATTACTTGGACTATC
The DNA here is from genome assembly GCA_018152125.1 of Drosophila dunni. NCBI lineage: Eukaryota > Metazoa > Arthropoda > Insecta > Diptera > Drosophilidae > Drosophila > Drosophila dunni. Next base: position 322,556 of record JAECXC010004138.1, on the reverse strand, counting down.
CTTCACTGGAGAAGGTAATTTTCCCAACAAATGCATTATAAATTTAATTATTTATTAAAGTTTTCTTTTCTTTAAAGCTCTATTTGAATAACTGTAACCTGACTGTATTGCCCAGGGACCTGATTATTCGCTGGGATAAACTGCAAGCACTGGATCTTCGCTATAATCCCTGGAGATGTGATGTTTCCAACGATTATATGATCAAAATTATCATTCAGCATGTGAAGAAAGTGATTCCTGCACTGGCAGAGAGTGTCACTTGTGATTCTCCCAGTGAGCTCAAGGGCACAGAAATTCTAAAGGTTTCCACTGATAATTTAATGGAAGCATCCGCGTCTGGTACCAGTTGGGTTTGGATTATTCTTCTTACCACTCTGTTAACCATTTTATTGGCCCTCATGGGCTTCATGTCGTACAGACGGGGATATTGCGGTCTGAACAGGCGAAGGGAGGCGGCCAGACGTGCACTATATAACCGAACAAGTTTTAACGAAGACTTCCATATATAAAATTTAATAACATAGTTGTGTATATAACCAAAGCATTTTTCATTCAATAAAAATATATTAAAAACAGTAACAGTAAAAATTCATTTGCAGACACTGTCCTGGGAGCAAGCTCTAATTTGAAATATTAATCTATATATAATAAAAAGAAGATTTCATTAGTAATTTAATTTATACATTTTAGTAGCTTTATTAATTTCTCTCGTTAGTAAATAATTGTGTTTTATAAATTGTATATTTGGTTTTTTTTTGTTGTTTAGCTTTTTAAATATTCTTGCATACTTTTAGAAAGTAATTACATATTTTGTTCGTAGTATTTTAACAAGCTTTTTGACTATAACAAAAAAAGGTATAGTAGTAATGAGTTGAAATTATTAAATCGAGGGTATACAACTATAAAGTCGTCTGTGTGTGTGTATACATGTAGTTAAAAAAAACGTATAATATTTGACAAAAACAATTGAAGATTATGAACTAAACTTAGTGTGCAAAATAAATACATATTGTATGTAAGGTAATAGCTTTACAGGTCTTTTAAGTTACATTTGATTTTCTTTTTGCTTTGTTTCCATTTTTTTTTTTTGTATTTTAATTTTTCTACCAATATAATCAACAACAATTCCCATGCACGTGATAAACTTTGATAAATGTGCCATATTTACTTTAACTCCGACGCATAACTTATTTAAAAATACTAGTTTACTATGTATGTATATTAAATATATGTTATTAAATATATGAATTGCTAATTTGTAAGGTCAACATTGTATATATATCAAATATGCAAATAGGCATATAGTGTATTTTTAGTTAAGTCGATTATTGTATTACAAATCAGTACACGTGGATTGTTCCTTCCTATGGATGATGCGTTTGTTTTTCTTTTTTGTTTTTGTTTTGTTTTGTCAGTTTTCTCGTGCGTACAAACATTTAGTTACATATATCGATTACGATAATTCACAGAACACGCACACGAAACGAGTAAATATTATGTAAAATAAATTTGTATATAATATTTCTAACAATATCGCGTCAACAATAATGTCGAGTATATTGGTACATATTTGACTTCGTTGTGCTCATATTGTTTATGTTATTTTTCTTTTTGTTATCTATTTTGTTTGTATATTTTCTTTGCTACTCTGTGGTATTTAAGGCATTCCCGAGAGGCCCGCTAAGGTGCCTCCGACGAGGTGCTGTTGTTGCTGCTGCTGTTGATGGATGAGATTGACTCGAGCTCGTTGCTGCTCAAGTCGTTGAACGGTGGCTGTCAAATGTGAATTCTCCACATATAAATCCTTGACAAGAATGTCAGCATTTTGTAGACGTTGTGTCTGATCCGTTAGCATAACAGTCTGCGCTTCAATCCGACTGTGCAAATCATTGAGATCCACTTGATGCTGTCGCCAGGATTCTAAAAGCAGACAATTCAGAAGTTAAGTTAAGAAAAGGGATTTTTTTTCTAATACTCACGCTGCATCAGGGACTCGGTGTATTTCTGTTGCTGCTTGATCACATTTTGCAAATGACGATTACGCAACTCCACTTGATTAAGTCGTTGCTGCAGCGTCGGATGTGTAGTACGCTAAAATACAAATTAAATTTGTTAAACCAACTATAATTATATGTATATAATAGATGTGTCTCACCGCATAAGCCTTCTCGAGCACTGGACGCGCCTCCTGCAACTGTTGTAGTTCCATTACCAAACCATCACGTTGCAGGCTCAAATCCTTAATCTGCTCCCGTAGTGAGAGCTCAAAGAATTTGAGGCGTTTCAGCTCCTCCTTCAAGAGGCTCGGACTATTACACTTCTCGTGGCTAAGACACGATGTTTTGCTCGTGGACACAACGCTGTGCGAATCAAAGCTTTTGTTCGATGCTGTTGACGACGTCTCACAATCTGCAATCTCTCCCTCTGACTGCACATGCTTAGGCTTACCGATTGGAGCAGGTGGACCGCCCGATGAGGCATAGGTAGCATCGATGTTTGTGGGCGATGGACCCGAAGATGTGCTATCAAGCGGTGTAGTGCTGAAGATTGAGGTCTCCGACGTGGTAAGATTGTTTCTATAAAATATGGGGAGTAATTTATTGTGTGTTAACTAAAGACGGGAGTTTCGGCTGTTAAAGACCCTGTACTGTAGTTGTAAAAGTTCTTCCAGCAGCCACTATATTGTTACCAGCCCGATTTTATTCGAATTGGAGGGATAAGGAATGATTATACGAATCTTGTTTATTGATCTGCTGAACTATGGTGTAACTTGCATATCAGTTGAGGTATTCCTCGCTCTCAGTTGTACCCAAATAAGACAGACGGACATGATTATAAGTTTGTGTATTTTATTTGATAAGCCCTGTTCAGGGCACCTACTTTAAGCTGTGTGCTTTAAATAAATCATCTGCAGATTATATTTTCGACAAATATTTCGAGAAGCAAATATTTTCTACCATTTTGAGCAAATATTTGCTCAAGTTGGCTTAGAGCTGAAAAAGTGATTTATTTTCAAACGTTATCTAAAGAATTCCAATGAATTTGTTTGAAATCAAAGCCTGTTTCCAAATCCTTTTAAAATTTAAAACTTGTGTGCATGTTTTTTTAATGTATGAGTGTATTTTTGTGATTTAAATGTAAATGAAGTAATTAAGTAATTATAAAGTAAACTTAAATTAAATTAGGATTATAACTAAAGTTCTTATGATTAAAAGTTAATACACATTAACTTAGGACAGACTTAAAGACGAAACACAAAAAAATTATTATTAATTTGGTTACTTTTGTTAAAACACATAGACAAGAACTGTGGACGGGTGGACAAGACATAATCGAGGTCAGAGGTCATGGTACTCACCGGCTAGTGGCTTTGTGTGTGGGAGATCCAGCAAGCAAGGCTATGGTGTTGGCGCTGGACTCCTCAGTGGCGGCATCGAAGGACTTCAGTGGTTCCTGGATAGTGCTTTGGTGCCATAGATAGCTAATGGGAGAACTGGCAGGACTCTGGCCCATTGGTGCGTTCAACTGCTGCAATGCATCGGGATTAATCTCACTGGCACCGGTAAGAATCTCAACGCTTTCGCCTAGACGCGTACGCAGATCCTCGATTTCGCATTGCAGCTGGCTAATCTGCTGCGACTTCTCCTCCAGCATGCGTATGGAATTGCTGCGCAATGTGGTGGCCTCCTCCTCCAGTTCCATGTACTGCTGCTCGAGCATATCCCGCTCATCGATGGGCGACAATCGGCCATCCTTGCTGAACTGCTCCTCGTATTCGCGAACCTTTTCCATCAGTTCGGTGAACTTCTTGTCGCTTTCGAGCTGCTCATCCTCGTAGATGTGTCGCTCCTTTTCGAACATTTGCCGCTCCTCGCTGAGCTTCGATTGCCAGTAGTCCTCGCAATCTTCATACGCTCGCTGCATCTGCTCCAGGCTGCCTTCCAGCTCTTTGCAGCGTGTCTCCGGCGTGGTGGCACGACTACCACTCTCCTCCGGGCTCTTATTCGTTGCCTTCTGCAAATCCTGCTCCAGCTGAGCGACAGTCTTTCGCAAGCTGGCAATCTCCTCCTCGTGAGTCTTGCAGCGCTGCAACTCAGAGTTAAGTGCCAACCAATCGCCGCTGTTATCGCTTACCTCACCGTCCTCGGAGCACTTGCGTTGCTTACCCAGACGCGGACTTTCCTCAGTGATGTGCGTCTTGCTGGGCGAATCTCCACGCCGCTTGGTGGCCAAGCCCACAGAGACGGCCTCCGTCTCTTCACCATCGGAGGCGACTGGTTTCTTCTTCCTTGACTTTGTGCGCGCCAGGTCGACATATAAATTTTCAATTTCCATGGTCAGTTCATCGGTTTTGTCGCGCAGTTGTGCATTTTCCATTTGCAGTGCTGTCATCTTCTCAATCACATGCAGCATTTCCTCATCTTCCGAGATCTTGTCCTTGCTGGACATAGGCTCTGGCTTCTCTAATGGCTGCAGATGTTCAGAATTGGCCAAATCGTGATTTAACTTAATGTTTTGCTCCAACAATTCGGTCAATTGCAGCTGAGCATTCTGTTGTTCCGTCTCCAAGTCTGTGTTCTCGTTACGCACCAGCTCCAGCTCAGTTCGGAGCCTAATCTCCTCCTGTTCCAGGCTCTTAATCTGTGCCTCAAGCTTCGCTGTCATGCTCGTCCAATGATCGCGATCATTGGCCATGCGTTGCGTAAACTCTCGCACCATTCCTGCATACTTCTGTTCCAGCTGTAGCACCTGCTCCTTGCACGTCTCCTCCATCATGGCATGCCGTTCATCCACCTCTGCTGCCAGCATGCCAACCCGCTGATTTGCCGCCTTATTATCCGCTCGCAGTCTCAGATTCTCTTCATGCTGCTGCCGGAACGCCTGACGCAGTGATCCCAACTCCATGGATTGCAGCGACACAAACGCTCGCAGCATATTCGTATGAGGATCGAATTCAAGACCTCGTAGCTCCTCTTCGAGAACTTTGGTCAGCTGATGGACGTTCACCTCCTCCTCGTCGAAGCCCAAAGAATGCAGCAATCCATGACTGTTCACTATACTCGCCATTTCCCACGTCTCAATAATACTGTTCGCACTGATGCTCTCTAATTGCTGCGGAGTCACGATATCTGCAAAGTAATTCAAGAGTAATTAAATATTTAATTAAAGATCTGTTGATAGCGATAGCATTTCCAAAAATTGATTTCTTTTGCTCTGTACACGAGGAGTTTTAGCCCAAAATACCAAATGGAAGATGTGGACGAAAGCTTAAATGGTAGCCATACTTTTGGAGTACACAAAAGCCAAAAAGAAAGCGAAAATTGCAGACTGAGCTAATATAGATTAAAATGTTAAATAAACTTAAAAAACTGTAATAATTATTTAAAGATCGTGACAAATTTTCTGATTAGACTTCTGGTGCGCTTAAGTTTGTGGTGCATTAAAAGATTCTAATTTTGTCACACTCATTTTCTGATCAGCGTGGATGCTCAACCGAAAAGGATGAGATGTGTATTTTTGTATATAATTAATGTTATTATGGATTATGCTTTCGTTAACTAATAGAGTCCTTGTTGATGCTTCCTTTCTAACTTTTCTCGTCTAAATTTGTGTTGGAAAGTCCTTGAATATATTTCCTTTCATCCTAAAAAAAACCCTAAGCGAAAGTGTCTTAAAAGTATACAAATGAATTGGACTTAAAACAGTGCAGAACAGTGTGCGAATATATGATAAGGTGGTTTCAGTTAAGGAATATACAGTGGATCTGAGGTGGAACTGAGGCTTATACTTTTACTAATACTGTGTTGTGTTCCGAGTACGGACAAACCTTTGCAACTCAAACGGCATCCGGGGCTGTTGTAGTGCTCTAACCGTGCTGGCTGATGATTGCCTGCAGTGAGTGTTTACAATTGTTATTACCATAATTAAGTTTGGCAATGGGCTAATGTCTGAGAGTGTTACAAAGTGTTTAACAAACTGATTGTGTCTGGGATAACTTACCCAACGATTCAACGCTACTACTACAATCCTGTTTAGCCTCCCGAAGATTACTTCTGGTCTGACCAACACTGCCGACTTGTGTTGCAGTCGGCGAGGAGTTCGTTGTGATCGTCGTGGAGGGCAGCATTTTGTATTGTAGATTCTTGCGAGCTGGTAAGGAGGCACAGCGTTTTAACTTGCTGCCGCTGGTGTGGATGGAACGCATACGCCGACTACCTGGTAGATCGCTTTGCGAGGACGATCGTTGCACCTGTTCCAAGAAAAGCAGAAGAAAGTTAAGTATCTTCAAGAAGCATCTAGAGTTTCTCAACTCACTTGGGCTATCTGCTCGCTGGTGCCATTGAGACTACGCTGCGGATCTTCATCTGTGTTGTCGGAATCCGTGGCTGAAAGCGCATTAAGCAGCGAGTCCTGATGCGGTCGTGATCTACGTCCGTACTTCTTGGTGCCCACGATTAGCTTGGGTGAAACCTCACGATCGGATACCTCAGCCTCCACGGGACTCTCGATGTATGTGGTGCTTGGCTCGTCCGTGATGACCAGAGAACGCTCTAGAAATTTTAAAGACAACAGAAATTAGTTAAAGTCGTGAAATTTAAAGGTTTTCCCCTTTTCTCTTGTTGCGTATTTTACCAAAGCGAGCTGACAACTTTTCTATAATAGCATCTGCTCCAGACTTCTTCTTGTAATACAGTCGTGTACCCATCTTGACGTTATTAGCTTCTAATTACAACTGATGCAATGCGTGTGCCACGACAGATATTTATACGGATATTTCCCTGATTTTGCCTATACCTGCGCAGGTAGCCGGCCAAATCCCGGTACCCATTCCAGCTTTACCATCATAAAAAAATTACTTATACTTTTATGATGGCCAGCTGACGCTAGGGAGCTGTGCTCAAATATCATTTACCATTTACAGCTTTACCTTTTAATCCCGTCGATGTTCCCAATCCCGGCCGTGTGCCAGAGCCGTCAAATTCCGTGCCTAAAAAATTTAGAAGTGCCTCTTTGAACTGCTCAAAGGATACACCCAATTTGGGGCTGCTATTCGAGGTGAGACTGGATATTAATGCTGATCCTTGATCACGCAGTTGTAGGAGTTGACACAGACGCGTGAGGGAAGCTTCATCGAGTAGTCCTTTATTGTGTTGCTGGGATGTATCGCAGCTCTGGAACATTTGATATAGTTTCTGTTCATACGGATCGGCCGACACTTCCATTATCTATGACGTCGGGAATACAGTTTCTAGCCGTTGTTCCAAGCTGGTTTAAAAAATAAACACAATTAGATAGTGTCTTCTTTTTATCAATATAAATTCCCTTGCAGATTTATCAAGTAACAAATTTGTATGGAAGATTTAATACCGTAACATTTTCGGTAAAAAAAATAAACAAAAAAATTAATCTTTAATTTACTAAAAAAGCAAAAAACGAAATAAATTAAAATACTTTTTTGAGACGTCTAAAAAAACTATACAATTTCAAATATAAAAGAAATTAGAATAAAAGATTAGTTCAAACTAAATTTTAAAATAAATATATTTTTAAGCCATTTCAAACGGAATAAACTAGTAATACCCGGAATTCCAAAGATTATATTGACTAAAAACATTTATATACAAGAATATTATTAAATTACTCCTCCCTTACCCATTCCCGTTAAGAATTTTAAGATTTATTGATTCGATTTGTTTGTTTTTCTTTAACGCATCCGTTTTCATTTAAAGTTCTCTGTTTTCGGAAGCTTCATATTCTATTTGGATATCAATAATAGAAGAAGAATACGCAATTGATTAGATAAAAAACATCTTTAAGTTATTGCAATGTGATGTTTAAATAATATACATCGAAAATTGTGTAGAAAGCAAATAAAAAATGCATGCCAATTACTGTTATTCGCCTGTCAAAGTTTTTGGTTGGGAACATACATACAAGCGTGACTGTAGAAGTTTCCGAAACAGAATTGTTACACAAAAACATGCTAATAAATGTTATTTACAAATCTAAGCCTAAGTGAGCAGAGTCTTTATTACACACACAAGCACAGAAATCCCATAGACTTACTCAAAGTCCTCAAACTATGTAATATAAGGATGGACATGTACATATGTGCACAACTACACACATGTTCCCACACACTCATACACACATGCATGTACATTTGTTGTTACACACGTACGCTTATACTATGTATATACAATTTATGCATTTGTTGACAGTGTAAGACGTAGATTAACACTTGATATATCATAGAATATTAATAAATACTGCATGGGCACAAAATTAAATACTTATATAAATAATAACTGTGTTTATACTGTGTGTTTAGGTGAAATCGATAAAAAATACTACTGTTGTGTAGTTGTAGATGTTGTGGTTTCGGCCTCAGCTCCTTCTGGGTTGGGGGTCGTTGTAAGCGTTGAGTATTGTGAGAATTATAAAAACACTAAGTTGCACGTAATTACATTAATTTTGAAACGATAAAATACACAAATTTATTGCACTAACACTAGATACGTAAATTTTTGAGAATTGATAAAAAACATAATATAATACAGTAATAAACTAGTACAGTGGCGCAGAAGAGGGATTTAGTTGCTATCGATATTTCGATAAGTTAACATGCAATTTTTAAGACATTTCCACAATGTTCCCACGACTTGGTGCTTACTGAACGCATTCAAATAAGTCTTTATATATTTATGAACATACGCCTTGTATTGAAAACATAATGAAAATATACATCATTTTTGAAATATTTTACTAGTATAGATATAGGTACTTTTATCACTGTGATTAATAATAGTATAACCGATTTTTCTTTATTTGTAAATAGCCACACCCTTGTCATATTTATGAAAATTAAAATTATTTACACTAATACTTGTCCAACAAATAGGTTTTATTATGACGCATGTTTGCCAAGCGTACAATTGGAATTTTAGAAACTCAAAGTAGCATCGAAATAATTCTAATATCGATAGTTTCGAGTATATGATATTTGTACGCTAGGAAGCCCCTCAATACTCGTTTGTCATCATTTTCTTTTATGTAACAGGGTTGCTCTTCGTAGTATCGCTAAACCACCACAAAACTGTGCGATAGTTTTGCAGCTCCACAGCGACATAAAAAACATAAAAATAAGACTAAATTTTTTGAATTGTTAATAGTTATTGAGTGCAACAGTAAAAGCATGTAAAAACTGAAATTGAATACCAACCACAACCAGGAGAGTGCAAATATTGACGATTTGTTTGCCATTTGCATACCCACTACTTCCCCACCTCTGCCACGGCCTCGGTCAAAGAGCAGTTTAAATAAGTTTTCATTTATTACGAAACTTGGAAATACGCATGCATATGCATTAGAAACCCCAACTCTGGACCGGCTTCCATTCCGGCAACGCGCCAAATTGAAGCATTATCATGGCCATGCATTCCTATATGCGGGCCAACCCGAATCAAAACCAAACAAACACTGCGAGCGTCAATCTGAGTGCTGATGAGATGCATAGTTTCCTGAAGGATAAGCAGGCTTGGGAGCATGCCATTGCACTCTACCAGGGACCCGATCCCCTAGATCATTGGTACAACTACATATGCTGGTATGAGAATCACGCGCACAACGAGCCAGAGCTCAAATTTCGTGAGACTCTCGAACGCTGTCTAACCGTGTATGAGCACAACGACTATTATCGACAAGATGTGCGTTTGGTGCGTCTGTGGCTTAAATACATAGCCATGCAGACCGAACAGCTGCGTTTCTATCAGGTGCTCTACCAGCGTGGCACGGGACGTCAGGTGGCTGCCTTTTATATCGGCTGGGCCAGCTTCTATGAGGCACGCGAGCAGTTTAAGGATGCCGAAGCAGTATTTAATCTCGCTTTCCAGGAGAAGGCACAAAGCAATGCTGAGCTGCAAAATGCGCACACCAAGTTCACCTACGTTCGTTCCTTATACTATCAACAACAGCAGCAGCAACAACAACAGCACCTGCAGCAACATCTGCAACAGCAACAACAGTTGCATCAGCCGCCAACACAGGATGCGCTACAGCAGTTGACCACCTACACACAGGCCCATCATGCACAGCAGCCAATGCAGCAGCCGGCACAGCCACAGCAGCCACCGCCACAAGCCTATCAACATCCTGCCTCAACGACACTAGCGCGTTCGCATAATCTGCCCCAAGAGACCTTTCATCAACAGTATCCACAGGAGCTTGCATATCATCCACACACACATGCACACGCACAACAACAGCAGCAGCAGGCAGCTGCACATGCCCACTATCAACACCCGGAGCAGGTAATCTTTTAGCATAACTCTGTCTACCTGCGTATATTAAATCGCTTTGCTTTTTTTGCAGCTGCCTCAGGCGCCGCCACCGCCACCCACGCGCTATGAGCAACAGTTCCCACACTCGTCATCAGCAACTGCAGCTGCACACCCGCACTATCCACCGATGGTGCAACCAAATGGGGTAAAACCATAATTGCCACACAGTCAAATCTTACGCTAATCTTTTGTTTATTGCACTTTTAGCCTGCCACGAATGCACATTATGAACCACATCAACTACCGCAACAACAACAACAGCCGCCGCAGACAGAGATGCCGCAGCCAGCCGCCACAGAAGCTCCCAACGTGATAGAACCAGAGCAGAAACCAAATGTGGTTGAAGCAACAACTGAAATTGGCAGCATACGTTTACCGCGCAATTTTCATGCCTACGGACGGAATAATCATGAGACATGGAAACCAGCGCTGACATTGGAGGAGCCAGATGATCCATCGCGGATCTGTCACTATGCCAAACAGTTGGTTTATCCAGCGGGAGCAGGTGTCGAATACAGTCCTGAGGAATTGCTGGCACGCAAGTATGCACATGTGCTGGAACAGCGGAAACAGTCTCAAACGCAGTCTCAGCTGCAACACGAGCTGAAAAAAGAAACTGATTATCCAGCTGGACAGCAGCTGGAGCAGCAGCAGCAACAGCAACTCTATGATTCCTATGAATCAGAGAATTCATATTATATGACTGCTATAAATGGTGGAATCTATGAGGGAAATGAAGAGGATGGCGACGAGGAGAATCATTCAGAGGCTGATAACGATGATCAAGACGCTGAGCAGGAGCCGCAAACTGATGAGGAGTCGGATGCAGAGGAGTCAGATCAACAGGAAGACGAGGAAGAGGAAGACAATAACGAGGAGGACGATGATGATGACACGGAGCCAGTGAAACAACCATACACGAATGGATTGGGCACTCCGGACATGCAGTTCAGAAGCCAGACAACGTTTGAGCAACAGAATCGCTCCATTAAGATGAAGTTTAAGAAGCAGAGCAGCACCTATAGTGCCTATACCATTGAAAGCATTTACCATCATCATCAGCAGCAGGAATTGCCGCCACCGCCGCAAGCAGCCACAGCAGCAACAACTACGTCACTGCCCGCCTCACCCAAAACTCTGACCGATTGGAGTGCGGGTGGTGCTGCTGCGGTGGGAGCTGGAGCTGTGCAGCGTCAACGCAATGGCAATCATCACTTCCATCCATACATGTTGGGTCAAACCTCGACGCCAAAGAGCGCTAGGGCGCGTGTCAAAGCGAAACATGGCAAGTTCCAGATGGAGCTCAATAGCAACAGCAACTCATCCTGCTCTGTGCCGGAGCCATCCATGAATGGCATCGATGCAGTGCCTCCAACAGCGATGGCTACACCCACAATACACAATGCTACCTTTAATGATAATGCCAATTTCTCGTTCTCCAGCGCCGGTGGCTTGGATAATTCCAATAGTTCACTGGCTCTGGCTGTGGATCGTTTGCATTTTCGTGATGCTTCACATGTTGCTGGCCACAACAAGACTCTGCAGCCGCATAACAATAACAATAACAACAGTCTGGCAAGAAGCACATTGAATGACTTCTCCACGTTCCAGGAGAACTCGTACTTTGCCACCCAACACGATGCTGAGGCCCAGGAGCGTCGTCTCTCCAAGGCGCTGGAAACAATTGCCCGCCACTTGGCCAAAGAAGCCATCGATCCGTTTAATAGCGAATTGTGTCGCGCATTTCTGGCCAAACTCAATTTCCCCGGCGATGATGATGCTCATGCCAGCTACAAAGTCGTGCAGACCCCACTGCCAAAAATCTCCAACACTCGCACGCTCAATGTCCTCGAGAGCGTGCAGTTTAGCATCGATAAGGAGGTGGGGCGTGGCTCCTACGGATCAGTGTACAAAGCGACGGACGCACGCACCGGTAACGTTGTGGCGCTTAAGTATCAGAAGCCTCCGAACACCTGGGAGATCTACATATGCGATCAGGTGAGTTCAGATTAAGTACTTTATTTAATTCTTAAATTCAAAAGACTAATTTTTGAACTTTCTTTGCTAGGTATTGAAGCGCGTAACGGATCCGGATGTGCTGCCCGGCTTGATGGACATATCGACGGCCATAATCGCGCCCAATGCGAGTCTGATCGCGACAGAGTTCTCACCCTTTGGCTCACTGCTGGACATCAACAACAAGATACGTCAGGCCACCACAAAGGTGATGCACGAATCGCTGGTGATGCACTTCTCGGCGCAGATCTGCAACATTGTAGACCACCTGCATCGTCAGCACATTGTGCATGCGGACATCAAGCCGGATAACTTTCTGCTGATGCGAGTGCCCAGTGTGGATCGAGTGGAGCCATCGCTGCGTCTGATTGATTTCGGTTGTGCCATCGACATGTCACTCTTTCCCGATCCAGAGCACACCAAGTTCCGAAAAGTGGTGCAAACGGATGGCTTCACGTGCATTGAGATGCAGGAGGGTCGTCCCTGGTCGTATGAGACGGATCTGTTTTGTATTGCGAGCACGGTGCATGTTATGCTCTTTGGCGAGTATATGCAGCCCCAGAAGCGTCCCGCCGGTTGGGAAATTCGCCAAAAGTTGCCACGCTATCTCAAGAAACACGTCTGGTCCAAGTTCTTCACCGATCTCCTCAACATGCAGTCGGATCAGTTGCCCCAGCTGCAGCCGATGTGCCGGATCTTTGAGGATGAATGCCTTCGAATGGATTCCGAATTGCAGAAACAAATACGCACATTATCCAACATACTGCATCGGCGATAACCAAATTCATTATGAGCAACTGCATTGTTATTGTCATCATCATCGATCATGAAGATCATATATGTTAACGTTCTTCGTTATAGCCACGTTTATAGTGCTTAGTTTCAGTTCTCTCAGTTTGACAAAGAAAGTCCTTGATTTGTAATCAAAACTTTAGTTGATTTTGATTTTCTATTTATTTAGACTATGTTAGCATACCCTGTAATTTCCCTTTTGACCAAGTTTCAGCAGAAAAACAGAAAAACAAAAGGATTAATCAAATTAATTAATTTATAAGAAGACAATTTTCTCTCCTTTTCGTTTAATTTAAAAGTAAATAACTTTAACTTTAGAAACTTTATTTGAAAACAGTTTTGAGAATTCGCAAAAAACTGCTATATTTTAAAAATGTTTTTTAAACTGAAGTCACTAGTCAAGAGACAAAAACTTGATTCACGATCTTTAACTTGATTTTAAAACTAAATTTTCACACGATTTCTGAACTATAACAAATTGTTTTTTCTAATGTTCTTTTCTCATCATTTGTTTAAACATTTAACTAACTTCACATGTAAATATTGAGCACAGAAATAAGTGCGAAATTTATCAAAGCGGAAAAATAAAAATAATTCCCAATTTTTTTCATGTACAGAGAAAAATAAAAAGAAAATGAAATAAAAGTTGAGATCGTTTAACGCAATGTAAAAAACAAATAAATAAATAAATATAAATTTTAAGATTCGCTGTACTATTGAGTAATATATATATATATACTTTAACATTAACTTTAAATAGAGAATAAAATTTGAGGAAATGTTAAATGAAAAGTACAAAAAAGTAAAAAAAAAATCGTGAAAAACTGAAAAAAGAAAAGAGAAAATCATGGTAACCCATTTTCGCATAGATGCAAATAACAAAAAAAGAAAAACGAAATGCACAATTTGCCCCGCTTGGCAATTGTCAAGTAAGTGCCACAAAAGCGCCGTGTGCTGCATGCAACAAGTAACAAGAGTCGAGCCGAGTGGCAGCAACAATCATGGGCAACAATGCTGCGCTTGACCCACTTTTCCTTTTTGCCAATAGGCAACGGTAAACAATTTCCACCAGGCAAGCAAGCGACTGGAAAAAGTTGCAACTTTTCATGCAATACACAAGCACACACACACACATAGGCATAGACATAGACATGCACTTACACGCACACATACATCCATAATCTGCAAACGACACAAAGTCAAAGTCGTCGTTGGCGTTGACGTCGACGCTGGCAGCGCTGCCTCTGTCGCCGTTGTCAGCATGGAAGCGACCATGCGCGATTGCAGTTGCATTCGCATTCGCATTCGACTCTGACTCTCGCCAAGTGAAAGTAAAGTGGGACAAATGTAATTATTATTGCTTCTAGTAACCGTAACCGAGTTAGAAGCCTCCATTGCAGTTTGGAAAGTTTGCAACAACAATGATGGCAGCTGCAGCGCAGTCGCAGCGACGTCGACGATGGCGATGGCGACGGCGACTTTTACACAATATTTTATTTAATCAAATTGCAAAGAGAAAATTTTGCTAGCAACATCCAAAGCGGCAGCGGCAGTGCAACAGGCAAATAATGCAACGCGAAAACTTTCTATTTTTTGTGTGTCGGCTTTGACGTCAACTTTGATTGCAACTGCAACACACACATCTAGTCTCGTTTTACATAAACACACACACACTTGCATATGGGCATTAGATGCTTGCGAATTGTTGCATGCTTGAATTAATGAGTGTGTCCCAGTTTGTGGCACGTTGGCGATTGGCTTTGAATTTAGAGTGACAAACTAATCTGTGTTATTGTGACCATAAGAATTGAAATCAGTTTATTTTTTGTTTTTGGGTTGGGAAACAGAGCGCATAACAATCAAAAAGTTTCTTCGATCACGACATGGCGACAAAATCAGCTATCGTCCATATCGATCAGTTTTTGAATTAGAGCGAAGATTTAGCTATTTAATTTTATTAAAAAAGCATTTAATCAAACTAAATTCTAGCCTTGTTTACATATATATTAATTGAAAACAATTTGTTCCAACTTAAGTTTAAGTTGTTGTTCAAATGAACGTTTGTTCGTTTTGGCGCGTTCACCTGAATCACTAAGCTTAGTTCATATGTCCTGTCTAGTTCAGCTTTTCCCGTTTGTTTACATCTAGTGTTCCAATCTCTTGCGTTCCTATTGGAAATGAAAGGTGCGCTTAACAGTGCAGCCATTTTGCTTAAGTATGTTAACAAGCGAAAGCAGGATATTTTATAGTCCCATTTCTGTATTGTTGTGAACAATTACTCAACGCAAAGCAATTTTAATTTTCGTTTAGCATGTGAAAGGACGTTTCACCCACATACGCTTGAGTTGCCTCTTTGCCCTCTTTCTGGCCATTTGATATTTGATGGTCATGACCAACTTAACACCATTTTCGTTACTGTTGATGTTGTTGTTGTGGTTCCCCTTTCGTGGTGTGGCATGGGTAATAAGACTATGCAACTGCAACAGCGCACAAATTGCATTGGCAAAGCTGCAACTGGGAAAATTGTTAAGTAATTTGCAGTGAAAAGCGCCATGAAGTTTTGCGCTTTGGTGAAATTCGCTGTTGTTGCTCTAACTATGTGAGAGTATCATGATTTTTAGATGCCTTTTGACAATTTATAGCTAAATTTTTAGCTTTTAATGATTTTTACAATTAAATGCTGTACCATTTAGCCTTATGATTCTAGCGGGTAAACAAGCAGTCTTAAAATATTCTAGACAGTGCTGTCAGTTCAGCTATTTTAGAGCTAAATTTTTTAATTGGAATGCTTTTAAAATTTAAAAGGTGTGCCAAGTGTTACCAGCTAGAAAACTAGCGTGTTTTGTTACCAAAAATATTTTGTAAGAGTGTTTAAAAATTCACCAACTTTTTTTTAGCTGTTGTTGTTTGTTGCTTTCATTGCTGATGTTGCTGTTGTTGTTGTTGCCTCTGTTGCATTTGGCACACATAATCCACATCCGTTAGCAGCAGTAGCCGCAATTTCAGCTGCAGCATTGCATGTTGCAGTTGGAGATGCATTAGAAAGTTTTTGGCTTGAGTGTGGCAGCTTTTCTTTTCCCTCACCCGCGCACTAAACCAGATTCAGTTGGAGCTGCAGATGAAGATACATATACACCAATGCAAACATTTCCACAAGTTGTTTGCCTATTTATTCATTTCTAACACACAAAAACATTCAAAACGAATAACTTTTAATAACACTCAGTTGTTGTGCTTCCCAAATAAATCGTAAAATAATGACAACAGATTTCAATCCAATTCGAATGATCTAGTTTAACTTTTACAGTTTTTGGGAGAGAGTTGCTGGTTAATGTAATTGGAGGACATTATACATTTGTGGGCTATAAAGTAATCTGTTTGAATAATAAAATTGTTTTTCGGTTTGCCCACTTTATAATGCTAAAAAAGTGTTTTAGCCTGAAAATTGCTTAAATGGCAACGTTGGTAGTGAAGAAATTGCCATTGGTTTCTATTCTAATCAGAATTCCAAGCTAAACCCAATCAAAAAAGCTGTCTAAGACATACTTAGCTTGATTTCACTTTTTAAATATTTTATTTTAATTAATTCTATAATTATATTTAAGCATTTATTACTTATAGCTAAATATATCCATCTTTAACAGATAACATCTTAGGATATCCGTAATCTTATTAGAATCCGATAAGACGCTGACAAAGGTTACAACGGTTCAGCTGAAGACACACGCCCAAATTGCGTATACGTCACGCGGCCACAGGATTTCGTAGACACGCCAGGGAAGAGGCAATTCCACAGGCTGTTGACCGCGCAAAGGACCTTGCACTTGCCTCAGATTCCAATTCCAATTCGAGTACGTGTTCGGGTTCGAGTCAACGGCCAGAACGTAAGTCCCAAAAATATCCTACGCAATATATCCCTAAATACAGATATAGACATTTTTCTTTTGCAGGCTTGTGGCTTTCGTAACGTGCTTGAGTTCGATGTCTCACGAAGTATACAAAGCTTGAGTTCTAGTCTGTTGAACTCAGCAACTCCCAAAAAAATCACACACCCCCGGGGGGTATGGGAAGAGCGGGGAGTCGCTTCCGTCGACTCAGCAATTCCAATTCCAACCATTCCAAAAGTGAAAGGTTATTATAACAATAAGGAGCAGCCGTGGCCAATGTCTGGGACAAGTCTAATAACCTTTCCCTTTCACTGCGCACAGGAGCAGACAACGCACCGCAGTCAGAACAATAACAAGGACAACAGCCCTGGAAGAAGAGTACCAGCATAGGGAGAGCGAAGGGGACGCCAGTCGTTACTCTTCACAAGCTCGCACACACACACACACACGCGCACACAAAGTTTTGCAAACAAAACTAATAAAAATGGCCAGTCTGCGCTTACACACACACACACACACTCTCCCGTGAGTATGTAAATACTTAGCTACATACATACCACAGTGTGTATTTGTGCACATTAAGTGTAATTGTATTAGTGATCGGCAGAGTTGGGCAAGTGCGTTCAGAATAGGTTCAAATGAACGAGCCCTTAGCAACAATGAACTTAAACTAAACTTGTTTAGCAAAATGAACTAGTTAGCTCATCACTTACGTGCGGCTGCAACTATCGGGCGAATTACTCATTTGCTTCAGGACGTCCTGCTCGCCGGGCTGTGTACATACACAAATACATAAGCTCAAACGAACGAAGCGTAACGTGCATCCTGAGAGTGAGAATGTGAACAGTAACACGTAGACAGACAGAAGCAAAGCAGACGAAAAGAACTGAAGAGAGCGCGAGAGGAACATGCACATTGGAACGCAACACATTTTGCAGCAGTCAATTAACGTCACACTGTTTTATAAATGAACTATCAATAAAATTAGCTTCATTAGCTTCTAATTAAATCACCTGCCTAAATTTCATTGCGTTTTTTAGGCAAACATATAGCAATTAAAAATAATTCTAAACTTGTGCCACTGTTTAAACGGTCGATGTCACTCTGCCAGGCAAATGTCATTGCACGACGCTAGCAAGCTTAACCTTGAAAGTTTATGTAGCTTCCAAGTGGGCATAAAAAAGGACGAAAATGTGCAGAGAAAGAGAGGCAGATGCACAAATAGGGAGAGAGCAAAGAAAAGAGAGAAACAGGAAAGTGTGAGAAGTTCAAGAGTAAAAAGTCGTTGGACTTTTCAGCTGACTCACACCCGTTCGTGGGTTCGTTAATTCAATCATTACAAAATTGATGACAAGTTTTTTATGAACATTGCCTACATACACATAAGCGTACGTAAACACATAGAAATGGAAATTAACGTTAAAAGCTAAGATCGCCTCAGTGGAGCAAAGAAATGAGAACTTAATATGCGGCCGAAATAACAAAGTAAAAGAATAGACATTCAAACATAGCGCAGCATATCAATTGAGTTGGCCGAAAATGAAAAGAGAAAGCGGGCCTCCGTTAAAGAACACTAAGCACCAAAACGTTAAGATGGGGACAACTAAACAACAGCAACATAAAATTACTACCAAACAACAATAACAACAAAACGGCCAAAGCAAAAAGCAACGGCAACAAATAATGAAACTGGGTCGGCGCGCTGCTGCGCTCGTTTCAGTCAAACTCAGTTCGATCGAACATGTTCGATGTTGTGTCTGCGTCTGAGTCTGACAGTGCACTTTTTTTTTTAGTCCAATTGAACACACACACACATGCGACATTTATGTATGTGCATGGCTTTGAGGCAGGCTTTGAACTTTGCAGTAGAAACTCTCTCAGAACGCAGAGCGCCGATCACGTTCAGTCGCAGGAAGAGCGTTTCAGTTTTTGCACGGACTCGCAAGAAGGCAACGACAGTTTTTCTCATTTGTTGTGCAATAAACGAAATTTAAATTTATATTGTACATAAATTAAAGAAAAAACTGCACAAGTGCTGGTATAATATAAACCTTTTAATATATAGGCCTGCGAGTGTATAAGTGTGCTTAAGTGCATGAGTTTACAAGCAGCCGGCGACCACGCCCACGCCTCGTGACACGAGCGGAGAAGGCTTGATCAAAACAAACAGCTGAAATTTTGTTTTTGAAAACAAACAGGTAAATACATATTTATATAATACTTAAAAACAAAAATTATTTAAATATATGCAAGGTACTTATATAAATTTGTTTTTAGAAACGTATTTAATTTGCTTACAGCATTTTGAGTGGGATTTTTTAATTCTTATTAGATTCTAACCTTTGTCAAATGGCATAGAAAACTCTAATTTGCCTCTGGCTGCAATTTTCTCTCTTTGTGCATCTCACACACACAGACAGACACTCTCTCTTATTTTGCCGCTCTCTGTTACTGAGTCATGCTTCTGCGGCGGTGACGCGACGCTGTTTTTGTTATTTTCTTTGAGCTGTTTGTCCTCTGAATTAAACTGTCGTTTTTGATTTCGATCATTTACTCTCTGGAGCTGCTTTCGTTGTTCATTCATGAACTTTAAAGTTTTCCTGCTCCCCGAGATAAAAGCGTTACACAAACAGTGAGTGCAAGTGCAAGTGCGAGACGTCGACGTCGGCGCGTCATTTGATTTGCGATTACACGCAATTCTCACACGCGGAAGTCGTTGGACTTGACAAAAACAACAACAACAGCCACATCAACTACAAATAAGAACAGTATTAATGATACAATGTCGCGTTGGTGGCCATCACAATGCAACGGAAAAGTTGTTCCTTTGTTTCGCAATGAGCTTATGTACACACATAGTACATATGTATCTATGTATGTGTGAGTATTTGGATACAGTTATGTTAATACCTCGGTAAGTGTGTGTGTGTGTGTGCATTAATATTCATATGCAATAAAATTATATCAGACTATTTTAATGAAACCAGAAGTCATTAGACATTGATATAAATGCAAATTGTTGTCTAAGTATGCGTGCTAATTTTTCATTTTGTAAACACAAAAGTATTCACACTACGAAGCGACACAACAGCTCTTGTTTTGATTCTACGCAGAGCAATAACAAAACTGTATAACAGTAGCCAAATTTGTCTTGTTAACTTTTACAGTATAACAGTGGGCAAATATGACACTTACTACCGTCACCTTCAGTGAGATCACACACAAACACTTTAATTTTGTGCGTGCATGTGTGTGTTTTGTATGTAAGCTGATGGGGAGACGGAGACGAAGAGAAACATTCTCAAGGTCTTACGTCAGAGAACATGTGCAGTGTGTTGAGTGGTGTCAGTCAAATGCGAATGTGAATATAAAACACAAATATGAGTGTACACATTTTTTTATACATAACATTACATTACATTACATGTCTGTATGTGTGGTGGGTGTGTGTGCACAAAAAAACAAAAATTGCAGCAGGCCAAGCCCAAGTCCAGAGATCCCGTCACAAAGAACGAAATGAATTTACGTAGCTGTTGTTGTTGTTTTATAACTCCCCACTCAACGGTGCAACTGTGTGGGTATCTGTTTAGCGAAGTAGTCGCCGTTGCCGTTGCCGTAGCAGTCGGCGTCGCTGTCATTCCGCTGTAGCAGTGCCCGATTGGCTGTAGTAGGTTCAAGGCCAGCGCCTGAAAGGTTCAAAATGCTTAAAGTGCGCCTGTGTGCGTGCGTGTGCAGAGAGCAATCATCAAGAAAAAGAACGATCGCTTGGCTCTGTGTGTGTGTGTGTGTCAGTGTGTGTGTACATAGGCATACATGCATGTATAATTACCCCACGCCCACATACACACACACAGGATTCTTACATAAAGGGAAAACTTATCGCTTTGTTGATCACCATTTATTGCTGCTTATGTAATACAATCCTGCATAGGGGCGCATACATGAATACATACATACAACTGCAACGGGTATGGACATTTTGCTCATACTTGTTCGTTGGTTGGTTAGTTTGGTTTGATATGAAGTTATCGTTTTTAACAGGATATCTTTGATTAACATTTTGCCGGCAGGCAACTCTCTGGTTAGCCCGCACGATCAGTGCCGCTTTTAGAAATTTTTATCCGCCAAATCTAGCTTTTTCTTGTGGGCAATGCGGGAGAGATTCACAAATGAATTTCATTTTCATTTGAAAACAGAAATGACGTAAAACAATCGGACATGTTCTAAAAACCTTTATTTTTAGTCAACCAAATTGTTCCGATTTGATTTAATTTGTACGCTAAGTGAACAATCATACTCAAAAATACCCGTTGCAGTTCTACATACATAAATAAAGAACCACATTCTAGAATTTAGATTACATACATACATACATACAATAACAACGCAGCCTACAACGAGATCAGACAGCGGCAAAACAGACAGAAATGCAGCCTTTATAAAAAATTCTTACTCACAGTCGCCCTCTCTTGTATACACACACACACACAGACACACACACTGGCACACGCACGGCTAAGCAAAAAACAAAAACAAAACGTTTTTTATTTTTTTGCAAACACAAGCAGCGCAGCCGCCGTCGACGCTGTTGACTGTGTGCGTATGCGTGCGTGTGTGTATTTGTTCGGCCGCAGAGTTAATGCACTCCAACAAGAAGTTCAAGGCTGAACAAATCAGTCGTTCGCTCAGTTTGCTCATGTTCATGGCGTCAAGTCGCTTGTATGTGTGCATGCATGTATGTATGTATGTTTGTATACAGGACAGAGTGAGCACATCTGTATCTGTTTCCAATAAGATCATTTTAGCTGCAGTAAAAACAAAATAAGCAAACAACAAGAACATGGAGGAGACAAAGAATAAAACTAAAGTGTTGTAGCCGTTTTTGTTGTTGATTGTAAATGTGTTGCATGTAAAGTACTTGTGTATGTATGCAGATAGTTATTTACACGAGTGTATGTAAGCTGGGATAGGCTAGGATTATATGCAGCTGTATTGGTGAGTTTTGAAATTTAATTTTCTATGAATTAATTGAATTACTCACTAATGTGCAAACACTTATTGCATTACTATTTCACATTTCCTAATTTTGTTTACCCCAAAATGTTGTTGCTTATCTTTCTACCTTTCGCAATAATAATCAGCGAGTCATTACTGAGGGGTTCGTCTGGGGTGCTGGGGGAGGAGACGGGGCGTGGGTAGGTCGTTGCCACGACGGCAAAAGTTCACTCATATTGCATGCAAAGTTCACGTTTTGGGCGCCATAATTTGCGTTTATCTTGTTCTATTTGATTATTGTTATTGGCAATGTTTTTTTTTTTTGGCTGCAACTGCGCAAATTGCTTAACTGAGCGCACAGCAGAAGAAGCTCGCAGCTGCGAGAGCGCAAAAGTTAAAGAGAGACAGAGTGTGTTTGTGTGTTTGTGTTGAGAAGAGAACGTTTTCTGGTTTATTGAATGACCAATCAACCTACTGCTTGGTGGGGGTTGCCACTGCTGCGCTGACTGCAGCTGTGGAGGATTCCGTAGGACAGAGACAGAGAGGTATTGGGGCCATTCTCTTCCCCTCATCGGCTGTTGTTGCTTCTGCTGCTCTAAATTTAGCATTTCTCAAGAATTTGTGCTGAGTGCGCCGCGCTGTTGCCTGCGCTGTTGGCATTTTCTTCTATAAAAGGGATAATACGTTCTAGCACAGCGCAAATACACAAACAGCAGTATTTACATACATACTTAAGTTTGTGGCTGTGTGTGTGTGTGTCTGTCTGTGTTGTGTTGCTCTGCTCTCTTAGCATGCATTTCGTTTTCGTTGTTGTTGCTGCGCATTTCATTCTTATTCTTCGTTTATTTCGTAATAATCGCAACATCCGCTGCGATCGGTATGTTGGAAGGAAGGTTGTGGGAGGGGGTGTTTGTGTGGTGTGTTGGGGTGGGGTGGGATGCTGTACTGTGGTGTTGGTATCTCACTCTGCGCTCTGTAAGAGGCGTCGTAAAATGACTCTTTGTTCACTTTTCGCTCTGTGTGATTCTTTTGGTGCCTGCTTATCTCTGTATGTATTATATAATTGTAATTAACAGCCTACTGCTTGTATTTATGTACAGTGTGTCATCTAATTGTTGTGACATTGAAAATAATAAAATTTAATATATAATAAAGTTGTATCATTTATTTCCCATGTGTAGTCAGTTTTAAAATTCTTAGATAAATGAATAAAAGAAATTGAATTTTCTCTTTGTCAAAACAATTATCTGACACACTGTACAAACATTTACGTATTTAAGAAATCATGTTCAATTACAAAATGCTAGAGTTTTCTATTTGGCAACAAGAGGTATTTACTCTCATTTGCCACTTTGACAATGGTAACTGTAGAAGCCAACAACAATTAGTGAAATAGCAACACAACAACAAGAAAGCAATTTGGAAAGTTTTAGTTGCTGAAATGCATAATTCATACATGTATGCATGTAGCTACGTATGTGTGTGTGTGTTGCTCTGTTGCTTGTAAGTATGCTTGTATGTGAGCATAAGCGATTCGTTCGACGTACAGTTGACACATTAGCAAATAGTTACAATTGCAAATGGCAACCAAAAGAATCAAGTCGCTGCCAAGTGAAAAGCCAAAGTCAAGCGCGAAAGCAGCAAACAAACGATCAGAAGAGAAGAGTAGAGTGAAGTGAAGGTGGAGTGGGGCGATAGAAGAGAGCCGAAGAGAGAGAGAGAGAGAGAGACAGACAGATGTTGTGTCAAATGAACAACAAATGAAGCGCATTGTGCAAAACTTTTACTCTGGCCTCGCTCTTGCTGTGGTTATTGACACCACGCACACACACACACACACACTAGCACACCTCCTATTCAGAAGGGGCTGCACGCCACAGGCAAGTTCAAGCATCCAGCCAATCGAGAAGTCATCCAAAAAATGGAATAAAGAAAGAAGACAAAACACCTCGTATGCATGTAACTGTGTATGCGTCGAGTAACTTCTACTCTACGCTTACGTGAGTGGCAAAGAAGGAAAATTAATTAAACAATCAATTGGCGTAACACTTTCTCTTCTTGAGCAATAAAACCGAAACATAAGATCTTTATAGCGCTACCTATAATGAGCTTTGGGCGTGAGTGAACGTTCTAAACCGGTGTTTGTCTCTTGCAACAAACGACGTTGCGCATTATAATTTTCACCAGGCGGGGAATGGGAAGAGCTCAAATGTAGAACAGCGATCAAACCACATACACGCACACACACATTCAAAGCAAGCTCGAGCTTAAAGCGTCGCAGCATGTTTGAGTCGCAACGTGCATGAAAGCAACAACAGACAATGCCGGGCACTAGGTGAGCGCGTTAGCAGCTCAGTCAATGGCGTCGACGTCGACGTCGACGTCAACCGGTTTCTTGTGCTCTGAATTTGAAATTCGGTTTCTGTGCTGAGCAGCGAAGACAAGACAGCGACCAGAGGCATGAAGTGAGTGATGACGCAGCTTGGAGCTTTGATACGTTCTTGAGTTGATCTTGCCACAGCAGAAGTTTGTTTGAGAGTAAGTGTGTTTGTGTGTGTGTGATTAAGTGAGTGTGCTGCTGCTGCTGCTGCCACGCAAGGCAAATACACAAATCCGTTATTTGACCCAATTCTAAACTGGAAACGAAAGACGAAAAGCTTCAAGTCAAAAAAAAAACGTTGCAGCGGCAGAACGTTAACGTTAAGAGAGACGCGCATACACATGACTTATGTGCATAAGTGTATGAATGTGTGTGTAAGCGTTGGCTTCGCATGTGTGTGTGTGCTTGTGAGTTTCTTGCGTGAAAGTTTCGTAATTACATGATGTTCGTGTGTTCGTGTGTTTGTTAATCGTGCTCTGGCGTCCTACTTTAACGGAGAAAGTAAGAACGAACGAGCGAACGCTTGGAACTTGCTTGGGGTTTCTGTAGCCGGGCTTTCTTTATTATCATTCTTATTGTAATTGATTACATAAGACGACAAAGACTCTTCTGTGGGCGCGCGCTCTCCGCTCCCGCTCTCTCTACGCTGCTTTGTTGCCTAACTGAAGAGAGTGGAGTGAGTCGCTCTTACGGTTCTTGTTCTCACTTGGCATAACGGTATTTTGGACTCGAAATGTGTCTTTAATAATGCTGTTTACCTAATTCTGAAAACTTGTTTTTAGCATTGTCTTCGTTGCGCTCATCGCAGTCGCAGTCGCCGTCTCCGCTTTGTGTACCATTTTCACCGTTTACCATTTGGCCTGATTAACCAAATTCAGGCACACATTACAAATTTGGGTAATTAATCTTCGGGCGTTACATAATTGCACGAGCAAACGAATGTTTTTGAAAGAAAGGAGGTTTTTTTCGATAGGAGAAAACGAAATCCAAGAAGACTGAGAACATTAGATCACGAATTCTTCCCAGAAGAACAATTTCTTTTTCTTTCATTTATTTATTTTTAAAACTTTCATTCTAAGCTTTCTTTTTGCTGCAAAAGTTTATAAATCAAGCAAATACCAGTTAGAACCATTAAATAACCGTATATTACTTAACAAAGAGTGACTTTTTTTACGTAATATTCGAAATTTGTACAGTGACTAATTATTTATTTGTATTCTTATTAATGTCACATAGTGTAAAAGATTAATAATTAATTGTTTTTGATTTTTTACACTTGAAATAAAAAAGAAACTGGAAATATTTTTAGTATTTCTTATTTTTAGTGCATGATCTGATATGAAATTAATATTTATGGTAGCTTACGTAAAAAGAGAACAAATTTGTCGAAAGTATAATTTAATGAAACCATACAATACAATTAGCAAATTAATCCATTCAGAAATATATTGTTTAAAAAAACACCGTACTATAACAGTAATTTAAAATTTCATAACAATGATAATTGCATAAGATTAATTCAGAAATTACTTTATTCACTTATTTCTTCGACTGGTTTGAAAGTCGTTCTGCATTTCTAGTCATGTGAATAAATTAAAATTCAAGCAATCGAAGAAGTATATAAAAAACGGTAATTTCAAGAAGTCTTGCAAAAATTTTTAAGAATTAAAATCCCCAATTCGAAAGCAAAATCAAAAAAATCTTAAATTCAAAATGGCCGTCTCTAAAGTACAGACTGCTGATTTATTAATGATAATTATTATTTTTTATTTACCGTAAAGCGTCAAATAAGTCTTATGGCATTTGTGGTTATATGCACCGAGTACATAACCCCAAGACGTTCGATTCGACAGTTAATAAAAAATGAGGCAACCAAAAAAATAAAGTAAGCGAAATGATCTTTGGCAATTATAATTAACAACTTAGATTTGATTTGCCAAACAATGGCAAAAACTCACACACACGCACGCACACATTATGTGAAATTCTAATAATAATTTCATTACGAAAAAGAAAGCAAGCACAATAAACTTGTCACACTGTTTGTGTGCTTGTTGTTGTTGCTGCTGCTCTTTGCTGCTGCGCTGCTGCTGCTACTGCTGTTATTGTTATTGTTCAAATTGCTGCTGCTTTGCTGAGCTTTTGCGTCGCGTCGCTGCCGCTGCGTGCATTGACTTTCCATTCTTGCGGGGGAAGGGTGTAGGCGGGGTGTTTGGGGGCCAGTGCCGAAATTTGACAGAGAGCCTTGTGTGCGTGTGTGAGTGCGAGTGCTTGTTTGTCTCTGTGTCTGTGTGTGTGATATTTGCTTTCATTCTTCTAACATTTTTGTTTCTTTCTTTAAACGAAATGAAATAATAAAAGCGAACAAATATACAGTTTGTATTTATGTTTGTACGAACGCATTATCAACTTGCAACGACCCAGTATTAAGAATATGTTTAAATACGTACAAGCAAAGTGATAAATGAAATCACATTGAATAAGCGATACTCAAATAATTATTACATATAAAAACGATTATACCTTCGTATACAGATGTATGTGTGTGTGTGGTATGTGTTCATATGTATGACAAATTTCTTTCGTACACTTATTAACAACAATGGCAAGAGCAATAACAACGCAACGCAAAAGCTGCACGATAAAAAGAAAGCAGAAAGCGATGACCGTCTGTCTGTTTGTCCGTCTGTCTATCCCCCAATTTCATTCCCGTCCGTTTTGACCGTTCGTTCCGTCCGTCGGCTTGTCGGTGTCTGCGTATAGACGTTTCTACATCTGACGCGTGAGTTCTGCACAACGCAAGAGAGCCCCCATTAGCATTACACAGTCTCTTTCTCTCTCTTTTCCGTCTCTCTTTGTGCATACACTCTCTTACACGCATGAGCTTTTATTTTTTTTGGCTTTGCAATCGATCATTGAACTTTGGTTGTGAAAACTAGAGCAAGACCCAAATTTCTTCACTGCTTAGAGTTTTTGACAGCGGGTGCGCGACTGCACACACACAGCGGCAGACATATGAATGTAACATATGTGTGCATGTGTGCGTAGTCAGATTGTATTTAGGTGTTTCGTTGGTGTTGTTATCAGAGCTTCTCGCTCACTCACATTCACACTCTCAATGCGCGGTTGCGACAGCGGCTGCTTTCTTTCCTCGTCACTGCGATTGCTGCTTATGTCTAATGATTTCTCAAGTACCCCCATACTGTACGATAAAAAGAAATCAAATTGTTTTTATTTTTGTTTCATTGCACAAACTGATAAGCGACAATAACAATGCATTTGTTTGTACACATTTGTGTGCGTAGGAAACCATTTGGAAATAAGCTTAAACTAAAGTTATTATTCTAATATGAAATTGTCATTCTAATTAGAAATTGATCTGTTAGAATGCTTACTATAGTGGGAGGTGGGGTACTCCCCACCTTTCACATGTGTAAGCGCCTGTTTTGAACTTCTGCGTGAAAGTTATAAGCCAACAGTATTTTGTTATTTTTGTTGTTTCTTTTGGTTATTGTTTTGTATGTCGAGATTTTCGGTTCGCTTTGGCTTTGGCAGAACAGAGCGCACCGAGGGTGAGAGTGAGCGCGCAAATGAGTGAGTGTGCGTGTGTGTGTGAGTGAGTGAGTAGCTTGACTGCGTGTGCGTCTGCGGCAAGTTCATTCACATTTGCACTCATTACGCGGCCAAAGACAACGCCAACGTTGACGCCAGCGTCGCTGCTCTTGAAATTGAAACTGCTGCAGTCGAAAAACTGCAAGAGGTCAGTGCAGAAGAGCAATAATAATTTGATTTACAGTGTCAATCAGTTTATTTGTTTTGGAAGCGGGTATTTTAGCTTCCTATAAAGAGTTGCACTTTATTTGCGTTATTAACTAATGCGTATACATAACTTAAGTAATCAACTAGTTAATACCTTTTTAAATGTGTTGTGTGACACTGTACGGTGACTTAACTGTCAGCGCGTAATCACAGTTTTCATACCAATTTTAATTGACGTTCCTGCTTTCCTCACGTTGCAGACTCACAGGTGAGTTGATTGCTCAGCCAATATCAAAAGTTTGTGCTCGCTGTAAGCTTTGCAAAACCCAAGCCTTACCCCCACCTTCCTTCTAATTGAACAATCATACACTCTTTGCACTCTATATCTATCCTCCTTCCTCTTTGTTCGGCAACGTGCCAGCGACACACAATGTAAATTGCTCAATCGTAGCACCTCCACCCCCTGCCCCCCACAGCACTACACTCCATTTCAGCGCACAGTCCCCCTCCCCAGTCGGCTGCCTCATCACCTGTTCAGTAGGCCAGCGCCGATATCACATCGAACTTGCTGTCACGTTTGCCATCTTGGCCTACTCACGTTTTTCCAGCAGCGCAGTGCGGCGGTCACAACGTGTCGCACGTCAAACCGCTTCAAACATGTTGCATGTGACACCGTAACGACGCGACGCGACACAACACGACACAATTGATGGATGGGAATGGGTTAGGCAGATTAAGCTGGAGAACGGAGTCCACTGAGGCGGCTGGGAGTGTGGGGAGCCACAAAAACAATTATTCTCACGTTGCAAAGGCGCGTTTCCAAAATGTTCCACCAGAAAATTTCGTAAGTTTTTCTTTTCGAGGTCACATTGTGTGGGAGATTTTATGGTTGCGTACAGAAATTTTTGGCTTTCAGAACAAAGTTTAACTGTTACCGCTGATCAAAAACTTTCTAAGCTGACAAAATCTTCCATTAAATCAAATGATCTAAACTTAATTTATTTGTATGCATCACAGTTTTCACATTTTATCGAATACAATTATCGCATATTAACGAGCTCTCAAAAGATACAGTCTTAACGGGATTCCTCCACAGCCAAATTTGGTTCACTTTGGCATTTAGCTTTCAAAAATCCAGAACATTATATAATAACCATTAAATCGGGTGTTTGTCAGCGCCAAGAACGAATCGAATTGGCGAGTCCAATAAGAGCGGAGTTATCTGATAAACTAGGGCATACCCTAATAAACTGGGAATTACCTTGATAAATGAAGGTTAAAAAGTTTAGACAATTTCCTTTGTTTAAAAAAATATATAGTATACTTTGAAGAGTCTTTTCTACCAACTTTACCCACGTATACCCACTTTTTGCACAATATACAGGGTATAGTCGTAGTAAATGCAATAGCACATAATTTAATTAGGCTTAGCGGGTATATAAATTCTGTTTTATTTTAAATAATTTAGTTATTTGAAATATTTATTTTAGTAAAGTTTTCACATAAATAAATAATAATAGTTTTAGTTATAATATAATTAAATCTGAGTTAATTACAGGGCATTGCAGTAGTCGCTACATTATTACCGCAGTCAATGCACAGTTACATCAGCAGAAATCACGTTGCCAATACAACAACGATAAGCCTAGCACTGAAATCAATGCAATGGGCTACCCCCCACTCCAAAGCCCTCCCACTTCTCCCTCTCGCGCATGTAAATCTCCAGAGGCAACAACAAAAATAAGTTTTTATTTATGTTTGTGTGCAATTAGCAGTAATAAGCATAACAATTAAGATTCTAAAACAAGCGCAAAGTGTCAGCGTGTGTGTGTGTGTGTTTGTGTGTGAGTGCACACACACATACTCATTTACATAGCGAACTCAAGTCGCGAACATGTGAGTTTTGTGAAACGACGCGACGCGAGAGCGTTGCACTGCCGACTGCACATTTCGCGACACGTGACCAGCGTCAGGGCCCGACGGCTAGTATCAAATATAAATAGCTCAACCAGTGCGAGCGAGAGGGAAAACCAAGGAGTGAGAGAGAGAGCGAGAGGCCGGGGATTGCGGGTGCTAGAACTGTAGTAGAAAAGTGGGAGAGTGGGTGAGCAAAGGGAGAGAGGACGTTAGCTTAGATTACGTTGTTGTTGCTTGCTGCTGCGCTGCTGACTTTGATGCCGACGGCGACGTCGATGCCGACGACTCGATTCGACTCGACTCGGTTTCGTAACAGTTTGACGTCTTATTCGATGCACTTGCGAGTGTGTGTGTGAGTGTTCGCGTAGTCAGCAAGATTGTAACACTGACAATTCTCCACAACGTGAACCCACCCCTAGTCATATCCACCACAATGACCGCCTGTGGTGTAACCAATAAGTGTACCTGCAGCTGATTACCCTATGCTTTGACAAAAGACCTCTCTCACTCACACACACACACACACACATAGACTCGTATTCGCACTGAGTTGAACTTCAACACATGACGATGATGATTATGATGCCAATGATGATGATGATGTTTGCGTGCTTATGTCCAATGATGCTGAGATGCTGTCGGATCGAGGGTGGTCTGGTTGGTGTACGGGGGCCGAGCGAAGTTGCGCGATTGGTAGCACCACGTGAGTGTATCGACTCACGTGTAACTGTAGTTGGACCTGTGGAGACTTGACGCCATAATCATTTAATCATTTTGTAATCATGCAAATCATTTTGTGCCACTTGAAATTCAATGGACGCAAAAAAATAATAACAAAAGTGTTAACTAACAGTGGGTCACATGTTGGGAGTAAACATTAGGCAGTCACTGTAACGAATCTACACCAATTATGATAAATTCTTATCAGATTTAAGGAGACACATTATTAACTAAGAATATCTTATATAATTCGCTACTAAAGTCGTTAACTGTTTGCTGTTTGTTCAGTAAAACGTAAATTTGTATTTCGATTGCATAAGAATTGTTTGGAAACATAATTTACAGCTGTTTTATTGTTTTTTTTTTTTTGCTTCTATTTCGCACCTACGGGCAAAGTGTACAATACGTCAAATAAATCAACTGATAAGCTAATTGTGCAATTTAAATATACATATATGTAGGCGTTTATATCCCACCCGTATTATATTTAAAATAGAATTTAACTTTAAACTTCAAGTGAATCTATAGAATTCTAGTTTATGTGCAGTTTGATTGATAACAACAATTTATTTACGTTTCTTCGCCTCTCTCTCTCTCTCTCTCTCTCTCTCTTTTATTTGTTTGTAAGTGATTTTGTAATCGCTGTGCATATTTTAATTCCAATTAGAATTCCGCAGAATTTCCAACTTGACAATTCTACAACGTTGATTAGCTCGTCATTCGTTCAGTCGCTTGGTCAGTCGTCAAGTCCGTCGATTAGTCACCATTTTGTAGTGACCATGAGTAATCGCTGGAGCTTACATAATGTCTCCCGACCTGACTCTAGCTCGTCTGCACATGCACCTGCCCCTGTCTCAGTGTTTCCATATACCCTGTACTCACTACGAGCAGGGAATATTTTTCCATGTATACATTTAAAAATGTAATTCATTTTCCATTATTACAAGGTGTATTACAGTCGATAATACTCGCCTGTTCAGTAGTTTCTTGTTCAACAAGTTGGAACATTGTTGTCATTGATAGTTATAAATGCTTTAGCTGCAAGATAAGATAAGTCCAGTGATTATAAACTAGTGAATGGTGAGTAGTGGGTCT
The DNA here is from genome assembly GCA_018152125.1 of Drosophila dunni. NCBI lineage: Eukaryota > Metazoa > Arthropoda > Insecta > Diptera > Drosophilidae > Drosophila > Drosophila dunni. The sequence goes on along the minus strand of JAECXC010004138.1, from coordinate 290,655 downwards.
TTAGGTTAGGGATTTCTTATAAACAGAATTAAATAAACAGAAAACAATAACAAAATCAATCCACAAACATGCAAAAATAACAACTGTTAAACGGAATGTTGATTAACAGCGCTGCCTAAATTAACAGTGGAGCCTATGTTAAATGCGCTGTCTCATTATCCTGATCAGCGCTGTTAATAAACATAAAAGACTTAGTCTTTCCATCCGACCAGTGCTTTTAACTAACATTGCATGTTCACTCTCTTCCAGCGCACCTATGTTAAGTACGCTCTCTTATTATCCTGCCCAGTGCTGTTAATTAACATTTCACGCTCGCTCTTCCCCACACACTTAACTACCACAACAATTCGATAACAGCGAAGTCTTCACGGCAGCGTTAAATTCTAATTTGTATGGAAAAAACAATAATTAAATAATATTGATTCTTAGAACATGCTCATTTTATATTCCAACTGAGCGCTGCCGTGTCGTTCTGTGGGCATTACGTAATGGGCACTTCCTCTGATGTAACTTGAAATCAGAACTTAATTAGCACCATGGTGAATTGATGCGTGGTGAATTCTTTTGTGATATTTTTTATTTAAACTGTGTCAACGCCAGTAACGTGTTACATATCATTTTGTATTTATTTATTTAAATTTATTAAGCGGCAACAAATACGTACAAAGTATTGAATTGCAATATCGAATAATTGTAAGATTTTTGTGAGTGTTTCATTGAATGCGCTTGCGTCATCAGAAGAAAAACTGGCACAGGTATGCATACATACGAACATAAATGCACGTATACTTGCATACATACTTATTTTAATGTATGCATAAATATGAGTGTGTGTATTTCCCACTTTTGGACCCCGCCCCAACAACCCACGGCGCAATCACGTTCTAGTTTTTTTTTTCTCTTTTTTTATTTGTTGGTTCAAAAATGTGCAGCTCAAAACGATTTGTGAGATTTGACGCAGATTACTCAACACAAGCTGAACAGCTGAACAGCAAGCAGCGCAATGTGATCGCTTGCAACGCAACACGCAACGCAACGCAGGGCAACACGCAACACACAACAAGCGCAACAGGCAAAACACGTCACAGCCATGTCCAAGCAGAGAGAGAGAAGAACATAGAAAATTTCACTTTTACCCATGCCAGGGCAGAGACCCAAGTGTTAGAGCAGCTGCTGCATCGAACATGTTCGACGTTCGAAGTTTGACGCTAGTCGCGTGTCGCTACTGCGTGCAGCGACAACGTGACCAGGCTCCGATTGGGACTGTTGGCTGTCGAGTGAAATGCTTTTACAAATTCAATTGCGATTCAGCATTCGTTCGAAGCGGTTGTGAATGCGCTCGCGAGACGCGTAAACATTTTGTGTGAATGCATCATCAGCTAAAAACAAACGGTCGCCCAATACGTTAAGCTACTAGAACCGTTAACGTTTAACAGTGTTTTTCGCCAAAAGCCAAACAGAAACAATTACAAAATATACAAGTATAAATATAGATCGTGACAAAGATCTTGTATAATGCACAGTTATTTAACCGTAACTAAAATAATTTTAACGGTTACAATTTTTGAATTTAACAATTAAACCGCGTGTGTTTGTGTTTTGAAATGCAAATTGAATAAATTGCAAATCTGTGTAAAAACAAAAAAATTATGTTACAATAATCGAATTGGAATTAAACGCTTTACAAACATTATGTCGATTGTGTGCACATTGGAACAAAAAGTGAACTTTTTTAAGGAGGCTGCAACGACCAAAAATCTTCTTATACTCAAGAACAACAACATAAACTGCACGGATAACTTATACAGCAACAACAAGCAACAACAGTGTACATCATCAACAACAAATAACAGCGCACAATGTAAGTGCAACAACAATAACAAAAACAGTGCATAAATTTGTTTATTAGTTAACAACAACGCAAAATAAACTCATGCGAAATAGGCACAGAGAGTGAGAGAGGAAAAGAAAGAATGGAGAGCAGAGAACGGAACATAAGCGTGAGAGAAAGAGAGCGCAGCAGCAGCGCGCTTAGTCACTTTGTTTTTGTGAATTTCGACCCAAGCAGCGACTGCGACTGTGACTGAGACTGCAACGTAGCGTCGTAGTCGTTGTCGTTGTCGTCTGTTGCTTTTACTTGTTCCATTTGGGGCTGCTGTCGGCGTAGGAGTCGTAGGGGTTGCCGGCGACAGCGACAGCGACGTTGGCAGCGTCTGGCTGCTGACGTGAGTAAGCCAGTTTATGGGGAACGAGAACGAGAATAAGTGTCTGTATGTATGCGTGTTTTGTAAGTGTGAGTGTGTGTGCTGTAAGCACATTGAACTGCAATTGCCAATTCGATGGTCACGGTGAGGGTGAGAGACGACAAACAACAACGACAACAACGAAAACACAAACACAGACATAGACACCAACAAATCTTGCCGTGTGATTTCTTGTTTACGTTGCCATTGCCATTCTCTCGAGTGTACAAGTATGTAAATGCTTGTGTGTGTGTGTTGTGTGCATGTGCTGGTGTTGGTGTTGGTGCTGTCGTCTAATTCGCTGATTCTTGCATCATTTGCCGTAATCATTGTGTAAATGGCCGCGCTAAAAATGAAAGCAAATGTGCACTCACACATACACACACATGTACACGTACTCTGTGTATTTTATATGTATTTCGTCTATAATGGTCGTGTTGGAGGAGTGCAAGTGCAAGGCCAAGGACCAGACAAAGAAACTCACACACACACACACACACACGATAATGGCGTGCTTGTGTTCGTGTGTGGTGTTTTTTTGGGCCAGACAAGATCGTATTAGACTGTATGGCGTTGTTGACTGAATTCATTGTCTACACTCGATTAGGGCCAATTTTGTGATAAGAACATTTGTGCAATTAATTGATAACTCCTTGTCTTAAGCTTTCTGTGTTCAACTGATTAACGAGACATGCAGTACAGTATGCACGAATCCAATTGGAATTATAATTGCCAAGTTCTAGAAATCTCGCTTACATTTCGATTAAGTATATGCAAAATGCTGTATACTTTTTAAATTGTCATAAATATAAATAAATGCAAGCAGCTTAATTGTCGTATGCAGTGTATAGTATAATATTCTGTGGGTTTCCAATTGGAATTAAGCCATTTTCCAATTGGCTAGATTAGCATTGATATACAGTTATTCGCATAGATAAACATTTAAGCCGTATAGCTGTAAAATTTATAACACATCCTCAATTAAAGTCCAAGTAGAATGAATATAGAATTTAATTATTGTAATTTAGTTTTTTAAATGTTACATTTTTATTTTAGCTTTTGTTTTCCGGTTGGCAAATCTTATTGGAATTTAATTGCCTAAGTAAAGCTTAATTTAAAGGGAAAAATTAAATTATTATACAATTTTTAACAAATTAATTTTAATTTAAATTTCGTCCTCTTTACAGTTGAGCCCGATCATCCAGTGCAGTACTACCCCAAGAAGGATCAGCTGCTGCTACCAGTGGCACTGAAAAGGGAACGCGAACAGGAGCCGGAAGAAGAAGAGGAGGAAGAGAGCCAAGGCTACTACACAGCGAGGACACCGACGGGGATGCCCGAGGTGCTCGCCGGCACGCCCAACCAACACCAAATACAGTTACAGTTACCCAGCGGCGCCAGTGCCAGCTCCATGATGAGCAATCTACGCATGACGACGATATCGCCGACGCTGTCCATGAACGGCAGCTCCAACGAGGCCACAAATCGTAAGTTGATAACAAAACTTAAGTACAAATCAACAAATTATTAATTTCAATACTTTCTTTGCTGCAGTGCATCCGTTGTCGCTGTACGGCGGATCCATCAGTCCACAGTCGAATGACAGCGGCATGTCGGACAGTCACAGCATGGCCAGATACGGCGACAGTCACGGACACAGTCACAGTTTGATGGGCAAACCAAATGGACAGAATGGAGGCGGTGGCGGTTCGGGAGCAGGATCACAGTCTACATTGACAGCAGCGCAGAAGGAGCTCTTCTCGCAGCGCAAACAACGCGAGTTTACGCCGGACAACAAGAAGGACGAGAGCTACTGGGACCGTCGGAGGCGGAACAATGAGGCAGCCAAGCGGAGTCGGGAGAAGAGACGCTACAATGACATGGTCTTGGAGCAGCGTGTGATTGAGCTGACCAAGGAGAATCATGTGCTTAAGGCCCAGTTGGATGCCATACGGGACAAGTTCAACATATCCGGCGAGAATCTGGTTAGCGTGGAGAAGATTTTGGCTTCTCTGCCCACCAGTGAGCAGGTGCTCAGCAATACCAAGCGCGCCAAGATGAGCAGCGGCAACTCGTGTTCCTCTTCCTCCTCCTCGTCCTCCTCCTCCGCCTCGTCGTCGTCGGGCGCTTCACCCGCCGCTGGAACTGGCGCTGGTGACAGTTCACCCGCTGGACACTCACATGGCTACAGCAGTGGCCCCAACTCCTCCGCTCCACTCTCCCCCCTCATCTATGGCCCCAACGGCAGTGGACGTGCCAGTGAGACGCCCACCAGTGCGTCCAGCAAGACTGGACAGCATGGACCACCACCGCCACCACTACCGCTACCTTCACATCCGCATCACAACCAGCACTCGCATCCGCATCAGCATTCGCATCCGCATCCACATCCGCATGTGTATCAACAGCAACTGGCTCAGGAGGCAGTTGCTCCGTCCAACGAGCGCACGCCCAGCAACCCCATCGCCAATCTCCACGTACTGCAGCAGGCACTGCACCGAAACGTGCGGCCCGAGGATCTGGACAGTTTGCGCAAAGTGGTCGCCGTTGGAGCACTCTACAATGCCGCCGCTGTGGGCGGCACTGCAGCCGTCTCTGCCGGCGGAGCACTCTATGCTACCGCCAATGCCAACGGCGCAGCTGCTGCCACGCCCACATCCGCTTATGTCACACTGAGCAAGGAGCAGCTCCAGCTGGAGGCAGCCACGTATCTGCAGAGCGTCGAGGGTGCCGTCAGCAGCAGCGCCGTGGACGCCGTGAGCAGCTCCTGCTCCGCCGTAGGTGCTGTTAGCTCTGCGGCCGCTAGTGTGCTGAATCTGTCACGACGCGCCTGCTCTCCTAGCTACGAGCACATGCTGTCCTCGACCACATCCTCGACGACCTCGCATCACCACTCGTCCGCCTCCTCTGCGCTGTCCTCCGCCTCCTCCTCGGGCTCGTCGTCAGGCGCCGTCTCTGGCGATGACGAAGCCGCCGAAGAAACCCTCCACACACTGCCCCACGTGAACCACTTGGCGCCACTGCAGCGGATCAGTCCAGCCACTGCCAATGGCGGTGGCAATCCCAGTGATGCCAACAACTGTCTGCCCCTCAAACTGCGCCACAAATCCCATCTGGGTGACAAGGATGCGGCTGCCACAGCGCTGCTCTCGCTGCAGCACATCAAGCAGGAGCCCAGCTGCAATCGGGCATCGCCACCCTCCTGGAACGATGGCGGCGACAATTCCAGCGACGAACGCGACTCGGGCATCTCCATGGCCAGTGCCGAGTGGACCGCACAGTTCCAGCGTAAGCTGCTGGCACCCAAGGAAGGCAGCGCCGTTGGAGTCGCCATCGTTTCCAATGTGGAACGGGATCAGATGCTCAAGACGCAGCTGGAACGCTTGGAGTCCGAGGTGGCGAGCATCAAGAGCATGATGATTCTGGCGGAGTAGAGCAAGAGGTAGAGAGTGAGAGAGAGAGAGAGGGGTGTGAGTGTGTAGAGAGGAGAGAGAGCGAAGAGACAGACAGCAATTGGTTTGAGAACTAATTGAATTTGAAAGTGTTGCGGCTAATGAAAATTCTAATGCTAATGAAAATCTAATAAGGCAGCTAATGTGACAGACATAACTGAAAGCAGTGATGCAGTTGTAGCCAATGTAATGCTAATGTTAATGAAAATTCTAATAGATTTGCTAATGCTAATGGCAATGAAAGAACTGCAACCAATGCCAAGGCCGCTGCAAACGTCTGTTAAAAATCTAATGCAAATGCCAATGACAATGCTAATGCTAATGCGAATTCGAATGCAGCCACACACACACACACACACACATCCACATACAAGCGTACAATTAATGTACCCAATTAAATTGTTTATTAAATTTACTATTTCTGTGTAGAGTTTTTTTCATAAAAGTATCCAAGAAATATTTATATACGTATAGTTATTGATATATATATGCGATAAAAACTATATAGATCTCGTCTAAAATTCATTCATTCACACACACACACTCACACACACATTGTTACATGAAAAGTATGTGGAAATAATTGAAAATGATCCACTGTTGTTCTCTAAGTTTCCTTATCCACTGAATAATTATCTACAACTTATTTGATAACTATATATATGAGTATATATGAGTATATATGTTGCTAAGTATTCGCTATTGTTAACATATGTCAACATAAACTATTAAATAACTATATATTTTATAAAATAATTCCCAAGTTGGAAAATATCCTACATGATCACTGTAAATAATTAGTTGTAAGCTAAGCTTACGTATCTCTATATATATATATATATATAAATAAATCGACAACTATAAACACTTGTAGAAACTACGAGATTACCGTAAACAATTAAATACTATAATTAACGAACATTTCCCGTTGGAAAGTTTTCAGAAAACTATAAAAAATTCAATGAAATGATCAAAAATTGTATTGATGTATTGTAATATTGAAATGGAATGTCATTCCCCCCATGCCCATGTAGAAATCGCCCCCTCTACTCGTTGTAGGGGGCGTGGCTTACTCGTATTTGTATCGTGTTGTGTTTGTAGTTGAGTGTAAAAGCTTAAGAAGTTATCTTAAACATAAGTTGTAAGTTGTATTATTGTTAATTTATATACCATACGCATAATTACAATTATTTAAACAATATCTGCTATATATAAACTATATAAACAATATTCAAATACACGCACCACTATAAAGCTTAAATACGAAAACTTTTATTTATGACAAACTAAGAACAAATATAGTAATTGTGTACATAGTACGTACTATATACATATAACTATAAGTATGAACACATACACACACATACATATATATGTAGACATATATATATTAAATCGTTTGTTCTGATTATTAAAAATAAATATATTAATATTGAATTAATCCAGCAGAGTTTTATTATTTAAACGAGTTGTGAGTTTAAAGTGTTATATGCTGTATAACATGTGTATAACAGTGAGAAGCTCTACTGCAAGTTCTGTTCGCCTGGTATTACAGCTGGAATATACAAATTCCCAGTTGAATTCTCAGGCGAAAAGAAATCCACAGTAAGATACAACATTTATTGTATTTAAATTAATTATTTAAATAAAATGTTAGTTCCACTGTTAGTTCGCTGTGCCTGCTACTGCTGTTAAAACTGCTGTTAAGAAAAAGACATCAGCGAACAGCTAGGAAATAAAGATTTAGCTGGCTGATTCACCAGGCGAACAGAAACAGCAGCAAGCGACAGAATTTAATTCAAACTCAATTGGTAAAGTAGTGTGCGTGAGCATAAAGTAAACAGTAGTAAAGTTGCGCAAACTTTTGGCGCCCGCGAACAACCACACAAACAGCAATGTAAACAAAAACAGAGAACTTTAAGCGGGAGAGCAAGCTCAGAGCGAACAACAGAGAGTTAACAGCGCCAGAGCAACAACAGCTGTTAGGGCACATGTTCATGTTAAATAATTTTGCATTGCTACCTGCTGCTATTTCTGTTTGCCTGGTATTTCGGCAAGAATTACTAATGATTTTGGGCAACGCCAATGCAAGCGGGCAAAAAAAATCAGGGAAACGCAACAGCGAAAGGCCAAAAACCAAGATTTCACTGGGTGAAATACCAGGCGAACAGAATCAGCAGCAAGCAACAGTTTTTAACAAGCAATGCAGCGAACACACATTCACAAAATAAGCGGCAGAGATCTCTGAGCATAACTAACATAGAGAGCGGGAGCCTGTTAGTGTGTGCGGCGCAAATGACAGCGAACAAACACACAAACCGTTTGTGCGCTCTGCTGGCGACCGCGAACATTCACACAAACAGCGCAGGGATCTCTGAGCGCAGAGAGCTGTAGTCTAACAGTGTGTGCGGCGCAAATGACAGCGAACAATCACACAAACAGTAAACAGAGCGATAGAAGAGAATTAAGAGTTAGCTGCACGTTGCCCTCAGTGGTAGTGAATGCATGCTCTCTCTTAGGTGCTCTCACTATCAATTTCTTTACGCTCTTCTCTTTTGGTGCTTGCATGTGTAAGCGCTGTTTTTACTTACTAAGAGAAGCACCTTAGAATCAAAGTTTATCACTTAAACTTATGCTGAATCTTACTGTGGATTTCTCTTTGCCTGTTAATTCAACTGGTTATTTTAATATTCCAGCTGTAAAATCAGTCAAACAGAACTTTAAGTAGATTGCGATGAATTAAATCAATTACAAAATTAATATATTATATATTCCTAACATTTTAACTTTAACGGAATATTTAAATTGAAGTATATTTTTCAATAAAAATTTAATTACACGTAAGCAAGTAAACAATTGTCAAAATTTTAAATGATGTTGCCACAAATATTTTTAATCGTATTTGTTTTTTTAGTTTTTACGAGAATTAAGTTAGTGGAACCCCGATTTGTGTTCAGAACACCGGATATAACGTTCGATCCGGGATTGTTTGACGAGTCTTTAGAGCGGGGAAAAGTTCTACTGGAGTTCAATGTGCCGGGTTGTTTGGACTGTATGCGTCTAAAGACCCGCTTGACTGAACTGAAAGCTAGGGTGGAAGCGGTTAACAGCTCCAGTACCGTCACCATTGGAACTATAGACTGTAGTAAGGAAAAAGATTTTTGTGCGGAGAAAAATGTTACGAACTATCCAAGTTTGCGGCTCTTTCAGAAAAACGGGGAGTTTCGAAAACTCTCGAATCAACTGGACTCTGGAGCTGTGCTAAAAGCTTTGGCCTTGCCAGAAACACTGAAATGTCGTCCTGGCCATGTCTTCAGTTTAGATGTTGATAGCTATTATAAAACGATTTCCGAGGGTAAATTCTTCATCAAATTCTACAGCCCCAGATGCATCTTCTGCCAAAGGTTTGCTCCTGACTGGCGGCAATTGGCTGTGGACCTGGTAAATGAGACGGAATTGTGCATTTCAGAATTCAATTGTTTGTCTGATGGCAAAATCTGCCGTGATGCGGATGTACGTGTGCTGCCAACTCTCATGTGGTTCCGGGACGGAAGATTTCTGCGGCGCTACAAAGGAGCACTGAATTTGAAACTCATCAAAGTGTTTTTTGAAGAAATGAAGAACGTCACCGAGCCCGATTCTAGCTCAGTCCACAGGGGCCATAATTTGCTCACACTTATAACAATTTTAATGCTTCTTAAAGTAACATAACCTCACAATGAATAAAGCCTATATTACTGGCCTTAAGCTATATTCTATATTACTGGCCTTAAGCTAAAACACAAATGATATTTTTATTAGAGATTTATTTATTGGGATTTTTAGGTTCTTTGGGTTTAATTTCACAACGAAAAAAGTTGAAAATTCTTATATATTTAGTATAATATCATATATAGTACTATATATAGTAATCCCTAAATTTAAATTTGTTGCACGTTTTTGTGTCGGTTAAATTAATACGAAATACAATCCAAAATGAGTATAATAATTAAATTACTTTAAATATTATGTATAAGTATGTATATATATATTTGTAATATCATATATATATAGTATATATATAGATTTTATGTGTAAATGTAAATCTTAAACATCACATGAAAAGTTTCTAGTTTTGTTTCTTTTACGGGGAATTTTCCTTTTCTTTTGGGTTTTGAAAATCGGTTGATCATTATCGATATCTCGTTATCGTTATCTTTGGTTTGTCGTTCACAAAAAAATCGTTTTATCGTTCGTGTTATCGTTATCGTTAGCCTAGGAAAAAGCCATCCAGTCCACAAAAGTTCAAGACATAGGATGAAGACCTGTTTATAAATTTCATATAAGTGCGTATTATATTATAGGTGTGTGTGTGTGTGTGGGGGGTGTGCATGTGTGTATAAAAGATGCTATACACACATACATATATCTGAATGATTTGTGGTGGGGGAAAAATGCTTGTAAATATTATATATTTATGTATTTAACTATGTAACTATTGATGTAAGTGATGTAAATGTTTTTTTTCTTTCGTTTTCGTTTTCGTTTTCTTTTTTTTTTGTGTCCTTAAATCTTGGATTTGAAAAACAGCAGGCGAGATATTTTGTATAGAGGTCGTCATTAAGTTAAGTTAAGTTTAAGTTTATTGTGTAACTGTAAATTGTAAGTATACTTAGCACTAACTACGAGACATGCGACATGCCACATGCCACGTTGGCACCTAAAAAGATGCTTGGCATAAGAACTGTAAATTTATCTTTGGTTTTCTTTTTGTTTAGTATTTTTTTTTGGTATTTTTTATAATTTTTTAAGTTTAAGTTTAAGTTTTTCACATATTTTTCTTCAAAAATCCATCAAAATTCGTCTTGCTATCTACAATCATTTTGGTTTTTCTTGATTTTCTAATTTCCTTGATTTCCTTATCTTCTTCTTTTACTTGGCGTTATCTAAGAGAGGTCGAAAGTTTGACGTTTTTGGAAAACGTTGATTTTGGCCTTACATTTTGGTAGATTTGGTTTTAAATATATTTAAAGTATTTTTGGTATTTTTTTTGGTATTTTTTTGGTATTTTTTTGGTATTTTTTTTGGTATTTTTTTTGGTATTTTTTGTTGGTAAATTTGGTAGTTTCGGTTGGGTCTTCGGTTTCGTTTTGTGGTGTGTTCGTGTAAAAAAGGTACATGAATTAGATTGTTAATCGTGAGCTTCAGTTGCTAAAGATGTGGACACGGGCGTTGTACCCGTTCCAGTTCCCACTCCAACTGGTTGCGTACTCTGCTCCAGGTGCCAGGGATGCACCATGTCGTAATACTTGAGAAAATCGTAGTCAAATAACTCGAAATCAATGCGATATATCTTGAGCAATTGGTCCAAAGTTGAGCGTTCAAGATCCGCAAAATAGCGTTCCACCAGCGCCTCTGATTTGATGCCACTCCTCGCCTGGTTGCCAATCTTACGCAGCTTGCGTCTCGGCAGCTTTCCCAGCAGCAGCGACTCGAGTCCCGCTTGTCGTATGATAAACTCCGAGTCCCGCTGAAATGTCTCCGTCTTACCTATAATGCTGAAGTTCACGCTGCACGGCGTACAGAAGCTATAGACGGGTGCCCAGTGCTCGTCGAAGCGTCGCTGTGCCTTGTGCTCCTCGATGAGAAACCGCACAAACTCCTCGAAGGTGGGACCACAGCGTGGCCAAGGTCCGCCCGTGCTGCGATCCCTAAAGCGATGCACTATCTTGGTGCCCAGTGCCTTGTAGAAGCTGTTCCGATTCCCCTCCAGTTTGTTCCGATACGCGCTCAGTATGCGCTCGAAGGGATCGCGCACAAAAAGAAAGGACAGCGCACTCGGCAGCAGTTCCAACAGCTCAGAGAGCTCCGGACGCGGAAATCGCTGTCGGGCCAGCTCCAGCGGCTGCACCTCCGTTCTCTGTAGATACCTCAGATCGTAGCCAGCTGGGAGAAAAGAGAAAGACAAGCGATTAAAATTATGGACTGTGAAAGACCCTGTATTCCATGCTCACCTAGTATATTGAAGTAGTACATCCAGGTGCTGCTGGCCGCCTTGAAGACATTGCACCACACCAGATTGTTGTGGCCAGGTGAGATGAAGAACTCCCAGGGATTCGGTGGGTATTTTTCTTGGAGCTTGTAGCGTTCGCAAACGGCTTCGAGGTGTTCGCGGCGTAGCCTCAAATCGCGTTCGGTGCGACTGTGCAGCTCCTCGGAGTACTCGTAGACCGGATTTAAAGTGCTGGCCGGAATGGCCGTTGTCCTACCGGTGAATGTGGAGCCATTGGTGGCCCCATTGGACTTCTGCTGCTGCTGAAGCAGACGTTGACGCTGGAGCTGCTGACGCTTAAGTTTCAGTTGCTGCTTCGATGGTTCCGTGTATTCTGCTGCCTCCAACGCTTCCGCTGCTGTGGCCCGCTCTCGATGCTCGAAGGCGTTGAGCGATTCGCGGAAAAGGAAGGCAAAGTAGCAGACGCCGACCAGGACACAGGTGCCAATCTTCAGGTACGTTTGCAGGCGGCGTCCCGATCGCAACCGAAGGTGCATTTTGTGGATTCGGAATGCTGTTCTCCTAGCCACCGCACAGCAGACACTACATGTTCCAGAGCTCTGCAAGATAAGCAAATGATTTTAAAGTCGGTTTATGTGTTACTTCAAAGGGTTTTAATTAATTTAATTTATTAATTATTTCTGTTTTTTAAACGTTTAATAATTTAACGTTATACTCTGATATCGATTTCCTTACATTATTTATCAACTTAATCGCCTTTAGCACTATGCTCAAGGATAACATAATTCCAACTCAACCCATTTAATTATTTTTGTGTACTGCCATTTCTGCAGCTCTTAAGTCTTAAGTGAGATCCCTGGAATTTATTAATTAAGAGAATAAACTGGACTCAATTTAAGGCCCTGCCACTGCCCACTGTTTGCCATCCACCACCCAACACGCCCCCTACAAGTGGGCAGTTCAAGCCAATGCGATGCGACACTTGTTGGTGTGTGTACATACACACAAACACACACACACACATGCGCGCACATAAATACTGGGTTGCTGGCAAACTACGTCACAGTTAAAGCACACAAACACAAACACACTCATACATACACATACTTTCAGTCAACACAATCGAAAAATAGGACATCATCCTTAAGTGTCAACATTTGCTTTTGTTTCTGTGAGATTTCATGCTGTCACTCGCAGTTTGACTAGTCCCCTTCTCTCGTTTTCGTCTTCTCCTTCTTCCACCGCGTTCGCTTTAACAGTTATGACTATATTTCTTTTCACTGCTTAATCAGTTGCGGGAAATTCACAGTTACTATTTGTAAATTCCTTGGGATACTTATTTTACTTCACGTTTGTTTGTGTGTGTGTGTGTTTGGGTTTTTATGTGTATAGAATACCTAAGGTAGCTTGCGGCGTTCGTTTTCACCACTTTAATGCTTAATATCCCCACCTGGGAGTATTGGTTCTGGTCTTTTCTTTTGTTAACCTGACAGTCTTACAGACTCTCGCAGCTTAACCGTGTCTGCTCCCAACGGCTTCTCGCACTCAACTGTCTTTTTGCTGGCCGCCTGTGATGATGTGATGTGACTTCCATCCCAATTCGACTGTCTCTTGAGTCTTGCGCATGCTCTTAAGTGCTTACTCTCTTTCAGGCCCTTACGCTCTCTCTTTGTTCTGTCAAGGAATGTAACTGTCAACACGAATTGCTCTCTGCTCTCAGCGTATTCAGCATCCAATCCTAATTGGACACCACTTGTTAAATGGTTAACGAAAGATCACTGTTCTGATTGGATTTTTAAAATGTAATCTTTTCTGTTAATCTCTTTACATAGAAATAAGGAATACCACTTTTAAGCACCCTTTAATAAATTAAAAACCAACAGTTTTTTTTTTTTTTTTAATTTTTTATTTGTGTATATTAAATCTTTGTATTTTCTTTTTTTCTATAAATAATTTTTTACTTTAAAGTTAAAGTACAAACAAATAATTAATAATAAACTTCTAATACTACGTTTTAAGACACTTTCGTTTTTGTTGTTGTTGTTCTTCATCTTGTGTTGTTGTTTAATGCAATTTGCTTTTAAAATATATATATATTTTTTTTGTTTGTTTTTCATTTTCTCTATATATGTGTGTGTGTATGTCTTTGAGTGTTTTCTTTATGTTATTGGTATATAAAAAATTATTTATGCTTTTTACAACGCTGCCTTAAACATTTCTGCAGTTAATTATTGTGTTTTAAATTTAAGTTTGTTGTTGCTGTTAATTATTGTTGTTGCATTTTATGTGTGTGTGGGTGTGTGTGTTGGGAAAGATGTGAAAACTGCACTAAATATGCTTTAAATTGCTGAAATCCATTGGATATTTATCGGGGATTGCATAAACGAATTCGCTTTATACTCTATATGCATACAGATAGATCCAATACATATATCTGCACATGATTGTTCATATACACATATATATATATGGTCGTCTATACCCTATATGCATGTTATTCTAAGGGGTATTTAAGGTATTGTTTCGTGTTCTTTGTTTCTAAAATAAACATGTACAAAGTATCAAAAGACTTATTTAATATAGCAATCATACAATACACATAAGATAATAATATTGAACAATATATATATATATACATATATTGTGAAGAAATAAATAATTATATATACATATATACACATACATACAATATACATACGTAAATAAATATATACAGATATTTATTTAAACACAGATATGCATACATATAAGTATATACCATATATAGTTTTTTTGTTGTTGTTTTAAATGTGTTTGTTTAGCGCTTTTCTTTTGCTGTGCATCTTCGTTTTCCCCTTATTTGTTCAAATAACATTTAGCAAAAATAGAGCCTGCCTTATATACAATGTACAATACAACTTTTGCTTCTGTGGTTTATATTTTTCTTCTTTCTTTTCGTTTTGTGTTTTTGTTTTTTTTTTTTTTTTGTTTTTGTTGTTTTGTGTAAGCAAAATATATAACATTATATACGATTTGTTTTTCTTCTATTTGTATATAAGTATATACAGATGTGTTCACTACTCGCTTTGCAAAACGACAAACACTTTTCTCATCTTTCGTATTTTCCTTCTCTTCGGGTTTCCACTTTTCCGTAGAGTTTCCTTGACTAACTTATTGCAGAGGTTTTCATGTGCATATATTGTTGGTAAAGGAGTTTCGTTAATATTATGTACGACTTACAATATAGCTTTTAAAACTAAAAAACAAATTTTCCTTTTTTTTATGTGAAACAACGCAAACTTATATGATATATATGTATGGTGTACTATATATATGTATATTTATATATAGCATATATATAAATAAAAAAACTATATATAGGCTAACTGTTTATAGTGTGCATATATCTAAGAAATTATGAAATAAAAAATATTGTAAATGTATGGTCTCTTTTTCTGTTTTCTTTTTGTTTTTTTTTTTTATGTTTTGTTTTGTTGTTTTCTCTATTTTCGACTTGCATTAGCGTTCTAAAGATAACCTTTTTTTTTCTACATATATGTTGCATTTATCAGAATTATGCCTAAAATATATACAATATTTGAGATGTGAAAATGAAATACGCATGCGTGTCAGAGCAGGGTAATATTTATATATATTAATGGTAATATTATTATTTGATTTTTCAACTAATTTGTTCAATTTTCTTGTTTCCTTTTTTCTTTTACTTTTTTTGTTTTGTTTTCATTTTTTCTCTTTTTATTTTTGAGCTATACACAAATTGTCTGTTCCACTTGACTAGCAAATCCATTTACCACGGGATAACTGATGGAAAGTAGCGCTAAATTATCTGGGAGTAGTAAGTCTCAAGTCTAAATTAATTGGAAAAGAATAAAGAAATCATCAAGATGCGTGTCGTCTAACTAGATGGGCGTATGAGTTTGTCTGTGTGTGTGTGATGCTGCTCGCTTTGAGATGCAACATTATTGCAACCTTTGGATACAACTAACTATACAAAATATATTCAAAATTAAAAAAAAAACACAATTTTTGTTAAACCCTTTTCATAAATTACAAACGAAAGCAAAAGGATTATGTTTTTGTATGTGTGTGTGTGTGTGAGTTAACTATTTACAAGAAAGCCGTAGAAATCCACATAATAAACAATAATTCTGTATCTAAACGCTACTAGGCCAATTGGGATGAGCTGCTGCTGTTGCCGGAACGATCATCGGCAGTCACACTCGACTCAGTGGCAAACTCCTGAAAGCTGAGCCCTAGATTATTGTTTAATGGCACTATGCTAAGGACATCGCTTACATCATGCCACTGCTGATGCGAGTGTGTATGTTGATTTACATTCGAGTCGTGCTTGCCATCATCGAGCAGTTCCTCCTCGTTATCCTTCTCGCTGAGTATGTTATTCAGACACATGTTGAACTCATCATAGTCCACATAGTTGCCACAGTCCAATGCTGTTGTATTTGCCAAATCCGGCATTAGCAAACTAACTGCGTCGACATTTACATCAGCTTCGTTGTAACTGCTTTGCCTGCTGTTGTGATAAGTCAACAATCGCAAATGATCAGTGGTCTCGTCACCGACATCTTCCTCATAGTCAAGACCATGTTTATCTGCTGCCTCAATGAGACTCAGCGCTGTGGAGAGATCAACAAGATTCTCTTCATCGTCATCGTCATCGCCCTCGCCAACAACAACACCAACACCATCATCGTTATTGTTATCATCATTGTTGCTGTTCTCCTCCAAATCTAACTCCAAATCCAAATCCAATTCGCTGCCATCAACGTTTTGCGCCTGGACCAAAGGGAAACCAGTGCTGATATCAAACCGCTCTGTAACAGAATCCAGTTCGATCAGCTCTATCAAGTCATCCTCGTTAGCATCATCGCCGGCATGGTTCAAACCCTTAGCCAAGGCGCAAAACTCGGGTCACTTGTAGTCACGCGATGTTCTTCTCCGTCGTCCCTCGGTCAACATCGACTCACCAATAACTGCAAAATTTATTACTTTAGCTCAATGAATTCGTGCTTAGACTTCAGTACAACTTACCTGCACTTCGTGTCTTTCGACGCGCTTCGGCCACACTCTCAATATTCGCATTTGCTGCGTTTGCATTATTTGAACCAACTCCGACGCCAACACCAGCAGCAGCAGCGGCTCCACCAGCCTTACCTGGCGTTCCTTTGGGTTCTGCGGCAGCCGCTGCCGCAGCAGCAGCAGCTGCTGCATTACTGCGACTATAGATGATCTTGTTGGCAGCAGCACTTGCCCTAACGCTTCTTCTCGTTCCGATCTTTTCGTCCGTTGGCGAATTGGCGTTTACAATGTTGTTGTTGTTGACTGTGCTGCTGTTATTGCTGCCACTGGTAGCAGCAGCTGCGGTTGCACCGCGTGTAGCATGCACTACGTTTGAGTTGTTGCTGTTGGTTGCTGCCGCCGCTGCTGCTGTTGTCGAATTGCTCACCGTCTGCAACGTTGCACTGGAATTATTGCTGCTTGGTGTGGTCGCCACTGGCTGAGTTTTGCCAGCCTTCTGCACTTGAGTAGTAGCAGCATTCACGTGGACAGCTTCTGCGAGAGTTAAGAGTTATTAGATTACATAGCTCTCTAAAGAAATAAATAAGTCGGCTAATATTCTTTTGTCTTGACTTACTTTGTTGTTGTTGTTGCTGCTGCTGTTGTTGCTGTTGCGGTTGATGCTGAGCATTTCGCCGCGTCACGTGCTTCTCCTCCACAATCTGCGCCTTCGAGTTACGCACCTTTCCTGCTACTTCAATTAACGGTTCATCCGAATCCGAAGACTCAATTTCAATTTTTTTCGTTATCGTTATATGATTAAGCGCAGTCGAGTCTGTGTTCTCGGTGTTGTTGTTATTAATGTTGGTGTTGGTATTGTTTGTGCTGCTACTACTGCCACTGCTGATACGTGTGCGTTTGCTGTTGGATTCGACAAGAAGTGTGCTGGAATCGTTGGCACCATCATGGCTGTTGCCGCACTCAGACTCTTGGCGACGTCGTTTGTTGTTATTGAGAACAGTTGGCGTGGGCGTACTCAGGCGAGGACTCGCTACCGATGAGACACGTGATGCGCTTCTCGCCAGAACTGTTGACGCCGCTGTTGCTGCTGCAGCTCCCGCTGTTGTTGTAGTAGTTGTCGCTGCAGTTGAAACCAATGCAATCTGTTCCGGACTGCTTTTTGGCGCATCCAGTGGACTCTCTAGGCGACTGCTTGCACGAGTTCTAATACGTGGCGTCTCTGCATCCGGTTGCAGTGGAATTTCAATCGATATGGGCTGCAGTGTCTCAGTCTGTGGCTTCTCTTTGTCCTCCTCTTTGAGCTCTTGCTCTTTGCTTGGCAACGTTTCCTGTTTCTCTTCGGATTTGATCTCCGGGTTTAAAGTAGTTGGAGCCACTGGTTTACTGCTCTCCAGGGTCGCTTGATCCTTTTTAATCGAGAGCAGCGTTGTCTGTTGCTCATCCATCTTCATCTTCTCTACCTTTACTTTCAATTCAGTTTTTAGCTCCATCACATTTATTACTTTTGCCTCCTGCTGTGCTGCTACAACCTTATTGTTGTCCTCCACCTCAATGTTATCCGTCAACTTCTTGATGAGATCATCGTGTTCGAGTATATCGTGTTCGCCATTCACTTTTGCGTTATTGGTTGACATCGCCGGTGCCAAATTGAAACCACAAGCAATATTTGCCGCCGCTGTCTCCAATTCATCATTAAATTCTCCCTCCATTTTAGCCAGCGCCTTCTCAATCTCATCGTCTGCATGTTGCAGCTGTTGTAATTTGCTGCTGTTGATGTTGCTATTGCCGGTCGTGGTTGTGGTTGTCGCTGCCGCTGCGGTTGTGCCTGTTGTTGTCGCAACAGGAGCGACTGAGCCTGATTGCGTTGTTGTTGCAGGAGTTGAAAGCGTGACCTGTTTGCCCACTGTTTGTAGCTGCTGTTGTTGCTGCTGCTGCAACTGTATAGGACTGCTCGAGGATTGCTGATGTGGACTCTTTTCGGAGAGAGCGTCCATTGACTCGATGCCACTATCTTCGCCACCACCATTGTTGCCATGTCCTGGAGTTCCACTTCCATTGCTGGCAGGTGAGTTCCTCAACGTATTGGCCAGCACAGATGCTGGAGTTGGTGACGATGTGTTGGTGTTGCTGCTAATGTTGCTAGTGGCAACCACTGCTGGTTGTTGACTCACATGATTATGCTTGGTATGGACTGGATTTGGATTTACATTCACAGTTGCTGCTACATTTGTGAGCTCATGCACATTGTTGTTGTTGTTGTTAATTTGTGGCAGGCTGGAGTTGTTCATTGAGAGTGCCACGGGCAACTTTCTGTCGCCGAGCATAGGCAAGGTTGCAGTTGGTGTTGTTGTAGATGTGGAGGTTGTTGTTGTCACAGATATTGTTGCTGCTTCTGTTGCGCTGTTGTTTGGCGTCAGTTTTGTGATCTCGACACGCTTCAGCGTTGTCGCACTGGGCAACATTGTTACGGCCGCCGCCAGTTGTTGTTGCTGCTGTTGCTGCTTCTGTAGCTGCAGATGTTGCACGGCGGTGATATATGGCGGCGGCTTATGGTTTTTTGTCATCGGCTTTCCACCCAAAATGGGGGTAATAGTTGCTGCAGTCTTTATCTGATTCTTTAGACTTAAATTGCCAAGCATGCGATTACTGCTGTTGTTGCTGTTGTTATTCGCATTGCTGTTGTTGTTACTGCTGGCATTGTTGGTATTACTGCTGCTGATAATGTTGTTATTATTGTTGTTGTTGGTGGTATTACTGGTAATTGCACTAAGCGTGATGCTACTAGGCAACGAGGTGGCAATCTTGCTCAGCTGCTGCTGTTGTTGCTGCAACGTTGTGGCTGTTCCCGTGTTGGTTGAACCCACCGACAACAGCTGTCCCGCATCGCCTCCTTGGGATTGTGATTGTTGAGCCTGCGTCTTGTGTGCCTCCACAATGGCGCTAATTGTTAACCCGTTCTTGCCGGCCACAATTGTTGTCGTTTTGGCGTTTGTCTGCAACTGCTGTTGATGTGGCTGTTGTGTTGCTGTGGCATGCATTGATTGCTGCAGCGGAGGCGGTGGTGGCGGCTGTGTGGCCTTCTGTATGACAACACCCGAGTTGGGCAAACCATTTACATGCGTTGTCGTCGTTAACTTTGTCTGTTTGTTCTCTGGCGCTCCATCCATAATTAATATTTGTTGTTGCTGCTGCTGCTGCTGCGTTTCCTGTTCGCTAAAAGTGCGCTTTAATTGTCGAATTTTGTGCTCCTCATCGTTAGCAGGTGCCTTCTTCCGATCCTTTCGCGTATTCTTTACAACCACCGAATTCTTGCCGCGTAAACGTATCTGTAGAGGTGGTACACGTGGCTCATTTAGGCCAGCAACAGTTTGTTGTTTTCCTCCTTGTTGCTGCTGTTGCATATTGCTGTAGACGGGATGGTGTTGTTGCTGTTGTTGTTGTTGTAGGTTTGGTTGCTGCTGAAGGTGTTGCTGTTGCTGCTGTTGATGGTGTTGTTGCTGATTCTGATGCTGCACCTGTTGTTGTTGCTGAAGCTGTTGTTGTTGCTGAAGTTGTTGATGTTGCGACTGCTGCTGATTTAGTTGCTGCTGCTGTTGTGGCATCGTTAGCAACTGCATTTGTTGTTGTTGTTGCTGCTGCTGCATATGATTACTGTCCATCATGGCATTGAGTTGCACTTGCTGGTGTAGTTGCTGTTGATCGTATGGAACTTGATTAATTTCTACTTTATCCAACTTGAGTCGCAGTTTAATCTTTTCATCCGCAATGGCTGCAGCAGCTGCGGCTGCCGTCGCTGCAGCTGTTTTAGCCTTGGCATTTCCCTTGGCGCGTTCACGCTTCGGTTTGGGAGTCGTCGTTGTTGTCGCATCCTTGGCTTTTCTCTCCTTCACGCCCTGTTGCAGTTTCTCCCGCAGTAAATTGGGTTTAGCCTTTTTGTTGCTGGTGCCGGGGGCAAGAGGAGAATTGCTGCCAATCAGCGGGGAACTGTTGCCTGATCGTGGTGAGTCTGCGCTGCCTGTGGACTGCATCTGCTGCAATTGTTGCATTGGCATTTGCATGGGATGGCTTGAGTTTGCAATTTGCTTTTGATTTGGATTCTGATTGGCGTGATTCACTTTCAATTGCGGCGTTTTTCTCGCTCGATTCGATCCTGACTTGTTGGAAACAAGGGAGTCTCGTGAACGTTCCTGATCGCTGTTGACCGCCATAGGCAATTGTTGACCAGACATGGCCGAGTTCGAATCTTCCTCAGAAAACAGATTGTTAGGCAGCAGCATATCATTGGCTGGATTGAATCCGCCGTAACCGCTTAGCCCACTAGTCATACTACGGAATGGCAGCTGTGTTGTCTCCTGTTCCGCTTCCGTGTCGCTATCATCACTGGCCATTGGTTCCATATCACCAGTATGTGGATTAATAATGAATTGCTTTTGCTGCACATTGCCAACACGTTGCGGTTGCTGCTGCTGTTGCAGCTGCTGCATTTTCTGTTGAGCTACAAGTTGTGTGTTTTGATGTTGCACCTGTTGCTGTTGCATTAGTGGCTGCTGTTGTTGCTGCTGCTGTTGTTGCACACGATGCGTCACCTGTTGCTGCTGCTGTTGTTGTTGCAGTTGCATCTGCCGCTGCATCTGTTGACGCTGATGTTGTTGCTGCTGCAATTGTTGCAGTTGAGTTAGTTGAAGCCTTTGTTGCTGCTGCTGTTGTTGTTGTTGCTGCATCACTTGTTGCTGATTGAAGGGCGGCATATCGATGATTTGGGACTGCTGCTGTTGTTGCGGTTGATCCATACAATTAGGAGCATCTTGCAACGAGCTGAGTGCATCTCCTACATCCATGCCCACCGCAGACAAATTATCCTCAATCATGTCTAAGTCAAGATCCTTGGCATCCTGAAGCAACGATTCGAGCTCATTCTTATCCTCGAGACTCAGCGCCGAGTCGAGATCACAGTTTAGAGTTGGCAGTAAAGCGTCCAAGTCGTTGGTGGTTAAGGCGTCAAGGTCGGACAACGAAATCAATGGATCATTTAAGCCATGGCCAACGGCTGAAGTATTTGAAACAACATTTGACTGTGCCTGAGGTTGTTGTGGCCCCATTTGTTGAACTGGCATCGGTAGCATTTGTTGTTGCTGCTGCTGCGGCTGTTGTTGTTGTTGCTGCGGCTGTTGTTGCTGTTGCCTTTGTCCTGCTCCGGGTACTGTAGCAGCTCCTGGTGGCACCATTTCAACCGCATTCGTTGGTCCATTGCCCAAATTGATTTGTTGCTGCTCCTGCTGCAGATTATATTGTAACTGATAGCGTGTGAATTCCTGGTAACTGCTCTTTGTCGCCGAATCCATTGGCTTATTAAGCGCAGGCCAGCGTGAATTTGCCGCCGCCTGGTTATAATCCGGGGGCGGAGCTACAGGTACAAGGTGTGCATTTTGCATATTAGAGATTGAACTCAGCTCTTTCTGCTGCTGCTGCTGTTGTTGTTGCTGTTGAAGCTGTGCTAACTGCTGCGGGTGTGGACTATTGGGCGTTGTGGATGGCGACAACATTGCTGATGGCGGCGGCGGCTGTTGATGATTAGCCATCAACGGGCTGTGCATCGAATGATGACTGGAGGCAGGTGAATGGGCAATTGGCGACGCACCGCCATGAGCCATATACTGTTGAGCTTGTGGCGAAGCCAACGGCATGCTCATAAGTCGTTGCTGCTGTTGTTGTTGTTGCTGCTGCTGCTGGGGATGTGGTGGTGGCGGCGGCAGACCGGCTCGAATTTGCTGCTGCCTCAACTGTTGCTGCTGTAGGCTTAGATTACTGAAGCAATCTGTTGAAGTAAAGCATAAATGAATTAAAAATGTTTAAAGTTTATGATCTTGTAAAGTTCCTTACCGTTTGGCTGTTGTTGTGCAAGAAATTGTTGTTGTTGTTGCTGCTGCTGTTGTTGGGGCGGCATAAAACGCGGTTGCATGCCTTGTAGCTGATGTTGACGCTGTTGATGCACCTGTTGCTGGTGTACTTGCTGCTGTTGCTGGTGTCGTACTTGAAATCGGTGTGTTGGTTGCCCTTGATTATACATATTCGGCGTGCTGCTTGGACTAAGAAGCATCTGCTGCTGCTGCTGTTGTTGTTGCTGCTGTTGCTGGGGTTGCATGCCACGCATCACCACGGACCCGCCGCTGCCACCTGTCGGAGATGAGGGCACCATAGAGTTAGGCACATTGCCATTGTCAAGTGGCGCCATAGCAAAATCACTAGGTGTCGCCGAAGAGCATCGCATGGGAGAGCTGGAGCTAATCATTTGGGCTGGACTGGGACTCATACTGACAATTGGCGACTGCGGCGTTGTTGGCGCTGTCAACTGTGGAGACTTCAATTGACTTGTCATCGCATTACCATCATTCTGTAATAGATTAACCAACAGCGGGGATGATATTGCAATGTTGTTACTGCCCGTTGACGTGGCTGTAGGCGCTGAAGTCGCTGCAGCCGTTGCAGTTGTCGCTGATGACGTTGGCATGTGAAAGCTTTGCGTTGGTTTCGTACACGCACTCGGCGGTGCGACCACTGTTGAATTATTATTGCTTGTTGCTGTCAGACTCGAACTCTGTCCCAGACCAGGATATGGCGGAGGCGGATGTATAAATTGAGATTTATTAGAGACTCCCTCGCCATTTGGTGGCGTTTGATTGCTTAGCAGCTTGAGAGTAACATTTGGAGGCGGCGGTGGTGGACCAAGACCGCCAATCGAGGTTGTGCCCGCCGTCTCTCTGACCTGCAAGACACGCGCCTGCCGCATGCTTTCGAACGGGAAATCCCGTGGCACATTAAGTGCTCCTGCAGGTGAAGGCAGCAGCGGTACTTTACCCTCCATGGGACACACCGTGTTCGGAGACTTGAAGACGGGCGGCGTTGTTGCTGCTGCATTGTTATTGTTGTTGTTATTGTACTGCGACGGTGGCGTCTGTGGCGGTGGCAACGACAGCGGCAACGATTGCTGTTGCATTAGTTTCTGCTGCGGCAGCACATTCCGCCTCTGCTGTTGCTGCAGGTGCTGCTGTTGACTTGAGATTGCATCGCTTTGCGACAGTTGCACGAGTCGCTGTTGTTGTTGCTGCTGCTGTTGAACATAAGCTGCCTTGCTTGTACTAGGGCCATCGAATGTGGGTGCCGACAACTGTGTCGTCCCCGTAACACTGAGAGCGGCTTTGTTGGAAGACGTGCCAGCCGCCTCAATTGCACCGCCTGCAACATCATTTAAATTATCTATAGAGTGATAAGAGAAACAAAGACGTTTTAGAATGGAGCATTTAAAGCATTTAATATTAATGTACGTACCCTTTATTTTAATATCTTGTCCTCCAACTTTTAAAGTTATCACAGAATCGCCTTCAGGCTGCACGGACAGAATACCGAGGGCACGCAGAGTAGGATTTCCCTCGGCGGCCAGTTGACGCAGTCGTTGTGCTGCATCCCAGGGGAGAGACACCGAAATCCGCACTGACGGTTCAAGCTGCTGCAATTTCAAAAGTTCAGATATTAAAAACATTATCAAATAATTATGCAAAGTCAAGTATTTTTATCAAAAGTTTCTTCTAATTTATTGAACACAGGCAGAATAATTAGAATATTTCACAACACTTAAATATGCCATTGTTCAGCACGAAACGAGATGTTCAAATTGCATGGGGTGTTCACGGAGTTTTTTGTTTTCATTTTTTTTTTTTAAATAATTGCATTTAACATCTTAGAATACTTAAAACTTTTAATTTATTTGAAATCAGAAGTAGGGGTTTATCAAGAATAAGGTAATTTTTCATAGAACTGAAATGGAATCTTAACTTTTATTTTCAACACAAACGTAGATGAATTTAAAAATTTGTTTTTTTTTTTGTATAGCTAAAAGTATAAAATAAATGAATTCTTAATGTGGGTACCCATTATTTTAATATTCATTCGACAGGCACGACACAGTGCAATTGCAAGCGATATAATATATCGATGTTTTAATATATCGACTATCGGTGACTGCATCCACATTAATTCTGCAACCCTGGTGATTTGAGGCACACAAAATCTTTGTCAACATGTGAAAACTTGCATTTACTTTACATATGACACTGCTAACATATTTATTTTTATATAATTTTAAATAACATTACCACTTTTGTCTACATCATTGTTGGAACAGGCTCTGGGGCAAGCCAAATCAGAAAAACCAATTAAACATTTTGACGTTTGTTTTGTGCTACTACTTCGTGCAGCGTGTGAGCGGGATGGTTATATGAACTTGTTGGAAATTCCAACAACAAATTATTTCAACAACAGAAATATTATATGGAATCAAAAACATATTCTATTAATTGACGCATTCAATAGAAAAAGACTAAAACCATTTTTAACACTATGAAAAGTCGTCTAATTAGCAGCATTTTGCTTTCATTGGTGGCCACAGGTTGCTCACGTTCTCATTTTAGTCCCTTGTTATCGATACCCCGTCGCCATTTTTCTTCTGGCTCTTGGAAGGGTGTGTGTGCAAGAGGGAAAAGGTAACCAAAATACTGCTGTGGCCACCTTCGTTCGTAAACGGCGGGCAGTGGATCGCGCCTCAATAAAATCCCAAAAAATAGAACGCACACACACACATATATAGTCGCTTACTAAACGCATGACACGTCCAAAAAAGAGTTTTTCTGTAAATGAAAACTACGTGGGTGACGCAAGTGTTTAATAAGCAATGCCGACCCCCCACCACCGCCAATAACTTCTTCACATCAAATGCAATAATCGCAGATCAGCTGTTTTTGCAAACTTGATGGCGGCAAAAGAAAAGAAAGCTTTAGCTCTATAAAATGACACGGGCACACACACACACGCACACTTTTTGGGGAAAGGGAGATTGAAAGGGAAAAGGCACTTGTATTTTGCGTTTAATCTGTACTCACCTGTTTAAGTGGCATATCATCACACGGCAATCGCACCCGTCGTAGATTTAATTGGCAAAGTGATGCACAAATTTTGCATTAACCACAATCACACACAACGCTTGCCTTTAATATTTGTATAATCACGAATGCGTATCGAAATCATCATAATCGTGACCAATAAATAAATTCGATATCCAAATTATAAGCCGCTTATTTGGTTTATCTCGTCCTTTGAATTTGAACAATTGCATGTTTGCACTAAGCGCATTTTTTTACTTTTAATATTGTAATCTTGTTATATTTTGGAGGATGTAATACAAAAACACAGAATCCAAATAACACTACCGCCTCCCACACTTCGAATTGTTTTTGCTCACGTTACACACTATTATGGTTGTTGTTGCTGTTGTCTTTGTCCGTCTCAGCGGCTGATGCTTGTAAACATACATACATATAAGTATGTATTTATATATTTATCTGTAGCTAAAAATTATTTTGTTGTAATTTTAGTTGTTTTAACTATAACCGATACATCTTTATTATTTCTGACGCTTTTTTCCGACTTGAGGCAACGACAACGTGTGGTGCGGACACTGGCAGGCGGACAGCACTTGGGCGCTCCTCTGCTTCTGCTGCTACTGCCGATTGTGATTTTCGTGAGTTTTCTTGACGTTTTTAAATGCTGCTAACTGCATGAAATCGCGCACATTGCTATTTACAAATTTAATAATGCACTTCTCACAGCTTTAAGAGAACTATTATGGTCTTATTGTTGTTTATTTTATGCATTTAAACTAATAATATTGCTTTTCACTGTCGCAGAATCTTTTTCTTGTCACGATTTGCGTTTTGAACAAAAATTTCTGGCGTAAATTATGACGACGTGCGAGCGGGTAAAACGTTTATAACCACATAAGCAGTTAACCGATTATTTATTTTTGCTTTTTAGCTTATTGCTATGTCTATAGCGTAGTGTTTTTGTTGTTTATTTTGTAAAAAAATCTTCTTAATTATTGAAATTCCACGAACAATAACAACCGCCATTTGCATTCGCCTTCAGTGGTAGCCATTTTTATTTTCCAGTCAGTGTTAACCCACTGCGTTGGTACAAAATGCCCTAAATATTGCCAAACTATTGTTTTCAGGGCTACCATATAAAACAGCTATACTGTCATCATATTATTCGTATTTGAAATGTTTTTCTAGGTGCAAATTATTTTATTACAATTTTTTTGTTTAATAAACAAAACAATACAAAATTATTTTAATGTCAGCATTGTCTGTTAAAAAATGTATATATTTCATGTATCAAATGGAATATTGAAAGTGTGTATATTTGGCTATATTATAAGAAATTAATTTAAAATTAAATTACAGTTGGGTGGTAAAAATAATAATAATCTAGTTCATTAAACTAAAATGTTTAATTAATTTTGCATTAATGCCTTCCGAATGATATATTCGAAATCTGGCATGTTTATGCGTCGTTCGCACTGTGGCAACTCCATCCTAAAGCATTTACTTAGTGTGGCAACATTAAGCAGTGAATATTCTTTGCAATGTGAGTAACATAAAATAAAATCTAATTTCAATTTACAAATTCAGATTTTACACAAATATTTATCAGAAATATATATACAGTTCAATTTATTTGGGCCAGATCATTAGTTGATATTCCTAACATAATGCAGAGTTCTCTGATTGAGCCCTTTTTGCACATCAAGTTACATAACAGCTGATGAAAATGAAAATTCTTTTTGCAGTCTCCGATAGTTGAAAATGGCCAATACTCCAGCAACCTCCAGCGCCGGACCCGTTCTGCGTGGTCTGCACAATGCCACCATCAAGCGTAACCTGGCTGTGGCGCTCGGTCTGACTGCCATCATCACCGTCGCTTTCAAAGTAATGGTCAACGATCCCAAGAAGGCCGCCTACGCCGACTTCTACAAGTAAGTATCGAATTTTCTCAACACTTCGACGAAAGAGATTACAATTTTCATTTAAATTGCAGGAAATATGACGCCAACAAATCCTTTGAGCGCATGAAGGCCGCTGGCCGTTTCCAATCGTGCTAGGCGAATTATGGAGTAGTTCTTTAAGACATAAAGTGTGTTACTTTGCTGTATTGAAAACTAAATAATATTTCAATTCCTCTGTGCGTCGCGGTCCAACGCTGTTTTATTATTCCGCATTATGCACCCACTCACCACTCCACATATCCCGCAATATCAAGGTCATTGTTTCGGGCTTATAACCATTTATTTACTGGTATTTACAATCTTATTCAAATAGTGCACATAACAAACACAAAAACTAGAAATATATATAGATGTATATGCTCGCATACTTAAAGAAAGAACGGTTTAAAATCTAATGGCAAAGTCCTTGTAATCCAGTCGATTTAAATTACTTTGATTTCGCAGCTCGCATCGCTCGATTTGACATCCCGGCGAGCCCTCGCTGGATAGCCAGGTGACCCTGTAAATATACATTTATCATAATTATCAGATATTGAGAAATGTATTGGAAAATTTAATGCATTTGCTTCAATAAGAGAAGGTTTGCAAATATTTAAAGGTCATCTGATCTGCTTAGAGACTATCAAGGCTTAAAGCATATAGTAATTGATATACATACATTTTGTCCACCTCCACCTTGGGTCCCTGCATTTTGCCCACAATCGTGCCTCGCTTGCTGTTTTTCACCCATCCTGTGATTCCTGCTTTGGTGCAGCGATCTCGCGTGTCTTTTGTGAGATTCAGACCTGTGGATAATACAAAGAGAGAAATTTTCAATAGTTTCTATCCTGAATAACCCAAGGATATTAAAATTAATTATTTTAGTTAGATAGGCACTTCTTTTGATTATTCTTTGGGTACAAATTTCACCTTGCACATGTCCATACACCTCGAATTCCAGTGTGATCAGTTGACGTATGTCCGGTATTCCCATTGTTGACCGACTTTAGAGCTCTACGCACGATTATATAAACTTGGAATCGATTTTTTGAGTTTTTATTTCGCCTTTTTTTATGGTTAACGCGTTAACTTTAATACATTTTCAGGGGATAGTAATATCGAATGACCTAGCTATTTATCTTATAATAAAAATATTTATAGTTGAAATATATTTAAATGAGCAACTATTTTAGTTGCAAATTGCAATTGCGGGTGTGATTTTCAGCAAACCGTCGACAAATTCAAACTAAAATGCCAATTTTTCTACATTTTACGCCTTGCTAGCAATATCAATTGCTTTCTATTTTGCGCTTTCGATTTGTATTTACGTATTTATTTTAGCTGCGCATTTGTTTTAGTTTTTTCTATTTTTTTATTTTTGTTTTTGTTTTTGCTGTCGCCCAGTTTCCTTTTACTTTTTTATTTTAAGCGAAATTGGCCAGAAGACTGAAAAAGTGACTATCGCTGAATACTCTACTATTTTCCGAGACAAAAAGAATTTTACTTTAAAAGAAATTTATTAAGACTTTCAGTTGATTATTAAAAAGCTAAATGTACCTAATTTGAAGTTAATGTACTGCTCTCTTTAAAAGTGTACCCTTTTTAAAGGGTACGTTTACTGAGTCTTTTAAGAAATGTACCACACTCTACAAAATGGTACAAGCAATTAGTTAACCTTTAAAAGTGTACTCAATTTTGAGCCCATTGTACCCAGCGTGCTAACCCCGTTCAAAGGTAGTGCAAGCGCCCTTTTGATGATTCCTCGGATGCAGACAAGCTAACCTTGTTCTTGTAAATTGTTGGGAATAAAAGATTCGTTTACTATATAATTTCTTGATGTGTGTACAGGCAGAAATGCCTAGACTGTATGCGAGAATAATGCTAGGAATGACAAGTGCATGGGTCGAACCTCTAAAAAGTCTGTAGACGAAAGAATATATATTTCTGTGGATTTGTTTATTGTATTTACAATTATTTATTATTCATAGGTTTGTGTGTGTGTGTGTGTGTGTGTGTGTGTGAGTGTGTTTAGAAAGCGAAATTGAAATTTCAATGTACAAAATGAAATCGAAAACAAAAATCAAAATCTAAAACAAAAACAAGAAATGCAAATGCAAAAGTTTTCTAACAACATACAGTTATATATATGCATATATATATTTATACGTATGTATGTATGTGTACTCGTATATAGTAATTATTTTGTACAGTTCTAGATAAAAATATAGAAGGCCAGGGAAACCTTGCGCCAATGTTTAAGTATGCTTGATTGACAATCGATCAATCAATCAAGCATCGATTACGCACGAGTTACAAATTAAATTTAAAATTAGTTTAACACCTAACATATATGTTATATATATATCGTAAATAATATTTGTATAATGGTAACGGAAAGAGTATCTGCTATTCCACCTCTTAAATGATCTGTGGCGCGGCATGTGGTTTCTCAATAAGACTGTGCTGTGCCTCCATGTCCTTCTGCATGTGCTTGCCCAGCGCCACGTGCTCCGCCTTCAGATAGTAATGCGGTGGCTGCGAATGACCCAATTCCCTGCACTTTTCCGATTCCAATTTCTTGCGACGCTCTCGTAGGAAATGTAAACGTACATAATTAATCGGCAAATGAACACACTCGGCTCCTGATCCCTCCGCATCGATGAAGACTCCACGCACCAGAATCGAGTTGGAGCACTTGAGTGCGGCAAGCAGCAGGAATGGTATGATGTGTGTGATCCAGTAGCTCAATATGCGATCATCTGTTGGAAGAGGGGGAAAAGCGATTACTAATGTGAAAATAAGAAAGGTAGACGGGCAGACAATCATCGCTAGTCGATAGACTACTGTTCGAGAATATATATACATTATGCGATCGGGCACGCCTTCCACTGCCTGTTTCGAACATTTTGCTTTTATATCTTACAAGGTTTGTAGAGTTTTGAAACACATATATATATGGTATCTTACCTGGATACAAATACACATCGAGCAGGTTCCAAATGCCACGCCAGGCATTGACCGCTCCAAAGAAGAGCATCAGATAGTAAATATCGCAAATGATAAGCTTCAAAATGCCGCTAATCCTACGGCAAACATATCGCATCAGCGGTTGTAATAAAAACGTTACAAAGACAGTCATATAACCGATGAGCTGTGGGTTAGTAACAGAGATCAAAATTAGTTATAATTCAAATGTAATAAAAGATACGGGATAAGGTCAAGTGCTTACAAGTGAGCCCCAAGCTGATTTTGCCTTGTCCTGGGGAAACAGAGTCAGGTCAAAGATTCCCCAAAGACCGCGCCAGGCAATGACCACCAAGGTGCCGATCACGAACACCGAGAAAAGCGTGTCCAGCAGGTAGAGTCCAGGTTGATTGAAGCCCTGAAAAGGAAATAGATTAGGTTAATTTGTATATTTAAATAATTTAAATGATATATTCATTAATCTTTAATAAGGAGGCATCGATTTTTAAAACTTGTTGAGCTTTCTTAAATATTGGTATAAAGGACCTGAACTCACCGGAATCTTGAACATAGTGTCCACCTCGAAGTAATCGCTCTTGTGATCCATCGTAACCGTGTAGGGAGCAGCTCCGAGATTTCGCAGTGTCCGAGTGCCCACCAGAAAGAGTAGTGCCACCAGAGTTACCACCGAGACAATGACAAGGGAATCGACGCTAGTCAACCAATCACATAGCAGCCATGAGCCACGCCACATATTGACGCAGATGATGCCAAAGACGGCTGTGTAGATGCGCGATATGACGTAGTAGGTGAGACGCCGTTTGTCCGGATGTATGTGATCCTTGAAGAAGTTCTGTGTCATAATGAAGATAAAGTGTCCCATTCCGCCTATGATAAAGGAGCTCAGAGCCGACAAAGGCAGGCTGTTGGGGAAGAGCAGTACGCCCATGAGTTCCCAGGTGCCGCGCCAGTAGGCGATCACACAGGGGGCGACGATGAGGCAGGAGAGCAGCACGTCCAGCAGTTCTATCAGCAGCTCGTGGAAATCTTTACGCGGTGCATCCGCTGAGTAGTGGCTACCATACGTAGCCTCTGGGCCACCGTGCTTCTGATGCATCGAGTGTGGGTGGGAATGGGTGTGGGGATGGGTGTGGATATGGGTGTGTGGATGTGGGTGGGAATGATGCAGATGCTGCTCCGCCGTCGTTGGCGTGGCATGGCATTGAGATTTGCAACTGCCGACTATGATCGGCGTTGGACCAGCCGTTGTGCACTTGTCCGTGGTCAACATATTTGTGGGCACTTCCGCGGTAGACACTCTTAATTAATTTCTCAATAATTGCTAATTAGTCTGACTGTTGAATATTCTCAGGTATTTTTTGTAGTATTTTTCAGTATTTTTTTGTAGTATTCTTTTGAGTTTTGGAGGGCTCTGCTCCTGTCACAGCACAAAGTGTCTTTCAACTGTTGATCTGCGTTTTAATACTGTTTTTGCAGCGGTTTCGGTTTTGGCAAATCGCAAATGTTGACATTGTGTTGATTACTGAGAGCACGCTTCCACCGCCACTTTCTACTCGCCTCCGCCACCGCCACCACCTCGCTAACATCCACCGTCTCCTTTATTTGATTTTCCTGTGCTATTCGTTGCAGCGCTGCACTGATAATACTCTGTGCACTGATAATTATTATAGTAGTTAACTATTTGTCTGATTGCCACAGTCGTCTCAGTCGGCTGTCGATTGTGTAATCCAGTGCCAGTGTGTATAACCACATGCTCCTCCGGCTCCTCCGGCTCCTCCACCTTCTTCCCCTCCTGGTTGCTGTACCTGCACCTAAATAACCCAAAGACAGATAGAATATCATTATTAAACTCATCCACGCGTTTTGTCATTATCTTATGACAACTCGAACAGAGTTCACAAATTTTGTTACCACGTTTGCTTATTCTTTTTATTTTATGTTTTTTGATCTTTATGACGTTGTTTGTCAGCTTATTGTTTGCCACAATTGCATCTTGACTCCGTCAAATGCAATTCGTTTATTCAAGTCTTAATTAATTTACTAGCTTTTGGGTAATCAGCTAATTACGAGCCTCTTTTAATCTTGTGTTTAAACAACACTTTATGCGATTATGAACTTTCAATTTCCCGCAAACAATGATAAGCCATCTTTTATCCTCTCAAGTTCAACTTTTTTCAAGTTGCTCAACAATTGACTCCCGAAATAGACGTGATTAGATTTACAGTTGTTATGCTTTATAGCTTATATCTACGGATTTGACTAGATATTAATGTTTAGGAAGAAAGGTAAGTACTAGCTTAACAGACCGTAAAATACCCTGTTTTATGAATTTATTTTCAAATTCTATGCTAATCTTTATATTTAATTTAGTATTTTTTTTGGTATATTTTCAGTATTTTTTGAGTATTTTTTGGTATATTTTTTAGTATATTTTTCAGTATTTTTTTAGTTTAAGCATTCTAAGCTTTTTGTACGGATTTGATTAGATACTAATGTTTAGGAAGAAAGGTAAGTACTAGCTTAACAGACCGTAAAATACCCTGTTTTATGAATTTATTTTCAAATTCTATGCTAATCTTTATATTTAATTTAGTATTTTTTTTGGTATATTTTCAGTATTTTTTGAGTATTTTTTGGTATATTTTTTAGTATATTTTTCAGTATTTTTTTAGTTTAAGCATTCTAAGCTTTTTGTACGGATTTGATTAGATACTAATGTTTAGGAAGAAAGGTAAGTGACCGTAAAATACCCTGTTTTATGAATTTATTTTCAAGTTCTATGCTAATCTTTAAATTTATTTTAGTATTTTTTTTGGTATATTTTCAGTATTTTTTTAGTATTTTTTTAAGTATATTTTTAGTATATTTAGTATTTAGCCTTCTAATCTTTTTGTAATAAAAACTTGTATTTCACTAAAAAAAACCTTATCAAAAAGCAAGGAAAGTTACTTTCTTTATTCTTCATTCGATTAATTTAGCTAACTTTTCATCTATGTCCTCTAAATCCGATTGACTTCTGTGACCTGTCAACTGATTGCCTTTTCTCAGTCGTTTAGGGAATCTTTTGAGGGGTGTAATCGAGTGAGTGTGAGTGCCCCCACTGTTCACTTTAACATCGCTTCAGTCAAGTACTTAATGGACTCAATTTAAGATGCCATCAACATAGCTAAAATAAAAGTAAAATCCACACCGCGATAAAAGCGAAAGTGTTCACGGCTCGACAAGACATTGACAGAGAGTCAGATTTGAACTTGTCAGACAAACGACACGACATACGACATACGACATACTATATATGCCATGTGTACTATATACAATTATAGAAGTAAAGGTTATTATGGATAGGTATAGGTGGCTATGAGAGGGCGAGATTTGAACTGTGAGCGTGTCAAGGCGTGAAAAAAATCTTTGTGCATGAAATCAGCTTACAAACGCGATATATTCATCGTACTACTATATAGTATATGCCATGAATATAGTATCTTTGTAATCCGTGCAGTGTGTGGCTAATTAGACAAACCAAGAAGCAAAAAAAAGCAACAACAAAAAAATACCCAAAACACATGTCTGAATTGAAATAATTTAAGCGGCGCAGGATGTTTGTCATTTGTGTGGTTTGCTGCTATTTCGAGAGCGTAATAATTAAACATGTTGGCGCGATTCGGACTTGGAATAGGTCTCTATATAACAGTCTCTTTGCTAACTTTTGGCATTGACTAGTTGAAGGTCCAAAAAAAAAAAAAAAAACAGAAAAGACAGAGAGAAAATCAAAATACAGAAATATAGAAATAAATAGATTAGTTTGGGTCAAGCGCATTCGCATTTAAATCAAAGTGATGAATTTAGTAGCTAAAATGGAAATGGAAGTCCCGCTGGGTAGCTCATTAAGGCAGTGGGTTGCCCAGCAAGACTTCCTCCCCAGTTGATGATACTGATCAAAATGATCATATGTTGTGGACAAATGTTATTAAAGCGAGAGCCTCACGCATTTCAAGATCAACCGAGAGAGAGAGAGAGAGAGAGAGAGAGAGGGGAGGAGGGCATGTGCTTCCACACATATTCAAGTTCAAATCTATAAGTAGATCAACTAACACACTTTCCATCCGATTTCATATCTATTCCTATTCCTATTCGCATTCCCATTCCAATCATATTGTACTCCAATTATCTCAACTAATTGGCAAGGAACGGGTGACAATACAAATTCCAATTTGACATTTTTCGCAAGGCTTATCAGAACAACCCTCAGCTCTGCTTAGATCTCTAAGCTAATTACATTTATCAACAACACTCTGTATTATGTATATATGGTATACCCTATACGTGTATACCCCCAGTGGGTCTCTCTAATCGAATATTTGCTTTAGTATAACCGCCTCTATTGTATGGCACTTGTGAATTTTATTACTTTTTACAGCTTCACCGCGAGAATTCTTGTTCAAACAGGTGGAGATTTGCATAAGATACAAGTACACACACACAGGCACACGCACACGCACACACACACACACTCACTTTACTCAGCCAACAATTGTCGATATTTTTGCTTTATTTTGCTTTTGTCATTAACATTGGCAATTTTGTATAAATTGTGACAATGACAATAGCTAACTTAAACACTCTTCTCAAACAAAGTCAAAGTAGAGCAATAATTAGTTTAGTGCCTTTAATTATCACTTTAAATAAAAGCTTAAGTATTTTGAATATAATATTTAATGATTGTTAAAAATAAATAAATGTTTGCTGATCGTTTAATGAACCTTAAGAGATTAAAGCAGCTAATTGAATTTAATTTTATTTTAAAGCTTTATATTTTCTGTTTATATGTTTGATAGTACAAGGAACTTAATTTGGCAAAAGGATTGTCTGATTTAAGATTTCAAAAAACGGCAATATGTTTAACAGAAATCAATTATGTTAATATTTTAACTAACATTTCATTTTGGTTTCAAGTTAAATATTTAAAAAACTGTAATTAAATTGAAGTCAAAAAACGTAATTAAATAAACTTGAATGAAAATTTCATAAGTTCTATTAAAAAATAAAAAATGTATTGCACAAACACATTAATCAATAAATAATAATTTCCTTTACACACGATTATGAATAAATTGTGGGTTAAGCTCAACGCTTTATATATAAAATTCAATCAAATTTGTTTTAGACTTTAATTTAAACTACTATTTTCATTCGTTTAATTTAAAACACAATCTTAAATTCTTTAAAATTTAACTAAATTTTCAATGCTTCAAATTTTAACTACACTTAAAAAAAATTTTTTTTTAGTTCCTCCCTTGACTGCGGACAATGCCGGCTAAGATTCACTTACGCCTGTCAACTAAAAATCAATCTTATCAGAGTCGAGTGTTAAACAAACTATTTAAGCGTTATCAACAACTAATTTATAGTGCTGAATGGGAAATCAATTAAACAAACAAAAACAAAACAACAACACGCAACAGAGTAGCAAATGATTTATGCAAAATAAAAATGCAAAAGAATAGAGGTAGTAATGAAATAAAAAATAAATAAAACAGAGAAGAGAAGAGAAAAGAACACACACTACATAGCGGTAGCAATTGTTTACCGTTGGAAATTAGCAGCAGTTATGGTCTGGCGGCGTCTCCGGCGACTGCAATTGTGGGTGCGTGTGCGAAAGAGTGCGATAGAGAGGGACGAGTCGTCTAGTATTTGTTACACACACACACACAGGCATGGAAATATACTAAAACTGTTTGCATTTGTAGTTGTATTCGTATTTGTCTATTATTATTATTATTATTTTTATTCGCACACGTGTAAATTGCAATTCGAACCGCGAATTTCGGACATTTTAATTTTGTGGACCGGAAGTGAACCGTTTATCGAATTTTGATTTCGATTGTTTTTCGATTGTTGGTCGATTTGTGATCACTACCGTTAGACGATTGACGTTTGACGTTTGTCGAAGAAGTTTAATGTTCGAATGAGCAAACGCGACTTTTGGCGCTACTATATATACTTATAGAAATGGACACACACACACACATACACTTAGGCGTACAAACAGAGGCACACACAACACACACACACACGCACACTGTGGCAAATGCAATCTAGTTTATTTGTACGGTTATTTGAACTCCGAGATATTTTTGCACGTCGAGCTTACGGCACTTTGGAGGCTGCAACCGTCGTATTCGTTGTCAGAGTCGTCAATGGCAGCTAAAACGCTGAACTGCGTTTCATCTGAGTTTCGGATTTGAACTGAGTTAGGGTCGTCAGCCGTGTCTCGGTCCCCAGATTTTACACTCGTATTGCCCGGTGAGCGAGCTTATCAAAATAAACCCGAAAAAAAATGAAATAAAAATAGTTCGTAGCGTCACAACGGTAGCAATCGGTTGTTTTGGATAGCTACCGTGTGTACGGTCGTTCCAACGATCGGGCAATCTCCCGATTTGCCGATCTGCGATCTAAGGCCAACATAATCCATACACATGTTGATAACGATCTCCGAATTCGGAAACGATCTCATTCCTATTTGATTGATTCAAATCGGTAGCTTTCAACAGAGCTTTCTGCAAATTTAACGCTTTTTGCTGCCTCCCCATTCAAATGAGTGTCAAAGTGTGACGCAAAAGAAGTGTTAAAAGTAGTATTACTTTTAGCATCTAACTATTTGGATTAGTTAATAGCAGCACTTGTATTATTATATCCAGTTATAGGTGCAAATATGGGCCGGGCTGTGTATTAAATGTATATCGATTTCTTTTATTTAAATGTTTCTTTTTTGTGATTCAATCCATTAAATTGTAGAAAACTTTTAATTATACAATACGAGTGCGCACTTAGCACTTGAGACCGCCTGGAAGGGCTAATAAAACTTTAAAATCACTTGCACTTAATAAACTAGATAGAATACATTACGTACTACTGAATTAATAAACATTCAATTCACAATTCTCATGAATTTTACCCCTTTACCCCAGTGCATTAATTAATGCGTGAATTTTTATTAATTTTAGTTATCAACAAATATTAAAATTTCATTATTACGACTGAATATCAAATCACAATGCAATGCGATAACATGGCAATAAAAAATCTATTTTATTGCAAAATGTGAGTTTTCTTTTTTTTGTTTAATTGAAAACCGCAAATTTTTTACCTTTCACATTTTAGAATTTTCCAATAAATTTCGTAACTCTTTACAGATTTCAGTTTCGTCGGTAGATTCCACTTCAGTCCATTCAACCTTGAAAAGTGAATTTCCCCTCAGCGCGGTCTGTTTTAATTTATCCAAGTGTTAAGCATACATTTAGACATGAATAAACAAACACTTTCATAACTTTATAGCTCGAATTATTGACTATAATTATCGGATATATGTAAGTTAGCACTTGCGATTCCCATTGATTGTTTTAAAATTCCGTTTTATTTACTAATGAGAAAATAATTTGTAAAAATCATTGGGTATTTAAATCAAACCTTTTTCAGAAGCCGCACTCAAAAGTAGTAAGTACTACTAGTAGTAGTAGTAAAGGGCCCCATAAGGTTTGTCTGAAGCGAAAGTTGTGTAACAGGTTGAAGGGGTCTTTTCCGACACCGTAAAGTATATATATTCTTGATCAGCATCAACAAAACTAACACATTATGTGCATGGTACCATTGTAACTATCCTTAGCCAGTTGGTTATGGAACGGACAACTATAGCTTTAAGCTTGCATAGAGCAAATCGGTCGCAAACGGGACCTTAACTATCGTTACCAAGTTTGATCAAAATCTGCCTTCTTAATCTTATAGTTCCCACAGGAAAAATCGGTCAAAAGTTGGTTGTTTGTATGGAAAACTGGGCACTAGAATGAGTACGCGGTCTTTTTCAGTCGGCTCGCTTAACTGAAGCCTTTCTAACCTGTTAGATATAAACTTTATAAGACTTACTATCTATACCATATCTTTATAATATTTTTGACTCATTTTAAATACTATCCAGTGACGAAAAAACTTATATATCTTTCTTTGAATATACTTTATGGAATCAGAGATAACTTCTTAACATAAACAATATACGTACGACACAGGCTATAAAAACAGAAATTTCTTGGGTTTGCCAACAATCTTATCCGGCAATAAAGGAAAATTTGTAGTTAGAGAAATTTGTCGAGCAGCTGATTAGAGCTATTTACAATAGTCGTCAATTTCAATATTTGTAAACTGGCAGTAAGTGATAAAGGGAAAAGTTGAATACGCTTTTGTTTCATACAGCAAAAGTCAATCGATTTGTGTGCTTAGCACATATAATATATTTCAAAGTGTTCGATTAGTAGATTAGCATATATATGAAGTGTCTGGGACATGATGACGATGCGGTTATAACTGACCTAGCATAAAGTTCATTTAATATTAAAAAAACTGTTTTCGTTTTCGACTTCGAGCTCGATATTCAAATTTTAACTGACACACATTTTTATTTTTTGCAGATCAACTTACTGTGTGTAATAATTAATGAGGGTTTTGTTTGTGTTACTTTATGCAAATTAATTGGCGTAGCTAATTAAATCGATTAGGTATTAACTGGCTATTCTTATTAACTTATTAATTAATTTCAATTTGCATACGACTACGACTATAAGTTGATTCAAGTCGAACGCGTGTTTTCCGTAAACTGAAAACTTGTCAAATATTTGGGCAAAATGTGTTCCCAAATTTAACCCAAACCAGACACTGGCTGGCTGATGGCTTATCAGCAGTGATAAGGGTAATTGAGAGGAATACTCACCTATACTTATACATAGAATCACACACACACACACACGTTGTACTCGTTAATGTGCTCCTTTCCTGCTCTTAATACAAAGTGTAAATTTATTTTATTCGAGGCATCGAGACGTCTCTGTAAATATATATTTAAGAAATCACACCCAATCGTGCAAAACAATTCATTGAAGCAGCCTACTCGACTTAAAGTTACCCTTTAATTTCCCTACACTTCGCTACAGCTTGTGGTCTAAAGTAAAGAATACTTTTAGGCTCACATACTTTTGGACTAAACTTGAGTTTTGTCTCATACAAAACAACTCCACATAGTTTTGTTCTTTATATACCCATCATTCTACACATTTAACATAGGGTATACAAAAGTGTTGCAAGTCACACACAAAATCGCGGGGTCATAAAACTCGGGCAATGCCTGCTTATCAATAGCTTATCAATTTGCCAGCACACAAGCCAGTAGAAACATGTATTAAACTCACTTTAATTATTTTTTGTTTAATTCCACTTATAGTCAGTCGAATTAAGGAACACCCTGTATAGACGAATGTAGAAATTGCATGGTATATATTTATAATTTTGTTAATCAGCTTATAAGAACTCGAAAATAATCAATAAATTTTCCACTGATTGTCTGTCTACATCATACTGAATCTCCATACAGTATAGCACATATAACATTACTTACAGGACATATATAGAATATACTGTACTAATTAAATGATCCGACAAATGTGCACATAATATAATACTAACGGAAAGAGTATCTGCAATTCCACCTCTTAAATGATCTGTGCCGCAGAATGTGGTTTCTCAATAAGACTGTGCTGTGCCTCCATGTCCTTCTCCATGTGCTTGCCCAGCGCCATCTGCTCTGCCTTCAGATAGTAATGCGGTGGCTGCGAATGACCCAATTCCCTGCACTTTTCCGATTCCAATTTCTTGCGACGCTCGCGTAGGAAATGCAAACGTACATAATTAATCGGAAAATGAACACACTCGGCTCCCGATCCCTCCGCATCGATGAAGACTCCACGTACCAGTATAGAGTTGGAGCACTTGAGTGCTGCAAGCACCAGGAATGGTATGATGTGTGTGATCCAGTAGCTCATTATGCGATCATCTGTGGGATGAGGGTGATATGGGATGAGTAATCTGATAATCGAATTGAAAGGGATTATAATATATTATAAAGACTATATGGAACCAATAAGAAAGGTTACACCTATATAATTAAAACCCATTGGTACGACTCTTACCTGGATATACATACACGTCGAGCAGGTTCCAAATGCCACGCCAGGCATTGACCGATCCAAAGAAGATCATCAGATAATAAATATCGCAAATGATAAGCTTCAAAATGCCGCTAATCCGACGGCAAACATAACGCATCAGTGGTTGTAGTAAAAGCGTTACGAAGACAGTCATATAACCGATGAGCTGTGGGTTAGAAACGGAGATCAAAATTCGATAAGTGATAAGGTCAAGTGCTTACCAGTGAGCCCCAACCTGATTTAGCCTTGTCCTGGGGAAACAGAGTCAGGTCAAAGATTCCCCAAAGACCACGCCAGGCAATGACCACTAAGGTGCCGATCACGAACACAGAGAAGAGCGTGTCCAGCACATAGAGTCCAGGTTGATTGAAGCCCTAAAAAGGAAATCAGTTAGGTTAGTTTCATATTTAAACAATTAAAATTAAACAAACTTTTAGAAAATACTAAAAAAAAAAAAAAGTATTTTTCATATAAAGGTATATTCTTAAAAAAAGGACTCGTATTTTTAAAACTTATTAAACTTTTTTAAATATTGGTATAAAGGTACTGAGCTCACCGGAATCTTGAACATGGTATCCACATCGAAGTAGTCGCTCTTGTGATCCATAGCAACCATGTACGGAGCAGCTCCGAGATTTCGCAGTGTCCGAGTGCCCACCAAAAAGAGTAGTGCCACCAGAGTTATCACCGATATAATGACAAGGGAATCGACGCTGGTCAACCAATCGCATAGTGTCCATGAGCCACGCCACATATTGACACAGATGATGCCAAAGACGGCTGTGTAGATGCGCGATATGACGTAGTAGGTGAGACGCCGTTTGTCCGGATGTATGTGATCCTTGAAGAAGTTCTGTGTCATAATGAAGATAATGTGTCCCATTCCGCCTATGATAATGGAGCTTAGAGCCGACAAGGGCAGGTTGTTGGGGAAGAGCAGAACGCTCATGAGTTCACAGGTGCCGCGCCAATAGATAATTACACATGGGCCGACGACGAGGCAGGACAGCAGCACGTCCAGCAATTCTATCAGCAGCTCGTAGAAATCTTTACGTGGTGCATCTGCTGAGTAGTGCTGGCTACCATACGTAGCATCTGGGCCAC
This sequence comes from Drosophila dunni, assembly GCA_018152125.1. Lineage (NCBI taxonomy): Eukaryota > Metazoa > Arthropoda > Insecta > Diptera > Drosophilidae > Drosophila > Drosophila dunni. The sequence goes on along the minus strand of JAECXC010004138.1, from coordinate 248,941 downwards.
CGTGTTTCTGATGCATCGAGTGTGGGTGGGAATGGGTGTGGGGATGGGTGTGGATATGGGTGTGTGGATGTGGGTGGGAATGATGCAAATGCTGCTCCGCCGTCGTTGGCGTGGCATGGCATTGAGATTTGCAACTGCCGACTATGATCGGCGTTGGACCAGCCGTTGTGCACTTGTCCGTGGTCAACATATTTGTGGGCACTTCCGCGGTAGACACTCTTAATTAATTTCTCAATAATTGCTAATTAGTCTGACTGATTTGAGAATTGAACTTGTCAGACAAACGACATACAACATCTATATATGCCATGCACGATTTCGTGTGTACTATATACAATTATAGAAGTAAAGGTTATTATGGATAGGTATAGGTGGCTACAGAGGCTTGACGGACGAACAGACAGACAGAATGGCATGGCTATATCGACTCGACTATATGGGGTCAGCCAAGCCTCCTTCTGCCTGTTACGCACATTTCGCTTCTGACAAACCTAATAGACCCCTCCTCTTTTTTAGAGTACGGGGTCTTAAAATGAGAAAAGAACACACACACTACACATACTCCGGCGACTGCAATTGTGGGTGCGTGTGCGAAAGAGTGCGATAGAGAGGGGACGAGTCGTCTAGTATTTTTTTGTTACACACACACACAGGAATAAAAATATATTAAAACTATTTGCATTTGTCTTGGTGGTCGTATTTGTCTATTATTATTATATTTATTCGCACACGTGTAAATCAATTCAAAGCGCGAATTTCGGGCATTTCAATTTTGTGGACCGGAAGTGAACCGTTTATCGAATTTTGATTTGACAAACATAGGCACACACAACACACATGCACACTGTTGCAAATGCAATCTAGTTTATTTTTACGGTTATTTGAACTCCGAGATATTTTTGCGCGTCGAGCTTACGGCACTTTGGAGGCTGCAACCGTCGTATTCGTTGTCAGAGTCGTCAATGGCAGCTAAAACGCTGAACTGCGTTTCATCTGAGTTTCGGATTTGAACTGAGTTAGGGTCGTCAGTCGTGTCTCGGTCCCCAGATTTCACACTCGTATGCCCAAAATAAATAAACCCAAAAAAAAAATCAAATAAATATAGTTCGTAGCGTCACAACGGTAGCAATCGGATAGCTACCGTGTGTACGGTCGTTCCACCGATCGGGAAATCTCCCGATCTCAAAGCCCAACATAAACCATTCACATGTTGATAACGATCTCCGAATTCGGAAACTATCTCATTTCTATTTGATTGATTCAAATTGTTAGCTTTTAACAGAGCTTTCTGAACACTTAACGCTTTTATCCGCCTCCCCATTCAAATGGGTGTCAAAATCTTAATACTGACGCAAAAGAAGTGTTAAAAGTAGTATTACTTTTAGCATCTATTTATTTATATTATTTAATAGCACCACTTGTATTACAATGTCTAGTTAAAGGTGCAAATATGGGCAGGGCTGTGTATTAAATGTATGTATATCGATTAATTTTATTTAAATGTCTTTTGTGATTCAAAGGTCCATTAAATTCTAGACACTTAGCACTTGAGACCACCTGGAAGGGCTAATAAAACTTTAAAATCACTTGCACTTAATAAACTAGAAAATTAAACATTCAATTCACAATTCTCATGAGAAATTGCGACTGTTTGGTGACCAACTTTCGCCCGGACTCGAAATAATCTATAAATTTTCCACTGTTTGTCTGTCTAGATCACTCTTAATTTCAACTCAGCTTAACACATATAACTTTACTTATAGGACACATATGGAATACACTAAACTAAACTATATCTTCAACTCCATACAATTCAATCAATAACACTTGTATTTTTTATTTATTTATTTACTCACAGTATTTATGTGTTATGTATATGGACTTTATATATCCCCAATAAATATGAGTGATAGTTTTGTACGTCTATTTTATACATCAAAATATATAACAAACAGTTTTAGTTCGACTTTTTTTGTGTTAGTTCGAGAAATGCAGAATTGCAAACTTCTTTGGACTTAAATACTAAATTAAAATTAAATGATGCGACAAATGTGCACATATACATATATATTTATATATATGTAGGTATATTTGGTAAGTTGGGACGTCTAGTGCCATAGCTGAGGCCCTCAAGGAATGCTAAAAATGTTACCCTTTGGATTAAGAACTGCCAGGAATCGGAGAGCATGTAGACAACATTTGTTTTGGACCTGGGTGACTACAGGCTCGGCAAGACAGCAGTTCGAAATTAATGTTCATTTAGATGGTGGGATGATTACTGATGATCCTCTTTTGAATGCGATTAATGCCTAAAACATTCCTTGTGGCGCGATTACATAAATTCATTGACTAAATGTGCTAGCTAGAGTTACGATGTGACAATGAAGCTGTGCAAATTCCTTACAAAGAGAAGCGAAAATCAAGAGAGAGCTTTGTAAATCCAAATATAGTATATGAATATATATACTATATGGAATATAGAGAACTTGAGTATTCTTAATGTCGATGTGCGTGTGATACGGGAATGTAAACTATGCTAAACTAATTAAAGAGCCGCTTCAATATGCTTTGTATGGTCGCCAGGGACTGTTCCTCGATAAGGAACGTGCGATGGTTGCCCTCCACAGTGTGCACCTCAACGGGTTTTGTGCAGACCTATAAAGTAAATAAAATGTTAATAACAGGGATTACTTAATTAAAGTTAAGTACTTTCTACACACCTCCTTCAGACGATAGTCTTCGTCCATTTTGGCTGAGTTATCTGTGGGCTTGACCAGCGTGACCTTTGACTTCAGTTTCAGCTGAGGTTTGTAGCTGTCGGCTAGCCAAAGTTTCTTGTAGAACAACTTAGCTGCTGTGCGAATCTGTTGGAAACAAATTTATTGATTAGTTTAAGTTAGCGGAGAAAGTTTAGCCGTTATCGGTGTATTTAAAAGCCCTCTAGTCGGCTCTACTAAGTTTTCTTCTGAAGGTACTTACAGTTTCTTCGGGCTGCTTGATTTCCACGCTCATTATCTCGGCGAATTTGTCGAGTTTTTCATCAAAATTGGGTATCAAAAGTAGCAAGCGAACCAGCTGCAAAGAAACGAATGAACAGTAAATATCGTTGCTAATCTATAACCTGTAAGGCGAGTCTTACCCCTTTGTAGTCAATGTTGGCCAGCACAATGGCAAAGTAAGCCAATCCATGGCTCTGTTTGCCATTTTCATCAGCGAGATCGTAACGTTGCACGAAACTGCTGGTGAACCAGTTGACATAGTTGGGTGCTCCGTCCAACATGACGACGCTCTCGATCTCATTGGTATCCTCGAGCAGCGCAGCCATCACATAGGTGAGCAGACAGCCAAAGGAGTAGCCAGCTAGTTGGTAGGGTCCCTTAGGCTGAACCTTGCGCAGTTGTTTAATGTAGAATTTCGCCGCTTCCTCGATGGAATCCATGGGTACACTGTTGGTGAACTGTAGACCATAGGCGGGTATCTCCAGCCGCTTGGCGAGTGGTTCCAGAGCGGTGGCAAAGCCCTCAATGGGAGAAATGAAGAAGATGGGGGACTTTTTGCTACTCGCAGGTGCCAGCGTCTCAAGACGCACAACCTCCTCGTGGGGTATGAGCTCCTTGGTGAAGACCACCTGAGTGTCATCGCCCAAGGGACTAGCGGTACGCGAGGTTTGTTTAGATTTGACCGCAGGTTCGGCTGTGGTGCTTGGAGCTGGCTTCACGTCGGCTCCACCGTCCATTTGCTTCAGTACTCCGAAGGTCAACTGACGAATCTCTGGTGTGGAGAGCACAATGTCAAAGTTTCGCTCCAAGGTCTGCTTGATTTCCGCTCCCATGAGCGAGTCCATGCCCAGATCGGCTAGGGAGGAACCATCCTGAATGTTCTTGGTGTCGCGAAGTCCCAGAATGTTTGAGATGGTTGAGATTAGGCTAACGCCAGCTGCGGAATCCGACTTGCGCTTCTCGGCCACCACCATGGAGGCGAGCACTGGATGTGGTTGTTGCAGGAACAGATCGATGGTCTGCAGGCAGGAAGGCATGCGCTGGGGCAGAGTGCCTCCAATGACCGTGTCGTTGTCGCCGAGATTCTCCAGCACCAGGCCAGTGTCTCCAATAGCGCCCCATTGGATTGCTGTGCCCGGGAAGCCGCTAATCTGGCGCTGCTCACAGATGCGTTCCATGGCCGAGTTTGCCAATCCATAGTTGGACTGACCAATGTTGCCACGTCCACAGGACACACTCGAGAAGCAGATGAAGTAGTCCAGCTCAGTGCAAATAGTGCGCGAATACTGATCCAGGTACTTGCTCGCCGTAACCTTCGGATCGGCCACAGCCTTAAAGTCCTTAGCTGTCTGATCCTCGATCAGTGCATCACGCAGTACGGCAGCCAGGTTGAAGATGCCACCGACCAGGGCCAGCTTGTTGCTGCTCTCGAGCAGCTTCTTGGCACCTGCCGCTGTGGTCACATCGTTGGTATCGATCACCACCTTAACGCCACGTTCCTGCCAGCGTCGGATCATCAGTCCCTGGTAGCCAGTCTTCACACCCGATCGGGAGGTAAGCACAATATAGCGGGCTCCTCGTGACACCAGCCAATTGGTCAGCTCCAAGCCGAAACCACCCAATCCACCGATGAGAATGTAGCTCTTCTCCGGATGCATGTAGGTGCGTGGAATGGCGTTAATCAGACGCGGCTTGGGCACCAGCGTCTTCTTGCCGTCCTCCTCGTCGCGCACCTTTATGACCACCTTGCCAATGTGCTTGCCCGAAGCCATGAAGCGGAAGGCCTGCTCCACCTGCTTGTCGTTAAACACCGAGGTAGGCAACGGCACCACAGCTCCACTCTTAATGCCCTCAGCCACTAGCGAGACGACTTGGTTCTGCATCTCCTCCTCACCCTCCATCACACTGTCGAGCAGAATGCCATGGAACGAGGTGTTTTTGAGGAACACGGACATGCCCAGGGGACTGTTGTTGCTCAGATCGAATTTGCCAATCTCGAGAAAACGTCCGTTGAGTCCCAGACAGCGAATGGATGCCTGGAGTTTCTCCTCAGACAGCGAGTTAAGCACAAGGTCAACACCTTGTCCCTTGGTCTCCATCATGATCAGTTGCTCGAAGGATGTGTCGCGGGAGTTGCCAATGTTGCGTGCCTGGAGCTTGGGGAATCGCTTCAAGAGGAATTCACGTTTCTCCTTGCTGCCCACCGTGGTGAATACCGTCAATCCATGATGTAGTGCCACCGAGATGGCAGCCTGACCCACTCCACCAGATCCAGCATGGATGAGGATGCGCTCACCCTTCTTCATCTGTCCACGAATGACTAGAGCGTAGTAGACTGTGGCGTAGACACAGGGCACCGTTGAGGCCTCCTCCATTGTCCACTTGTCGGGAATGGGCCACATCATGCGCTTGCTGGCCAGACAGGTAGTGGCCAAAGACTTGGCCGGCACCATAGCCATGACCCGACGTCCGGTGGTGTCGCGACCAGCAAACTCCAGGCCCAAGACACAATCCTGCTCGGCCAGATCACCGGGTAGGGCATCGGCAGCGAGTTTGCCAGAGGATAACATCACATCGCGGAAGTTAATGGGGGCATAGTAGACAATGCAGTTTTCCAGATCCTTCTTGGCGGTGTTTTCTCCAGCCTGAGCACCCTCGATCCACTTAAGTGAGGCGAGATCTCCCTTGACCAGGGCATTCACATAGGCGTGTTCCACCTGCAACGTAGCCTGCTGGGTCTCCAACTTCAAATGACGGAATGTTCCCCAATTGCCGTTCTTAAGTACGTTCGAGATCAGATCCTTCTCCAGCTGCTTGGCGTAGAAGGGTGATGCCAAGGAGAACTTCTCCGATACCTTGTCCTGGACGAATACCAGACGAGCCAGTTTACCACCATTCTCGTTCTTGATGCAGGTCATCAGACCGACGGCACCGAAGAGCTCCTCGTGCTGGCAGACCACATAGACGTACTGCTCCTCGGTGGAGGCAGTGGCCAGAGCGGCTTTGAGGTCATCAACCCAATTGAAGTTCTGCTCTGTCACTTGCACCACCACGGCCTTGCGGGTCTTGAGGTCAACACGGCGACGAGCCAGTACCAACACCCGAGTACCGCCCAGTGTCTGCTCCTGTACGGGAATGAGTCCGAACTTGGTCAGCAGAGTACGTCCGGTTTTGTTGTATATCGCGGTAGCCTCCTCCAGAATGAGGAATCCAGTGTCACGAATACTGGCCAGACTGTTCTCCAGAGTTTTCGTGTCCGGACGGGCAAGGACATCGATGCCAAAGACAAAGTGACAGTTCTGCTCAACCGGTTCCTTCAGCACATCCTTGGACAGAACACGAACTCCGGAGTCACCAAGGGAGCTGGCAATCAACTCCTCGTTGCCATTGGATGTGACTACGGCCACATCAGCGGTCAGCACCGGTTCACCTTCGATGATTTGCAGCAGATTGTTGGCCATGAGGACATCCGGATTGCGTCCATTAGCCAGCTCCACACCCTTGAGCTTCACAGCACCGCTAGAGTTTTCGATGATGAGTTGAATGGCCACGTCGAGAGCATGAATACGAGCCTTCTCGGTGTTCTCGTTGAGCTCCGCGGTGTTGTTGTTGGCCACAAAGCTGTAACGCTCCAAGGTGGGAGGGTTTTGGGTGCCAGGACGACGCTGGGCCAGCGAAGCCTTCAGGCCGCGCAGCTCGACGCCACCGCTCTTGATGACATTGATGCTGTCATACCAGGAGACGGGCAGACCCTGCTCCGTCTGTGCCGTCTTGGCCAGACCGTTGACGAAGTTCAGATGCTTCAGAGGATTGATGACGGCCCTTTCAATGCGTGTGGGCAAATAGAGTTCGCGCAGATTCTTGCTCAGAATGCTAAATTGCAGCATGGTATCCATGAAGCTAACCCAGTTATCCCCCCACTGCAGGTTACCCGCAGAGGCAAAGGTATCCGAGCTGATAATGCCACGGAAGATGCCACTGTAGTCGTAGCCACGGAGACGGAGCTCCTTGTAGACATCGTTGGTGGCCAACTGTTTGGTCACGTTGCTGGGCACCTGAGGCTCCAGGGGCAACTCCTCGCTGTCAATGCTCTCGGGGATGCTGATCTTGCCGGAGACGGCCAGACTGCCGCTCTCGCAGATCTCAAAGTTACCGGTGCCGTCAAAGAAATTGATGCCGAACTTGACCACGGCGCTCTTGTTGAGGATTGTAGCCCGATGGAACACTAGATTTTCCATGATCACCGGCGTCTTCTGGAACTCACCGCCGCGCATCTTGGCAAAGGTCTTCCAGGCGAGGGTCATGTACCCAGTGGCCGGAAACAGTATGCGTCCATCGATGGTATGGCCAGCCAGGAAGGCATCATCTTCCTTGGATAGATCGATCTCAACGACTGTCTCTCCGGAGGAACTCTCCTTGTCGAACTTAGCCACCAGCCACTTCTGTGAATGATCCCAGCCAATCTTTGAGTTCAACATGGGAGTGCCACGTCCCACGGGATAGCTTATGGGTCGCACCAGGTTAAGCACCTGAGGTTGAGCTCCGGCTGCGAATAGTTTGCCCACATTGGTGAAGAAGAACTCGACGTTCTGGGCGTAGTTTCGCTTCACCAAGCTAAGGTTGGTGGACTCGGGGCCCAGGGCACGCTTGAGAATGGCCTGGAGGAGACCATGTGGTGCAATCTCGATGGCAATGGCATTCTTGGGCACATGCTGCAGCGCCTCATGGAAAAGCACCGGCGACAGCAAATTGTTGACATGATAAGCCGCCGACGACTGCATCGCAATGGGCGTACCCCAGGCGGACTCAGGAATGCTTGTACTTATCCAGCGTGCGGTACGGTTCTTGGCACTAGGTATGATTTTGTCCAGACTCTTGCGCAACTTCGGACCGGCATCGGCAATGTACTTGCTGTGGAAGGCATATCCACTGCTATTGACGGCCTTGGCGAAGACCTCTTGGCCCACCAGTTTAGCCACAAATGCCTCGATGGAGGCCTCAGGGCCAGAAATGGTGCAGTTGTCCTCGCTGTTGTGGCACACGGGAAAACAGTCGCTGGGCACCTGCTTGTGGGCCTCATCCCAGCTCAAGCCGATGGCAGCCATCTTGCCCTTGGGCAGCTGAGTGTCCAGAATGCTCTTGCCACGCCAATAGGAGGCCAAAACGGTCTGCTCCGGGGTGAAACAACCATCAGCATAGGCACAACCCAACTCACCCACGGAGTGACCGATAATGCCATCGGGATGAATGTCCAGAGAGGTCAGCAGATCGGTCAGAGCCACCTGCATGGCGGCAATCGAGACGAACGAGTTGAGGATGTTCTCAAAGCTCTTCTCCGTAGAGCGGGTGAGCACGTCAATCAAATCCACGCCCTCAGGCTTAAGTACATCGGCACAGCGTTGAATGGACTTGGCGAACACATCGATCTGCATCAGATCCTTGGCCATGCTGGCCCACTGGCTGCCCATGCCCGAATAGATGTACCAAATGGGACGACGCTGCTCGTTGTACTCCACCACCTCACGTTGTAGGGATCCTTTGTTGTTGACTACACTGTAGCCACGGAAATAGTGCAGAGGAATGGGCTTGGAGTGGATGTCATTGATCAGTTGCAGGTACTCGTCGTCATCCGAGTGGAATGCGGTGGATTCCAGCAGTTGTTGGACAGCTTCAAAGGTACGACCCGAGGCAACCACTAGCTTGGGAGAGGTGTTCAGAGGCGTCACGGTCTTGGGCTTTGGATTGGACTTAAGGATGACGTGGGCATTGGCACCGCCGAAACCAAAGGAGTTTAGGCCAATGATGCCACCGTTCCAGGGTAGATTCTTGTCGACCACCTTAAGGCGACCATCGAGCAGACCATATAGATCCGGATTAGGTTTGTTGTAGTGCAAGTTACCGGGAATCACACCCTCCTCCATGGCAATCAGTATCTTGGCCACCGAGCAGACACCCGAAGCGGGCTCCGAGTGTCCCATATTAGACTTGACCGAGCCAATCAGCAGCGGAGATGTGCGGTTCTTGCAGAAGAAATCCGTAATGGAGTTGACCTCTTGGGGATCACCAACCTTGGTGCCTGTACCGTGGGCCTCCACATAGGTTACCTCGTTGGGATTAAGACCAATTTCCTCATAGGTTTCGCGAATCAAGCGATTTTGCATGCTTCCAATGGGATAAGTGATGCCCTGCTCCTTGTAGCCGTCGGTATTGGTGCGGACATTCAAAATAGAAGCGTAGACACGCTTGGCAGCCGGCGTCCTCTGCAGCAGAAGGACCACACAGCCGTCGGAGCGGACGTAACCATTTCCAGACTCATCGAAGGCCTTGCAGGTGCCATCGGGACTCAACATGTTCAATCGCTTGAACTGCAGGGTCATGGTTGGCTTGAGGATTGCTCCAGCACCAGCAACGATGGCATTGTCGATCTTGCCCTGCTTCATGTCGGAGAAGGCCTGTTCCAAGGCATACAATGAACTGGAGCAGGCGGTGTCAATGCTATAACTGGGACCCTTGAAATCGAATGTGAACGAGATGCGATTGGCGAACATGGCACGGGCACAGCCAGTGAGACCATAGCCATTGACACGGTCCTGATCCTGACACCAATACTGCTCAGTCTCGGATGTTGAGACTCCGCAGTAGACACCAGTGCGTGATCCACGCAAATCTGTTGGATTCAGACCGGCGTCGATGATTGACTCATGTGTTGCTTCGAGCAGTATGCGAAGCATGGGATCCATGCACTCGGCTTGCTTCTGATGGACACCAAAGAACTGCTGATCAAAGCTCTCCAGATCCTCCTGCTTGATCTTGCCCATTCTCTCGGGCAGTCCATAGTAACCTTCAAAGACAAGGACTACATTTAGATATCATGGATAAAAGAGGTGTGTGTGTGGAGAACTTACCCTTCTCCCAACGTCTGGGATCATCGTTGACCATGTCGACGCCATCGAACAAATTCTGCTTGAATTCCTCAATCGAGGAGCTCTCGGGCAGACGACCAGAGAAGCCAGTGATGGCAATCTCATCGTTCAACACTTGCTGACGAGCCGCATAGTGTCCACCACCCAGGTCCAATTGGGGGGCAGTACGCGTTGCTGGTTCAGCGGTGATAACGTCATCGGCAAATCGAGCTGGCATCTTGTTGTTGTTGTCGGTTATCGGTTCTGGTCTATTACTGGAATGAGATGAGCTCGGTGTTAGCTGCTCTTTGGCGTTGGCCTCCTGGAAGGCGTCAGGTTGTTGCAAATTTTGTTGCTTTCTATTTCGACGGCGACGCCGACGCAGTGCCTTTGCACTTTTACCGTTAGTTTCTGCAGTCTGAGAGCTTTTCTCGGTGTTATTGTGCTTGATTGCAACAGCTTGCTGATGATCCACGGCTTTCAACAGCTTTCGACGACTGCAAGAAAAACATATAAATTTTAAATTTGTTAGTATGCTGATTATAAATTAAATATACGTCATAAAGGGTATTTTTTTAAATACCCTGTAATCCCTAAAATTGTAAGTTATACTAAAACACTAGTGTAAAATAATTATCTGATTTCAATATTACTCTCCTAATTAAAATTTCTTTCTGTTTTTATATGACACTCAAATTTAGAAACTAACATAACCTGACATAAATCATTTGTGTCTTCTTAGTTTAGTTATTAAAGCCCCTAGTGTTAAAGCTTTGATTTAATTTGGTACTTTTAAGATTATTGCATACTTTCAACGTAATTCATAAAAATGTAAAATATTTAAATATAATTAGCATAACATAATTAAATAAATCCTAAACCTATACACAATTTCAATCAAAAGCATTACAACAAAGTCCAACTAATATTAATTCATCAATTTCAACCCAGCGCTGCAGCGATTCATAAAAAATGTACAGTGGTGGCAAAATAAAACGGTCTAACGCATCGATGTTAACGCACAGTGTTTTAACAGGCGCTGTTAATGTACTTAACGCTCACGCAAAGCTTTTAATGCTTTGCTCTCTGGCAGCCGAAACGTTCGAACGTAGTGGAAAGTTAGTAGTAATTGAAAATCAGGTGATTTCTGGAGAAGCTGTGCGCGCGTGCAATGACTGCTGCTTGTGGCGTGATTAGTAAAATGCTCCGCAGTACATCATACAAATGTGTATGCATGTAGACATAAATACATACATATTTATGTAGATGTGTGTGGTTATGTACATTTATTATGTGTATGCACACACTATAATCAGCATATAACAGACTGTAGCAAGCATAACAGTGCAACGTAAAATATGTTAACACACACATACAGGGTAGCGTCGCAGCTGACAGCTATATGTAGCTTACACACACAAACAAATATTGAGCACGCTGCTTTCTTATTCGCCGACAAAACTCGTACGATGTGCAGAATGAGAATGGCACAACAAAAGAAAAAGAGAATTAGGCAGTTATAAAGTTAAACCGGTGGTTGGTAACTTTGTATATCAAATGAGATGACAAGCGTGCCACAAGAGCAGTTCTACACACATACAAACACAGTACGTGTGTGTTCATAGAAACAATGAAAACAACAACAGAAAGCTTTCACTGGCGCGACATTCTGAGTATTCAAATAATAAAACAATAATTGTGTTGCGTAGGTTATGAGCAGATGTAGTAGGTACATACACTTGGACACTTGGGTGCGATTGGAACATTTTACTCACTCTTTTTATCTCCACATACTATATACTACCTATAATCGTATGTACTTAAATGTTTACTCTGTCGGCAAAATCGAAACATGTACACGGTACATGTGTACAAACATCTGTATGTTTATGTTTTTGATAGAGTGAGTAAGAGCGACGCAAAGAGAGGAAGCCCGCGATAGTAACAGAGGAGAGACGCCAACTTTTTCGGCATAATTTCGCACGCCAGCCGGCAACGCACACAAGCACATGCGTATGCATGTATGCTCACACACACATTAACATGAGCATGACGCCTGTTCATGAGCAATTTGTAGAGAGCGAGATAAGGTGGCGTGATTTCCTCAAGTTCATTGAAGTATAATCATTTCTATATTTTTGTTAGTTTTGAGCGTCGTCATCTGCGATGCTTTCACGTTGTTTGCTTTTATTTTTTGCTGCTTTTGTTGTTTTTTTTCTGTTTATCTGTTGTCTATGGCAACAATCATTTGCTTATATCCTTTTACATTAATTACTTAGCCTGCTATATCTAGCTTTATACATATTGATTATCAACAATACTTCTGTGTGGCATTTCAAACCGAAAATTGCGTCATTAAATACATAAACAAAATAAAAAAAAAAACGTGTAAACAAAAGTGTGTGCTAACACAGTATTGAGTGCCCACTTTCACACTGCACCCCATAGTATATTATTTATTTATGTATGCACTTAGTTCTTTCCACAATTATCGATTATGGGGCATTTGCTACAACACCTGGTCATAGGAATGTACTGGGTTCCTGCCTCAAACGCCCACGCGTCAAGTTCATTGCCAATGATAAGCGCAAAAATGGGGTGATTACCTCCAGTTGACTGCATTGCGATAATGGGGGGTCTACATAAGTATGTCTTTTAAGTACACCCAACTTATCTAATTAATTAAAAATATTTACACTTGAACTAGTCTATTATTGGAATCAGTTAATCATACTGTAATTTCTAGCTAAAGAATTCTACTACTGAATTTATATGGGTACTAACGATATTTCGCTTTAATTCTATCACAAATTTTTCTTTCTTTTTTTAATGGAAATGGAAATCGTAGAAATCGAATAGTTTGTCAATTAGTGGCAGAAACCCTATCAAGTTTTTCCAACACACCCTGACAATCCATGAAGCCCATAAACTTTTATTGGAGTCGCAAATTGTGATGACATCTTCATTTTGGTACAGCAGAAAATTAGTAAAATCTAGTACTCTTGGGGGAATTTGGACTTTAGGTGGTATTATAATTAACGGAAACAAATTTGTTGTTAGGCAGAAATATTTAAATTTATATATACTTATTTAGGGATGCACACAGACGGGCCGACTGTTAACTGCCCTTTAATTTGTCTGGGTTTTTAGAGAACTAGACTCAAAGGTTTGCAAGGTCAAAGATTGAATGACAGGTGTGAAATGAGAGATAAATTACAATACTTGGACCATTTTGCATCTCTCGTTTAGTCAGCTGATTTATGGCTAATAAAAGAAATTGGAAAAAGTTTTCGTATTCTCCATTTCTTCGCACTTCAAGTTCAAATACTAAAAATAGTTATGTTAAAGCTTGAAACCCCGCGTTTCTCTAACACTAATACATTTTTTTTCTATCATTATTTTTCTCTCCTTTTTGAACTCATTCACTCCGCAGTTCACACATACATACATTCACCATTATGTATGAGAGTGTGTGTGTGTGTGCATACAGAATACATACCTAAAAATCAGGCGATTCCTCGACAGCTGTTTTGTGAGTCAACAGCAACAACCACTTGCCCTGGGCTTCTTTGGCTAGCTCGTGGAAGTAGTGATAAAAGTCGATGGGCGGTTTTTGGGCAGTTGGTCCAATCACTGTCGGCCACAAACCGTTGACAACTTTTAATTTGCTCCTTGTTCCAGTTAGCAGTTCTAGCCAAAACTATTGTTTTGGTCTATTATAAAATGGCTACCACTTAAAAAGCACTTGAATTTATTATTAAAAAACTTATTTTCCTTTAAATTAATTTTGTTATACACTTTGCTGATTGCAATTGATGCGGAAACACTTGTAATGAGAAGTAGCGGTTTATGACAAAAAACTACCGTTTAATATATCCCGCGATCTAACGACGAAATGTGAATAACGAATATTCGCGGCATCAGGTGCGAGCCGGCTTTTATACGACAGCCAGCGTCTACAGCGACGATGGCGTAAAAGCTTCTCTTCTCTGCACACTCAGAGTAAGAGAGCAAACAGCGGCGTCGGCAGCAGCATCGAAAGCTCTTTTCGCTCGCTGTTAACCTTTCGCTGTAGGGCCGCCGCTCAATGCTCTTGCGCTGTTGTTGTTGCTGTCTGCCGCCCTTGCTAACATTATGTATGCTTGTGCAGAACAACAACAACGTTTTGAACTTAACAGCGATAATAGTGAACAGCTGTTGCTTGTTTTGAATGCGTGATACATGGGAAATCGGCAGACATCAGAATCGGACCACTTTTTTTTTTTTACACTTATTTTTACTTTTTTTTTATTGCAATACAATATTAAAACGAATACATAAATATGCATGAATGTGTGTGCTTAAGTATGAAATATGTACAAAGTAGGAGAATTGATAGACAAATACAATAAGTCGGAACATTTATGGGCTGATTATTAATCATCTAACAGATGAGTGGCTTTGATAACAGTCTGTCCTATAAGTACGTCCATTAACAGACTGCTCATATTATTAAGTGAATTACTTATCGGAATGATTCTACTGAATTTTGAATGGGTCATCGGAAGGCAGACTCGAATAAACAAACAATTGTAATTGCAAAATAAATCAAATATTTAATAAATCTTAGTAGTTAAACAATTTAAATTTACTAGTGTAGTGTAGTGTAACTGATTGAAACTTAATTAAACTAATTAAGGTTAATGGGTTTATTATGACTACTTGTGCAAAACACGCTCGATGATCTGTAACGTTTGGGCCTCCTTTAGGAAGGTGCGGTGTGTGCCCTCCACCACATGCATGTCAATCTGGGCACTGCAAATCTATTAGAATGGAATTTAAAGTTGTGGAAATTTCTAAAATTTGTATTAACTGTTTTACCTCTTGCAAACCGTAGTCATCCTGGGACATTATGGCATTGTGTTCCGCCGATTTGATAAGCACTATGTCGCTATTTAGCTGTTTCACTCCCTTGTAGCTTTCGGATAGTAAAAGCTTCTGCTTAAACATGCAGGCAGCTTTCTTGATCTGCAAAGATTGAAGATTGTAAGCAATATAAATTGAAAAATGTTTTTTTCATCTAATTTTTTACTTTTTTAACAAATAAGTTCGATTTAACTTTAAGTATTATTTTTTTTCTAATTTATTATTAGGAAAAAGTCTAGACATTTGTTGTTGACGACCCTTGATTAATGCGTGACCGACGCCATAAAATATATATCTTAATATACACAATAATACCCCGATTTACGTCGTCTCTTATGGCGTCACATTTGCTACCATTAACGTCACATTTTTTGAAACTAATTGGTATAGTAATTGTTGTAATTGAGGTTTGTTATTCCAAATCGGTTCAAGAACATTTGGTGTAACCTCAACTTAACCGGATTTTCGCTTTATATACTCACCACTTCCCTGGTTTGCTGGGTATGTGCTGCCAAAGTATCCGCCAGTTTGTCCAGCTTTAAGGACCACGTCTTAACGCCGTCGAGCAGTTGCAATAGCTGTAAAAATGAAAAATTAGCAAGAGTAGTCCTGAAAAGGTTAAGGTTAAGGGGTTGCCAACCTGATTGTAATCCACATCGGCGAGCAGAGCTCCGAAGTAGGCCAGCGTCATGGACTGTTGCCGATTGAGGTCGTCGGTTTGCTTCTTTGCCTCCTGCACATAGCCACTGGCCATGGTGGGAGCACCGTCCAGCATAATGACCTTCACACCAAATCTACGCTGCTCCAGGGCGACGCCAATGGCATGGGCAAGTAGGCAGCCATAGGAGTAGCCCACAATGTTGTAGGGACCATGTGGCTGGAGTTTCAATATCTGCTGCAAGTAGTAGGCGGCACAGGCCTCAATGGAGTCGAGGGGCACCTGATCCGTGCACTGCAGTCCGTAGGCGGGACAGGTGAGGGAGGCAGCAAGCGCCTCTACGGCTATTGTGAAACCCTCGATGGGAGCCAGAAAGAATACGGCCGGTTCGCTGGACTCCTTGGTCGCCATGGAATGCAGACGAACTAGCACGTCCTGGGGTAATACTTCCTTGGCAAATACGTTGCGGGTTTCATCGGTTTGTGCGATGGTCGTTTGATTCGACTGCTTCGAGGTCGCAGCTGCCGAAGGGGCAGCTGTACCCGTTGCCCCTGACGCAGCGGACGCTTGACTACCCTGGCTATCGATATGCTTCAGGGCACTGAAGGTCAGCTGTCTTATCTCCTGGGCGGACAATACCAAATCAAAGTTCCTCTCGAGCGTCTGCTTGATCTCCGTGCTCATTAGCGAATCCATGCCCAGGTCAAAGAGTGTCGTCTTATCCTGAATGCTACCCACGTCCCGTAGTCCCATAATGTTGGCTATGGTCGAGATTAGACTCTGGCGCGTGGAGGACTCTGTCTTGCGCTTTTCCGCCAACACCATGGAGGACAGCACCGGATGTGGTTGCTGCATGAAGATGTCCAAGGTCTCCAGGCAACTAGCCATGCGTTGTGGCAGAGTTCCTCCGATGACCGTGTCGTTATTGCCCATGTGCTCGATGATCAGACCAGTGTCTCCTATGGCACCCCACTGTATGGCTGTGCCGGGATAACCCTCAGCCTGCCGCTTCTCACAGATGCGTTCCATGGCCGAGTTGGCCATTCCGTAGTTAGTTTGTCCGGGATTACCCCTACCCGACGCCAGACTGGAGAAGCAGATAAAGTGCTCCAACGCCGGGCACATGCTTCTCGAGTATTGATCCAAATGCCGAGTTATTAATATTTTTGGTGCTGCGACTGCCTCGAAGTTCTTCATGGTCTGATCTCCGAAGAGTGAGTCCCTCAACACTGCAGCCAAGTTGAAAATGCCACCAACCAGTGCCATCTTGTTGCTGCTCTCTAGCAGCTTTCGACATCCCGCTTCAGAGCTTACATCGTTGCTATCGATGACCACTTTGACGCCAAGTTCTTGCCAGCGTCGGATCATCAGCGCCTGGTAGCCAGTTTTCAGTCCGGAATGTGTGTTCAACACAATGTGACGAGCTCCACGAGCCACCAACCAGTTGGTTAGCTCCAATCCAAAGCCACCCAGGCCACCCACCAGAATGTAGCTCTTCTCCGGATGCATGTAGGTACGCGGAATAGCGTTGATCAGACGTGGCTTAGGCAGCACTGACTGCTGCTCCTCATTCCGAACCTTGATGACCACCTTTCCTATGTGTTTTCCCGAGGCCATAAAACGGAAGGCCTTTTCAATCTCTTGATCCGCATAGACTGTTGTGGGCAGCGGCAACACAGCTCCACTCTTAATGCCCTCAGCCACTAGCGAGACGACTTGGTTCTGCATCTCCTCCTCACCCTCCATCACACTGTCGAGCAGAATGCCATGGAACGAGGTGTTCTTGAGGAACACGGACATGCCCAGGGGACTGTTGTTGCTCAGATCGAATTTGCCAATCTCGAGAAAACGTCCGTTGAGTCCCAGACAGCGAATGGATGCCTGGAGTTTCTCCTCAGACAGCGAGTTAAGCACAAGGTCAACACCTTGTCCCTTGGTCTCCATCATGATCAGTTGCTCGAAGGATGTGTCGCGGGAGTTGCCAATGTTGCGTGCCTGGAGCTTGGGGAATCGCTTCAAGAGGAACTCACGTTTCTCCTTGCTGCCCACCGTGGTGAATACCGTCAATCCATGATGTAGTGCCACCGAGATGGCAGCCTGGCCCACTCCACCAGATCCAGCATGGATGAGGATGCGTTCACCCTTTTTCATCTGTCCACGAATGACTAGAGCGTAGTAGACTGTGGCATAGACACAGGGCACCGTGGAGGCCTCCTCCATGCTCCAGTTGTCGGGTATATCCCAGAGCAGATTCTTGTTGGCCAGACAGTTGGTGGCCAGTGACTTGGCCGGCACCAT
Organism: Drosophila dunni; assembly: GCA_018152125.1. Taxonomy (NCBI): domain Eukaryota; kingdom Metazoa; phylum Arthropoda; class Insecta; order Diptera; family Drosophilidae; genus Drosophila; species Drosophila dunni. The sequence goes on along the minus strand of JAECXC010004138.1, from coordinate 231,179 downwards.
GGCCATGATGCGGCGACCATGCGAATCACGGCCAGCAAACTCCAAGCCCAAAACGCAATCCTGATGCGCCAAATTGCCGGGTAACGCGTCTACTCCCAATTTACCAGATGCCAACATGACGTCGCGGAAGTTGAGAGGAGCATAGTAGACAGTGCAGGGCTCCCAATGATTCTGCGCCTGAGCTGTGGTGCGTGGACTCTCGATCCACTTGAGGGAGGACAAATCACCCTTGATCAATGTGTTTACATAGGCCTGTTCCACTGTAAGCAGTGGCTGTTGGGCCTCCAGGGAGAGATGGCGATAGCTACCCCAATAACCGTTGCGGTAGACATTGATCGACAGGTCCTTGGCCAACTGAGTTTGGTAAAAGGGTTCGGTCAGGGAGAATGCGGGTAAACCCAGATCCTGCAGCAGATACAGTCGAATTCTGTTGCCCAACTGCTCACGTTTCAGGCAGTTGACAAATCCCAGAGCTCCAGTACTCGCCTCGCCCTGAGCTACCAAGTAGACACACTGCTGCTCCGAATGTGGCTTAGCCAATGCATTCTTGAGGTCCGTAATCCATTTGAAGTGATCGTTGCTCAGCCGAACTACCGTCGACAGCGAACGATCCGTTTGGTTGTCCTTTTTGACCAAAATCAAGAGCCGATCACTGTCATAAGCCTGCTCCAAGACTGGAAGCAGGTTTAGGCGTTGCAATTGACTCCGTCCCGTGGCCTTAAAACTGGCGACACTCTCATCCAGTAGTAGGAAACCTGTCTCCGGTTTGAGGCTCTCCAGGCCGTGTTGTAGCTGCAGCTCGGAGTTTGTTGACGACAGCAGATTGCAGGCATATAGAAAGTCGCACTGTCGTTCCACAGCCGATGTTGCCAGATCGACGGAAATTACACGCACTCCCGAGTCCTCTAACAGTGCACTCAGCTCCGATTCGTTGTTGCTGCTGGTTGCCACGATTAGATCAGCTACTAGTATCGGTTCTCTTTCAATCAGTTGCAGCAACTTGATGGCATTCAGCTGCTCCAGATTGTTGCGGTTGCCCGCAATCTCCACGCCCTTGATTTTGATTGCTCCTCCGCTGTTCTCGATGATCAGCTGCATGGCCACGGTCAAGGCAGTGACTCGGGCACGTTGCTGATCTCCGCGTGGTACTGTGCTCTGCTGATATGGCACAAAGCTGTAACGCTCGAGACTGGCTCTTGCCCCTTGACCTCCGGCACGTCGTTGGGTTTGTGCCGTCTTCATGTTGTGGACTTCGATGCCACCACATTTGATCACAGAAATGCTGCTATGCCAGGAGACGGGCACCTTTTGCTGGTGCTGTTTGGTCAGCTCCAAATGCTTGAGGGGATCGATTACCACACGCTCAATGCCCGTGGGTACATACAGTTCGCGCAGACTGTTGCTCAGTATGCGAAACTGGAGCATCGTGTCCATGAAACTGATCCAGTTATCGGACCAAAGCAGACGTCCGGCCACTGCCTGAACGTCAACGTCAACAATGCCCTGAAAGAGACCGCTGTAGTCGTAGCCTCTCAGTCTTAACTCCTTGTAGACGTCCTTGGTATAGAGTTTGGTTACTCCAGAGGAGCCGGGTAGATCTGTCAGGTTAAGCTGCTCCTGTTGGGCATTGTCGACCAGTCGAATTTTTCCCGATGCCACCAGTGAGCTACCCTCGCAGATTTCAAAGGTGCCCTTACCCTGGAAGTAGTTTACAGCCAACTTGACAGCTGCGGTAGTGGCCAGTCCCAGAATCGTAGCCCGATGGAAGACAACGTCCTCGAAGACGACGGGAGTGCGCTGGTAGTCCCTGCCCTGCTGCTGGGCGAGCATCATCCAGGCGAGGGTAAGGTAACCCGTGGCCGGAAAGAGTATGCGTCCATCGATTGTATGACCGGCTAGAAAGGCGTTTTCCTCCTTGCTCAGATCCAGTTCGATGCTCTGCTGACTGCCCTTTCGACCGCCCTTGAACTTTGGGTAGCCCCACTTCTGCGTGTGATCCCAGCCGATCAGGGAACTCAGCATGGGAGTACCCCTCGAGACGGGATAATTAACCGCTGTCGACAGCGAAAGGTTCATTATTTGCGGTTGTCCTCCAGCCGCGTAGAGTTGGCCAATTTGACTCAGTAGGAACTCCGCATTGTTGGCATGACCTCGCTGCATGAGACTGATGTAGCTGATCCGCTGTCCCAGCGAACGGAGTATGGCGCGGAAGAGTCCATGAGGAGCGATCTCCACAATCAAAGCGTTCTGAGGTATGTGACGGAGGCACTCATTGAAGAGCACCGGGGATATCAGATTGTTGATGAAGTACGCCGCGGAGGCGGTACGGCAGGCTGGTGTCTGCCAGTCCTGCTCTGGAACGCTGGTACTAAGCCAGCGTTGAGATCGTTGCTTTGGTTCTGTAATCAGACGTTCCAGATTCTTGCGCAGCATTGGAGCCGCATCGGAGATGTATCTGCTGTGAAAAGCATAACCTCCGGAGCCCACAACCCGAACAAAAACTCCGGCTGCTTGTAGTTTCTTTACCGTAGTGTCCATCGAGGCTACGGGTCCCGAAACCGTGCAGTTGTCTTCACTGTTGTGACAAACGGCATAGCAATCGGCAGGTAAATGCTTCTTGATCTCTTCCCAACTGAGGCCAACAGCTGCCATTGTGCCCTGGGGTAAACCCGGTGTCTCCAGAACACTCTTGCCACGCCAATAGGCTGCGAGGACGGTCTGCTCGGCCGTGAGGCAACCGTCCATGTAAGCTGCGCCCAACTCTCCAGCAGAGTGACCAATAATGCCATCCGGTTCAATCCTCAGCGCTCTCAGTAGGTCCGTTAGTGCAACCTGTACGGCAGCAATTGATACGAAGGAGTAGAGCATGTTGTCGAAGGTGCTCTCCGTGGAGTGGGTTAGCACATCCAGCAGATCAAAGTCCAGAGGAGCGAGCACCTCCGCACAATGTTGGATTGAGCGATTGAAGACCTCCACCTGCATAAGATCCTTGGCCATGCTAGCCCACTGACTGCCCATGCCCGCATAGACGAACCAAATGGGACGCTTCTCCTCCTCGTAGGTTAAAATTTCTGTTTTCGCAGTACCCGCTTGACTCAGTACGGCATACCCTCGATAGGGATGTAGAGGAATCGCCTGTGAGTGAATGTCGTTGATCAGCGTAAGGAACTCGTCATCGGTGCGATGCTTGACGGCTGCATCCAGTAACTGTTGGACCGCTTGCTCGGTGCGACCCGAACAGGCGACGAGTTTCAATGACTGATCCTTTGGCTTTACACTGATGTTCTTGAGCTTGGCATGGGACTGGAGTATGACATGAGCATTGGCACCGCCAAAGCCAAAAGAGTTGAGACCCACTATGCCACCCTGCCAGGCCAGATTGCGATCGACCACTCTAAGACGGCCCTCGACCAGAGCGGGTACGGCAGGATTGGGCATGCGATAGTGCAGATTTCTGGGTATTACACCCTCTTCCATGGCAATGATCATCTTGGCCAGCGCACTGACACCCGACGCTGGCTCCGCATGACCCATATTCGATTTAACCGATCCGATGAGCAGAGGGCTGGTACGTGAGGGACGGCAGAAGAAATTGCTCAACATATTGGCCTCCTGATCGTCGCCCACTGGCGTACCACTGCCATGGGCTTCGACATAGACGACCTTGTCGGGACTGAGACCAATCTCGCCGTACGTCTCACGCAACAGCACCTCCTGCATGCGTCCGTCGGGAAAGGTAACGCCCTGCTCCTTGAATCCATCCGTATTGGTGCGCACATTGAGTATCGAAGCATAGATACGCTTGGCCTGCTCACTGCGCTGCAGGAAGACCACGGCACAGGTATCAGCTCTGGCATAACCATTTGCCGCCGCATCAAAGGTCTTACACGCCCCATCCTGGCTGACAATGCCCAGGCGAAGGAACTGTAGGGCAAAGATGGGTTTCAGTATGAGATTCACCCCAGCGACCACGGCGTAATCACTGCGACCAGCTTTCATGTCCGTGTAGGCGTGGGACAAAGCCACCAGGGAACTAGAGCAGGCGGTGTCCACAATAAAGCTGGGACCCTTGAAGTCGAAGGTGTAGGAGATCCGATTGGCAAACATCGCACGGGCACAGCCGGTGAGGCAATAACCATTGATGGTGCTGGGCTCCATGTTGGGTATCTCGTGTTCCGTCTCCACAAAGGAGAGTCCTATGTAAACGCCTGTGCGGCTGCCCCTTAGCTCCGCTGGATTAATGCCCGCATCGATGATGGCCTCGTGTGTTAGCTCCAGCAGCATGCGCATACATGGATCCATTAGTTCCGCCTGCTTCTGGTGCACACTAAAGAATTTATCATCGAATTTTTCCAGATCTTCATCTCGCATTTTTGCCATACGTTCCGGCAAACCATAAATACCTGCGACAATACGGGATGTAAGGAAATAATCCTAAAGTTTTCTGACCTCTTGGATTCCTTACCTGCTTCCCAGCGTCTGGGATTATCTGTGACCATATCGAAGCCGTTCAGCAGATTCTGCTTAAATTCTTCTATATTACTACTTTCCGGTAATTTGCCAGATAATCCGGATATGACAATGTCACCCTTTGTCTCGGAGTCATCGCCATTTGTGGCGTTTTGTTGCGATTTCTTCTTATTTGCCATTGTTATGCTTAGTTCTTAATTTGGTTCAGAGTCGGATAAGTTTCAGTGTAAACTAGGCATAGAAGTGGTTGGGTTAAGTGGGTATTACGAGTATAGAAGGGTGGAGGTTATGTTTTTTAAATTTAACATCTTATAACACTTTTAATCGGTTAAAAAAAGACCTCTAAGTTCCACTAGTTCCAGTGAGCATAGACAGTTTTGTTTTATGGAAGCTATAGGATATAGTTGTCTGATCTGGAGTAAACTTGGTCAGGATAGTTGAAATGTTACCAGACACATCATTTGTGAATTTGGTTCCAATAGGTCAATTATTTTACACGTTATGGTGTATTAAAAAAGCTTTTCACAATTTGCGAGGGCGGTACTTATATACTTTATGGGGTCACCGTCTAAAAGGTTCAACTTAAAAGGCTTAAAATTTATGTATTTATTCCAAAAGTTCCACAAAAAGCACTGATTGTGGATTTGTGGATATCTACAAACTGTGATAAAATTCGCTTAATAGAATGAACCTATTGAATATTAGATATTTGTTTCAAATTGATATACTCCAAATAAAATATAATTATTTTATAAATTATCGCCTTAAATAATTTGATCAAATACAGCAATTATTATTTAATCAGTTTATTTAAAAATGCAATCACAATATTGTACTTGTTGTAGAGATTTGAAACGCAACGATTAGTCTAATCAATTTGAAAATAATCAGACTTTCTGTTTCCAAGCAAACTAATCGCAGTTGGGAATTCGTTGATTAAATTTGCCTAAATTGCAACAGGTAAAATATGCACTGAGTTAATGTATAAGTCATTTTATCTATATAATATAAGTAAGTAAGGGTAATTTAGGTCGTAAAGTTCGTTTTAGGAAATTCACAGCTACATTTAGGCAATTTAAATGTAAATCACTTTTGGGGATGGCAAATTAGTTTTAAAACAGTTTAATATATCGGTTTTATCTTGAACATAAAGTGAAACACATTCCACGTCATTCAAAACTTCTGTCAATAAACAAACAATTAATAATTATATGGGAGGAGGTGCGGAGGTTTTTCGATGAAATAATTTATTATATGGGAGGAGGTCCTGAGGTTTTTCCATTCATTTATCGCATCACAAATTAATTACTTTTAATATATATTTTCTTTCAGTCAATGTTGTTTAAATAAGATTGTTTTTATTGTAAATTTCTTTTATATTTGCTTATAAAAAATAACTTTTTTTAATAAAATATTTCAGGCTTTTAGTAAAATCGAGTCCTTTTTCCATTTTTGAAGTGTTTGTTTAATTCAATTGAATTCAGTTTCAGTTTTTTGGGAACTTTGGATATGCGATTTCAAACACGCCACTTTTTAAGCGAATTCTTTGACAGGTGTCCAGGTTCAACACCTGTGCGAGTCTTCCACTTGAAACATTTGAAAAATTCACACACTTTCACTCACAATTTGCAGGCACTGTATGTATGTTAATCCTTTGGTATCCTTTGAGTTGTGTGCACGTAAAGGATAACACCGTGTGTTAACTAAAAGTTTGAGTACGAAAGTTCTTTTGGTTTCCTGTTATCCACGGTAAACGGTAGTATTACAATCGACTCCGATTGATCCGACAATATACTGAACGCGTCGCGTGGTTCTGCCATCCTTTTTATGCTTTCTGGATGGGTGTTTGTATATTATATAGCTAAGAAGCCAAGACTGCATAAGTAATCACCTATATCCATACTAAATACCAAATACCCAATACCAAATACTGCGACACGATCGACAAACGCTGAATAATTCATGATCATGCTAAAATTTAGACACGATACGAATTAGAAACTGCGACGCACACAAGGAACCAGGACAGGTGCAAGTACTGGGTTGCCCTGCCCACCCCTTGGCTACCCTGAGCTACCCTGATTGAGTCGGCTAATTAGTCCAAGTGTGCGTCGCCATGTTGACCCAAATTGTTAGCCCCAGTTCAATAACACTTAAGTCATACATTGTTACAACCAACATAATTTTAATTTCTACGACGACGTGTCGTTGTTGTCGCTGTCTTTCTTTTTGCTGCGCATCGTTTCTTGACCTTTCTGACCGCCCGCGGGCGTTGCTGGGGGCGTTTCTTGGCGCCCACACGGAGCACAGGTGCCGCACAGCGTCGCTTTCTGGACTTTGCCTTGGCTTTGGCCGAAATACGTGGCTTTTGCAGGGCCGATTTGCAACGCATCTGAAAGATTGAGTATTGCAGGTATTCCTTAGTGTTAATTGTAGACTTTACGTACCGAGTGCGGTACGAAGCTTTCATCTGAATCTGTTGTCGGTGGATGTAGGTTGAATGGCACTGGGTAACTATCCTCCTTCATTTTGAGTATGCCAATATTCACGCCCAGTTCAATGGCAAATTCTACAGCACGATGCAGTGATCCAAAGGGTGTAATCACATCCTCAATGACCACATCCTTCATGTGCTCGCACAGCTCCTCTACGGTGCACTCTGTGCAGAAATTAAATGATTAAAATTAATCAAATTGAAGTGTAGCCGTTACTCAACTCAAATCGGGTCTACGACTGAGCAGATCCAGTACATATGGCAGCAAGGTGGTTGTATTGGCTTCCATGTTCAATTTATCCTCGTTTTATTTTCGAAATGTTTTTATAATAATTTCTATTATTCTGTAGTTTTTGTTCAAAGTGTGTGAAAGTTTTCTATTGAACGTTTGATTTATGTTTGAATGTGGCCAGAGTTTTGGTAAGTTTAATATGAGTGACTTTTAACTGAAAGCCTGCTAAAATTGTATTAAACTAAAATAAATCTAAAACTTATAGTATAAATATAAATAAAAAATTCCATAAAATTCTTCAGAATTTATGAAAATTTTCAAATATTAAATATAAGTTCTATAAAAAAGTTTTTAAATAAGTAAAGAATTTTTAAAACTGTAAATAAAATTTATTCACATTATTTTCTTTCTATGATAAAACCCATGTTTGCAGTGAGTACTTAATTACAGTTATATAATTTGTTTTACTCAAATTAAACATAAACAAATTTGACCTTAGCTTTATTTATGGTACATCTGATAAGCATGACAGGAAATAGCCCATTTTTGCAGGGCTTATCTTATCCAACGATTAATTGATTAAACAAATGTTTAGACATGTATTTGCCCAGCAGCAAAGGGAATTAAATATAAGTGAATATGAGCAAATGTTTGTGATTTGCTAAAACACCTTAATTACTGATTAGACACGTATGTGTCGAGTGGAATCCAAGTTGAATCACTTTCGGGTCATGTGATTAGAGCAGAGCAGAACAGAGATTTAAGTTTGACAGAGCAACTAAAATTTTAATTTAAATAAATATATTATTTAGAAGATTAGAAGCTAGAACTAATTGGGGAATTTGACTGTGGCTACAAAAAAGATTCAGTTAAATTGAAATGGAATAAAAAATTTGGAATCTACAATCGTCTTAAATTGTTTATTGAAAAATGAATACTAACAATGTTTTCCAATAAGTTTCTTAGTTGAGGGGACCTTCTAATGGTTGGGGTCAGCAAAACATCAATTTTTGTTAAATTGTTTTGGGAAAGGGGAAAGGAAAATTTTTACTATACACAGTCATTCAATGAATCGGCGCTTTATATAGTTCAGGCATGTTCTGAAAGCGTATTCCTAAAAAACTTAATTTAAATTAAAGTACGCTATCAAAATGCATTTATACAAAATATACACAAAATTCCACTCGATTAATCAAAATTCAAATCTCTGGAGATTTTGTGAAAACCCGCTAAAAATACTAGAGATAAAGGCTAGTTAAAAATTGCTATCGTTGCCACAGCAACAAACGAAAGCAACAAATTATGAGCTAATAATAGAAGCGCCATACTGAAATGAAAAGAAAGCGAGTACAGAAGAGTAAACGACTGACAAATACCCTGTTTTCAGGAAAGTTTCGTAGCCAAAGACATTTCCTTTATAAATAGCTGACTGCGACTCAACTTTATGAGTCTGCTGCATGACAAATACCCTGTAATATGGCGGGTGCTTAGACCGAAGAATCAGCGACTTCACCTGATCGCCAGCCAGACGCCGCGTAATTGATAAACTTGGCAACAGCAGACGAGCGAGGATCCATTATTGGTATACAACCTTGACCTTGATAAGGCATTGAGCGATACGCGGTGTGAGTACATTTGGGGAACATACATATGTATACCATATACATAGAGTATATCTGACAAATGCTGCCAACACATGCGAGAGAGCTGTGATTAGCGTTGAAGCGCCGCGTGCCACAGTTTGCAGTAATTCAAACATTTCTGCTGATAAGTGATAACTCAACGATTGGCCAGTCAGTCGGGCGCTGACACCAAATTAGACCTACAAAAAATTTCAGACACAAAAAATTATTAAATAAATAAATAATTATAATGCCCATGAGCGTGTGCCAGTCGAGCGAATTTTTCCTCTATGATAACGCAATTGATTATTTGTCGTGTTTTGTTTTTCGGAAGTTGCGGATAATCTGTGAATATTTATGATACACATTATTAATGTTAACATTAGATGATTTAATGCTGATTTGTGCACATTTTGGTAGTAAACTGTGTGCGTTGTGTGGGACAGAGTCTGAAGCGCATCGCGTATACGACCAGTTGCCCTTGTAGATGAAATGAATCCAGGTGATAGGTGCCTTGAGCAGCTGATAACAACATTCTAAGGCTTTTCACGGTGACTTAAAGGTGAGCCACGGTGGAAACTTTCTGATTAGCCGTTCGACTGCGCACCACTGCACCGCTGCACCACTTACTACACTTGCACTACCTCATACGTCAGAGGGTAACTTAGTCGATGAACTGTGTTTTCATTGCGGCTATTCAAACAAATATTCATACATTCAAAGGAAAATCACAAAAAAAAAAACACCGAACACACTTGCGTCACACGGCGACGATCAAAGTTTTTAGGTTACAGCCAAATGCTCGTTCTCATTCTCACTCTCCCTTTCTCGCTCACGCTCTCTTGTCTACAGTGCAGGTAAAAAAGAAGAGCATAAACTGCGTTTTCCGACAATTCCACAATTTGTGCCATGGAGCATCGTTAATATTCCGATATTCACAATGTCATAATCACTGGCAGTGCTGTCGTTCTAGCCACAAAATAGTAGACGCTGGCTAAAACAAAACAAGGCCTGTATACCATAAAAGGGCCAGCTTTATTTTAAATTTAATTACTATGCATTTTAAATGTTATGTAGACTTCAAAAAGAGTACGATAAAAATTGTAGAGAATTTGTTTAGTTATATTGAAGTAATTGGCTACTTAATTAATCAACTTTAAAAAATTTATTTATACATTTTTAGCTGAAAACTCATAAACAAATTAAAGTATATCGTTCATAAAGTCTGAAGCCGATTGAATTAGTTTTTATATATTTTTAAGTAGCTTTTTATTTAAATTTCTTAGCCTTATTTTATATCATACGACAACACTAATGAGCTTTTGTTAAAGAGCTGTAAAATCAAGTGCAATAAGAGTATTATGTAATTGGCATTCAAGACTCAGATACCCTGTAAATAGCTAATGTTCTATACATTAGCTAAGCAGTAGCAATAGCGATTTGATTTGAATACAAAAATGGAGACTACCAAAAATTTGTTGGTCTTAAAACTCTAAAGGCTGAGAAAAATTAAAAATATTTATGTATATATTCAAAATATAAATTTTAATTCCTTTTAACACAGTATTTTTTAGCTTATAATTCGTTTTTAACTAAGTACTTTAGCTACTTTTTGATATGAACAGACTGAGAATCGTGTTAGGAGCACAGGTCAGAGTTGTACACGTGGATTTTATAGAAACTGAAAGCGCCGGTTTTTTGTCATTTAGATACTTAAATTAGTAGATAGTTTAGATAGCATTCATTCACACGTACGCCAATTTGTCCAGTTTATTTATTTTAGTTTATTTCAAATCCAACGGGAATTCATTATTAGTCAAAGTCGCTGCTGAAATACTCTTTCAAAATTTAGTGAAAACTAAGGGTGGTCTTAAAACTAATACCTCTTCCACTTTCTCACTCTCTCCTCCTAATTCACTCGCCGTCTGACAAATCGAATAACAAAATTATAATATGCAAAGCTAAAGTGTTCAAATTATAAACAACAAGTGCAGAGAAGTCATTGACCTTATTAAGTGTAATTAATTATTCATGCACAGCTACATATATAGTTTTTTACAACTACAATAACATTTACATACTTAAACAGTTGTAAATTTCAATTGCTGGCACTTTTGTGAATGACTCCAAAATCGGTAAACATTTTTCAATTAAGCGACTAAAATAGCGGTAAAGTTATGACAAAAACGCTCGACTACGTGTGTGTTTAACGAACGTTTAATTACAAATACTCTACAAGCTTTTCATCTTAACAAAACACAGTACTACAAATTTCATTGCATACTTTTAGGCGATCGCTAAAAATCTTCTTTTTTTAATAGAATATTCAATGACAAATTAAATAAGAATTTAATGACATTACCAGGTAACTATTGTCACGGTTCTCGGCATATTCGATTCACAAATGAAGCGCATGAACTGAATACACGATTTTGGCTTCATACACGGACGGGTTGAACTCATATTCTCAATGTACACACAGTTTCCTCTCGGGTTAATCTTTTCCGTATCCGCAACATCGTCACACCAATTAAGATAACTGGCATTCTGGCCCGTCGTCATGGAGACGTATGCTCCACTCTGGCTAAGACTGCTTAGATCCGTCCAGTAATTGGAAAACGCTTGTCGCTTAAGCACATTACTGACCGCATAAAGTGTCGCATTGTTCGTGAGATTTATCAGATGTCCACCCATCGTGTGACATAATTGCATAGCTGAATACCATGTATGTCTCTCAAGGATGGCCATGACGTAATATTTCGACCCAAATTTCTTAAAAATTGGCTTACCATTGAAATCGTTGGGTATACCAATGCTGTGTCTGATGATAACCGTTTCAATCGCGTTTCCTTAAAGGTAAATAACTAGTTAATTATTTTTAAGAGCTGCATAAAAACTTACCTTCAATTTCGGCTGCTTTTAAATTGTTTAAAATTTGCAGCAATAAAAATATTGAAATCCATTTACGATTCATTTTTTTGCTAGTGTTCAGCTCAAGCTCTCTGAATCTTCTGATTTCATTACACTTCATATACCCCTATGTAAAGTCATACTGAGGTGTTCTTATTATTATTTATAAAAATAAAAATTAATCACTATATTGTTTTTAGTTTTTCTTCAACACTCTTGACCTCACTCAAGTACTGGGTATATTTATTCTACACTTGTTCAAAGTGCCTGGTACGTCATTAAGGGTACTTTTTAATTTACCTCATATTTATGACGTGTTAACTAAGCTAAAATTACATTTTTTTTCCATAAAATGTGAGAAACAATTAATATTAAGAAAGTTGTTTCTCTAATTTGAAAAAATTACTAGCAATTCATAAAACAGAAATTACTACAACAATTCGGTGATGCAAGTTTTAAGTACGTATTAGCGCCATCTAGCGTACGTAGTCAATTTAACGTCACAAGCTTTGCTTGCTGGGCTACCACTAGCCGATAGTTCTTTGTATGCAAACAATTACTTTATTGAAACGGTTTTTAATAACCGATTAAGTCAGTGACCATTAAGAAATTATAGTAATTTAAAAGATACAAGAATAATATCAAATATCAATAGTGTCAATACAATAATACCGTGTATAATACAAATATCATTTTGAGTACAAAACAAAAGTTAAAAATAAAACGAGTTTACGCGTAAATTAAGATACATTTTGCACTTTTAACGTAAACAAAATATTTTAAATAATATATGTTTGGTGGATTAATCCACCTGTTTGCTCTCATCGCGATTGCGCTTAAAGGAGACGGAATGTATAAGAAGCGGCGGAAGATTTCCGCGTAGCATTTGGAGGCGTTTGCTCTTCGCCTGCTCAGGACGCCGCAGCTCATCCTTGGACGATGTGCTCGACGATGCGGCCGACATTGTGGTTATGGAAGCGAGTGATGTGGAACCGGGTAGAATTTCAGTGCTCTGTGTCATTTGTGGCATATTCGAACGACGGAAATAGCGTGGCATGGAGTAATCATCGCGTGAGGCACGTGCCTCATTCGCATTCTGTATGGAGTAGAGACTCTGCGAGACGCGATACTTTTCAATGGTCGGTGTGTCCTCGTAGTTCTTGGGCAGATTACTGAACGATATCGATGGTACTTCGGGTGTCATGCTGATCTGACTGCCAGTCACAGTGCCAGTGATGGCAAATATGTCCGTCTCACTGGACGCATCTCGCACGTGCATGTGTGGCACACTCTTGGCCGAGCGTAGTATGCGCTTTGGAGTCGCTCCAATGTTGGGCAACAGATGCGGATGACGATCGATGAGTCGCGGTCGCAATATGACCTCATCATCTTTGTCCTCCTCCTTTTCCTCCTCGACAATCGGTTCGAATTTCTTCGGCGTCAACGTTTGACTTCCCTCCGGCGATGACTCCGACGGTGCCAAGGTAAACGTAATTCTCTTCTCTGGCGCAGCAGCTGCCTCCGATTTGGTTGAGTCGGTGGCATCGCCCTGAAGACCAGCTGCAAATAAAAAATCTCACAAATTACAAAGTGTTAATTTTTGGTCATTTTAATTAGCAACTAATTAAAGCAAAAGCAGCTGTACTAAAGTTAAAACAGCTTCTACCTATTTTCTTATCGACAAACTTTCTTTGTTTTAATTATCGGCATGACTAACTAAGCCATAAATTAGTCAATATAAACAAGGGAATTATTCAAGTCACCGTGAACTTAATTTACCCAAATATTATGTTGATGAAGATAAACTGCACTTGAAAGTAACCCAAATCTATACACCTTTCAATCTGTATATGTTTAGAACGATATCCGATTTTATTTACAAGTCTTACATAAATAAATTCATCAGTTTTCACCGGAGATATCGGTGCACTGTGATGACTTTCCTCAGAAGTACCAGTTTGTTGTTTGTAGATATTACTGCGATCACGTTTCGATGTATTTTAGCGAGACATTGAGTGAGTGATAATATACATGAACTATAACAATTGAGGCACCCTACAGTTATCATCCAGGTGTTACAGGTAGGTCATATTGGTTAGTTTAAATCCGAAGTATTAATAACTATAGTTTTTATGTTAGTGAAATTTTTAAATATTATTTTATATCATTTTTAAAGCTTTCAGTATTTCAATTCAATTTAAACTTAATTTCTTAAACTTTTGATTGGAAGAAGGTAAACATAGGGGACCTATTTTAAATTGGCTTTAAGAAGTACCCAAAATAACTATAAGCTTTTAATCGACTTTGAATTTTTAAATCGCAAAAAGTTTATTATATTAACCATTAAAAATAAAAAAAGAAAATAAATTTTTAAAAGTATATAAAAATACATCAATAATATTCTTAGAAAACTTTTAAAAAGGTTATTGTAGTGAATTTTTAAGGTTTAAATCGTCTAAAGCTATTTTCTAGCAGACTTTTAAGTTAAAATTGTCTTTAAAAGTCAAAGTATTCGAAGATACCCCAATAATCACTCAGATTATATGTATAAAGTTGTTAAACTAAGATCAAGATTCGATACCCCGTACTACCCCACACAGCTAACCTATAAACGACAGTCTTTAGCTCGAGAAATTAATTGATTTCTAGCGACACTTGCCGCTAAATCGAAATATAATAAAAGTATTGAAATCGTCATGCATCGATAGAGAACAAGTTCCTAGTATAAAACCTGTTTCTATTTTGAGTTAAGGTGTTAAACTTTTGAATATCGCTAGGGAATTACCTATTTTCAGACAATAAAATGATCGTACACGGGTATTTCTGTAGACAACAGCAGTCGACGAAGAGGTAGATGGGGGAGGGGGAAACTTGAAGAATTCCTTTAATTTTTTATCAGCGTACACATTTTATTATATTATTGGTGCTTATCAGCGGAAAAGCAAACGAAAATAAAAACTGATTTACGTGCCCAACTTGTCCAGATAGGAGGAATACGCGATTACGCTAAACATTATCTTTAGCAAATTGCTTTCTTGAAACAACAGAAGGATCGATATCAAAGCACTCTCAGAGACCATCTTCCAACAGGTGTATGAGTGTGTAGTTCTTGTCGCCTTGAGTGGACGATGATCAGTTTACCACTGATTGATGATCTACTAATCGATTAGCAGTCATTTAACTATTTATCACTTCAATTGGGCCAGCGAATCCGAATTTGTTAATCATTCGTCATAATAGCGTAACAAACTGATTAAAGTTCGCTTGGGTACTCTGTAGGGAGTGTGACGAAGGGTATTTCAGCCGGGTGAAAAAGTTTTTAGTTCAAATTGAATTTTGAAAGTGTTAAAAGTTAGTTAATACCAAACTTTTAAGCTATCAAATTTAATTTATATAAATAAGTTTTAAAAGACACATGTTTTAGAAATCTGAAAAGTGTTTTGCTGGCGCCACCTATCGGGTGTTTGTATTTTCTGGAAGACTTTAAAGGTATAGAACGATCCATCTCAGCTAAAAAGTCGGAAATCGAAAAGGTGTTCAATAACTTTAGATGAAAAGCGCAGCTAGCGCCACCTGCCGTGTGGCCTGTGGCGTAACTCGAAGTCAAGAACCTACAATTTCAGCCCCTTCAACAGTTTTATCTTTTGCAACTGCGATAAAAATAACAAAAAACACACAGTTACTCTGTAATTCGATTGTTTGAAAAGCGAAGGAGTGAAATCGGGAGCAGACGCTCGTAACGCTCAATAACCGGTATCTTTATGGGTTATAACTACGTCAGTGCTTAAATTCGATTATTAACTCTTCGGTTGAACTTCGTACAATTTCATTTCCTTGTACAAATATTGCATATGGGAATTATCTGGACAGTGTGGCTAAAACAAATAGAAGGCAGGCAACAAAACAAACTCAACCTTTTCGGGTGATTCAACCGCTACAAGTCGCTATGAAATTAGCAAAAAATCGGAGGTAAGAAAAAGGGGTCGGAGGAGAAGTACGTTTAGAGATGTTACAGGTGTTTTTTTTTTAAGTGAGCCGGTTGTTTGTTTACCAGGTAATTCTATCATAATGTTGTTTATAAAATACGTGATGAGTTTTCATTTCAAATGATGATTTATGTTCATGTTTTTTGAGGTTTTTCATTTCGATATCAAGTCAATTATATAGATGGTTACTACTACTACTACTACTGCTATGGTTATATATTTACAAGGTCTAACAAAGTCCATACTGATATATAGCATATATGTACAAATAACACATTAGACTTAAAGGTAGCTAAGTGCTTACAATACGAGTAATTTAGTAATACTAAATGCTTAACGATTTAATTGTTTTTCGATTTTAGTTTCGGTTTCAGTTTCTCTTTCACACTCTTTACTGGCTGTGGCTTAAAGTCAAGAAACTTATGGCTAAGTAATTAATAATATTAAGTCACATTTCTTTTGTTGTTGTTGGTGTTTGTCGTTGATTTCGTTGTGGAAGAGTAAGTATCTTTGGCACAAATACTGCTACAGAAAAGCCATTAAAATAATTATTTCATGTTTCTTGTGATTTTCTCGTCAAGTTTTTGGAATTCCTCGTGGTTTAGCTTAAATAGAACTTGACCTTTGGCACGGAGACAATGCTGCTGCTGCGTGTGCTCTTACCACTAGACTTGCCCCCACCGCTACTGGCCCCCATTGGCACAATCTGTGCATGACCTGGACCATGAACATGTCCCTCATTACCTTCCAGACGTCGCAGCAGTCGCTCCTGTTCGCTCAGACGCGGCGTTGTGGGCATCTCCTTGTTGGGTGAATGGATGCCAGGCAAATATGTCTTTGTGCTGATGCGATTTAGCTTGGTCGGCTGATGGTCCTGGAAGATCTGTGAGTTGGCGAACACGGCCAAGATCTCGGGTCCCAGCATCGGTACATTTGTCTGTGTGACACGTCGATAATCCTCTTCGTGTATTTTGGCGCTGTTCCGAGATAAAAACCAACGACAGAAATTAAATTTACATACGCAAAATTGAATTAAATTATCGATTGCGCTGTGCAAATGCCAAAGGCAAACAAAAACGCATTTGTTGTTGTCTCAATTGATCAGATTCTCACAGTGATGTGTGAAAGCCGCTCGTGAGTTAACCAACTGATCAGTTGACCAACTGATTAACTGACCAATTGTCCAACTGATCAATTATTCGCCTACTATTTATAGCTCTCTTTGCTCTCACAATTAGTACCTCATTGGCGTCGAGTTGCCACGCCCCAAGGGCTGATCGCATATTGGCGGTGGCACCGTCAACAGATTGTTGTTATCGGCCACCGCTGGCTGAATCCGTCCGATGATACTGCCATTCTTCTGGGCCGCCAGATATTCCTCATCATCGTCAGCATTATAGTTGGCTATAAGCAAAAAAAAAGACATAATGGACAGACGGTTAATTTGTGTGTTTAGCTTATCAGTCAATTAATCGCTTTTACTGCATTCCTTTACTATCTCTTGATTGATTTGTGCAATCCTTGAGTAACTAAACCTATCTTACTTTATGTACCAATACAGTATGTGATAAGAGCTATGTTGTGTACAAACTGCAACCTCGTACCCTTAACCACTTACTCTGTACGCGGATCAATAGCTATGCGAGAACAAAGAGTTGTCACTTCTCCTTTAACCACCTACTTTTATTTATCACCCATAAATCCTCTTTCAGTCGTCATACGATCAAAATACGCATTAAGTTTTATGATTTCTATCTCTGTCTCTGTCTCTATTTCTGTCTGTCTGCCTGTCTGTTTTTTTGCACACTCTCTTTTGATGCCAATCACGTTTAACCCAAGGCGCACGTGTGTATGTCTCTCTAAGTGTGTGTGTGTGTGTTCAAGATCTACATTGACTACGTCTGTCGCATAATTTTACGGCATTAAATACTCTCTCACTCACGCACACATTAATGCTTACAAACACACATACATATATATTCACGTAGGTAAACGTGCACCGGCTAGCCGTCAACTGTCCAACTACAACTACAACTATAAAGCATGAAGAAGCAGCAGCACACAAAGAGGCAGCAAAAAAGAAGAGTGCACAATAAGACTGAGAAACAAAAAAAGCTACACACATACACTCATGGCCAAATTAATAGGTGTGAAATTTTTGTTTTCTTTAAAAGGTAATGACGTCTATATTTTCTCATGTAACTTAAAAAATCAACTTGTATTAAAAAATAGGCATATCTTAGAAAGATAATAACAAAAAAAATTAGTTAAAGTAAAAATGTTTAACTTAATATTGGCATATTTCACAAAATACTCCAAATTTTGGTGGCCAAATTAATAGGTGTGCCCAGTAAATTTATAAAAAAAAATTAAAATTTCTGATATATTGTGGAATATTTAATATATATTTCGATGAATGTGGTTAATACCCAGTATGACCGCCCTTATTCGCAATGACTTTGCAGATCCTTCAGGGCATAGAGGATAATAACTTTCTACACATTTCGACATGAATATTGTACCATTCCTTCCGAATATTTTCCCATAATTGGGTCTTTTTGGAGCAGCTAGTCTTGGAAATATCCCTTTTCAGGTATCCCCAAAGGTTCTCGATTGGATTGAGATCTGGAGACTGACTTGGCCAATCAAAAACGTCAATTCTATTTTCATGAAACCAATCCTTAACTACTCGGGAGCAATGTTTAGGATCGTTATCCTGTTGGAATTTCCATTTAAGAGGCATGTTGTCGTCGTCATATGGTAGCATAACACTACCCAACATTTCCTTATACAGGAATCTGTCCAAGATGCCGTCAGTTCGATGAATTAGACCAACACTTTGCCATAAAAAGCAGCCCCAAACCAATATGCAGCTCCCTAAGTGCTTAACCGTCTTCTTTGCATACCCAGGATCCAAATCTTTGCCTTTTGGTCTTCGAACATTACTATTTGAGTCATTCCCAAGCAAATTTATTCTCGTCTCATCGCTTCAGAGAATGTTCCTCCATTTACGCTCTCCCTCTAAGCCACACCAGGTCTTGCGAGTTTGAGCAAAATGTTTCCTCTTCTGAATATTTGATCCCCGGAGTAGAGGATCCTTGCGAGCAACTCTCCCAGGTAGGTCCGAGGGTAATAGCCTTCGACGACTAGTTCGTGCTGGTACCACATTGCCCATTTCGCTGCCAATCGCTCTAGAAGACTTAAAAAGGTCCTTTTTAGCCAAGTTGACTATACGGGAATCGTCTGTTACGATAGTTTTCCGACGGACAGCCGGCTTCTTTTTATATTTTTTTGGTTTAAGGACATTTTTAACGAAGTTCCTTGACCAACCCATTAGTGAGGCAATGCATTTATAAGTTTTATCCTCTTCAGGAAGCTTAAGAACGAGATTTCTCTCTTTATCACTGCAGTGACCTCCATGACCCCTCTAATTTTATTAAAATGTTGCAAATAAATATTTTATGCTTCAATCTAATTATTTTCAATAAAAATAATACCTTTTGCTTACTAAAAAACTCTTTAATATTTTAACATTTTTTTGTTTACTAAAACACACCTATTAATGTGTCCAGGTCAAATTTTGGGTGTAGATAGTATAACAGCCAAAACTTTTTAGCAAGTAAACTTTTTGGGGGGATTTACCTATTTCCTTCTTAAATAGTGTTGAAATATCTAAAAAAAAATTATTTCGCCCATCGATATGTTGCCATACCATAATTATTCTACCATATCTTAGCGTCTTTTAGTCACACCTATTAATTTGGCCATGAGTGTAACTGTATGTAAATTGAAACTTACCAATCGATTCATCATAGCAAAAACGTTCCTCAAAACAGTTCCAGTATAAATCTTCCAAGCAGCTACAAAGTGGACGAGGAAAGATGTGGGGAGGGGGGCAAAAAGCGCGCAGAGAAGAGTGAAAGGAAAGATTGCGGGAATTTAAATGTTAGCAATTAATTTAAATACAAATAAATTTAAAAAAAAAAAAAACAAGTTAAGTAAAGAAGGAATTTTGCTTACTTTTGACAACAGCGGCACATTTTCGCTGGCCACTTTAACAAGGCTTTAAAATTGTAGCGGTATCTAAAGTTTTAGCTCGTGTTTGTGGCCTGTTGCCCGTTGTTGTTGTGGTTGTTGTTGATCGTTTTGGTTGCGTCGCTTTTGAAGTGTTTTTGCCTTGTTTAATTTTATTTACTTCTCTGTGGCTGATTATGTGCGGCATGAAAGAAGCGAAGAAAATTACATTTATGTATTGTTGTGGAATGTATTTGTCGTGTGACTCGTTCGAATATTTTTTATTGTTGTTTTCGCAACGCAAAGCGTAGCGTTGAGCGTGGAAGCAGTTTGACGTTTTATCGGCTACTGAAGTAGTATGGCCCAAAAGTATCTCACCGATAGCGCAATGCCACCTTGCTCACGCTCTTACGCTGCTTGCCTCTCTCACTCTCTCTCTCTCCCATTCTTACTCTCCCTCTCTTGTTATTTGGCAGAACGGACAAGAGCGCGGAGTTTGTAAATGTCGCACCTGTGTGTGAGCACTCGCTACGCATATAGTTCTGTGTGTGTGTGCGACTGGCGAGAGCTTTGTTCGCTGCCTTTGCCTCCAGCTCCAATTCATACGACATGCGCAAGCTTTGAAAGTTCAAGTCCGAGTCGTTAAAAGTTGGTTTATAGAGAGCATCGTGTGATTGATCGGGCACCAGCGAAAGAGAGCAAAAGTGAATGCTTCAAAGCTCACAAGCGCTTGCTTTTGCTCAGTCTCTCCATCTCTGTCACTCTACTTTGCCAGAGCAAAAGCAAACTGTAAAGTTGCTCTCTGGCATTGGCATTTCGTTTTGCACAGTGACACAAAGTTGGCAATAATTAAAAGTGCATTTGTGCATGATTTAATAATAGCAACTAAAGTACCATGTTGTTTACGTGCAATTCTTAAACTGTCAAGTACACTTTGTTATTTGCCCAGATGCAGGTTAACTTAAACATCTTATTAGCAGGCAGTATATCATATATTGAACTACTGTACCTCAGTCAATCATGAGCTTTAAGTGTTGTAGTAAATTAAACTTTTCAAGCGCGCCCCTCACAAACACAAATCACTCAAACACGTATTTGGGAATAACTCACACACACACATACTCCGGTCTTTGCTGCGATAGCGTTTAAGTTTACTTAGCACTTTTAGCGATAAGCAGCCTGGCCAAAGAGTCTGCGAATTGGGCCATATTCCGAGCACAGGTTTAACGATTGTTGTTGGCATTGCGTTTAATGCCAGGGGAAAGGGGAAATTTTTTAAAAACGAAAACATACTTTTAGGCAGTTATGGGCTTGACACATTAAGCTGCGTATAACAGTGGGTTGTGAAAGTTATTGGACAAAGTGTGAGTGGAAGTCATTAAAGGAAACACACTGTGTGATTAATAAGTTTACTTTAATAGATTATTTCGCAAAAAGTTCACATATTAATTGCAGTTAAATATAGGCTATTGATAAATGACCAAGGACTTGTTATTTTCATGCAATTAAAATTACAAATCAACAAAGCTATTAAAGCAAAATGCATTTGTAAACACTTATGCAGTGAATTTAATTCCATCAACTGCTTTTTTACAGACATTTCTTATCGTTCTACTTATCAATTAGGTTTCTGATAACCAAATTGAATTTTAACGAGTAAAGTATTCAAATATAACAAATATGAGCTATAGATAAAATATGTATATGATTGACAAATAAAAATAAATTGCAAACATGTGACATGAATTTCAAACAATTTCTAGGGCATTGCTATGGAATAAAAAAGTAAACATTTCTTTGTAGCTACAAATCTGCAACTCGGTTGTCATATAAAGAGCCAAAAAGGTAAGTGCAGTCGAGCTTTACCAACCTTAGGAAACCCTGTAGAAGTAAAGTGGGCTTATACCTGATTAATACAGAACGTTCTACGTCACTCTTTTGTTTAATTTAAAGAGTAAACATGTCAAAATTAACTGGCAAATATTTGCTAAAGGCGTGAAACAAACAATTTTTAAAAAATAAGTCAGCAAAGAGAATTGGGTGCTCTTAGCTCTCATAAAAGGTATATAACAAATTAAGTACACCCTCAACACAGGGTATAAAAAATAAACGAAAAGCATCTTTAACACGTCTTGAGATCTCCTCAAGTCAATAAAACAATAAAAAGTAAGGCCTTGTCAACAAAGGAATCCTCTTGAAGCTCTTAAAAACGTATATCTAAATAACCGAGAAGCCGTAATCTCCGTCTCCGACTGCAAGAGATATGAAGTGATCTCCTCTGAGCACTTTCCGAGTTGTAAGTAAATAAAAAGTAGGTGTAAATTACCCACTGGAAGTTGGAATATTGAATCACAAAAATATTAATATACAAAATATCTTTACTTAATTTACTCACTGATACACAAAACGGGTTTATTACTTGGCTCCACTTGGTTTACAAACGAGTTACAGTTCAAATGCGAAGTGTGCGTACAAAAGCGCCCAAGTTCATTAACGCCATTAAGTCACACAATGAGCTTTTCATAAGCTCACTAATTGAAATCTAACAACAAATGCAGCCATTAACTAACCCCAGTACAACTACTGCCCAAATGCACCCCAGTTACCCCGATCACCCAGATATTGAGAGTTCCCAAATCACTGAATTCGAGCTGAAAATCGATATAGAAATTAGAAGTGGAATTGAAATTGAAATCAGCGAATGCTACGTCAAATGCGCAATAATTGAATGTCAGTCACTTTTTTTTATTATAGTTTTATTGTACAATTATTTGGTTGACGGAGACGGAGACGTCGACTACGAATACCAATAGTATTTCAGATACATTTGTAGCTTTAAGATGTTGAACTCGTAATGCCGTTTACACGCATGTTCATGCACTGCATTTAAAGCGATTCATTGTTATATAACAGCGAGGGGCAAACGAAATGTTTGTAAATCGTAGAAAATTAATCACTTTTGGTGTTTTATTGAATGGTTTCTGAGATCACTTTATACCCGGTAAATTTCTTCAAAAAGAAACTCATATTTGGAGCTAGCGGCAACATTTCAATTCTGATTGAAAATAAGTAATAAAAATGACTTTTTTATATTCCAGCGCTTGGCCATAAACATGCAAATTGTTTGTGATTCATTAGGCGGCTCATGTGACAGCCATCAAGAGACATCTATTTGATATTGTCAGTCGTACATCACAGACAGAAGAACCCATTTCAACTCGAATCGTAACTGGCTTTTACCTTTGAACTGTTTAAATTGTTTTTCAGCTTCGTTTACCCAAAAAAAAATCGCAAGCGAAACGAAAGCGAGTTTTGAAAAATAACTTCCGTGCATTCAACAACATGAAAAAAAAAGATCAACAAAATTAATAACAATAACAACGATCACGATCACGATCCACACACACACTTGCACACACAATCACTCGAGCGAATCACGCGATGCTGTGGATCGTATGAATACGATATATATGTATATATAATCGAACCGCACTCATTGTATTTATATTTAACCAAACTCATCAGTTTTACATGAAATTATAAACAAACACATTGAAAACATGAAGAATACTTGTGAACACCGATATTCCGATATTATAAACTTTTTTTTTAATATTTGTTGTTATCAAAAACACCACTTGCATAATTGATAATTTATTGTTTATGTTTACTGTGGCAAACAAGTTTTGCAACAATTATTTTAAAAGGTTGTAGTATCTCTCACTATAAAAACTATTTTTACCTAATGGGAATTTACGTTAAATTTACTTAAACACAAATATAAATGAATATTCACATGGGTATCGAATGTGTGTGAATGTAAATAAGTTTAGTTTGAGTATTTGCACAGGGAATAGTAAACTTCAAGCACTGATAGATACTTAGTTCCGCTAGATTTAGATACAAACACATGTACACTCTCTTATATCACATTTCCGTTAATCTATTATTAATTATTGAAGTGGAAAATATTGTTAAACAGAAAATTTGCAACAGAATATAGATTGAGAGGATTTTGTCTCTTTTCCTATTGTAAATTACAATGGAAAAATCATTCGAAAACTTTGGAAATTATTGAACTATAAATAGAAGTGCATTTTGCTGTCAACACCAAACCAAACAATGAGTCATTAGCTTTTGTTCTTCGTGATCAATCGTTCCAGTCCATGCGGAGGTACAAATTTATGGACACATGTACATATATAAAAGCTCACTAAGTATTTGTTTTTATGTGCCCAACGAATCGAATAAACGCTAACAAGTTAGACAAGAGCTAAAACTCGAGCAACAATTCATGACTGCAAAATATTTGATATTTGAGTGCTCCATTACAGCCAACTTACTAATTAATAGATTCAATACAGATCGCAGCGCGTGTGGACTAATATATAAATGGTAAACCGAGGGGTGATCGACTAGAAGATACCCAAGAAAACTTTAATCTTTAAAATGCTTCAATAAAACTATGAAAAAATAATTGAAAACAGTTTCCCTCGCGTGGAAGATTTCAAAAAGTTTCCACTCAAAGATTTTAATTTATGTATACGATAAAAATTAGGTTTTAAGTTCTCAAAAGTTAAATACAATTTTTTTTTAAAATAAAAACTGTACTATTAATTAATTGATGAGCCTTTAAGTCATGCTAAATAATGATAATTATTAAGTTCTAGTTAATTGCCCTCGCACAATGCTACCCTTTTCAAACCTAATTACAGGGTAATTAAATCAAAATCCAGCACTTGTCGGGTTATACTTCAAAAAGATAGACTGTCTACCACCCAGTTCACTTAAAATGGAGCACATTACACCTAGAAGACCCCAAGAATTTTGATAATACGTAGTACTATCTGTTGTATATGTAGTTAAGTTTTATGACTAAATTTTTAACGGTTCAGTATCTCATAAAACGTTGTAAAATCCAATCTACTCAAGGTGTAAACAACAAATAAAAACTCTATGCATATATGCATCCATCAAGTAGCTCAAAGTTTTGCTATTTGAGTTGCAAAAAAAAAATAAAACCCAAAAAATGAGAGTGCAATTGAAGTCAGACGAGCGAAACTTGATTGGAACTGAAATCAGTGTTGGCAGTACCTCAGGGATTAAAAAAGCAAGAAAAACAGCACAATTTTGAGCTTTTTATTCCAAGTACAGAAAGATCTTGGCCAAATCTGCATTGAGTACTAGCACTTACAATTACTATGCTCCTCAATCTAGCTTCAAACTAGCTAAAATAGCACCACTGTCACTGACTGGAACCCGACCGCTGGATCGTTCGATTGCATGCACAATATAAAGCCACTTGATTTTTAACTGTCAAAGCCAAAAAACGGGGCCAGTTCACGCCGATCTGGTTTTATAATAGTAGTTGTATTGGTAGTAAACATGGGCCATGAACGTTGAACGTGCAAACGGTTATTGACACCTTACCAAGTGGCCCGAATGCTTCAATGAAAATTCTCGGCGTAGTTAAGCTCAGGTGAGTTACGGCAGGTATTTGTATCTTGAAAAGTGCATAAAACCATACGAAGCGAACCAAATATTGAAGTTGTTGTACAAATGTGTGAACGAATTAATTAACATTGGCATTTTTTATGCACAACATTCGTAAATAAACATTTTTGTTAAAGTCGCACCTTAAATCACCATTAATAAAAGAAAACAAATAAATAACGATCTCAACTTCATTACAATTATCTGAACGACTTGGTATAAAAATAAATAAAGCGAAACTCATTAAAATAAAATTTAAATTTAAATTGATAATGTCAATATTTGTTATAAAACTTCATAACGTCATGCTAATAGAGCATGGAAATTTTCAAAAATGCTTCCACAAACAATTCATGAAAGTTGATTATTCAAAAATTTCCACATGACGAAAATGAAATTGGGAAAATGCTGAAAGTTAAAGGTGTGAGCTTTGGGCTATAATGCAATAAAATTGATCAATAAATTTGAGTATAAAATGCGATTTATGGCAGTCGCTTGGGAAAAATCAAAGCTGATTTTTGTTGTTCCATTTTATCTATTTGATATACATTTTTATGTGCACTAACAGTTGTTTGAGTTGTCAAGCAAATCGTTTTCTAGATTTGTTCAGAAATCGATTTATTTATGCACTCAAAATTTCCAAAACGTCGAACTTTACTGTACTATAAACATCATTGAACATTTTTAAACTACTTTGCTTAAATATTAATTCAGATATTTTACGAATTCAAAAAGTTTTTTCCAATGAATTTATTTTAAATTGTACTGGTCCCACACTTAAGTAGAATAAATTAAGTAGAATAAATCATACTTTATAATCTAAAATTTGACTTTTCTCTTAACCCCTTGAAATCTTGTAATGAAACTTGCTTTCCGTACTAGACACTTAGTCAGCCTCAAGTACTTAAGCACAGTCCCCTCTGTATGTGTGTTTCCACCTCTAAAAGTATGTTTGTATCTACGCACCGTCAATACCGTCGAGAGAGTTGTTTGTTAAGTAATTGACGGTGAAGGCTATAAAGCAAAAATGCGTTTTTATTTGCCAGCTATAAATGTCGACAGGTTTTGAGAAAAAAAAAATAAATAAAACTCGCATGAGAGAGATGAAAATTAATCGTTTTTTCTGTGACGAATAGAACACGGAATCCTGCTTCCTATGGCATTACTTTGTGCCATTTAATGAGTATCTATTGTGTTTGTACTTTGTGTATTACATACTAGATGTTCCCAGTAATTTTAATAACATGTTCTTGATCTGAGTTCCGCCTTCTTTGTAAATTCAATCAATTACGGGGAATATTGGAGAGGAAATTATATATACATTCAGACAATGAGTCATGCTACAAATTAAAACTGAATCATTTCATGCAATTCACGTTTTGAAAACAAAAATACATAAAAAGTTCCTTAAATGCCGGTTTAAATAATGGTTTTCTCGTGCTGGTACTTTTTCCAAGATTTCTAATTGTCATGATTAATACGTGGATTTTATCAGTTGCTTAGTTTTATTCGCATTATGAAATGTCCACACTAAAGATAGCAGCTACATTTTCAGACTAAATCGACGGGCATTGAGTGATTGACGCAAACCTTATCAGTATTGAAAAGTCTTTGACACTCATTTCAATCATTTTTATGATATATAATCTTCAATATTATTATTATTGTTTTTTTGTGTGTTCTTTTTTGTTAAATCGTTGCACAAGTCCCATCAAAACGGTTTACAAAAGTGGCAAAATCGAGAATGAAGTCAACTCTACAGTGAATCAAGGAAATATTTTGACTTACCCGCAACAAATTAAGTATTTTATTTAAAGCACTACATAACAAACATTTAACTGTTTGATAAAAAGGGGTTTCCTTTATAAAAATGTGGTTTGATTAGAACACTTATTTTACTAACTGTATGAGTAATTTCTAATTTGTTCCAAATAAACTTTTCAGTTCTTTACGCATGTAAATACACTCGCGGCTCTAAAAATAAGTGCATTTACTTGTTTGTTTATTTGCTTGTTTGTGTGTTATTAGCGACTTTTATTGCGGCGGCACATGACAGAAAAAAACACCTAATAAAATCGCACAATTTGAATTGAAATCACATTTGATTTAAAATTTAGTTAATTGTTCACACATCAAAGTACAAACATATTCGTAAACACATATACATATGTATGTTTGTTTGTATTTGTATTCATGTTAGTTTTGTTTACACACACAGAGTGCTGAGAAATTTCGTAGAATTCAAGCAACGCGCAGAAATGACCAAAATGGGAACAGAGAGGCTCGAGAAGAGCCTGACAAAAAGAGAAATACGATTACAACGGTTTTTAGCGCATGCGCAGCTCACTTGACGTTATAGGGACAACAACTACAAACTGCAATTGCGCGAAAGAGATAGAATGCGCAAATTACCATTCACTACAGACGCGTCTCAGGGTCAGTATTACTGTATAAACATACACACACACACATGCATGCTTATGTATAAACCAAATATGAATGGTAGTTTTTATGTTGCTGATTTTATTGTTGCTCAAGTGCGTTCCCAATTACAGGTTCTTGAGCACCGTTGTTTTTGTTTTAAACGAACGCACTCACCACTCTTCACATTTTATTCGCGAAACAATAGCACAAGACAAAAGAAACTGCGTACCCTTTTTTTGCGACCACCTTTTACACTCACTTCACTGTGGTCCCTTATTAAAAGCTTTTTTTATCTGCTCCTTGTTTATCACAAAATGAGCTTTTTTCACTTTTATGCTTACTGTATGGGGATAGGAATTTTACGATTTTGTAGCCACTTTTTTGGAATCAGAATTAACAATAACAATACAAATTTCAGTGTACGGAGTGCGCCATAAGAACCGTAATCGTCCAAACTACGAAACAAAATACTACAATAATAAAACCGCGGTGGCTGCGACAAGAGCTTCAGCGCGCACGTTTGTCAAGTTCAACATTCGTCGGTTTACTGAATGCGACACAGCGACGACGTCAACAACTTCTCGTCAACGATCCGATCCCCTTTGAGCTTATAAGAGTTAATCGAAAATGAAAGACAATGAATGTGGATGGTAAATGATCTGAACGCTGGGATTCGTCCACAAGGAAGTGTTATGCAATTTCTTAACATGCAAAGTACATAAAGAACGTTAACAAGCTAATTTATTTTTAATATAAAGCACACAATATGCTTACTAATTAAGAATAAAGAATTTTATGAAAGAATTTATCTCACAAAAATATTTGTTTTTAAAACACATAAATGTTGAAAAGGAATCCAGAGTCTGGCACACTTAATTATCTTGTATATAATTTAAACTATTTCATTAAAAAACATAAAGAAATCAAAGACCAAGTAAAATGATATTTTAAATCGCCATGTCTATGTGAAGAAAAATAAATTATTTTTCTTCACCTTTAAATATCACAAACTTATGTAAATGTAATACATATAAATACATTTTAACTATTCGAAAAATCAAATCCAATTGACGTAATAGTGACCAGGAGATAATCGTTGCTCGATCGGAGTTGCTTGCCGATTAACGTAGTCGCCGATAAATGTTAAATTCTGTCAACATCCCTAGTCGCAACAACAGTGCCAATTCGAGCATAACAGCTGTTAATTTACACTTCTTAGAGCAAACCGAGAGAAAAATACGGCAGAAACGAGAGTAAAAGAGGAAAAACACATCTACGGTCGACCTATTTTCAGGTAGTAGGAGAGAGAAAAAAAGCAATATATTTTGCGAAAAACGCTTGGATTGGCGAACAAAACACACACTATTGGATTTTGGTAAAATAGCCGTAAGGCATTATCAAATAATTGTTAAGCATAAATGTGCGCAAAATGAAAGTAACAATCAAGTCATGGACGGGAGTTGCATCTTGGCGTTGGATAGCAAATGATGAGAATTGTGGCATTTGTCGCATGTCCTTTGAGAGCACCTGCCCCGAGTGTGCGCTGCCCGGTGACGATTGCCCACTGGTGTGGGGTGTCTGCTCCCATTGCTTTCACATGCATTGCATTGTCAAGTGGCTGAACTTGCAACAGTTGAACAAACAGTGTCCAATGTGCCGCCAAAGTTGGAAATTCAATATACACTAAAAACAGCAGTAGCAGCAACAACAAAAAAAAAATCAATCGAGCGAATAACACGTAAAGGAAAACACAAAAAACAACAACAAAGCAACGAGAAGGATTTAGCAATAACAAGAAACCAACGAGAGGATTTAAGAGCTACAACAACAAAGAAGTGATCAAACAATTAAAAATAAATTCAAAATGATGGACAATTCGGAACAACAACCACGTCAGAACCCGTTAGCTGGTTTGCCACCACTGCCAAAAAGTCTAAGTGCTGCTGCCTCAACAATTTCTCCAGGACTAACAGCCAATAATCATGGCCATCATGGACGTGGTCAGTCCCAGATACGTTCGCACACATCCTCGCCATCTGCAGCTGCAGTTGTTGCTTTAACTGCCGCAACCGGGGATCTGTATCTGGGACCATCCACCTCATCGGCGGCAGCAGCAGCGGCCTCAACCACCTCATCACGCAATCGCAGCTACAATGGTCACGGGCGCCATGGCAGCCTGTCGTCCACACAGGAATCTCTGAGCGATCGCGAGAGTGTACACAGTCGTGCCTCGTCGACGCACAGTGGCAGTGGCAGCGCTGCCCAGCATACGCCCACAAACAGCGGCTGCCACAATCACGCCTCCAGCACCATCGATAACCAGCTGGCGATCCTACGACGTGAAATGTACGGCTTGAGGCAGTTGGATTTGTCGCTGCTCTCGCAACTGTGGGCGCTCAATGAATCGATTCAGGGATTTCGGGTATTCCTGCAGGAGCAGGACGCACTGTCGCCGCCATCACGCTCGCGTACGCCTTCCGATGCCAACTCGCTGTCGTCCGATGATGATGATGACGATGATGATGGCTCCTATGCGCCTGCTGCCCAAATGCCCAAGCTGAATGCACCGCCAGCTGCGTCGAATGCGGTGCTGTCATCGCCAGCGGCTAGCGTTGGTTTGCCCACCAAATTGGCCACTGGTTCAACCACATCGCATGCCTCCACTAGCTCCACATCGGGTGCCTCGGGCTCCTCATCGGCTGCCTCGTCCATGGGGAAACACCATCAACAGCAGTTGCCACATTATCAGCATCAGCAACATCATCATCATCATCGTTCAGCAGCGCCACCAGCACCGCCGGCACAGCACAAGGCTCATCCACAGTTGCCCCGTATATTGCAGCAGCGGATGAGGCATGCACCGCCGCCGCCACCGCCTACGCGACCCAAGGGCAGCGGTGCAGCTGTAAGCGTTGGCGGCGGTGGGGCAAGCAGCAGCAGCAGCAATCACAGCATCAGCAGCGTCACACAACAACAACAGCAGCAGCAGCAACAGCAACAACATCCGCATCTCCAAAGGAACGTATGACAAAATCCGTTCTTGGACTAAGCCCAATAGGAGCATACTTGGTCCAAGAACGTCGTAGTTTTAGCCACATTCGAAAACTAAAATGGAAAATCGATACATTTCACAAAATTGTCAATTTGCACATTTATCCTGGAGTCAATTTGGCATTTGATGGCATACATTTTGGAGGCCAGCCACGCCCCAACCCCACACACGACCTCATCCAACATCCCATGTATCATCGATATAGATCCAAGCTTGCCATTTGTTTCACATTTCTATTTGTTCTTGATTTTCTATAGCGAATTGCATTTTTTCGCAAATTGTATTCAATAATAATCTTTAAATAGCAAAGGATAAGATCCTTCAATAAGTACTACATATATCCGAATATTTATATATATATATATACATGCATATATAATCTATTTGTATATTATACATAAAGCTCTAAAACTAAAATATTGATTGCTGCTTGGAAACAAAAACAAAAAAGAGAAAAACATTCAAATTTTTGCATCGAAATAAAAAATAAAACTAGGGAATTTTTTGTTTGCCGAATTCTTCTCTAAAATATTTAAACGATGATGATGATGATGATGATAGCAAACACATAACAAATAATTAGTTAAATTACTATTACTATTGTACTATTTGAAACTATTCTAAACAATTGAAATCTAAGTATACATATTCACTCATTAGCATTAACCAAAACACTAAACTCTTGGCCTAAAAACATTAAAAAACATACGATAAAAACAAAAACAAAATATTTATATCTTTAACCATAAATATTCATAGATATTTTTTTGTTGCACTTAAAAATTGTTCGTAGTTCTTACATGTAAGGAACAAATCTATTAATCCCAAAAACAAATACAAAATAGGAACATTTCGGGAAATTCCTCTCTGTATTGGCTATAAACCCGCAGCATAGTAATCCTAATTCCTAACTAAAATTGTTCTCAACTTACTCATGTTCAGTAGCTATAGTTCCAATATCTTTTTGAGATTCAGGTCCGATTATTCCAAACTAAATCAAAACTAAGGAATTATCCAGAAAATGCTCCATAAAGTAGTACATAATCTTACCCCTAAAATGCATAGGTGCTTCTGAGAATAAAGATCGGAACTTAGCTATATACACACACTATATACATACATACGATATATATAGAGCGAATGAAAAACCTACAACGATGCAAAGAATACAATTTAAATGCGGAGTAATTCCGAAAGAAAAGTAATAAAATTATATATCGACAAGATATATCTATATATATATTATATACTTTATAGGAACGGAGCTGCCTCCCTCTGTCTGTTACAAATACATTTACACCACACTATTATTATACCACTTTTTGTGCCATTTTTTATGGATACACAGAATACACGAAATTATTATAACTTTATGTAATGTGAACGATCAAAAAATATCCCTAGCTTAGTTCACACGCATATCAAAAATCTGTTCACAAAATCGTCAAAATGTTCCAAGTTTTCTTCAAACTACTAATACTACAACAAGAAATCAACTTTTCCATTGTCTTCACAAAGAGTTCAATCAAAATCGGTAGAAAAAGAACAAAATCAAGCGCAACTCAAAAAAATGTACAATTTTCTATACAAAATGAAATGCATTTATGGAAGATTTACAAGATTTTCAAGTTTTTTGGGGGGAAAACTTTAGGAACTGGCTGGACAAGCTCTACGAAATATTTGGCAAGCAATTTGTTAAAAACAATAATTAATTTTTTATTGAAAATGGGGGGAAAACCAGATCAAAATTATCGTTGAAATGTACTAATAATGTAATGGAAAATGATTAACGAAACAATGAAATGATAAATCTGAACAATAAATATCAATTTAAAGTAAAAGTCGAGTCTTTAGTGAATCTCTGGCGCTGGCCGCTTGGGCTGAGTGGGTGAGTTACTAACCAACTTATTTACTTTTTGAACTTTACAATTTTACATAATTTTGTTAGTAACGCTTGGTACTTAAGAGCGTCAAGAAGCGTTTGTCAAATTGATTTATTTTAAATCAGTATAATTAAAATGTATACTATATATACTAAATATAAGTATGTACCATTTGGTCTTTTAGAGATTATGTGCTTCGACTTAGGTACTAAAAGGTCCACAGCAATCCGAGGGTATTTCTGAAGAAACAAAGGATTAGGGAGTTTAAAGAGATATTCTTTGAAAACTTCGACTTACTGTTAGTTCGGCCCCAGCCTAGCGGCACGCCCAGTCGGCTATTCTCATTTCTGAGCCATTGATAGAGTGGATCAAAGTATTCCAGAAGTGCCGCAGGATCCATTTCCGTCTCTCCCGTAAACTCCTCCAGGACCTCCTTCCAATGCCTTGAGTTGCCCGCTGACAAAAACTTCTCGAATGCCTTTCCAGCCTTTTTACTACCGAATATATCGCAATTGTCCAGAGACAGTAGCCTGTCACCGGGCACATACTGATCCGCCTGACGGCACAGAGCCTTATGAAACTGAAACTGGAAGATGTCGGCTGCAAAGTAGCGCAGATATTCCACATCAGCACTTATGTGATACTTGGCCGGGGGATCAAAGCTGCTCTCGTTGCGCACCAATGGTGGCTCGACGCCTCCGTGCTCGGAGCGCATTTGCCAGAAGCCGCAGTTCCATTGGGTTTCATCGATTTCGTTGCGGGAGATGGCATAACGATACTTGTCTATGAAATAGGCAAAGGGTAAAATTGGAATCTTTTTCAGCGCCAGCCTAAACAGCTCATTAATGCGATTCTTCTCGTCCATTCGACTATTGGGTATGAGCCCAATTTTTTTCAAGTGCTTGGGACTCATCACCGAGAGGGCGATGACATCGCCGACAGCCTCATGAAAGCCTGGATTGGGTGCATCCTGATAAACAACTGGCTGTGCTTCGTACTGCATGTAGTACTGAATGTGTCCCAGCTCATGATGCACTACATACAAATAGTAAGTGTCAACCTCGGTGCACATCTTAATTCTGACATCGCCGAGCTTATACATATTCCAGGCGGAGGCATCGCAGACAACTTTGCGATCCAAGGGACGCGTAAGCAAACTTAGATTCCAAAAGCTTGTAGGCAATGGCTTCAAACCCATCGATTGAAAGAATTGATCGCCAAGCTCAAAGAGTTTCACCACAGTATACTGCTGGCGATCCATTTCGGACTTAACGTCCAGAAAGGGCTTCTCCGGGTAGGGAGTGAGTAAATCGATTATATTCTCCCAGGTCTGGCCCCACATGTCGCCCAGCAAATGCATGGGAATATTTCCATTGGCGGGCACAACATCTGCACCATAATGTTGACGCAGACGGTATCGGACATAGCCATGGAGTTGCCTGTAGAATGGCAGCAGTGTTTTGAATGCGTTGTCCAAGTGTTGCTCAAACTCGGGGTCCTCATAGAAGTGTACCCAGTAGTCGGCATATGAACGATAGCCTTTGGAGTAATGACAGGATTAACATGCGGGTTATCGCGGAATCACTCACCATTCAGACGGGCGGCTTTGCCCGAGAGTCTCATGTATTTTGCAAAGTTGTTGCGCATCGGAGTGCCAGCCTTATCGTACCATTCGCGCCAGTACCAAGCAAGTTCCTCAGGATCCCGGCTGTTTGTCATGCGATCCATTAAATTCGGTTCAAGCGTTAAGGAGCAATCACTGCGATTCGTATAGGAACAGGCAACGGCTGTGGCATAGTTCGTTTCCATTGCACTTATCGCATTCTTGAGCTCCAGATAATCATCAGTCTCGAGCACCGATGAACCCAGAGTCTGAATCAATCTTGCCTGCCTGCGTATGTCCGGATCGTTGGAATTTATATAATTCCTGTCTCTAAATGCCTGTGCATCTTGTTTAACTTCTTTAGCATTTTTCGCATAGGCGGCAATCATGGCCAGACGATTCTCCTCCGTTACGTTGGTATTGTACCTGAAGGAAAGTTCACTCCCCACTTGGAGGCGTACGAGCTTCTGGGCGTTCAGATGCTCAAAGTATCGATGCTCCTGCAGCGAGGATGCTGAGCAAGTCTGAGCGCTTTTGCTTAACGGTAGCTAATCACAAAACGAAACATTTTAATGTATTTTAAATACTCTTTGAAATTGTGTGCACTAACCCAGAGCACCAGGGCAGCGAGCAGCATTAGTGGCACCCGTCGTCTATCCATTTTGATCTCCTCTTGATCTACACTTGAACTTAGTTGACACTTGTTAGTGAATTTTCTATTCACTTCTTACAGCCACTGTATTGGATGCTGCATTGTCAGTTGCTATTTGAATACTGAACAGCCGTTTAGAATCACAGCTGCTTTAATGAACGAAAGAAAAGTAATAAAATTATATATCGACAAGATATATCTATATACATATATATTATATACTTTATAGGAACGGAGCTGCCTCCCTCTGTCTGTTACAAATACATTTACACCACACTATTATTATACCACTTTCTGTGCCATTTTTGATGGATACACAGAATACACGAAATTATTATAACTTTAGGTAATGTGACCGATCTCTGGCGCTTGCCGCTTGGGCTGCACGATGATCAGTGGGTGAGTTACTAACCAACTTATTTACTTTTTGAACTTTACAATTTTACATAATTTAGTTAGAAACGCTTGGTATTTAAGAGCGTCAAGAAGCGTTTGTCAAATTGATTTATTTTAAATCAGTACACCTTAACTAAGCGTACAAAATGTATACTATATATACTAAATATAAGTTTGTATTATTTAGTCTTTTTGGGGTTATGTGCTTCGACTTAGGTACTAAAAGGTCCACAGCAATCCGAGGGTATTTCTGAAGAAACAAAGGATTAGGGAGTTTAAAGAGATTTCTTTGAAAACTTTGACTTACTGTTAGTTCGGCCCCAGCCTAGCGGCACGCCCAGTCGGCTATTCTCATTTCTGAGCCATTGATAGAGTGGATCAAAGTATTCCAGAAGTGCCGCAGGATCCATTTCCGTCTCTCCCGTAAACTCCTCCAGGACCTCCTTCCAATGCCTTGAGTTGCCCGCTGACAAAAACTTCTCGAATGCCTTTCCAGCCTTTTTACTACCGAATATATCGCAATTGTCCAGAGAAAGTAGCCTGTCACCGGGCACATACTGATCCGCCTGACGGCACAGAGCCTTATGAAACTGAAACTGGAAGATGTCGGCTGCAAAGTAGCGCAGATATTCCACATCAGCACTTATGTGATACTTGGCCGGGGGATCAAAGCTGCTCTCGTTGCGCACCAATGGTGGCTCGACGCCTCCGTGCTCGGAGCGCATTTGCCAGAAGCCGCAGTTCCATTGGGTTTCATCGATTTCGTTGCGGGAGATGGCATAACGATACTTGTCCATGGTATAGGCAAAGGGTAAAATTGAAATCTTGTTCAGCGCCAGCCTAAACAGCTCATTAATGCGATTCTTCTCGTCCATTCGACTATTGGGTATGAGCCCAATGTTTTTCAAGTGCTTGGGACTCATCACCGAGAGGGCGATGACATCGCCGACAGCCTCATGAAAGCCTGGATTGGGTGCATCCTGATAAACAACTGGCTGTGCTTCGTACTGCATGTAGTACTGAATGTGTCCCAGCTCATGATGCACTACATACAAATAGTAAGTGTCAACCTCGGTGCACATCTTAATTCTGACATCGCCGAGCTTATACATATTCCATGCGGAGGCATGACAGACAACCTCGCGATCCAAGGGACGCGTAAGCAAACTTAGATTCCAAAAACTTGTAGGCAATGGCTTCAAACCCATCGATTGAAAGAATTGATCGCCAAGCTCAAAGAGTTTAACCACAGTATACTGCTGGCGATCCATTTCGGACTTAACGTCCAGAAAGGGCTTCTCCGGGTAGGGAGTGAGTAAATCGATTATATTCTCCCAGGTCTGGCCCCACATGTTGCCCAGCAAATGCATGGGAATATTTCCATCGGCGGGCACAACATCTGCGCCATAATGTTGACGCAGACGGTATCGGACATAGCCATGGAGTTGCCTGTAGAATGGCAGCAGTGTTTTGAATGCGGTGTCCAAGTGTTGCTCAAACTCGGGGTCCTCATAGAAGTGTACCCAGTAGTCGGCATACGAACGAAAGCCTTCGAAGTAATGACAGTATTGGGGTTATCACGGAATTAACTTGCGGGTTATCGCGCAATCACTCACCATTCAGACGGGCGGCTTTGCCCGAGAGTCTCATATATGTGGCAAAGTTGTTGCGCATCGGAGTGCCAGCCTTATCGTACCATTCGCGCCAGTACCAAGCAAGTTCCTGAGGATCCCGGCTGTTTGTCATGCGATCCATTAAATTCGGTTCAAGCGTTAAGGAGCAATCACTGCGATTCGTATAGGAACAGGCAACGGCTGTGGCATAGTTCGTTTGCATTGCACTTATCGCATTCTTGAGCTCCAGATAATCATCAGTCTCAAGCGCCGATGAACCCAGAATCTGAATCAATCTTGCCTGCCTGCGTATGTCCGGATCGTCGGAATTTATATAATTCCCGTCTCTAACCGCCTGTGCCTCTTGTTTAACTTCCTTAGCATTTTTCGCAAAGGCGGCAATCATGGCCAGACGATTCTCCTCCGTTACGTTGGTATTGTAAATGAAGGCAAGTTCATTCTCGACTTGGTGGCGTACTAGGCTCTGGGCGTTCAGCTGCTCAAAAAATCGACGCTCCTGCAGCGAGGATGCTGAGCAAGTCTGAGCGCTTTTGCTTAACGGTAGCTAATCACAAAACGAAACATTTTAATGTATTTTAAATACTCTTTGAAATTGTGTGGACTAACCCAGAGCACCAGGGCAGCGACCAGCATTAGTGGTACCAGTCGTCTATCCATTTTGATCTCCTCCCGCGGCAGCCGATTATCGTTGCTTTAGTTACACTTGAATTTAGTTGACACTTGGCAGTGCCTGCTGTTTAACTGTCTAATTGTTGAATTTTCTATTCACTTCTTACAGCCACTGTATTGGATGCTGCATGGTCAGTTGTTATTTGATTACTGAACGGCCGTTAAGAATCACAGCTTCTTTTATGCCCGCAGTTCTCAACACACACACACACATACTCACATCTGCAGCTGTGTGCTTCTTCGCTCAACGATTTGGCATACTTAAACGCCAATTTCACGTTCATTTGCACCTCAAAGTTGTTAGCAATTGATTTTAGTTTTATTTTTTATTCTTGTCGTTTGGCTTGTTTTTTAACCAAACGAAAGTTTGCACCTGCCATCCAATCTCAGTTCGTTGTTGCATCTGCCAAAGACAGTGTTGAGCATTTCTGTGCGCATTGCATTTACCAATACTTGCACGCACAGTGATCATATGCATGCGTGCGCATACTGCACACAGTTACACACAAAAGTTATAAGACTTCTTAAAAGAAAAAAACAGTTTTTAATAATTTTTTTTCTATACATTAAATCAATTGTATTAAATAAAACTACTCACTAAAAACATGTCTGTTAAATGTATAAAGTATTCCAACAATTAAGTGTATATTGCTGATATTAATACTTTGCCAATACATTTTTGATGTACTGTCTGCTGATACATATATGTGTGTGCGTATGTGTTTATCAGTTGTTTGTATTATTATTATATTGATGGGTTCAGTTATTTAATACATTCCATTTTGTATATGGGACACTACAGTGATTAGGAAAACAAAGCATGTAACATATACTCCCCACTTTTTAACAAATATTAGCTTATAATTTGTATATCAACTGTAAATAATTAATTTAATAGATTATTAGCGATAGTAAATACCGAGGATAATTCTTTACACAGTTTTTCACAGTAATCAATTGTGTGTAAACTGTTCAAAGGTTCTTAAAATCAATTAAAATTATTTATTGATTATCATTTAACAACTCTAGTTAAAATACAATTAAATAGCATTTAATTTAAATTTCGATTTTGAGGAATCGAGTAACACCCGATGAGTATCGATAACTTCCAGCTGTTTGCCGATAAGCACCATCACATTGTACGGCTGCATTTCGATAAAATTAATACTTTTATAATCGGCAAATTAGTTCAATAAAAATTTTATTTAGAAAAGCTGTGTAAAAATGTGGTCAGATACCTTTTTGATCGTTTTTATATCAATATGCACGGCATTTTTAGGCGAGGGTATGAATGATCATATGCATAAATACTGTTAACGTTGCAGACATTCACACGTGTACGTGTACCTATGTATATTTATAATTTATAGGACTTACCTGGGTGCTTGTCTACCGCACAGAGAAGTACCAAAGGCTAAAGACCGAGGTCGACAAACAGAGCAAGAAGCGTAAGTAAATGTTAAGCGATCAAAATAGCAACTGAACGTCATTCCCGGTTGATTTTTCAAGTGGAACGCCGCAAGGAAAC
The DNA here is from genome assembly GCA_018152125.1 of Drosophila dunni. Classification (NCBI taxonomy): domain Eukaryota; kingdom Metazoa; phylum Arthropoda; class Insecta; order Diptera; family Drosophilidae; genus Drosophila; species Drosophila dunni. The sequence goes on along the minus strand of JAECXC010004138.1, from coordinate 192,117 downwards.
TCATGGCGACTCTTTGGATAAATCGGTTAAAAAGAAACTCGAACGTTTTGAAGAGAAGCTGAAGAACAACAATCGCGACTTATCGCTGGTGAAGATGAAGTCGATGTTTGCCACGGGTTTCGCCTTCACCGCTCTGCTCAGCATGTTCAATAGCATTTTCGACGGTCGCGTTGTTGCCCAATTGCCATTTACGCCCATTTCATGGATTCAGGGCTTGAGCCACAGAAATCTTTCTGGCGATGATTACACCGATTGCTCATTCATCTTCCTTTACATTCTGTGCACAATGTCCATTCGCCAAAATATCCAAAAGCTTTTGGGCTTTGCTCCATCCCGTGCTGCCAGCAAACAGGGCGGTGGACTCTTTGGTCAGGCTCCCGGGCAGTTTAAGTAGAAATTTCCAATAAAGTTTTCATTTCATAGTTACAAATTTTATTTGCTGTTCTTGTTCAACTAGAACAACAATATTTAAGTACAATAAATTCAATTTATTACTTTGATTGGTATTATTTAATTTAAATTTGCCCATTTTGAATCATGCGGGACTTGAGTTACAAAATTCTGCCAACGTCTCTGCCGTCGTAGACACCGAAAAATCACATGAGCCAAAGAGAGCAAGAGTTACCGAACTATTTTTTTTTCAAACTAAGAGAATCACAACTGCTTAATGCAGTTTTGTCCACTCACATACAAAGCGTCAAATAGTCTACTACAAAGCTTCGCTGCTCTGGTGACGTTTAACTGCTAGCATCGCAAGAGCTAAAAGAGCTTAAGAGAGCATGAGCATGAGTTGCGGTGTTCTCTCTTTGCATGTGTTCTGCCGACATTGCAGTGTACACTGTACGAAATGTGAGAGACAGATCAGCCGGTCTAATGTAGTGGTGAGACTTGCTTCTCTTATGACGTTTATGTGCTCACAACGATGAAGTTAAGTAAGAGAGGAAGAACATTAGTGCGCGACGCTGGAAGAGGTGCATAATGTTTTGCTGAAATGGCCGCTTTCATTGTACAATGTTTGTACTACGAACCGTAAAAGAGAAAGATCAGTCGCTGTGCTGTGGTCCACGAGGCAGGACTTTGCAGCGCAGGATTTATCCACTACGGTGTAATTATGTTGCACTGCTTAGCACAGTGGGACACTGAATAAAACCACTTGCTTCTAATAACAATTTTTAATTCAAATTTGTTTAACAATATAAATTTAATTTAATGCATTAAACTCATACATGGGCTTGTCCACAATTAATCTATCGAAGCTCAGGCGCGACAAGTCCAACGTGCGGAACTGCCCGTCCATGATGAGCTCGGCAAGAGCGCGTCCCACTGCCGGTGTCTGTTGGAGTCCCTGTCCACTGAAGCCGCTGGCTATGTACAGATTGTGGTAATAGGGATGGGCACCCAGAATTCCGTTCTCATCGTAGACGTTGTAGTTGTAGAAACCGGACGAGCTTTGCACCACTTGGGCGAACTCAAAGGCGGGCACACGATTCACGAGACTTGGTCGAATCGTGGTCTCAAAGTGGGCTTCGGTGCCCGTCTCAGAGTCGGCATTGAAGCCACACACATAGTGACCGCCCAATCCCTCCCGGCGCACAAATGTCCCGGACGTATCCACAATCATTGGCATTGCAATTCCCGGCGCTGTGGGCTCGTCCGTGTGGATGACGTACGTATGCCGCTGGCGGGCATCGATAGGCAGCGGTACACGTAACATGCCCGGGCCACGCCCAATGTGGGCCAGAGACGCCACACGCCCAGAGTCAACGCCCGCCGCAATGACACAAAGAGCGAACTTTACTGAACGCTGGGAGCCGTCGGGCATTTTGATCAACGCCTTGTCCAGACTTTGATAACTTCCCTCGCTGGCCTCGGAGTCTCCGGTGACTATGATATCCGCCTGATTCTGGAACACAAAGTTTACGACTTCGCCGTGCACAAAGTGGGCTCCATAGCCTCGAGCGGCACGACGATAATTGGCGAGCAGCGCCCAAGGATCAAACCAACCCTCGCGCTCCAGACCCAGGCAGCCCAGGGCAATGCCCTTGGTGTTGAGCCAGGGGAATCTGGTGGCCAGTCGCTGTGCCGTCACTAGTTCATTCCGTGCTCCCAGTTCGTTTTGCAGCATCGAAGTTTCCCTCAGCGTCTCAGCGTTCTCCTCATCCGAGAGCACAAGATGTCCATGTGGCGTATATCCCAGTGGAATATCGTCTCCAAAATGCTCACTGGCATTCCGCATGAACTCGGCTCCGAATAGCGACATTTGGATGTTCTCCGGTAGTGAGAACTGTGGGCAGAGTCCGCCAGTGGACACTTGTACACCGGACTTCTGGTACTGTAAGGATTTGAAACAGAATCTGTTTAAATTGGAGCACTTTGAGTCTATCAATCTTCAGGTTTTCTACCGTTTCGTCCTTTTCCACCACGACAACGTTGAGTCCGTCGCGCGCCTTCTCCTTCAGCCAGTAGGCCACTGAGCTGCCAATGCCGCCACCTCCAATGACCAGCACATCGCAATGGGTCTGAAACTCGTCGAGATCTCCAGATTTCTGGCCGCTAAATTTGAATTTGCTTGGCTTTTTTGTGTAGTCCACCTTGTCACTGCCGTCCTGCTCTTCCTGGGGCACAAAGAACTCTTTGATTTTGCGCATATCATTCCCCAGCAAGCGAAATGTTCTCTTAATCGGATGCAGGTCCTCCTTTAGTTTGTCTTCGGGGTTTTCAGTGCCACCGGTTGGCTTGGAGCCTGTTGTGTAGGCTCGCTGCAGTGGCACCTGCAGCAGGCGCATGACATTTCCACAACGCAACATATTTAAACACACTTGTCATTCACTATTAAAATTTGAAGTAAAACAAAACTAAAACAATTCAATTGTTTATGTGCTCTATGCCATAACGTCCATGTTGTAGCAAGGTGTGTGCTGAAGGAAGGTTACGCTGCCTGTGACGTCACGTATGTTAACAGCTGTTACTTGCGGCAGCATCGATAACGATAGATTGACCAATAAAATACTTGCGATAACACATGAAAGCACATCACTAGCTAGGCTTTGCATTACTTGGCAAATTTGTTGCAGTCCGGTGAGAAGAAAAAAGGCGAACACAAATAAATAAATAAGCAATTTGAAAATTAAAAGTGCTTGAAATGACAAAAACGACAGAAACACAAGACGTTGAAATGGAGGTGGATGCTGCGCCAGAGGTCTCACTGGCAGACGAAAAGAAAAATCAAGATCTTGCTACCGTGCAGGAAATACGTGAGCAAATTCGTCAAATTGAAAAATCCGTCGCATCCAAGGAATCGCGGTAAGTTCACTGCGAATAAAGAGTTTCACATTAAATATAAATATTAAACTCTTTGCAGCTTCATTTTGCGTGTGCTGCGCAATTTGCCGAATACACGTCGCAAGCTGAACGGCGCTGTTTTCCGCAATTTGGCCCAGAGCATTTATCCAGTGGGCGGCGATAGGGAAGCGGCTTTGAGCCTTGCTCCCGAGCTGGAAAAGGATGCCAGTGAGCTGCCCGATGTGGCCAAGAAGCAAGTGGCCACCAAGGCACCCATTGCCGAGGTGGATGCTTATTACTATTTGCTGCTGCTGGTCAAGCTGATCGATGCCAACGATTTGAAGCGTGCTGGAACCTGTGCCGATGCCCTCATGCTCAAGATCTCCATACAGAATCGTCGTACATTGGATTTGATTGGAGCCAAATCGTATTTCTATTACTCTCGTGTGGCGGAGCTCAACAATGCTTTGGAGGGCATACGATCCTTCCTCTATGCTCGCCTGCGCACGGCCACGCTGAGGAATGACTTCGAGGGTCAGGCCGTGCTCCTGAATTGTCTGCTGCGCAACTACTTGCACTACGCACTCTACGATCAGGCCGATAAGCTGGTCAAGAAGTCGGTCTACCCGGAATCGGCGAGCAACAATGAATGGGCACGATTCCTCTACTACTTGGGTCGTATTAAGGCCGCCAAACTGGAGTACAGTGATGCCCACAAGCATCTGGTGCAGGCATTGCGTAAATCACCACAACACGCGGCCATTGGATTCCGTCAGACAGTGCAGAAGCTGATCATTGTCGTGGAACTGCTGCTGGGCAACATTCCGGAGCGTGTGGTGTTCCGCCAGGCGGGATTACGCCAATCCCTGGGACCATACTTCCAGCTGACGCAGGCCGTGCGGCTGGGCAATCTAAAGCGTTTCGGTGATGTAGTCTCCCAGTTCGGACCCAAGTTCCAAATGGATCACACCTTTACGCTGATCATTCGACTGCGCCACAATGTGATCAAGACAGCAATTCGCTCCATTGGATTGTCCTATTCACGCATCTCGCCCAAGGACATTGCCAAGCGTTTGATGCTCGATTCGGCGGAGGATGCAGAGTTCATTGTGTCCAAGGCCATACGTGATGGTGTGATTGAGGCCACCTTGGATCCTGCCCAGAACTATATGCGTAGCAAGGAGAGCACCGACATTTACAGCACACGCGAACCGCAGTTGGCCTTCCACGAGCGCATCTCGTTCTGCCTGAATCTGCACAACCAGAGCGTCAAGGCCATGCGTTATCCACCCAAATCCTATGGAAAGGATCTGGAGAGCGCAGAGGAGCGACGTGAGCGGGAGCAACAGGACTTGGAGCTGGCCAAGGAGATGGCCGAGGATGATGAGGATGGTTTCTAAGGCGCATCGTGTGAACTCTTTTCATATTCATATAAATATTTCTTAGAAGTGTCGCGAACGATTTAATAATAATAAAATTAATTTTCAAAAACATCAATTCACTTTTGCTTAATGGGAAACAAGTTTAAAGCACTTCGTTTCGGCTTTATTTACTAGCATAAAGTAACATAAGTCTGAAAAACATGCATTCATAAATTAAAATGTATTTACAAATATTTGTATCAATTTTAAATTTGTTTGGGCTGACAGTGTTGTGAAACGCTCAGTAACGTTACAACTGCAACAGCTGAGCGCTCACATGCCTGCACTCAAAATATATCGAGTATTTTAGATATGATTTATAAATTAAATTTGAATAAATTTACTGCAAAAAATCAAGCTGCAGTATCTTGAATATGTTGTTTAAATAAAAATCAACAAACAGTCGATCAACAAACAGTATCGATAACATGCGCACCCAACAAAGAGTAATCGAAAAGTCAGTGGCATCGATACATCTTCACAATATCAACAACCCTATCTAGTTGCATTACTCTTGAGCAGAAAAACAGCAAAAAATTTTGTGAAAACAAAATCAAATCGAATAATGTAAAGTGCGTAAATGTGAAAGACAAAGTATGAGTTCAATCAAGTGTCCCGAGCATATATAACAAACAGTGCATCAGTGCGGAAAAAAACTACATGCAAAGAAACACAAGCAATCACAGCATTCTGTGGCAGCAAAAAGCGACGAGTCCTCAAGCAGCGAGTAGTTATCGGAGTCTCTCTGGCCACATTGGTGCAGCAGCGCCCGCAAATGTATGCGACAACTAGTAGTAGTAGTGGGCAGTTGTCGTTGTCGTTGTCGTCGTTGTCTTTGTGAAGCAGCACCAGCAGCAAGCAAGCACGAAAAAGGCAAACGCAGAAAGAAGGAGAACAAAAATAAAAAAGGAAAATAATAAAAAGAGAGAAGAAAAACGCCAAAACAAAATAAAACGTGCGTTAAAGTTAATTAGCTGCCGCTAAAAGCGATAAGCCGAAAGGAGTGTGGAGCGAGTGTTGAGCATCAGCAGCTGCTGCTCTTTATACAAATCGACATTCTAGTTATTTGTTGTTGTTGTTATTGTTATTGTTGTTGTGGTTTTGCACCCACCACACGTAACTAGAGCAGCAGCCACTATACACACACACACACACAGAGAGACTAGCGTACACATAAACGCAGACTAACACACAGACGCATACACGTACACATAGATAAACGACTAGAGCAACAAAAACACAGACATACACACCCGTACACACCAATACACACAAAGTTAAGGCTAGACTTAGTTAGTAGATGCGTGCGTGCCACAAAAACATTGGAAATGATTTGTCCAAAAGACGTCCTACAGTGGTTTAAGACTCTGGAGAGCTACAAACGCATAGATACCATGTGTTCACTGCTCGAAGCGTGTTTGCCCTTTGAGCTACGCTTTCTGGGCACCTGCCTCGAGGAGCTGGGTCGTCGCGATTCCCCAGAATTTCGTGGCATGGAACTGCGCGCCAATAATCCACAAGACCTGGCAGCGGATATGCATAATTGCCAAAAGGGCGAACCGACAGATATCAAAATACGACGCAAGATGGCGCTTTATCTGGCAATGATAAGAGCCTGTAATCGCAGCTGTGTCACCGAAATCTTTCGTACCCTCGAATGCTGGGGCGAAAGGGATTTTTCCAGCATGAGCGATCCAGATACATTGTTGGAATTGCTACTGGTATACACAATGGCCGCCAAACATCCGGTTTTCTCATATCATCAGCACACCAAGTGCACTGAGATTCTAATCAAGCTTATGGAAGTGAAACGTGTTACAGATGAAGCAACACAAACTGAATGCCAGCCACCGCAGCAGCAGCAGCAACAGCAACAACAGCAGCAGCAGCAACAGTCACACCAGCAACAATTGCCGCCACAACAATCACATCCACAACATGTGCTTCACCAGCAGCAACAGCAGCAGCAGCAACAACAACAGTCGTATCCGCATGCGCAAATGATGCAAATGTTGCAGACGCCGCAAGTGACAACTCCAATCATATTTCCACAACATTGGCCCAAGGTAAGTGCACGGGGATTCACCGATTTCATAGTAATTGTATACAAAATAAACATGCGGTTAATTTGATTTTTGATTTGTTATTTGATATGGAATTAGTCAGTTAATTGTGCTGATTTCACACAATGTTCAACAATTGTTTCTATTTTTGTAATTTTCATTAAATATACTTTGTATAATTAATTAATTAACAGTTAGGTCTGCTAGTTTAATAAACAGTTTACAAATCTGTTGCACACTCTGTACTGAAAGTGTACCGAAGTTATGTCTAGTTGCTAATAACAGCTAATAACTAATAACAGATCTGAGGAGTCCGATTCTTGTGGCAATTAAATATTAAGAAAACCATAATTTTTATTTGGAAAATATTAAAAAATTTAAAATGTAACTAAATAAAAATGAATAAAATTATATGAGAGATACTCGTAATTTTTTTAACGCTTGTTGATTAAGTATTAATCTGCTTCTTGCTATGAAATTAGTTTCTGCATTTAAATTAATTAAAAATTCTAGAAGAATTTTAGTTTTAATTTTGTCGGAACAAAATTAGTTGCAAAACTAGAAAAGATATTTCTTACATAAAAATTCATTTTTTCGACTGTTCAAATAATTTTCTGACAAACTGTATAGAATTTTCTATAAATTTACTTAAGTTATTTGGTAAGTTTAATAATTTAAGTTAATGAATATTTTTAATTTGGGAAATAACTCTTAAAATGAACTTAAAATATATCTAATTAATAAATTAAACTACTTAATTTAGTACCCAGTCAAAACAATTACATGTCTAGTTTCAAGATCGTTTACTAGATTCATAATATAATTGTCTACTTCAATTGCAGCTGATGCAGGGCAATGACGTCGATAGCATGCCACATCTGATGCAATCCAACATCACCATTCCAGCGGATTCAAATGCTATAGCGGCTGCAGCGACCGCTTGGTCCATACGCGGCATGTACGCCGCACCACCGCCACAGCAGCAGCAGAGCATGGATCATCAACAGGTGCCGCCACAAGCCAGTTCACCCATGCTAAGCAGCCAGCAATCGTCGCCATCGAGTAGTCGCACCACGAGTCCACAGCGTGAACGTGTTGGTAGCGCTCCCTTGCAACAGCAACAGCAGCAGCAACAACAACAACAGCAACAAATGCGAAGTCTGTCACAACGCATAACTGGCGGTGTTAAGAACATGCGTAGACCTTCAGTGGAAACCACACCGCCACCGCCAAACACATCAGCCATTGGCAGCGGTGATGCACAGCACGTCAAGCACTTGGAGGAGGTAAGTTGGCAGTTCAAAAATAAACTATTTTTATTAAAAAGTAGACTGTTTCCAACTGATAAATATGTTAACTTTGTTGTACTAGTTAAAAGTAGAGTCAAGTAGTTAAATGATGAATTTAAATTTGTGTTTTTAAGTCTCTTTTGCTTAAAATATCGTTTAGTTTGATTTTAACCTCAGTGCTGCTTTAACTAACATAGTGTGATGCATTAACAATGTAATATATAGTATTAGGTATAGTATACATTGTAAAAATTTGTTAAATTATTTATATTTTGAATTAATTAATATATGTACTTTTATATTTGTATTTTTGAATAGCTTTAAACAAAACAGAAGTTTAAATTTTGATGTCTTTCTTGTTCTTTTGTTCAACTGATTAATTTTAATTTATTCTTTCAAATCTGTACGTAGTATCTGCTAGAATTTGGTCATAAGTATCCACTCCTTTTACTTGAACTAAATTATCTAGACATATATTAACTACAGCTACCTAAAATCAACTGACATAAGCAATAGCCTTCCAAATTCTACTATTATCTGAATTAATTCTAACTATCAATTATGTAAATTTTAGTAAATTAGTTAAACTTAGTATTAATACTACATAGTTCAGTCAAATAGTTAATTATCATTTTCATCTTATTAAATTTTAACAACCAAATATTATTTAAATTTATATTATTATTTTCTACAACTTATATTTAACATACAATAATTTTTAGTAGCTCCACTACAGCTTTTAAGCTAGATATTAAGTTTGTTAAGCACGCAATTAAAAGACTTTTGTAATTTCCACTTTATTAACATTTTTCTTGTATATTTTTGCAGAACATGAGCGATGGCGGTGGTAACAGCATCGGTGCCAGCCTGCCCAGTATTATACGCAATAGTTTTCCGCGTGGACCTCATCAGCGTATCAATGCGAATGCCTATATGCAGCAGCAACAGTCCCCGGTGAGTCAGCAATCACAGCAGCAACAGCAACAGTCGCAGCAGCAGCAACAGCAGCAGCAACAGCAGCAGCAACATTATCAAATGAACAATTATATCAAGCCCATTGTGTATAATATGCAAAATATGCATATAAATGACGATGGAAGCGGTTCGATGAGGAGCATAAATTCCAGCAAAAGTGCGGCAACAACTGGCAGTGAATCGGGTAGCTCAAATGGATCAATTGGTGATTTATCGCCACCGGAAACGCCAACGCCGCTTCCGATGCACATGCCAATTGTGCCGGTTTACTCACAACAACAACAACAGCAGCAGCAGCAGCAGCAACATCCACAGCAGCAACAGCAAAAGCATCATCTTAGCTATAAGCAACAGCAGCAATTAAATCTACAGCAGCGTTTAAATGGCCGCAATGGTGTGGAAAAGAGTTACCAGCAAATCTATACGACGAGCAATCCAAGTGATGCTCAGACTTTACAACAACAACAGCAGCAGCAGCAGCAGGCGTTGCTCATCAGTCCATCGTCGGTTAGCACGCCAACGACAACTGTGCAGCAGCAGCAACAACCACCGCCAACAGCAAGTGCATACAATGCAGCCACATATCCATATCACACGGCAAGCACACGTGGTCCGCCCCAGACATTGCTCCAGGCACACAATGCACCACCGCCGCAGGCATTGCATGGTCCCTTTCGTTTCCCCTTGGCACCACCGCACAACGGTGAACTGATCTATCCGGCATATCACGGCGGACTGGCCTTCTCACCGGTGCCCGTTACGGCCACGCCCAGTGGTGCGCCTGCCGCTGTCACTGGTGGACAGATGCGCAGTGCTGCCACTGCTGTGGGTGTGGTCAGTACGAATGCCGTTGCGGTGCAAACACAAACGCCCACGTCACAGCAGCAGCAGCAGCAACAATTGTTGGCCGCCTCCGTTGCCACAACGCCGTATGCCGCCCTGAGTGTCTGTCCCATAACTGGGGTAAGCAGCGGTGTCACACAGAAGATAATCTCCTGCTACAATTGCGGCTCACAGACGCACAGCGGTCGGGACTGCCAAGAGGCATCCATGGAGGACATAACACGGAGTGCTACCTACAAGCTAGACTATAGCACAACCACAAATGCCAGCAGTGGGATGAGTGATGCCACAGCGGATCACAAGGATGTGGGCAACATGCTAAAGAATGCGACGGTGACAACGCAAACGGCGACGCCAGCGCCCGTTGTGGTCACCACCATGGGCAAATAGGACGTGTAGCATATATATAGATAACACACACACATATATATAAATACTATATAAATATATGCCTAAAATTCTTAACAAATTACACACTTTAAACATTTAATATGAGTGTAAAGAAAACAAAAAAAAAAAACGCGGAAATCAAATTTCACGCCTTAGCCACGTCTCTTAGTTGTTTAAGCCATATTTTCAAATTGCGTTAGCCAGAACAAGTCGCCTATAAAGAAACATCAAACAAAAACCACAAAAAAAGCAAGTAAAACCTAAAAAAAAAAAAAAACAATTATATATTTAGACATATACAAATACGATAACTAAATAATACTATATGTAATGTCATTTGCCCCCCGCTGCCCGGAAAACTTCTAGCGTCTAAGTTGTAATGCAATAGAAAGAATAATATTTGATTCGGTGAATTCGAATTGATAAATCGTCGGTTAAAAAGGTAGCGAAAAAATAACAAATTATAGTAGAAAGTTAGAGAATACAGAAAAATTAGTAGCAGCTATGGTAAATCAATCGATTTAATAATGACATTTTGTAAAGCAGAGGAAGCAAAAACAACATCAAAATCTGTCTAACTTGCGTGCGTAATTATACACTATAATTTTAAGCAACAGATAAAAAGATAAACTAAAAGCAAAAGTAAAAACTAAAAATGTTTAGCAAATACTACTATTCAAAAATTGTATAAAAACAAATGAGCATAAAGCACATCGTGCTTAGTTAACGTTATCTATTAATCTAATTATTGACTAATTTTTTCTTACTAGTAACTATTTATTTTTCGCTGCTCCCTTTTGTTTAAACGAAACAGATTTTAGCATCGGTTTTTACATTGTATTATAGTATTGAATATATATAAATATATATGTATTAATATATATATGCATATATTATTATACACATCCTAGACTTCTATTTGAATATGGAAAACATATAATTTTCTCTTCTAAATATAAATATATTTTTTTTATTATTAATTACCTTCACACACACACACACACTACTTGGCCATAATGGAAACGCGAAAAAAACAACAGAAATAAAATTAAATAAATTAGGTTAAGTTGTGTAAATTATAATGATATTGGCCAGGTTGAGATTTATCGTATAAAGATCACGCCCACAGTTAGAACTTAATTGCCTGCGTTTCGGTTAATTGTGTAAAAACGTTGTTACCTTTTTTATGGAACTAAAACAAAAATACAAAAACAAAAACAAAACAAAACAAAAAACAATCCCACAAAAAAGAAGAAAAAAATCTATATATAAATATAAATACTATTAAAGAACAAGAAGAAAGCAGAAAGCAGAAAACAGATAAACAATATTGAATTCAAATGAAAACATAATTAATTCAAGCGTTGATGCTAAAATGCATGACAAAAACGATTATTATATTTCACTGAATAATAAAAACAAATTGTTTCTTAAATTCGTGTAAAAAAAAACACAAAGCTACAAATCCACTTGTTTTTTACTCTTCAAATCGGCTTACTATATAAGTTTGTGGTGTGTATATAGTTGGGTTCGGTATTGGTGTTGGTGGGTTCCTGAAATCTCTCGTTTATAGACCATTCAAATTTAGTGTGGAATAAATGGTAAGCTGCACACAAACTTAAACTCCATTTACCTTTTGAAATACAGTGAAGACTGACACTGTGGAACCGCTGGCAGAAAATGAACTAAATCAAATATGGGGTCTGTCTTTAGGGGAATTTCTAGTAAAGAAATATCACTTCTGTTCATATGAAAGGTGGACTCAAAAATATTTACAATAGATGCCTTGTTTATCAGTGAAGAAATTTAACATTTCTTAATATTTGGTACTCTCCGATTAAACCTCGCTCTGCCTAGAACTAAACTTTTGTCTATTTTTAGCAATTTTTATTTATTAAAAATTTTATTTGCATTTACATTATTATCTTAGCTTTTATTGACTAAAGAAAAATTAATTAACGTTGAAGTTTAGTGAGCTAAATACACTATAAAAAAATTATATATACTTAAAAAAGTCTTTAATATAATAAAAAATTCGATACTTTTATTAGAAATAGTATATTATTTTTAAAATATCTATTTTGGAATATCTGATTCAAAGAAAGTAACTGCACGAGTTTTGTAAGCAAAATTTACTAAATTCAGCTATAGATACACTGGTAAAAATAGTAAAAAAGTATAAAATACAATCAAAGATCCGATCTTCATAATGAAAATCGTATATCGAAAAAAAATTAACGGCTTGAGTTTAGTGAGCCACCAACCCTTAGGTAAATTCAACTATCAAACTATTGCATATTAAATGTATACATATGTATTTTCTTTAATAAGTTAGTTTAACGAAAAGTGGTTTGAGTTCAGCTTAACGATCTAACACTGTAGTCGCCGTATCGCTTACAGTAGTTTAGAGGCAAAGAAATAATGGTTGCGCCAGAGATCTCGGCATATTGCTGCTACTACTACCACTCGCACTAGCGATGTGTAGACTCCGTAGTACGTACGATTCAACGACCACTTTAGACCTATTGCAGCGAATACATCCGAAATATATGAGTAGTATTGCTATAGCTGTTTAGCTTGGGCTGTATTGGGAGGGAGCAACCGTGGCGTTACCTCAAGCGTATCAGCTTTGGGTTGTCGTAACGCCAAGTGGTCTTCAGTTGAGCATAGACCTGAATCCGGTGTAGTCGCAGCTTTAAGAAACATTAAGAAACTTTATCGCTTACAATAAAATAATTTAAAAGGTTTAACAATAAAATTTAACTCGGTAAATTTGAAAAATATTTGATAAGAAGCTAAAAAAAGTGTTCTACCAAAAAGTTTTCTTTTCGAAACTTTGATTGGAGGGGAAAATGCGCAAATTGTGTTGATTTTTTCATAAGTTTTTCTTTGTGTATGCAGTAAGTTCAACGTGTTTGTTCATGCATGCAGTGTGGTAAGTTGTTACCGTTCGGAACACTAGGGAAAAAAGGAAAACGTGGACAAACAATGCTTAAGGCCGTAAAGAAAACGACAGAGCTAAACAAATCTAAACTGAAACTGGCTGCCAGTAATGACAATGAGAACAACAACAACAACAAAGAAAATAACAACAACAACTCTAACGACAACAACAATGATAACAACAACAGCAACAGCAGCGAAGTGTCTAAACGGGAATCCATAGTTGGCCAAAAGCAAGAAGGCCATCAAAATGACAGTACCCCACTGAAGAAGCTCAGCCTGAAGGGCAACCAACTCTGTGGCAGCATTTTAATTGGCAACTACAATGTAATACCAAAATTCATATTGTATTTTTCACATATTGTCATTGGTTTCATTCTTCCTCTTCTTCTTGGACTTGATGACGTCACAGTACTTGACCCAGTTGGAGGTGTGCGAAAATGAAATGGAAGTCTTGGATCTGAGCTCTTTGGCTCAATTGGAGACACTCAAGTGCAGTCGCAACAAGTTAATTGAGCTCATCATTAATGGCACCAATCTACAGACCCTCATAGCGGATCATAACTGTACGTACTAACGGTTTTCACTGCGGCAACTCGAGAAAATTCTAATACAAATACTGTGTTGCAATGCAGCTAGACGTTTTTTAACTTCTCAGGGGCTTGGGACTTATATATGTATATTCATTTTAAGTAATGTCAGTAATATTGGGGTAATCTGTAATATTTTTTTGGAGTAGTGGGTTTATTTAACTGAGCGTATATAGGGTTTTTACTGTGGAAACTCGAGAAAATTCTCGAGTATATATACTTAATTAAATAATTTTAAATAATGCCAGTAATATTGGGGCATCTTTGATATATTTTTGAGTAACTGTTTTTTTTTTAACTTACCGTGAAAATATAAAGCTCCAGGTTATCATTTCTGCAAAGAAAAATATTATGCTTTCAATCAATTTAAGTATTGTTAAAAGTAGCAGAAGTTATCACTGATTCTTAGACCTCTTACTCAAAGAAGGGTATAGTGGTGTACTAGGTATGTCTTAGCCGAAATGTGCGTAATAGATAGTAGGAGATAGTATAGTTGATAGTTTTATAGCCAAGTCCGGCTGTTTGTGTATCTGTTTCTATGCGTTCTAGTCTCTTAGTCTTAAAGCTTTCTTTTTAAAACTTTAACAAATGCGTATTCTGTCTGCAATCTGTTTATATATTAAATTCGGCCAGATCGAAAGACTATATCATCGCATAAGAACAATCGGATGAGCTATCTCAACTAAATTTAGCCTATATGTATTTAATATCAAACTCCATTGGCAAACCAAATTTTATTCTGATCGGAGATCTATATCATATAGCTAGCGTAGAAACAACGCACTTAGTTAGTTTTTCATACCTTGCCTAACTGACTTGCTTTTCAACAGGTTTGCAGAGCGTCTCCCTGTCGAAGAGTGTACCGTTGAAACTGCTGCAGATAGACATCTCGCACAACTACCTGAGTGAGCTGCCCCAGTGGATTTCCGGCTGCGTCTCGCTGACGTCACTCGCCGCCGCACACAATCATTTGAGCCATGTGAAGGACTTGCTGCGAAATTGTCGCATCAAAGGTTTGCGCACACTGAACGTGGCCTACAATGGACTGCAACAGTTGGACTATCTGCCCGAGGCATTCAGCAGTCTGAGGCAGTTGCAGCTGCAGAGCAATGAGCTGCAGCGTCTGCCCGAGAATTTCTTTGCGGTAACTCACTCGCAGCTGAGCGTGTTGAATGTGGCATGCAACCGTTTGTCGGTGTTGCCACGCTACGAGCAGAACAATGGTGCAGCACTGGAGGAACTCACGTTAACGGCAAACCAACTGAACGATAACATATTCGATGCACTGTTGCACGCCAACAAATTGAAGGCACTGCGCCTGGCCCACAATCGAATTGGAGTTTTGCCCGCGGAATGTGTGCGAAATTGGCCCGAGCTGGAGATATTGGTGCTGTCCGGCAACATGTTGCAGCAACTGCCCGAACACGTGTCTACACTGACCCAACTGAAGGTGCTGCGGTGTTGCAACAACCTGCTGCTGAGCACGCCACAGTTGGCCAAGTTAACAAAGCTTAGAATACTAGACTTGGCCCACAACCATCTGGATCGCATCAATCTGTTGTCACTGGTGCCCTCACGCAACCTCAAGTATCTGGACTTGTCCGGCAACCTGCAGCTCCAGGTGGATGAGCAGCAGCTGAAGGTTTGCCAGACGCAGAGTCAACGTGTCTGGAGTCTGGTGGACGTGTCTGGTCACAATCGCGAGGCTTTGCCCACAGCCACGCGCAGAATCAACGCGGAGCTGCCCAGCAAATGGCCCAAGGGCAAAACGTATCCTTGGTCCATGGGATTTGCGGAGACGCCGGGAGAGTTGCGTAAATTGCTGGTCACACAACTGCGCGCTGGTCACCTCAATGGCACCGATGAAACCCTATTCGGCATGTTCGAGTCAACGGAGGATGCACGCATAGCTCAGCGTATGGCCCAACAGCTGCCAGGGCTGCTGAAACAGGAGCAGGCCCTGAAGGAGTCGCCCCTCAACGAGTACTTGAAGTACACGCTGCTCGCAGCACAACGCCAGTGTGCTGGCACCCTACGCAGTGCCTCCCTCTTCCACCTGACACGTCTGCCATCCAAGGTGAGAGCTCTGAAGACCAAGCGGTATGTGCTCCGCATGGCCAGCATGGGCTACTTCGATGCTTACCTGGTGCGGCGCACCACCCACCTGCGCTTGACCCAATCCGAGTCCCAGTTGGGCACGAAGAAGCGGCTGCCAAAGCACTCGCTGGCGGATCCAGAATTGCTAGAGGTAAGTGGAGCGACCTTTGGTAGCAGTACATTTAATTCCATCCACTCGTTCCTCAGGTCACACTGAGCAACGACGACGAGTACTTGGTGTTGGGCAACGAGCAGCTGTGGTCAGTGTTGGACATCGGGCGGGCGGCGCGGGAGATACGCAAGGAGGAGAATGCACTGCTTGCCGCCAAGCGACTGCTTGAAATCGCCCAGAGTTTTGGAGCCAACGAGAATCTGAGTGTGATTGTCGTGCGCTTCTGTCACCTGAGCACCGACGTGGATCATCTGATACGGGAGTTGAAGCAGAGTGTGCGCAAGAAACCGGCGGTGATAGCACCACAGCCACAGAGCATATCGGTGAGTAAGCGAACGTGTTGTGATCGCAGCAATGCATGTCGTCATCGCACATTGGATCAGGAATTGATGGCGGGGCGCTCCTCACCCAGTGGGCAGAGTAATCCCGACTTGTTGACCCAAGACGTGACGGGGGGCAAGGACGAGTTCATTTTGGCCCATGCTCGAGTGCTGCAGGAGGAACAGCAGCTGGAAATGCTGGACGAGACTGAATCGGTGCTATCCGAGGAGCAATTCAAGTGCTGGGAATACATGCTGGAGCAGAACACTCAGCTGCTGTTTGACAAGGAGCTGAACACCATCTCGAAGTCCTTCTCCAAGCAGCGACTACCGGCGACCAAGCTGAGCACAGCCCTCGATGGAACCAACGATCTGAAATCAAATCTCATTCGGAATGTCACCAACAAGTTCATCTCAAGCAGCACACCACAATTGGCCCCACCCCTGGCCTCCATTGGGAGCTTTCAGCAGATGAAACAACCCACAACGGAGCACTTTGGCAGCATGCGATCCTTTCAGCAGGGCCACAACTACAATGGCTACAATCTGTTTGAGGTCAAAGGTCGGGATGTGTATACCAAACTCGGGGGTGGTCCACATGCCGCCTACTTTGGCTCACTGCAGCGTCGCATGCCCTGTAATTTCGAATATGATTTCCCTGTGGTGGGACAGGACAGGGATCACAATATCCTCGATGAGGAGGAGGTCGAGGAGGAGGAGGAAGAGGAGGGCTACACGGAGCAGGAGAGCCGCATGCGTAAATACTGGGGCGTGGCAACCACTGAGCTATAATTTATTTTTTTTCTTTTTAATGCTTTGTTAATCTCTGTAAGTACTTTTATCGAAAACTCAATAAAATCAACACACAATTTATATTTTGACTTAAATGAAAAGTATCTATTTAAAATCTCTTTAAATTTCTGCCTGCTTGAATTTGTTGTGAGCCTGCAACACTGCTTGCTTAACAATAATCCAAACCAAACCATTGGTCGAAGTCTAAGAATCCCACTATTTTTGTAAGCAGTTCACTGGTTGAAAGAATGCACTGCTTCATTCAAGCAGTGCATGTACATGTACATACTGCTTAGTTTTGTTTAGTTCCATAATTTTCCAATAGATGGCTCAACTTCTGAAGTAAGTGGACAAATGTGGTCATAGCTTTTCTGACAAGAGTTTAATATTACAAATATAATTGAAGAAATAAAAATATATTTTAATAGAGACTTATTAATTACCTCTAACAGACGTTGGAATAGACAAGTAGTATTAGAAAAATCTGCACCCCGCATGAGTCTCCACAACCCACGACTGTTCATGTAAAAGGGACTTCCGGTTATTGGCGGTGTCTAGAAGAGGTTTAACTGTATTTTAATTTTAAATATTTTATATTTTAATTTAAGCTATTTAACACTTGTCTCAAATGCTTGCTATACCAACGCTACCTTTTCTTTGTAGGGTATTAGACAAGTCGAGCAATTGTGTTTGCTTGGCCATGCGACGATGTAGAATTTGATCTGATTATTCGTTGATGCAACAAACAAGTGTCGACTGCGACACAAAAGTGCCCATTAAAATTGAGAACTTCATTTAACAAGCCCACAAATACACGCACAAGTTTCTCAATGGATGTGTGTATTAAGACAGTGGAGGGGTGGGAGTGTGTGTGTGTGGTAGCGAAGGAGTGGTGGAATATAGCCCCCTATTTGTGGGGTCACTGAGGCGCATAATTCATGTCAATATCAGAACTCATTTACTTGTGGTTATTTTAACGCCTCGTCGCGATGAAAAATTATTTACTTACATTAATGGAAGCTTCGAGTTTCCACAGAGATATAAAGATACAAAGATGTATAGATACAGGCATAGGTATTTGCTCAAGTGTAAGACCGTTATGTACCACTGGTGGGGGAAGAGGAGAAGGAAGCACATCCGTTATTAGATTCCTCGTAGTTGTCCTCGTAATTTTAATTATTTTTTAGAACATTTGTTTTAACTTGTTGCCCATCAGTTAGAAGTGAACTCAAAACTTGCACCAACAATTTCATTACATTATCCATTTTCCACTTCCATTTCCATTTCGGGCATTTTACACTTGAAGGACTCTCATTGATGTCTATCACAATGCGCATTACAACTTATTGCTGTGGCTACTTTTAATACACTAAATTAACTTTTGGGTAGTTGCCCCTACCAGTTCCAGTTCCACTCCCATTCCGTTTCCTCTTATACACCCCTATATATCCTTTCAATCCCATTCCCAAAACGACGATTTGTCACCCGACCGCAGACATCGCGGATATTATCTGCCGTTTATCTCTGCTCTCGCCTTTCCCCCATTCCTCATTTCCCTCTTTCCCCCTTCTTCTCCCTCCTTTCTCCACTCCTTTTTGTGTTGCTGATAAATAGCTTAGTGCTAATTAATTTGTCGTGAATCAAGTGAATAACATTGTATGGAAACTGTTTGATATGCTTTCCCATACCCCTTAGAAACGCTATTGAATAACTTATTATACTTGTACTCACTTGTCATCTGATAACGACTATTATTACTTTAATACACAATATTTGCCATGTCTGCTTTGAGTGGGTTCTTTTTCAGCAAATTCCCTTTGATTACTGCTGCAGTTTTTTTTTAATTATTTCAGAAAGTTGAAGTATCTAACAAAAAGATGTGGTTTTATTACATTTTACAACTCATTTCAATTGAATCTGCTTTAAATTAATATCTATTTTCCATATTCCAAGTTTTGATATTTTAATTAATTTAACAATCAAATTAATTTTTGATGTGTTAATAATATTTTTTTTTAACATATTTCTATACTTACTACATGACATTTTAGTTTTCTTTGTCAAACTTTTTTCGACTTTTGAGATTTCAGTTTTAGTTTTAACTCTTAATTGTCTTTTAATATTAATATTTATATATTATACAATTAATATTAATATTAATATTAATATTAATATTAATATTAATATTAATATTAATATTTTAATATTAATATTTATTTATTATACAATTAATATTAATATTAAAAGAAAATTGAAAGTTAAAACTAAAACTAAAATTTTAAAATACATAAATAAATAGTTCAAATATTTTTTTCATAATTTAAATTCACTCTAAGCCTTCCAAGATTTGTAATACATATCTTTATGACTATAGTTTGACCTTTATCGATTCTATAGTCACATAAATATTAACTTTATCATAACCAATTAGAATTCTTCATTAAATTTCAGGTTTTTTACAGCAAGTTAATTCTTAAATCTACACGTCTTTCATACAAATGAATCTACAAATCTATCTACTTAAATTTTTATCAATTATACTCAAATCATTTGAATAGATAGAAATGCTGGGTTGCTTTAGCACTTCTATCCATTTCTATCTATTTATAATTGCTAAATGATAAATCCAAATTTGATAGATTAAACAGATTACTTGGTTGTTCTTACTAGTTTGGCGTAAAAGGTTAAAAATTGAAATCTTGTCTGATTAACTACTTGCCGAAATGAGTTCAACTCACAACCTATGCCCACATTGAGGCGGCTAAAACTTTTCTCATTATATGCATCCACTACTCACACACCAAGTTGCTGGGTGTCAGCTTCCTGCTGTGCTCTACCTTATTCCTGCTTCCTGTTTCCTCAGCTGCTGCCTGCCCGAAGTGCCGCTCCTTACAATGCCTCTCTACGCATTGGCACTTTCAATGACTTCCGTCATCTCCGACACACTCGACGTGTAAATTTGCATTTGCTTCTAATTACGGGCACAGCCATGTGTGGGTAGGGTAAAGGGGAAGGCGGAGTAGAGGCCTAAGAACTAGATGCACCCGCATCTGATGACGCAACCACAGCCACCTCTTGTGGCAAGTGCAATTTAGAAATTCAATTATATTTATATATTTTTATGAGGGTAGCTCTCTCTCTCTCTCTCTCTGTCTCTTCCGCCCTCTTCTGCTCACCTGACTAACCTACCTGGCACACGGAAACACTACAAATCAAGTGCCACGCACGCAAATTTCCTTTAATTAAAACTAAACTTTTAAGAGTTTGCCTTCGGCGTCAGTTCCACACATTTTGCCTCTAAGACGGCAGTTGCATTTGTATCTGTATCTGTATCTGAAGCTGCATATGTATCTGCATCTGCATCTGCTTTTGCTAAGTACCGCAAAATTACTTGGCTTCAACTTGAGAGTCTACCTGCAGAAATGTATGGCTAGGAAAGTGGGAGTGGCAGTGGGAGTTTGACATCTTCCCGTTGTATTTGGCACCAAGTTTATCCGTACTGCGTAAGATTCGTGCAGAAGAGCCTTGAAATAATGTCAGCTGAATAGAATTTCAAGTTGAATTCTTATTTAAGCGATGAGGAAGAGGAGGCAAGACTATGAGATACTCTTCAGACTGTAGAAAGATAGTCTTTCTATCTGTCTGATTAATAGATTGATCAGTCAAATAAAGTTAACATAGAATTTAGTGTCATATAAAGAGACTAGCTAATCAATTGATTTTGGCAAGCTGGCATTGTGTTAACTGCCTTTTTAAAAACCAAAAATCACAGAGCCTTGCCACTACACTCGAATAACAGACTTAACCAGTAAATCTCTGAAAAGCATACCAAAAATTAGGTATAGACATAGCGTATCTTTTGGCACTTTATATAACTACTATATTACAAATATATATCTTGTATATACATTCTTATGTATATTATTTAAAGCGTTCGATAGTAAGTTTTTGCTGCTTTATGGAATTACTAGCGATTGGCGATAAGATCAATATTCGGCGATCCGACGGATCTATACAATCGGTAAAAGTCGGATTAAAGAGTGTCGAGCGTCAGATTGTCACCGTTGAATGGACTGAGGGTAATCGGGTGAAGGGCAAGGAGGTAACCTGGAGCTTGGTGCTAGAACTCAATCCATCGTTGGCCAAGGGTAAGAAGAAGAACGTCAGGGAATCAATGGAACCAGTAAAAGTGGAACCAAAGCCACCATGCTACAACATGTATCGCAAAAAGTCTAGCAACACTTCGCTCAAAAAACGAATTCGTGCCGCCGGCAAAAGTGACATGGGCATCAATTATCCAACAAGTCAGCAAGGTAAACAGGCCAAGGCAGCTCGGGAGGATCGGCCACTGACAAGCCGGGCACAAACACCGGTTAACCGTTCGAGTTCCTCGAGTGTTGTGCCCCGTTCGAATGTCGTGCGCGAGGTAGAGCGCCTCAAGGAGCAGCGGGAGCGTCGACGTGCCGAGCAGGCCGAGCAGCGTCGGGCGTTGAGTGTGCTCAGGAGCAAGGACCCGAATAATCCCAACTGGGAGGTATCGCTCATGGTGCGCAACTATCGCGAGCAACTGCATCTGAGTCCCTTGCGTTGCCTGAGTGCACGCGGTGCTCGTGTCCAACAAATCACCGTCTGTGTGCGTAAGCGTCCAATGAGTCGGCGTGAGCAGCAGTCCAAGGCCGTAGACATTATATCGGTGCCCAATCGTGATTCACTCATTGTCCACGAGCTGCGCAACAAGGTGGATCTGACCAAGTTCCTGGAGCATCACAAGTTTCGCTTTGATTACACCTTCGACGAGGTCTGCAGCAATAATCTGGTGTATGAGTACACGGCACGTCCGTTGATTCGCACCATGTTCGAGGGCGGCAATGCCACCTGCTTTGCCTACGGACAGACGGGCAGCGGCAAGACGCACACCATGGGCGGTGAGTTCTGTGGCAAAGTGCAGGACTGCACCACCGGCATTTACGCACTAGCTGCTCGGGATGTTTTCGCCGAGCTCCAAAAGCCCATGTATAGCGAGATGGGCGCCAGTGTCACTTGCAGCTACTTTGAGATCTACGGCAGTAAGGTGAGTTGGGAAAGGACAGAAAGTAGTAGGTTAAAGTGACTAGTGAACTTTTTTTTAGGTTTACGACTTGCTACACCCTGAGAAACCTTTGCTCCGTGTGCTGGAGGACGGACGCCAACAGGTGGTAATTGTGGGTCTCGCCCAGAAGCCCGTGACCGAAGTATCCGAGGTACTCGCTCTAATTGAGCGGGGTAATCGGGAGCGTACCTCCGGACAGACCTCGGTGAATGTAAAGTCCTCCCGTTCACATGCCGTTTTCCAGATGTCGCTCTTTATGCCCGGCTACTGTGATCCCTGTGGCAAGTGCTCCTTTGTCGATTTAGCTGGCAATGAACGCGGTGCTGACACACAGTCGGCCAGTCTGCAGACACGTCGCGAGGGAGCCGAGATAAATAAATCGCTGTTGGCCCTCAAGGAGTGCATTCGAGCACTGAGTCGTCACTCGAGTCATTTACCCTTCCGTGGTTCCAAGTTAACCCAAGTGCTGCGTGATTCGTTTATTGGTGGTGATCAGAACAAGACCTGCATGATCGCCATGATATCGCCCACTTTGGCTTCTGTGGAGAACACCTTGAATACTCTACGCTATGCGGATCGTGTTAAGGAACTGATTGCCAAGGAGGATGCATCGGGTGAGCCAGACTGCGGACAGCGTGGCTCGGATGTTGATATGAACGGTGAGCATGAAATCGACGCAATGGAAAGCTCGGGATTTAAAGATGGCACCGAATCCGAATCGGAGTTTTCAGAGCGAGGTCTGAACGATGACGTCAGCGAGGAATTTGTCGAATTCCAATCTAGGCAGGACTCGGAACATACCAGTAATCTGGACAACAGCGAAGCTGATAACGATCCGAACCGTGATCCACACGTACCCCAATTGACCGATATACTAATGCAACACGATGGGCTCTTCGAGTACGTGCTCCAATTCAAGAACAACTTCGAGGAGATCGCCACTGAGCCACCGACTGGGACCAACAGTCGCTTGACACAGTTTCTGCATGAATCGGAGTCGACTTTGCGTGAACTAGAGGGTATGGTTAAGCATACACTCAACATGGTATCCACTTACAATTCACAAGAGTTCTACGAGTGTCCTGGCGACGATCAGAAATCCGAGAACGGCGAGAATTAGGCAGGAAAAATAAACTAAAAGTAACGAAAACAAAGGAACCTAAACGAAGACAAGGCATCTATACCTCCATCCATATTTTATTTATTTTCTACAGCGCGTCGTATTGTATCTATGAGTTATTTTGAAAAAAATATAAATTATAAGCCATGGGCACACCATTGGCAACCAATGCCTTCAATCTTGAGACCGTCACTTAGAAAATTGCATTTTATTTTGCCCCTCGTGTCGTCGGCTCGAAGAGTGCGCTCGAAAAGTATTCACCTTTGTCCTAAGTTTGAATGAAATATGCGAATATACTTGTGTATGTGTAGGTAGCAATGGCAAGCAAGTCTTGGACAAGCAGATAGCAGTCAATTGCTCATTGACTTGGCACAAAATGCACTGACTTCTCAGCTTCGGAGTTACTGAGTTTACCTCATTTCCTCTGCTCCGAGTTACAAGTTCCAAGTGCTGAGTGCTCGCTCCTAAGCCCTGCTAACATGCCAAAGCCCAAATGCAGTTCTGAAGACGATGGTGACGATGTCTACACAGCAAAAAATCTTGTACTTAAATGTTAGACTAAAAATTAATGATTAAATAACCAAATCCATATATTTTTTTAGATAACCATAACGATATTTGACCAATTTATTACATGATGCATTATGATCCGTCTTAAGTCAGTTACTCCCTACAAATCTCCTGGTATTAAGTGTATTATTTCTATAGCTTTTCCTCCAGAATTCCTACATTTTCCTCTCAGTGTAGAAAGTGGGTTTGAGCAGCTAGCTAACAAAGTTCCAACTTAGCGGGGGAAGGGCTGCTTTTTTAGAGTTTTTTGGGTTAGTTGAGAGTTTAGTTTACGTGCGCGTGAATTTCAAGCTGTGCGCGCACATAAGTTTTCGGCTTAAGCATGTGAAATTCATAAGAGCAGCAGCCGGATGGCAGAAACTGTTCTAACCCTCCTAACCCAGCTAGCTGTAAGTTTCTAACCCTAGCCATAAAGCACCCCCAAACCAAAGCAAACCAAATCAGACCACCCAAAAAGCCAGTCCCCACGAACATAACCTCACATGGCTCGCACACCTGAAAAGTCACAGTCAAAAAGTTGCCACATGAAAAGTTCAAAATTAAACGAAGCTGGATTTTCTAGCTGAATATCCTTTTATGTGTTTCTTTATTATACCCGTCACTCGTAAAGTAAGGGTATATGGTGTATGTATGTAACAGGGTTAAGAAACTATGGCCACCCGACTGCACTGCAGCTTCAAATGCGTATAACTTGTACACTTCAGTAGCTAAGATTTTAAAATTTTGTGTCACACACGCATATTGTGTCTGAAAATATTGCTTGATTTTTATAAATGCGTCAAGTTGACTAAACAAGCTGTTTTTTATAGTGAATGATACATTTAATATTTATTAATCATTTTATTGAATTGCATTACGATCAGACAGATTATATCGGAATATGTTGCTACTGAATGATTGCAAGCAACTAAAAGTATGCAACAGTTTTTTAAAGTTTACCCTTTAAAGCAAGTAAGTCGCGTTAGAGGTCGGTCATTTCATTCTTATGATATAATTGCTCTCAAAAGTGACATACAAATTTATTTAAAATTGTTTTCTCACCTCCTCCAAATGCCATAGGCCAAATTGGTTGAAAATAAATTATTTGTATAAAAAGATACTAAAATAAGAATATATACAAGACTATATGTACATATTTCCTATAGAGCGCTGTTGATTTGTTAAATGAGTTGTTAAACAAATCAAATATATAACTATAAAATATAAAATTCATCTAATTAAGTAAATTAATTTGTTTTTCTTTATCAGCTTTGATATTACTGTGCCATTTATTAATTATTATACTCTCTGCAAGAGTATATTGGGTTTGTGCAAAGTATGTAACAGCCAGAAGGAGGCGTGGCAGACCCCATAAAGTATATATATTCTTGATCAGCATTACAAGCCGAGTCGATATAGCCATGTCCGTCTGTCCGTCTGTCCGTCTGTCTGTCCGTCTGTCTGTCTGTCTGTCTGTCTGTCCGTATGAACAAACAGATTTCAGAGATGGTAAGAGCTACAAGTTCGAGCTTGGTGTCAATCGATCACATATTTAGTCAGTCAATACAAGAATCTTTTTTTTTTTCGATGCCACGCCCCATTCGCCCACAATGAGCAAAAAACTAGACACACCTCGAAAAAAAACGGTGTTTTCGGCGAATATCTCAGTAACCATGGCACCTAGGATCACCAATTCTGGTGTGGAGGTTCCTAGCGGCAGCGCAAATGCATTGGCATTTAAAATTTTGGACTGCCACGCCCCCTTTTCCCACAATACCTAAAAATACCTCCTTACGCCTACAGGCATTTGTTCATATAGTACAGCATTGTAATTGTATAATTCGAGTGGAGGCTAACTATATCAAACTATCCTAAAAAGTCGCATTGAAATCGGACTATAAACAAGAAAACTATAAGCGTTACAACATTGATAATTGAACGCAATATCACTAATGAGTGCAAGCGAGACAGAAACGTTTTCGCTGCTTGTGTGGCGACAGCGCGGCCGGCAGTCGCTGGCCGAATACACACATGCATATGTACATGTATAAACACATATAATGTCAAACGTGTGTGTATTCGCACACAAACAAACAGATGTATGTGTGATTTTGCTTAGATTGTTTTTGTTTCAACGTGTTTTAATGCAAGTACAATACATTGTAATATATTGATACCGATTTAAATAATTTAACCGGGAAAAAAAAGCAGAGAGTATTATACGGTTGGGCGTGCTCAACTGTACTTTTCCTTCTTGTTTTATATAGTTTTGTATATATTTTTCCCACACTCTTCAAAAATGTTGACGCCAGTTAGTACTTGACCACGCATATTTTCAACACCAGAGCATACATAAATTTTAGTAAAATTTGGAAACTCAAAGTGAAGAGTTAAACAAAACTCTGCGTGCTTTAGTTAATTATATTTTTGGGCAAACGGCGTCTAATAGAATATAATTTGAGTAAAATTATTGAAAATTGACGGTAATTGAAATGAATTTGAACAAATTTGAATGCATGGCCAAAGTGTCGTGTTGGGCAACCATCAAAAACATCGAAAAGTGTTCGAAACCAAAACCTCAGAGTCAATGGCACGCGACGAGGACTTTGCTCTACAGTGCCAGAAAAGCACCTAAAAAAAAAAAACATGTGAACACTGCAATTTGAATGTGGAACCTCTGAAGTGCTTATTAGACATTTTACTCAAGCTGTGCAAATTACTGACACGTTCCCTGTCATTATGTACAGTGTTGTGGATTTTTTTCTGGGCGATGCATAGTTAAGGGATACGTTAAATAAAATTATACGGACAACACTAGACTAATAAGAATTAAAGTTGCTGAAATTAGACTAATTTCATTGCATTACATGTGTGATAATTTATGCTTGAATTTGTTTAACTGAATGAACTACAATTGTTCTCTGAAAAACAGTTTAAAGTTTCAATTCTAAGCTCAATTCCATGTGTGCTCTTTTATTTATAAACTCCCCAGCTTTAGTTGCTTTTCAGCTGAACAAACTCAATAAAAATATATAAAAATAAATTAAGTGTAACGTAATGAGCCAAATAAATTCATTTACCGCTTACACGCGTCATTGGTGCTGCAATCCCCAATCCCCAATCCCCGTTCCCCAATCCAGTTTCCAGTCCCTGTTTTTCCAACACGTTTCCAGCTAAACTCAATTGTCGGCAAAGTATGGCCAACGCATAGGGGGAAATTTCAACTGCAGTCTGCAGTTGAACATGTTTGGGGGAGACAACTTGGCCAAGAACACACTGAGTCAAGTGAAAACACGCCCTGGGACACCCTTGGTTCTGGTTGTGTCGCTGCAGGTAATTCCTCTACACGATAAAGACGCGAGTTGTATCTGGATTCAGTTGACTGCAATCTCATTCAAGCAATCAAAAGTATATTCAGTAACTAAGTCCAAGACAATTGTTATTTTTTGTAAGTAATCTTACCTAAAATAACAATTCATGGCACTTAAAATATTCTTATGGTATCACAATAGAACAGCTGCTTAATGAAATGTGTTATTTTATGTAGTAGTTTAAAATGTAGCTGCTGAATGTACTACAAGTTCCCCTAAGAAATTCTATTTAGATTTATTCAGAAAATGCTTTCTTTTTTCATCTTTCAATCTTTCTAATCATAACTAATTTAGTTCAAGCTATTTAACATCGTCCAAACAAGTTCAGTTTGACTAAACGACTATGAAATTCTGTATGCATCCATAGAATTTTGAGTTTGGGTGGGGAATAGCATAATTTCAAACCAGTTTCCTACAAATGCAGAGAAAACTCTAAAAGTGTTCGTATAAATAGAACCCGAAATGTAGCCAAGAAAATCAGTTGTTGACAAAATTTTAGAACAGCAGTATCGGAAATTCTCTACAAGTTACAAAAATGCAGTATCAAGTAAGTTATCATTTGGATTATTTTCTGTAGTTTCTGTAAAACTTAGAATTTAATAATTTTTTCAGCTCTTTGTCTTCGCGTTGATGTTCACAGTCGCCTGGGCTTTTCCGCAATTTACCGATCCAGGAATGTTTAATTTTAACACACAATTAAATGAAAATCCTGAATATCCGTTCAGTCAAGGAGGTATGGAAGAAGTGCTGTTTTATCAGGGTCCTAATGGCAACAACCAACAGACAGAGGATATATATTCAGCACAAGCTTATGAACAAAATTATGAACAACCTTATGAGCAACCTTTTGAACAGTTTAATCCTTTTATGATGGGACAATTTTAATTAACTAATAAACTGAATAATAAAGATTTGAAATTTGTTATAAAATTGATCGATTTTTTTGCTTTTACTTAGAGCTGAAGCAAATGCTGAAGAAAATGCTGGAAAAGTGCTTAGAAAGAGATTCACTATTGGAATAAAATTAGTTAAATGTATTAGAAACCAGTTCTTGGAGTGTCATTCAACCAGAACCAAAAGGTCAACAGAAACTGCTCACTGCTGACCACTCAGATTTTATATTTTTTATTCTACTTTCTATTTAAATCGTCTTCAATTGAAAAGAAAATTGTAAGCAAATGTTTTCTTTAAATTTAATAAAATCTCTTTTTTTATAAACATAACTTTAATTTATTAAACAACTTGTGGTTTATGCCGTGTAACCATTTTGTGATCGCTGCCATTTAATGTAGTTTTCCTCTGGCCAATTGCGTAGACGGCCAATTGTTATAGCCAAAAGTTTTGTTTCAATGTGTCTAAGTAAAAGGCCAAAAAAATATATACAATGCCCCAAAACTCTAATGAGTGCTATCGGTGAAATCTGAGTAGCAGCAAACTGGGTGGTGGTGGGCGGTGATGTGATAGGGATTTAGACAGGGATTGGATTGGATCTTTGGCCCCAAACACTGCTCCCCATTCCCCTGAAACCATCAAACTCATTAAGCGAAAACCCTTTAGCTGCTCTGCGTTCTGTTTTGGCTTGTAATGACTTCATCTTTGTGGCTCTCATGGTGGAGACAATTTGGCAGCGGTCTTATAGCCATTGCCCTGGTGTGGTGTTTTGCCAGCAACAGCAACAACAACAGCAACAACAACAATTGCAATAATAATAACAACTACAACAACAACAATAGAAACGCAACATTCGCAACTACAAACAACTTTTTAATTGCAATTAAATACGTAACAAGTTTTTAGTTGTAAGTGCGCTCAGCGAGTCCACAAAACTTGGCTAGGATCCTTTTTCGCTCTTTACGGTTTCCACAGTGGCTACACTAACACAAATAAAGTTACAAAATTAAGATTTGAATCACAAAACGAGTGCATAAACTGTTTTGAAAATGGATATAATCTTGCTAAAATAGAAAGAATACTGTATGAATAGAACAGAGTTTATTTCAAGCTAAAACTATACTTTAATAAAAAAAAAAAAAATAAATTAAATATTAAATTTATATTTAAAGCAAAAACGAAGCATTAAATAAATTATAGAAATTAAATAAATATAAAATTAAATAAAATCGTAAGATTTATAGCAAAAATAGACCATTAAAAAAATGTAAATAAATTTAAAATTAATAAAAATCCTATTTATATTAAAGTAATAAATACTAAACTTTTTGATACATTTAATTTTGTATAGCTGATTTAGTTATTAAAATATTTACAAATTTTTTTTAAGTGTACCGCCATTGTTGTTTGTTTTGTCGTAGTTATTGTTCTTGTCTTGTTCTTTTGTCATTCCTGTTGTTGCGGTTTGCTATCGACGCCCAGCTATCTACAAATATATACTATATGAAATTCTTGTCCTCGTCTGTGTGTGTGTGTGTCGCTGTGTGTTACACAAAATTGAGTTGTGCGCTTTGGGGTTTTAATTGTTAATTGTTAGCAGGGGCAACGTTTGATGCTGCTGACAAACTCGTCCCAAAGAGCATGCGATTGTATTGACGTGTTTAATGGCTAAAAACGAAATGAGCTGGATTCTGGCATGGCTTAAACTTAAATCCTTTTAGCCGCAAAGCCACACACTTGGCACGCATAAACGAATAAGCAATATAACATTTGAAATTCTTCAATTCGGTGTCTTATAAGACGATTTGAATTTTTAACAAGCCTAATTCAGTTTTGCTTAAGCTTCAAAAGTTTTGAGAATATGGAATCGTTCTCTGGGATTTAAGTTTGGAATTGGCTTTGCATTTATTTGAGTCATTTAGTTTAATCATTTTGTAATTTAGTTATCGCTTAAAGAAAGTTAGTTTAGTTATTGTTTTTATGTATAAATATAAACATATATTGTTGATTTTCTTATAACAATGTTTAATCTAATTAATTTCGTATAGAACCAGCCACATGGCGCTATTTAAAGCGAGCACCTAAAAGTATGCAGTATTTTTAAGCCTTTGCAGCTCGTGGGCATTAAAGATAAACTAAAGCAATTGATAATACAATAAATATTTATGCTTAAACGTAAATGTGCCCAACTTTATGGTTTCTGGATCACTTTCAGAGTGCTCTCTTGCATTGCATTCGATTTAGTCATTCAGTTATTATTCAGCTGCCACGCCCACATGCTAAACTGAATGCTACCTCGCATGTGAGTTGAAGAAAACGATTGTCAGTTATATGCCAGAATCGCAAAACATTTTACTGGATCGTAAATGAAATGACAGCCAAAGAGTTTCGTATTATTTCAGTTGGTTATAGCACTCTATCTATCTCCACCTCCCCTCCCTCTCTCTGTCTCTCTTGCACTCCTTAACCACTCGCTCTACATGTCTCTGTCTGTCTTGCGATTGCTGTGAGTATATCTGAATGTTGTTATGGCTTTGTTTGGCTGTCAGTTATGGCCAGCTATGGCCATTGTTGGTAATTATTCAGATTTTGTTTGCATTTCATGCATAAATAAATCTCGGAATTACTACTCAAAACTATAAATGCAAAAGCATACAGCTGTCAGCTATTTTGGACAGGCACTAAAATGCAGCTGGCTGTCATTAGGCTGAATGCCTCCCAACTCCCAATTGTGGACTACCAACTGCCGACTACCCACTACCGACTACCGACTTTACCTCTAATTTAATCAAGTTATGTGAGCGGAAAATGCCCGAAGGTTTCTTTATATTTCTTTCTTTTTATACTCTAAGCGGTAAAAATGAGTTGAAGTGGGTATAAGGAATCTGAAATAAAAGAGCGGCATTTAAGATTCTTATGTGATCTCCAGAAAACTTTCTAATCCATAGCTTTCTACTTGTTTAAGTTTCCCTGTCTTAATTTTATATTATAACTGACTCAGTTGAAGATTTGTATTCAGTGAAGTCGTTTGGATAGTTTCTGAGTGTGTTTGTCTGCTGAAAACCTAAGTACAGGGTGTCCTTTGGTCGTGCTGCTCAGACTACCTAATTCTTACTTATGTTTTTTTCTTCTACCATTTTTTCTTGGTTCCTTTTCGAAATATATGCAAAAATTACGTTGGCTAACAACTTTTGCGACGCGGCCTTTATGCAAATTGCCAGGCAAATTAGTGAAAACCGCGGACAGGTGCGGGTAGGGGCCTGCAGAGAGAATGAGAGAGAGAGAGAGAGAGAGAGGGAGAGAGTGTTGGGTAGAGGGGGGCAGCCACTTAAAGGTGTGGTTCAAGTCGATGCCTTGCCCAATGACCTGCGCCCTCTGGGCAAGTGCTCGTCATAAAGTTTCATTAGATGTAAACGTTAAGCGGCAATAGCTATAACAACAAAACCAACAACACCAACAAAATCACCAACAACACCTAAAACAACACCAACACAAAGCTAACGTTGCCATCT
The DNA here is from genome assembly GCA_018152125.1 of Drosophila dunni. Classification (NCBI taxonomy): domain Eukaryota; kingdom Metazoa; phylum Arthropoda; class Insecta; order Diptera; family Drosophilidae; genus Drosophila; species Drosophila dunni. The sequence goes on along the minus strand of JAECXC010004138.1, from coordinate 160,408 downwards.
TTTAATTTGTATTTAAATGAAACGGTAGATCAACAGAGAACGACAAGGACCTGGACATGAACATCGACATGGACGTGGATACAACGGGTGTACTCAAAAGCTATTATCCAGATGGTCATAATCGGTAAGTTCTTGGCCCGCAGCTAATACACACATTCTGCAGACTCAATTAAACTATATCTTAACTAAAATATGGTAAATATTCTGCGTTTACTTTAAAACAGCTTTTGATATTGATTTAATTAAGCTATCGAAGTGTATCCTTACGAGATTTGAGAAAAAGTGTCGAGTTTAAATATTTTTAAGGCCTTTACCAAATGGGTATATGGATTATGAAATGAAAGAGCAAGAATTATGAGTCCTTTTTGGTTATATCATCTAAAAGGACTTTTAGATGTTGCAATCCGTTTTCATTATATATTGTATAAATACACATATACCTCTTAGTCTTAAAGCAAGCTCCGAAACTTCTAGTAACCAAATAGTTACTTTATTTGATTGTATCTTTTTAAAAAATCAATTCACAGCAGCAACTACTAATAAAATCAATCTAACAATAAGCTTAATATAGCCAGTATGGCCAGCAAACAGTTCCAGTTCCAAGCAACCTGTGAACTAGTTCCACTTACAGACTCATAGAGAGAAAGCTGGAGCATTTGGGGGCGACAAGGAGAGCAGTTAAAGCCAAGACAGGCTCTGGTAAATGACAATCCCCTTTTGGCCTTTTGGTCAGCGCCTCCTTTTCATCGTCGCGTTCTTTTGCCTGCTGGCAGTTCTACGAATATTCGTATTCGTATTCGTATTCGTTTTCCGTTGTATTCGCATTCGTATTTGCTACTGCAGCAGTAAAAATGACTGCACACAGCTGTGCTTCATGGCCCTGTGACGCTGCGGCAGTAAGATTTTATTAGCGGTGGTATTAGCAGCGACAGCGGCAATCCTCACCAGCAGCAGCTCCACCCCCAACCCCTACTCCAACCCCCAACTCCAACCCACCCTAGGCACAGTGGTTGACGTTGCATATTAATGCAGGCATAAAAATATTTACAACTTTTTTATGCAGCTGAATTTTTGGCAAATTTAATATAATTTCTGGTCGTTTAATGAGACCATTCAAAAATCTTTCGGCCGCCGACTCATCAGAAATATTTTTAGGGGCGTGTTTTAGGTCGGAGGGGTGGTGGGTTATACCTTGCGGCACAACAAGTGTTTCAACCATAATGGCCTTGTCCGTTGGCCAAGTCATAAAAATTGGCGCAAAACAACAAACATTATGCTACTACAAAGTAAACGAAATAGCCATAAAATGGGGCAAACACTCGACCATTTTGAGTCACTGTGCTTAGCACACAAACCCACGCAAATTTTGCATTTCAGCCAAGTTAAGAAATTGGTAAAACGTTGGGATGCTTTTTGTCTTTCCCAGCTAATCCAACTGGCGGCTCGCAAATTCCATTGCTGTTTGCTGGTTTCTGTCATGTGCAAAAGTTTGTGGGCGTGCCACAAGCGAAAGGATTATACAAATAAAAATAAAGGCCTGGCGAGAGGTGTTATAAATTTGGGACAGCAGGTGAAAACAATTTCGTCCATAAACTTTTCGCTTAGCAGTGTCCCGCCCCCTCTTCACCCCCTGCCCCCTTGCCAGCGCTTCTTTGGAGACCTTTTGACTTGACTTTTTTGGCCCATGCGGTTGAACACAAAACATGCCACGGAGTAAGCACCGTTTCATACCCTCTGACGAGGGTATAATGGGTTTGTTTCAAGTAGGTAAATAGTAGATTAATAATTATATGTAGAAATGCTGGATTTTCTTACTTGGTAACATAGGATGCCTCAATTATTCCCTGTAACTTGACTAACATATGTTTCTTCAAATATACAGGGTATAAGTGGTAGTGTGTGCTCTAAAGCACATTCCACTTGCGTTTCTTTTGACTTCTGTTAAGGAAGGCAAAAATATTGAGAGAAAAATCCGTGAAAAATCGTATGTCATAGTGGCCAGCAGTCCACACTAGTGACAAAAGCAGACTCCAAAAAACACATATTACAATAGACACAAAAGTAAAGCAGTTAAAGCAGATGAAAACGCTTGTTTCAATGTATAAAAACTTACAGAACGTATGAAAAACTTAAATATTTAAATTAGACACCCTGTATGCTGATTATATAAAAGTTAGAGCTAACAAATTATGTGTTTAAATTAAAAAGAAAATAGTTTTAATTGAATAAAAAACTAAAGTTCTGTTTTAACTTTCAAATTTGTACATTTAAAACGATTTGCTGGTTAACTGATGAATCAAATGGTTAAAGAACAATTAATAATTTTTTAAAACCTCTCAGATAAGTACAAACATGTATTAAAGAACATATATAATTACATTTAAACACCATTAAACTCTTTAAAATGTTCTAATGGGGTACATTAAATACATTAGCAAAGTAATATTATTTAAGCAACTCATGATTAGTTTGATTAACTACAACTAACAATGGTCAAAAACTGAAAAGCCAACAAATAATAAATTGAAAGAAAGTGCCACAATGACAGCAATTTCTCATGTTAGACGTGCTTTTTATGTGCACGGAAATTAAAGTAATCATTTTTTATTGCGCGAACAAACAAAGGCATTATATTTTACAACATCGCAGCTAGAGCAGCGAACAAACAGCAAATAGAAAACGCAAAAAAAGGGAAAAGAGAATAAGGTAGCACAGTGGGTGTGAAAGGCGTTGCACAGTGGAAGTGGAAGGCGTAACAAACCGCAAAATGCGCTGAAGGACAATTGAGTGCAGAAATATGGAACGCTTGAGAAAAACTTGCAAGCGGATACATAAGCAAACTCAGACTCAAACTCAGTCAGAACCAGAGTCAGAGCCAGAACTAGAACCAGAACCAAGTAGTATACTGTAGTGCAGTGTAGTGTTGTATACCGAAGCCAAGAACAAACTCAGCGAAGCGGCCAGCGGTCGTTTGGAATCGGACCTAGGCAAGAACAAAGACTTTGGCAGCTGCGACAATGACAACAGCAAAATAAAAACATATAAAATCCCTAGAAAATTGCATTAAAATCTATGGAGTGTGCATAGAAAGCGGTGAAAACCCTCCAATTCAACCCACACACACACAAACAAACCCTCAAGTTGGGGAATAAAGACAGAGAATGGAGAACCATTATGAACTGCTGGAGGAGGAGAACAAGTGCAGTGCAGCATACACTTGGAAAAAGGGTATGAATTTCGTACAGTTAAATAAAATCAGAGGTTCAACATTTCCACACCATTTTCAATCGAGTATTGTATTTCATTCTGGGATTGTTTTAAACAAATTAATTATCTATTTCAGTTAGACTTCAATTATATATTCAAGTGCTAGTTGTAGTGTATCTTGAATCAAGAATTTTCTATTACAACTTTATTTTTGTGACTTTCAAATAAATTTTAATATTTTATTGATAAGATTTAATTATTTAATCATTAATTTTAATAATTATACATGTACTTTATTTGAATTTAAAAATTCCAGCATAAGTTATGAATTTAAGGCTTAAATTTTGGTTTGGTTTCATAACTAATAGTAAAATTTGACTATCAATTTTTGTGTTAAGCTATTTTATTTATTTAATTTAAATAATAATTAATTTTACTAGTGTTTTTTCTCAGTGTGTACTCTCTTTTCTGCTCCCCCTTGCTTACCATCTCACTCACTATCTCCGCGCTTCTTTTTGGTTCTGGTTTTCGGAACTACGAAACGGCGAATTCGTGAAAAATTAAAGGAAAAAGGATATGACGCCACATTGCAACATGAACGCAAAATTGCGATTTTATTATATTTTAACAATGCACTTCGTTACGTGATTCCCACTAGAAATTGTTCTCATCGCTCTTGTCCTCGTTACTCTCCACTTTCCCTGTCCCCACTCTTACAACCTCCACTTTCCCATCTCCCCTCTCCTCACTCTACCACCGTCCTTGGGTCTGGTGCCTGTCGTAGCCATACTCGTTACCGTCTAGGGACTTTCAGCTCCAAACTCTAGTGTCCTAGCTCCAACCAATGATGTCTGTGCATGCGATCGGGCCTCCTTCATACCCGGCATAAGTCACATAAGTTCAAATTCATTTACAGTCATATTTTATATCTGTTCATGGGTCGTAAATTCATTTCTTTTGCTAGCATGCACTGTGCCTATTTATTAGAACGCATTGTTTGCCTCAAATTTGTTTAAATTCGTTTCAATTTGTTTATAAAATCACGATTTGGGAATTGCAGCTCCGTTGATTGTAGACTGGCAATGTTTCTTATATATCCTGTAGAAAGTTCTCAGTAGAGTTTACGGAGTTTGGCTGCAGATTTTGTACTTGAGTTAAGAAATTTAATAAATTTCAATTGTTTCATAATTAACTTTAGCAACATTTATTTCTAGTGACTTTAGTTTATTTGTATAGTTTTTTAGCGATTCTGTGTAAAAGTTATAAAACAATCGATGAATGAACTTAATTTATATATTAGAAAGAAGATGCAGAACAGTCTAGTGACATTAGTGCAGGGTATTTCACAGTCGTGCAATGTCGTATAGAGCTTTATAATATGTTTTAAGATGGGTTTTTACTTTGGATTTGGTGACTAATCACATTTTGTTGTGGCATGAAATCGAATTAATACTAACAATTAAGGTATTTAATTACTTAAGCTTACTTTTAATTGGAATAAACCAAATAGTAAAATCGTTTTTGGTTCATGCTTTACAAAACTCAGTATTTTATAATAAATGATATCAAATATATTTATTTTAAATATTTTAAAATACTTTCAATTGCTGAATATCATCACAATTATTTTTTGCAGGTCTACAATTTAATGAAAGTTATTTATGAATATTTATTTTTCTCTACAACAATAAACTTTTCTCATTAGCCAACAAATATGAAACCTTCACGTAATTAAAACAAACAATTGACAAAGGGTTGTAATTGCGATAAGCTCAAGGCAATTGACTTGAAAAATCTTAACTTGTTTCTAGACCATTGGATTTTTGTATGTAAATAGTTAGTTAATAAGAGTCAAATGTAAATAATTCGAACAAACAAATAAAATTGATGCGATGCAATTGAAGCATTAATTTCAACGAAACTATTCCTATATTGGACATTTGTGCTGATTAATTGACAAATTGAGCCAACAAACGGGAATAAATCAAACTGAAAATGAAAACAATAATAATTGCTGCATGAGTGTATTGAAGGCAAAAATCTACTCGTTATCGTATGTTACAATGGCTGCAATTTATTTACAATATTTATGCAAGAATTAATTGTTTGGCAAATGCCTTAAAATGATTGCCAGCTGTCGACCGGCATTTCACTTTAAATGCCAAACAATGTTGGCTATAAATAATGACCAGCATTTCATACCGACAGAGACAGAGATGGAGAGTGATTGCGAGATAGATAGAGAGAGCAGGAGTCTTGAATTTAAATCCGAGTCCAACTGAGAGTCCAACTCGTATTACTGCTTACTTTTCATTTGCGCTTGAGAAATTTTATTTACACTTTATGACTTCTTTATTTAACACTAATTGCTGCCTTTCAAATTTTTAGCACACAGTCAAAACCAAAGACCCAAAGACGATCCAAAATAAAATGTAAAAGACAAACAACAGCAATTTAGCTAAAATGTTATACATATACCAGCACTGTGTCTACATTTTCATCTAAATCAATCTGAGCAGATTGCAGAATTTTAAATGCTCTAAGAAAGGTCATGAAACATAACAGTGAGTACTTTGAATGTCCTTTCAGTAAGTTAATAAATATCGGCCAATAAATATTTTTAAAAGAATATTTAATAATTTATGCATGTAAATTATTATCATAACTCCTTTCCATATAAAAATCGCTCTAGTTTAGTCAGTTATCTATAATTATCTTTAGGGATAAAATATAAAATATTTTGGAAAATGGAAATCATTTTCCGTTATTCAATTCCATATATTGAAAGCTTCAAAAGATAGTGTATTCCTTACAATCTTGACAGCCCTCCTCTTATAAATTTATAGGGTATGTGCAAAGTGTATTTGTTTGCAGAACGTAGCCACGTTCTGAGAATCAGTGTGACCAGTTGTCATAAATTGTATCCGACTTCGTCCAGGCATTTACAGCTCCTGTGAAATCTTCTGTAACTCATCAGCGGCGACAGCCACAACAACAACAACAGCAACAACAACAACAATAATAACGAAAACACAAACAACATCGGCAACAAATAAAAAAACACACATAATACACACACACCACACACACATACAAACACACATGCAGATAATGTTCGTATTGCAAAAGTTACTTCTTCCTTTTTTTCGCTTTTCTTTTTCTTTGCTTTATTTTATGCCTTTTCCTTAGCATATGCTTCTTAATGTTTGTTGTTGCTCCCTCTCTCTTTCTCTCTCTCTTTCCTTCGCTGCCTCACTCTGCCGCCCTTGCTTCCACTGTGCTGTGTGTAAAGTTTATTTTTCTTACTTATTATTATTATTATTTTAGCGCTTTTCGTCTGTTGTTGTTCCTCTTTTGCCTTATTATGTGTATAAGCGTGTGTGTGTGTGTGTGTGTGTGTGTGTGTCTGCGTATGTTTTCGTAATTAATTTCGTGCTTCGAAACATCTGCAGCTGGATTTTTACTGCAGCTTCAAGCAAATTACACATACGCCCCGTGTACAGTGCGGCTGGCAGACTTGAAAACTTGATGACTTTCCTTTTTCACTCACTTTAAGTTTGTTGCCAAAACGTGAACGCTAACGTGAAACGCCAAAATGCCAAACGCCAAATGCCAATTTGCCCAACTGAATTTAATACTGTAAATAAATATTTGCCAACTAGACAGAAATAGGGAAACGACAGTCAGACGGACAGAAAGTCGGACAAGCAGACAGAAATTGTTACATCTCACAATTGACACAACAAATTCTTGCAAATTTCGTAGGCAAAAAATGCGAGAATTTAACTGAAGCGCTGCACCACGAGGCGTATAAGCAACGTGATGCAACCGGAACGGCTTTGACAACGGCAACGACAAACTCCAGTCACAGTCACTAACAACTACAACTGTGTTCCTTTGGATACACATGAACGGTTGCCGCTGCTGCCGGGCATAAACTACAAGCAGCAAGTCCATGCACTGCAACTTAAGGAGGCCGTTTAATTTGCTATGCAAATTACTACTTGCATTTTCTACTCTAGGAGTGTCCCTGTTGAAATAATTTTTAAAAATCGTATAGGAAAATAGTTAAAATAATTAAATAAGGCATTACCTGAAAACAATAAAATGTAATAGAGTAATAAACGAATATTTGGTTAAGTTTCTTAAAAATATAAGAAATTCCATATGTTGTTATTTAATAATTGATATTTAGTAGTGTTTGCCTGACTTTTGATAAGATTTTTTAATGACAGGGCTGCCAGATTTATTTAAGCTAAAGCGCCATCTACAGTGTGTAGTTTAATGATTGTTCTTTATCAAGGAATATTGAATATTGTTATGAAACTGGGTGTTTTTCTGTCTAGCAGTCTGGCTTGTTTAATCTAGCACTTGCAGTTAGATTTGAGCAAACCACCGCAATATCGCGTTGCAAAGTAAACAGAAGTAAACAGAGAGTGAGAAAGGTAGAAATAAAGAGGGAGTGCCAGACGGAGAGACATGAGGATAAGTGCTTCAGTGGTTTTCCCAAATGTTGCAGTTGCACTCGAGTTGAAGCCTTTCTTTCTTATTTTCGGCACAAATTTTGTGGTGTCTGCCTTTATTTTTGCACTTTAGAGTCTTGGGTACGGGCATAATCTGACGCCTGTGTGACGATCAAAGAGTTAAAATTCAGACCAAAATTTGGGTGACAAAACAAGGGGGTTGTGGAGGGGATTTTGCTGCCTAATCCAGCAGTCTAGGGGAATAGATTTGCCGAGATTTTACACTTCAATTTCCGTGCGGTTGCAAGGTAAGAAAATGTTTGTTGCAAGCTCAACTTATTTCTTGTGTCGCTGTGTTGTTAATGTTTGCTGTTGCTGCTGTTGTTGTTGGAAAAGTATGTGTCGTGTTGCATGTCGTTTTCCATTTCGATTGTGTCAGTTACATGTTGCACACTCGAAGGGAAAGGCGGCAAAAATGGCCAATGATTGGAAGCGCCCAGGCAATTGCACATTGGGCACGTATGCAAACAGATGGGTTGAAATCATGGGGGTGATGCTAGGTGCAGAGTAGGGAGGAGTGTTGGGTGTGTGCACTGCAACAGAATTAGGTTGATGGCAACAAAGGGGAAGAGTCAGGGAAGTGGCATTTTGTCAGACAAACTGTCGACTGCAATTTTTGTCAAGCACTTTTCAGGGATGGGTAGAATTGAGGGATTGGTTGTGGCCAGGGGGTAGGGTAGAGGGGCATAAACAAAAACCGATGGCAAAAGCCCCGACAAGCGACAAACTGAAAATGACAAATTCAGCTGCTCGTTTCTCGTTACTCGTTTTTCCGTTTCTGGTTCGAATTTTTGGTGTACGCCGGCACCTACCAAACAATTTCCGTTGCATTTGAGCTCAAAAATTGCATTGCAATGCCTAAATACAAAGTAAGCAGCAATCGGAACAGCTTGAAGCAAGGAAACAAGCACAGAGCAGGTCTAAAGCCCTTGCAGATTGAGCTGTTACCTTCAGCTCACACTAGGCGCACTACCCCACTCCCTTTTACTAACCACAGGCCAATGCCGTAGGAAATTCGTATGAGTTCACATAATCAAAAGGAAAATTACCAAAATTCAAAAACTCACAACAATTTGTTTGACAGCTAATTGGGAAACTTGTTAGACCTACCTAGAATATATATAGTATATTTAAGCATATTTTGTGTATAAAACATAGATATATTTTTTATAATTTTCTTTAATTTTAATTTCACAGGATTTTGCGACATAAAAAACTAGGAATTTTGTGGAACATAACGTGGGCACCACAAACCGTAAGGGACTATAAAATATCACACTAGGTGGAAACGTTTTGCGACGCATTTGTGTGGCATTTAATTAAATGCAATTTTTTTTTGGCTCATGACGTCACATAAACTATGCACAGCAAAGACAAGAGTAGGATAGAGAGTAGGAGAGTGCAACACGAAGAATTGTGAGGCAAATGGAAACGAGAATGTAAGAGCCAACAGGCGAGGCGACTGTGCAAAAAGGTGTTAATGGTGACTATGAAATTCCATTTGCATTTTGCACACACCTTCCAAAAAAAACCAAAAAAAAATTATAAAATTAACAAAAAATGGTTTCTACAAAAAATTTGAAATTTTAATGCAATTTTTATTGTTGTTGCTGCTGAACCCGTTGTCAAGCTTAGTAATGGTAATTAGGCGTGGAAAAATCCATTAGCTGTTGGTTTCTACCTGCTGCACAGGTGCCACGTATCCGAATAAGAGCCTGAAGCAACAGACAGCTGCAATTAGCACTATGCATTAAGCTTAAAGGCAAAAAACCTGTAGTCAAATTGCAATCCATAAACAGCCGAATTAAATGAAAAATATTTTTTTGATTATATGTGAAATTTTCTTAAATTGATCAAATGAATTCTTGTTGTAAGAATAATGTTTTATGCTAATGGGATCCTTAGCTGTCTTTATTTTTCTTTGAATATTGTGTTATCCACCTGTTATCCTAGTCAGGCACTGAAAAAAACAAAAATGTTCAGTCCAATTGCCTAAAAATTATGTCATATGATGTGTCGATTTAGTGGGTTAATTGTTCACCTAAAATATGTTAAATTTAGAAGCTCTCATTTACTAAAATAAACGTTTTTATATGAAGATATTTTTCTTGTTCATGCCTCTTTGTCTGCGGTTCTCTCATGCATCTCCATTTTTATATGCAGCCTTAGCGTATGCAACAAAATTATTCAATTTATGTGCAATGTTGTGTGTGCGTGTAGTACTTATTTCGTTTCTTCTTCTACGTTCGCTTCGTCTGCGCTTAGAATTTATAATTTGTGCCTGAGTGCTAAATCATGCAGCTTTATGACAGGCTGCATTCCAATTTTTTGTGTTGAAGCACTTAGCTTTAGTCAGCACTGGAGTTTTGTTTTGTGTATGAGCTTCTGAAAGCTACTGTTTAAAACAGAGATAAGTGGATTTTAGACAAAAGAAGCTTGAACTTATAACCAATTAAAATCGCCAAAAATGTAGTTTAAAAAATTACTTTTACATTATTTAAAGTACAAAATGCGTGAAAATTGTACAACATTTAGAATTATTTAAATTTTGCTCAATATTTTAGCCTTAATTAAATGTGACTTCTAGGTATTTTGGCCTTGGTTGGCAGCGCCTTGAGTCTAGTGAATCTATTAGTTCGGATATCGCACTCAGGAATGGCTTAAAGAACCAATTTGAAGTATTAATTGGTAAGTGATTTTAATCTTTTACCTTTACATTAATAATCAAAATATGAACCTATTGAAAAATAAAGCACTGTATAATCGTGTAGCTCCTAAAGACATAGACGTATTGAGGCTGCTTGCTGGACTGTTGTTTTTCTTTCTAGCTATTTACATGGAATTTGAAAGTAATGAGAGAAGCAATGATTAACTCTGGTGGCTGTGCAATTTTAATCCATCCGTGAAAATGAGCTTCCATAATTGCATAACACTCGAACTGAAAATGTGTGGTTGACAGGCGACATGTCATTTCACCGCAAAGAGTTTTTTGTGTGCGTGTTTTTATTTTGATTTTTTTTTTCTGTTTTCTGTATTGTTCAGTGCATGAATCTGTTCTTTTTGCACGGTGCCAACATAATTGTTTTAAATTAATTGCAAATTGTGTATGCAAAAAGCATAAAGTGCACTTCAAATATGTAAAGGAACAATGCAAAAAGCCTTCGCACAGCGTGTAATTTATTGACCACGACAACAGCACTAGCAATAACAACAACAACAATAACACCAGATTCTCACACTCAGTCAACCCGACAAGGTTTAACTTTAGCTTCAGTTCTGAAATCGCATAAATCAAATGAAATTAACTCAAAGCATTCCGCAGGCAAATAGAGTGTTGAATTTTCACAAACTACAGAACATAAAGAAGTAGACACACACACACACACACAATCATACTTTATTTACTCTCTATGAGGTCTTGAACCTCCAACCCCAAAAAGTGATGGGACATGAACTTAGGCATCAGCTCCGACGACAATTTCTTAAATTGTTCGAACAAATGAGAATGGAATAGAGAGACAAAAAAGAGAGTACCATTTACAGGAGGTCGCAAGTTGCTTAAACTAAATGGAGAAAAACGTGCTGAGGGTTACAATGAATTTTAAATACTCTAAGAAATTTATATTGTGTTAAAGTTTAAGTTCTTATATTTAAAAATTCGAGTTTTGAATTTTCTCTTTAATTTATATGGTAGTACAACTATTTTTTTAAATTAAAGTAATTTTAAAACTGATTGTTTTAATTTATAACAATTTTTTGAAATGAGAAATTGTGCATTTAATTTTAAACTGCAGCATAAAATTCATTTATAGCCATTGTGCGCATAATAAAGTGTTTCTGATTCCACTTTTTAATTAATTTAATGCAAGAATGTAGAGCATCTGCTTAACTCTTGAAATCCTGCTGCCGAAAGCGACACACACACACAAATGCGTACTCCGTATCTAAGAGTCAAGTGTGAGTTTATTTGAAGAAAAAAGAAGGAAAAAAAAAATAAATGCGCTTTGGTAAAAAAAGGAGACGAAACGTTTTACGATTTGGCATGTGTGGCAGCACTACAAGACGCTGGGGAGAGGCAGGGATTGCAGGAGGAGACCGCCAAGTTCAGCACTTTGGCGAGTCAAGTGCTTTTCATTTTCCGAGCACGTCGCCGCATCATAAAACAAAAAACGCACGAGAGCGCAACGGGGCGGGCACGTTTAGCATATATATTTTCACACTTGCAATCATACTTTAAGCAGATGAACACACAAACACATACACACGCACACACAGACAGACACATACATGCACTTGTACAGGGGCATTAGAGATGGGCTGGCAAAACAAACGATAGTTTAGAAAAATATATTTCAAAGCTCAAAATATTTTTTAAATTTAAATGTGGTTTAAAAATAAATTTAATAATAAATTGGCTGCTGGAATAAAATGCTCCTTTTATTTAGTTTAAAAAGCAAAGCTGTTGAATAATTGCACTTATATTTTATTAATAATTTTTATAATAATATGTTCAATTTTATGTCCTTCAAAAACTTTTTAAAATATATTTTGCCCATTTTTCTTTTGTTTCTAAGAAAACTCCACTGTTTTCTCCTCTCTAAGCGCTTTACACCAGATAAGACGCAGCTATCTTCATTTTCACTCCGCAGTCAGGCCATAAAAGTGCGTCGGGATTGTCGCAAACTTTTGCTTTCATTATTTTTACTTTTTGCACTGATAATTTATAATATATAAGTACGCGTTTAGAACATTTTGTTGCGGCTGTGTCGAGTTTCATCCCTTTAATTTGGCTTTAATGTGATGAGAAATCGGTTGAGCCGGTTTGGACTGCGCCGAGGTTTTAATTAAAAAGACGTTGAACGACGTCGCATTTTAATTTCGCAAAACAAAATACGTGGAAAATTTCATAAATAATTTTCCGAAATAAATTAATATTAATGTCGTCGTCTCGCTGCCTCTTTCGCTGCTCAATAATAGTCGTCAGTGTCATACTGTGGCCCAGTTGCTTGTCCTCATTATGGCTGACATTGTGAACTGTGAGCAGTGAGCACTGAAATCGACTTATAAACTGACATTAAAAGGATATTCCATGGATTTCAGCATCAGTTTTGACACTAATGACAGATAATGTTTTTGTCAACTCTTAAGTGTACTGTGAGCCGCGTAGAAATGGAAAAATCTTAATTCCCCGAACCATTAAATATTCGCGTAGTAGTTTCGTCGTTTAATTTAAAAGTTCAAAGTCAGCTTCTAATATTGTCAGGGGAGAATTTTCAATGCCTAATGGCAGCCTCCCCTTTCTTTAATTCATTAGTCAAGTCAAACTCTTTTGTAGGGGAATTTGAACTGACTTTGAACTAGGTTGTTTCGTGGTTTCGACTGTTTTGGCCACGTTTGCAACTTTGCTTGCGGTTTGTCTTCGCCAGTCCCAGTAACCGCTCAGTCGCAGTCAGTCCCGCTTAGTCCCCAATTTTTAGTCCCCTCCCCAAAAATGCTGATTCCTGCCACAAATGAATTGCAGGCCAGTTGCAAGTGCTGCACTTGATTTGTGGTGCAACTTGAGGGTTCACAATTATGTGGCAACAACTTTGGTTCAGTTGCGGACAACACACTATGTGAATGTCACTTGGTTGAGAGCAATTTTTTGATATTTAAAATGGTGTTTAAGGTATTTTGAAGCTAATCAATCAACAGCTGTCAATTAAATCTAATTGGAATTTTATTTCCATTTACTTTTTGGGCTAATTAAAAGCAGCAGCAGCCCACTGTCGTAGCTGGGGGCGTGGCTCATTAACCTAATGCCGAGGAATCTCTACGGGATTGTTGGAGCTAATTGCGCTCATTTTTTTTTGGGGTTTTTCTCCTTCAGTTTTTCGCCCATTTACAGAGCTGTCAATCGAAAATTTTCCATTTTATTATTTATGTTAATTCTATTTTATTTTTCGCCCTTTGTGGCGATTTTAAAAATAAGGTTGCGCTCAATTGCTTTTGTAATCAATCAAAGTCAGACTCATGACGCTGATGAAAAAGGAGAGCAAGAAAAATTGGTGAAAACCAAGAGAGAAGGGGAGAGAGAGGGGGAGAAATAGAGACACTGAGATGTATGCTTAAGCTGCGTTTCAAATGCATTCAACTCATCTTCGATTTTTCCTACGATTTTCCAATTCACATCTACTCTATGTGGTCTATGTGTATGGTATCCCCTCGTCAAGTAGTTGAAAAACGATGATTGTCATGTGAGTTTCGTGCTTCATTGGCATTTGTGGTGTTGACGTGACACGTGAGCGACACTTGACGTTCGATAATTGATATTGTAGGAAAAGGAGTAACACTGGGTGATGTGTTGACTGTGGGCAGGGGGAGTAGTGGGGACCAGTAGGTTCAGTGGAAGTGGGTGTGGCACGTCCAAAGTGTTGGGGTTGACAAGATGCTTGTAATTATCGTTGACACACATCGCGGTCGCCTGCCAGCTGGGAATTTGGCAAGTTCTTCAACGAATCACTTAACTTTATAATATTGAAAAATTCCACGTTTTGCTTAACAGTAGTGGAAAGAATCACTTAATGATTTGCATGTTTAATTAAATAGTAAAATTAAATACATTAGTTAATGATTTTGTAGCTGTAGTCCGAATAATTAAAGTTATTTGAGATTCCATTGAAAAAGTGGGTTACTTATAGTAGTTTTTGGGATTTTTACAGAATTTTAATTAGTGCATTATGTGAAAAATTCAATTACTAACCATTACTAACCAAATAAAGTCAAAAGCTTTCATTTTTATACACACTTTTGTCATCGTAAGGTAACATATAAAATTTTCTGACCTTTAACCAGAACTTGGAATGTTTAATAACAGCAGCACCGATTTTTAATATTACCTATAAATTTGATTATAAAATTTTAAAACATTTTTAAGATTCCAAATATTAAAATATTTAATTTTTTCCTTCTTTTTCAGTGAAATTAATCTACAGATATTAAAAAAGTACCCCTTTAAATTTAAGAAATGCGCCAAGCTTACCGTTATTAGACGTAACGGTAAACACTCTTATAAACTGCTTAGCATGCACACACATGAAAACAGACACACACATACATATGTGCGTGTTGGGTGGCAAAGCTCGGTCATTTAATGCACAGCTTGTAGTTGTACTTGCCTTTTGCTTTACTTTTAATTACCAACTCAAATTACATGGCCAGACTAACACACACTTCCACACACACACACACACGCACATACTTGCACTCAGGTGCAGTTGGCACAAAAAAGGAAGAGAAACAGCTGTTTGGCTTGTACTTGGCAACGGCTGCTCAATGGTAGAGAAAGGAGAAAAGAGAATGCAGCAAGGAGACAGTGAAAGAGACGAAGACAGAGACGCAGTTAAAGACGAAAGAGGGAACAACTGGAGATGGCAGTCCAGCAGAGAGAAGCGTAGCAACCGCAAAACGAAACTTCACAGTCGCCATCGTTTGCTGCACATTTCATTACAATGCCATTGTATTCAAATCCTATTATAAAACGCAAAACACTGCAGTGGGATTGAGGGACCAGCAAACGGCAACGGCAACAAGAACCTAGAACTAGACGCAGGTCAGGAATATGCCAGGAGCGTAGTGTGGTTAGGGGTAGGGGGTGTAGTGCAGGGGGCAAATTGGGAGACGGGGGGTAATGGTGCAACTGGAGAAGTTCGTGTTTGCAGCACGTTTCCACTTTCGCACTTGGTAAACATAAGTTGCCCACGCACAGACACATAACGCAATTGAGGAAGCGTATGAACGGTACACTGAAAAAAATATTTAAACATTTTTTAATTGAATATTAAACGACTTAATGATAGCTCTATTCAGATACAATACAATTTTAATCAAACAGTCAAAATATGTAGTTTTTTAGGGTCAAAAAACCTTAGTATTATTCAAATTTATATTTTAATCTTAAACTTGAGGATGTCTAGTGAAAAGTTACGGAAATAATTATTTTGTTAAATAACTTTACTACTTTTATCAACCTTAAATCAATTAAAATAAAGTCGGGGCTTAATCAAACAGTCTAGAAATAATTATAATAATTAATCATATTATTTAATAAATTAATTATACTAAACTGTAGTATTTTCGGTTACCATTTTTCTTTCTTTTGCTAAGCAGTTCCCATTGTTGTATCAGAATCATTCTATTAAATAACTCAGTGATTTTAGTTGAGACTCAAAAAAATGAATAATTTTGAATAATTTGAGATACGTAGGGTTCCATTAAAAAGTCTTTAAGAAGATGCTTCATTTGCTTAACCTCACACACTGTAATTTTTTATCAGTGTACAGAAGACAAGTGATCGGAGTGCGGTGGATGGAGGACGGAAACTGCTGTGTTGTGCTGGCACTAGAAGGCAACTCGTCTGTAACACTCCATAAAATAATTACCAACACCAAGGCGGCTGCAGATACAGGACTGCGAAACGTGGTAGAAAAGGCAGAAATGGTTAAAAGCGACTCCTGACCAACATGAAAATGAGTCAGTTCAACCCACCAGTTTAGGAATTTACACACACCCACACACACACATACATATACATTTTAAACTTTGTTCACCTTTCGAATTTCAAATGGTTTGAGTGTTGACCTCACAGCAATTATTTCGCATAAGTCAAAGAAAACTTAGTTGCTTAATGAAATATATAGTCAGTATTATAACGGCCTCCTTAAATGGCTAATTAAAATAATAAAACAAAATTAAAGTATTTTGTTAGGGCTTCCAATTCAAAAAACTAAGTTACCAAATTTACCAAAAGTATTGAAACCATTGTAAAGTATTACTCAAGATAACTAAACATAAAATAAAAAACAGTTTTTAATTTTATTTCAATTGCAATTGCATTTATTGAGCGCTTTACTGACATACAGCATAAGTTATCAGATATATTAGCAATCTTTGATGCTTGCTAACCTCGATGGTGGGGACTATGATGATGATCATGATGAGGATTTTGGTGTTGGTAATGATGAGGTTGATGATAATGATGTTGACCTCCACCACCACGGTGATAACCGCTATTTTGACCACCTCCACGACCGCCCCCACGACCCATACGGCCAAATGGTACACCAAAGCCAAATTGTGGAACTGCCAGGGCTGCAGCAATTAGCGCAAAGAATATTATCTATTAAGAGAGCACAGTTTTAATAACTTACTTGAATTTATTAAGTTTTGCTAGAGCAAAATACTTACCAATAGTCTCATGTCGAGGTTCGTTTCCACAATGATCTCAAATGTGCCGAGCACTCGGCTTTTAAAGCAAAACTATCAACGAGCAGGTAAAAATCAATATCCAGCAAAATACCTAGAACACATGGACTGACGGCTATAAAATCCAGAAGGGATCAAAACTTAAGTACCTTTTACGGTGCTGGCTTTTCCGATATTTCCACCGAATAGCTCAGAAGTAGGTACGTAATTACACGAGTTCCATATGAAAATTTACATATGCTCATTTTCTTGGTAATTGCATATAATAAACAGATGTTGTGTCTATGAACTTGTAAGGTAAATGTAACCATAAACAAATGTATCTACATGCTTTGTTTCGTATCTTTTCTAAAGCAAAGCAAAGATTGTAGACTGGAAACTTCAAAAAGCATTTCAAAGCACTTAAGACAGAGTTCACATTCTTCTCTTTTGTTTATAAAATAAAAGCACACTTAAAGTCAATTTTTAAAGACAAATCCATCAATATAATAGATTGTAATGTGTATTTTTCGAGGGTTTCCGGGACGTGTAACTGATACAAATGACTAGCTACCAGTTCTTCATTCAAACTATGTAGTTAAATTTTAGATATATTCCCAGGTCATTTTATGTTCTCCAAATAACCAATCTTGAATATTTTATAATATTGCCGATAATGTAAAAATAAAAAGAACTTATATTCTCAATCTGTTTAAATTTTCACAATAAAATTTTTATATGCGCATGGATAAAATAAACGAACTCAAAAATGTTTTACGGAATACAAATAGAGGCAAGGGACCAGTGGAAGGGGCAGGGGCAAATGACATAGCTCAATTAATCGATGTCCTGCTGCTGCTGCTCGGCGGCACCAGACAGTGAACTCTCGTCGAGTGTGACGCCGTGTAGCTCAATGTAGCGCAGCTTACTCTGACTTGACCAGGGCCTAATCCAAGGTAGCGACATCAGCATCATTATTTGCGAAGGTACATACTTGCAGGTGGACGGCAGGGAGACAACATCCTCATTGTTATGCTCCTCCAATGTCTGATCTTCAAGCTGCTCATACATGTGCTCGGGTTCCTCCGGCAGTTCCAGCTGCTCCTCGCAAAGCATCGAAAGCAGCAGATGCTCGGCAAAGAGAGCATGTTGCTCACGCTGTTTATTGTCCCGCAGAGATGCCTCCCAGCTATTCTGTTGCTCCGTCACCCAATTCTGTAGCAGAAATCGATCCGCATCCTCTGAAGACTCGGCAGCTGCCGCCGAACTGCCTGGCTCGTTGGGGCAGCTGGAAGAACAGGGAGCAGCCACATTGGTTTCCGTGTTGGCAATGGCCAAGGCGGTTGTACGTGACCGAGTCTCACCCTCGAGATAATTGGCAGGAGTCTGACTAAGACGCAGCTCGGGACGCAAACGTCGCAGCTCGGACAATTGATAGAGGATATCGATGCCAGCCTCGGATTCCAGTCGGCTGCTGTTGGAGCGAGCCGAGCTGCGGCTGATGTTGCTGGCGTTGGGATTGCCTGGACTTTGAGGCTGCTGTCGCTGGCGCTGACGTCGTCGAGAGACCCGTGAGAGGGCATGCCTTAGGGGCGGAGTGTGTGGATCAAGCAGATTGGCATGCTCGATGTGATTAAGCAACAGATGACGGGCCAAATTGCGTATGGCAACCAGTTCTATGCCCGGTAATCCGGCGCACATAGGACACACAACATGACTATCGTTCTGACGATGTATGGTTACCACATGGTCGATCAGCTCCTTTGCCGTGTGCCCAAACAGCCCACAGTATGGACAGGTATAGCAGTTGGGAAAGTGCATCAGTTCAAGCATCTCGCCGTTGAGTAACAGTTCGGGCGGCTGCTGATGATGACGCTCATCATCCAGAACTAGTTGCATGGGATGCTCCATTCTGTGATCCAGTGTCTCCACATTCTGGTCGTAGCAATCTCGGCAGAGGTCATAGTTCACGCAGCGCAAACAATGAAAGCGACGCCCATTAAAATGATGTCTCTGACATCCATCACAGCAAAAAGTTCGATGGCCCATGGAAAAGTTACCAGTTGTCGAACTTAAGATTCGACCACTTTGGAATACCTTGCGGAACTCTTGGGAACACCTCGGACTAGGCTGGCAAATCGAATAATTCGGCAGTAAGTGGTATTTGGTATTGGGTTTGCTAATGTTTGGTGGGATTGAGAAATTGAGAAAGTGTGGTCGAAAAAACTTTACAAATTGTTTTGAATTTCAATTTTTTGTTGTCTAGTGACAGGTTTCCAAAAACCTGTAGCGTTTTACTTTGAGGTACGTGATTAATCGTTTATATTTAATCGTTATGGAGCATTTAATTTGTTTCTTTTGAATTTATTTATTTTAAAATAAACTTTGTTTTTCATATTTTATGTAGGTTAAGGCGTGCTTTGTTTCTTTAATAAATTCTAATGAAATTTAAAACAAAATTGAGTTTTTTCAGACCATTCAACCCGGGTTTTAAAAAAGTCGTAAAAGCTATTTAAATTTAGTACAAATCTCCTGAAGTTTAAGTTGATTACTTTCTATAAATAAATAAGCTAAAATAACTTTTTCTTATTGATTTAAGTTTTCAATAATATTTACAAAAAAGGCTTAAAAACTGCTTTCCGATTTCAGTTTCGAATATACCCTTAAGTCTTAGATAAGTTACTTCCGTTCTATTTTTAAATAAAACGAAAACGTTTTTGGAAGCTTGGGTGTAATGGGTGTAATGTTCTGAATAATTTCATAAATATTTCATGCCAAACTTTAAACACTTCAAACTTAATTTCTTTCTGCCAAAAAGTTTTAAGAAATTAAATATTTGGTTTTGAAATGTACAGGGTATTTGATAGTCGTATACTATGCTCTACACTATACTGCTTTATTTTCATTAAATTCACTTTATCTTTGAGCCACACTCGGGCGGTAAATAAGGCTGTTGAAGCTTTTTCGCTTATCGGATGAGAGCTATCGCCTGCTGTCTCCCTCACTCTTTGAACGCGTGCATGTTTGTCCATCTCTGTCTTGTGCTTAACTTTGTTTGACTTTGGAGCTGCGTTAAAATATTTTAATTACTTCATTGCCGGCGGCATTAAAAAAGTTTATTGTTGCATCATTATATCCGGTTGCTGCCAGGAGCAGCATAAAATAAGACGAAGAAGTTCAAAATGAAAAAACATGTTGGTAGCAAAACTAGGCTTAGCGTAAAACGTATATTGGCAATCAACATATTCCCTTAAATTGTATAAATTATTAGATTATTAGTTAATTAGAATTAAGCAGAATTAAGCAGAAATCTAATCAAAGTCACAATAAAGTGTAATCACTCTTCATGACAATGAATGATAATGCTTAAAGAGACCGAATGCGAGTACAAATGGAAATCACAGTAAAATCCATTAATTTCAATATTTAATGAATTCACTCAAATCCCCATAGCAAATCGCGACACGACAAGGAAACAAATAGTGTACGTTAAAATCTCGTTGTTCCCTTTACAACAGACGCTACTCTCCGCAATGCGAGTGCTGTGCGGATGCGGATGCGGTGCGGATGTTGTTACAAATGCCAAAATCCGCAGCAAAAGCTGCGCAACATTCTCTTACAATTTAAGTGGCAACGGTTTTAATTAGCTCAACCAACTCAGTTTCCCTCCCATTTGAAGTGCCTGAAAAGGATTTATGCAATCGCATCAGCTGTGTGTGAAATTATTTGAGATTTTCCATCTGTAAGTCCTTATTTACCACTAACCGCTGCCATAATGGCTATGGATTTCGATAGTCAAAATCGTGCACTTCCCTAAGCTGGCTCATCAATCTAAAAAGCTTACTCCAACTTCTTTGCATTAAACAGATTCATTTATATCTTAAGAGTATCAAATAGTTAGCAAACAACTTGAACTTGTTCATTGAAACAAATTTGTACGTAGGTATGGCTAATATTTTGGACATCAGCGTGTAGAGCCATTTTTTGATGCGCTTAAAAGTATGCAACGTCACAATATGACAAAGTCTGGCTCCAAAGCATAAATTGATAACGTTTTGGACCAGCAAAATGGTGCAAAACTGATGTGTATGAAATAAAAGCAACTTACCCTTTATGTATTGGTGTTTAAGTGACTCTGACATGATAGTAAATGTTGACAATAATGTTGACAATATATTTAAGTAAAAATTTCATAATTTATTGTTCATTAAAAGTAGTATAAAATGTTAGACAATAATCATCTAATTTAAACAAATTCTTACATTTAAATAGTATAATAGTATATAAATTGTGTTTGGAAAACAGTATATTTATTAAATACTCTACTGAAAAATACTTTTATATTAAATTAATACTCTTATCTAGGGTATCAAAGGTACGGTATGAAATTGTCAAAAGAGCGCGTCGTCAGTTTGCAACCATGTTATTTTTAGTTCGTATATAGTTCAAACTATAAAAATATGCGTCTGATAACAAGCAAAATGAGCTCCCAGCAAACAGTGTGTAGACTCAACTCAAGTTCAAGACAAAAATTAATCTAAACAAAACTGTTTATTCATATAAACAAATTAGACGCTTTCATTTTGCTGCCTAAATCAAACACATAAATTATACAACAACGCGACGACATTTAATCACTAAAAAACAAAGTGAGAAACAAAAAAAATGATTAAAGTCTGGAATGATGAATTGGAAATACACTTATTTGAGTAAATGTTTATTAAAAATTTGTTTGAAAACTTTAAATATAATTTTTGTTAGTTAAAATAAATATAAAATTATTTTTACTATTTCTATTTTATGGTATCTAAACTGGTTACAAAGTGCTGCATATTTTGGTATACACTTTCCATTTCAATTTTGTCATAATTCCACATATGTAAAGTCCAAATGCTGATAATCATATCAGACATATTAAATTTTGAAATGGATTTGTTGTTTCCGTTTGTTTATTTGTTTTCTGTTTATTTTTAAACATAGTTATGCTTATATGTTCCTATGTAAACAGCAAAAAGTCCCCGACTTTGGGTATAAAAAGGCGCAGCACTTAGCATTCAACAATTAGAAATTGTTCAAAAACCAACAAGTCAAAATGAAATTCTTCGTAAGTGAAACAATTATTTCTAAGCACCCGACACAAAGAATTCTAAATTGTTAATTATACGATTTTTGATTTGTCTCGTTTGCAGATCGTCTTCTTCGCGCTGATCGCCGTTGTCCTGGCCGGTGGCTATGGAGGTAACCAGGGCGGTCGTGGTCAGCAAGGATTCGGACAGGGCGGACACGGTCAGCAAGGATTCGGACAGGGTGGTCATGGACAGCAAGGATTTGGACAGGGTGGTCATGGACAGCAAGGCTTTGGACAGGGTGGACATGGTGGTCATGGCCAGCAAGGATTCGGCCAGGGCGGACACGGTGGACACGGTCAACAGGGTCATGGCCATGGTCGTGGTGGATACTAGAAGCTATTATAAGACATTTCAACGCCCATCCAAATAAAAAAAAATTTTATAAATCGAATTTTTTATTCTCTAATATGAAAATTTACAATTTCAGTAAAATATATTGTAGAAGAGAGAGAGAGATAGAGAGAGAGCGAGAGAGAGAGAGTGAGAGAGAGTGAGAGAGAGAGAGAGAGAGAGAGAGAGCGAGAGAGAGAGAGGGAGAGAGAGAAAGGGTCAGACAGAGAGAGGAATTCAAATAATTTGTCAGAGGTTTCGTTTGAGAGTAAATGCTGTTATCGCAGAGTAAACAAAAATACTTCGTTCTTTGATCATCTAAAATTTTCGAATGTTCTAAAAAATAGAGAGATTATGTAGTCAGCTCAAATAATCCCATTGCCTAAAACTAATTTAAGAAAAAATTATTTCACTACTTAAAACACTATATATTTATAGACAAACAACATTTCTTTCAGTGCACACCCTAGATTTCTAGAAAGCAAAGTCCAGAAAATACACACTGTGCATATGTTTATGTTTGCCTATGAATTTGGCGTTACTTCTTTGACCCCAAAAGCAACGGTAAACTGCGAGCTTTATTCCAATTTCCAAGCAATCAAATTTCGCGTGGTGCGTGTGTGCGCGAGTGTGTGTGCGTGGGTGTGTGTATGTGGAGCATTAGAAGCTATACTAATTACCGAAGGCTTCCAGATAAACATATAAGCACGAAACTTGTTTGTATACTTTATGGGAGTTTAATTGTTTTAGCAAATGACTCGAAATAATTACAAAAAGCGAAGAGACCGCAAACTGGAGAGGAGAATTGAGACAAGGCTACAAAGAAACCAAAACTGTGGCTGATTTTAAGAGAGCGTAGTATTTTCATCTATTTAGTTGACGGCTCCAGGGGGTGGTGGAGGCTGTCCGGCACACCAGGGAGTGCAGGGGGGCAGAGTAGGTTTAGTGGGCGTGGTGGGGCTGGCCATCGCGCCGGCCAACAGCATTGACAAAAGCAGGAACTAAAGGAGGGACAAAGGGAGAAAAGGAGAAAAGGAGAGAGATAGAGTAAGGAAATTTAAATGCAATTTTTAACAACTTACGCAGTATTTGAAATTCATTTGGACACTGTAACAGCTGGAATATTCTGAGCTGCTAGCAGCTAACAGCTGACTTTATATACACACAGCGAAAAGATGAGAAGAGGCTTATCAATGTGTGGCACAATAATAAAATCGTCTCAATATAAACTTGTTGATTTCTGACCAAACTTGTATTACTAAATTGGAACGAATACCAGTTAGGCAATCATCAATTCTAAAGCAAGGGAGGGAGCGAGGGGTACACACAAGTGAGACGAGTTTGGCTCGAAATCATTTCCTATAAATCTGTTATACACACAAAGCAGTTCTAGTTCTTAAATTAATATAGATTAGTAATGAATATTGTAATACTTAGCAGCTAAATTAGTTTCAAGATCGTTTCAAAATTGATTGCAGTCGAAATCTTTCTTAAATTTTGTGTATTTCAACACAGTAAATTGGGCAAGGTCAAATTTCAGCTGATAGGAGTCGCTTTAATGGGTCATGTGTGTCTAGTGTACACTTATACACTCGTGCGTGTGTGTGTGTACTTTACTTGCAGTTGTATGCAAGGACCCTCATTTTTCGTTTACTGCGCAATTCTTAAATGTCGCTGCTATCTGACCCAATAATCGGACAACTTAATTGCAATTGCATTTGTAAAATATTTCTGCACACTTTGCCAGTCGGATTTGTACCTTTTGTTTGCACACCTATAACATTTCAGTTCCTTTTTCCAATTGTTAAGGGGAGAACTAGGTGTGGGTTTTGTCTAGGGAAGTGGAGGGGTAGGAAAACCCCAAAACCTATGCAAATGAACTGTGCTCAGTGCTGTGTGTGGAAGAAAGTGATAAGTGTTGCAGTTGGGAAAGGTTAACATCAAGACCGTAGATAGGGTAAACTAATTTCTATGTTTCCGATACAGAAATGTATCTATTATTGCGAGATATTTAGGCCAGTAACACAGAAATGCAATCATGTGGGCAAGGTTAGGGTTAGCTGAGGAACTTGGGGGCAACAGTAAGAAGAAGACTTGAAAATACTCTAGAAAAATTTCCAAAAAAATCTACAAGTTATTCTGTTGAATTACTTTACATCAAAACTGATTCGGTTTTATCTGTTGTGTATTTCCTGTATTAGCTTCAAAGCTGAACTTGTTATGTATTATGCTGTCCCTGCCCTTTGTTACGTGGTATTGGAGGTACGAAAATTCATGTTGCTTTTGCGGGTGCAGCAAAACCGGAAATTTATTTGTGCGGGCAATGAAAGTGGTAAATAAAAGAGCTGCAACTGCTTAAGTGGCAGTTTCGGAATACTCCCATCTTCTTCTGCTTCTATTTTCTTTTTTTTTTTGGCCAATTCCCAACCTTTGTTGGCTTTCTTCGTACGTCTGTCCGTCAGTTGGCTGAAACCCAGCCAAGTGCAAAGGCCACCTGGCAGCATCTCTTGGCCAAATTGTTGTTCTTATTATTGTGTTCTTGTACTCTTTGTTTTATTTTTTTCTCTACTGGCATATCTGTAAGCTTCCGGTTCGTCACGCGCGCACTCACACACTCACACATGTCCGTAGTGTGCACACGCACACAGCATAGCCCGAAATTCGATGTGGGTGAGAACAATGTGCAGCCATTGAGCGCAAATGTGCCAAATAATGACTTGCAGGCGAGTGCAATTTATATGATAAGCAACAAAAATAAATTGCAGGCAATTCATTTTACTTAAATGCAGCAACAACAACAACAAGCACAACTACAGCAGAGGCAGCAAAAAAAAAAAAACACTCGACAATGAGCTGCTGCAGCGTTGGCAAGTTTTATAAACACTCCGAGCACATAGTAAACAGCACTTCAGGTGTGTGCTGTATATCATTTTAAATGTTTTGCTTACCTGGCAACTCTGTTGAGTTTCCTTTGAACAGCCTAATGAATCCAATGGCCAATGACAGATGCATTGGCAATGCTTTTGGAATTTATTGGCGATATGTGCTCAACAGCGCGGTAGAAATGATTTCTAATTTATTTATAGCATACTTTTAGGCAGCGTACAAAAATACCAAACTGCAGTTTCTTTGGTTAAAGTAGCTACTTAACCAGTTAGAAGACGTGTTCTTTAAAAGAATTAGTTTTAAATAGTTGATTAACAATTTAAAATCTAAATAAAACGAGTTTCAACAAAACACTTTATATTTTAATAACTATAATTCAAACTTCATAAATAATGGTAGAAAATATATAAATAACTTTATTTTATTAGTTACTTTCATAAAATCTGTTATCAAAATAGCTAGTGTTAAAGGCTCGTAGACATTCTGTGTGTCAAACTACAGCAAATCCTTTAAAAGGAACCAACTCCATTGAGAACATGCTAATTGGGAGTCCTTTTTTCTGAAGGATGGCAGTAGTGCAGAGCAGAACAAGTTCTAATGCCTTTACAACGTCACCTGCGTGCTTTTTTGGGCCAGGCCGTGTTGCGATGTGCTTCTGGGCCAGGCTCGCGTTGCTAATGAGCCGACAGAGTTGGCTAATTGAGCATGGCTAAAGCTTCAAACGAAATTAATGTGTAAATTGATGCTCCCAACTTGACGCTTGGCACTTTTGCCTCAGGTCTCTTGACACTTGCCACTATCCATTGGCCCGTTGGCCTTTAGCCTTCAGCCTTAGGCCGAGATAGAGAGCGAATATTAAACGAACACCTGAAATGTCCTGAAACATTTTATTGCATGCAATAAACATGTCCCGGGCAAAACCGATGGCATAGAGAACACAAATCCAGTTGTCCATACCATATTCATATGCAAAATTAATGCCAAGCTGCCGGCAAGTACAGTCTGCATCCCAATGGGAACTCCTGCAGCTGCAGCTGCATCTCTACCTGGACAAGGACACTGCCCCAGAAGCCTGAAGAGCTGCGATGTCACGTCGCGGTGCACGAGCAACACACACCAGTCGAATCGAAAAACAAACAACCATATAAAACTTTTATAGATTAATATCAAGTCGACACCTGTTTACGCTTTTAAGTCTGAGCTGCGGAAACTATAAATATAAATTGTTTTTTAAAAGCAATATATTCAATTACATATGACTATTTAACTCTTTTAAAAGAGTTTATTATTAACTAAAATATTAATTTGTGTTAAACACTTGCGATAAATGAATTTGTGAAAGAGTTTTGAATACACTTTTAGTGGCTCGAGTTGGTTTAAAATTATAATGAATGTAATGAACTATCAGAATGACTGTGCTCTACACTTCTCTCAAGAAATCACAGCACAACTGTCGGGCCAAAATCCCTTTTCAGTGAACTATCCCAGCTGAGTGTCCTTCGAAGTGTCCTTCAGCGCTGAAAGCTGAACCTTGGGAGCAATCAGTGGATTGTACGCTGCTTTTGCCGGAGATGTGACGACGCCAGTTTCCCGTCACGGCATTTCTCTGTCTCGCTTCTGTGTCCCCTTACTTCTCTGTCGCTCTCAGCTCTAGGAGAGTGAGGGAGAGAGCCCCGCGTTGTATGCAATACATTTTTTCATTCATTGTTCGTTAAGAGTTATGCGTAGAGTTGTCTGTGTGAGCATGAGTCTGTGTGTGTGTCAGTATGTGTTGTGTGTTAAAACATAAATTTAACTGCAAGCGCATGGAGCGTGTGACAAGGCCACAGGAATTCAAAACAAAAGTTGCAACAAATACCAAACACGCCATAAAGACAACAAAACCAACAACAACAAATGGCTACCATCACATAGACATAAACTGCAGGTTGCCCCCTGGCCCCCCTTGTCCCCTGTGCAACCCTCACTGAGCCAACCCTTTGTGTGGGGAAAAGAATGACAGGAAACCGGATGTGAGTGCATGCCTTTTGTGCATGCAACGAATTATTCAGTTGACATACAGGATGTGTGCTCTGTTGTTGTTGGTTGTTGTTGGTGTTTCTGACTGCCTGCGTAGCTGACCCCTCACTCTCCCTTGCCCCCCTCCTCCGACCCTTTTCCACATTTTAGTACACACATTTGAGGAACAGCTCCCACGCTAAACCGTCTTAATTTAATTAAGATACGTTTATGGCGACTAGGAATAGCATTATAAATACTTGGTTTAATTATATTTCTGGAGTTCTACGAGTTGCATTTAAATTGTATTTTATGCACATCTACATTAAGTCTAAATACTATATTCCTGCACAATTTTAGAGTGGTTTTCAAGTACAGCACAATGTATAGAAACTCTACTCTACTTTATTTCACTTAAGCGAATTTATTAGAAATACTTTACCACTATAGTTTTATACTTATGAGGGGGGTTTTGGTAAACTAGCAAAAAATCGGGATAATTCTTAAAAAGTCGACCAAAAAATACCCTAACATTAACTTCAGACTGTTCATCGTGAAATACTTTTTTGTTTGTCCAAATATTCCCGAATGATTGATGTCAACCCTACCGAAGTTTACCAACTGATTACTGTAAATCAACGATAAAGAGTTGACCGACATTGCTTCTATTTTTAGAGAGTATTAAGCTGTCTAGTTTACCATTTTGTTTAGACTTTGATTGTTATTACTTACCATTGCCCCATTCTATTATGCCGTGCTTTATGATTATTGTTATTACACTCATGTAAGTATTTCTGTTGAGTGCCACACACCCACACTCACACACTCAAATTTTGGAAGCCATTTTTCAATTTTATGTAGGCAACTCATAAATAAAACCTGGCCGAGTTTTCTTTTCATTTTTTCGGTGTTTTTTGTTGGGTGTAATCAAAAAGTGCGTGCTAACTAAATTGTTATTGCTTTCAAATGTCACGTATCATTATCATAATTTTTTCGCTTGACATTTTTAAGTAGCTGCCATAAATGTTTATAACTTTTACACACACATACACACTCACACACACACACACACGTATAAACGAAGTTTCTATTAACCCTGCAATTCCATCGGCCTTGTGTGGCCTCTTTGCGTTATTGGACCCTGGGGAGGTACCTTTGGTACCACCTCCCACACACGTAGACACCTTGGGCTTCTTAGCTTTCATATTCATAATTTATGGCTGCATTTGTCGACTTCTTCTTTATTATTGTTGTTGATGAGTGGTAGCTGGTAAAAGGAAAATACGGAAGAACGGGAATAACGGGAAGACGGAACGGGAAAAGACGTTATCAAAGTCGCTTTTCGTTAAATTGCAATTATCTTGAAAAACATTTTTAATAACAATCTGTTGACAGTCCGTTGGAGTAAAGGGGGAGTTACTGGTAGTAAAAATATTGGAATGTAACCTAAAATATTTTTCTTAATTAGAATAATGGTTTTAGGAAAGAGTTGCTTAGCAATACTGTAGACGCAAATCTTTTCTTTTATTCTAAAACTTTTTATTTCACCAGCGCTTTTTTTATGTCTTTTCTTGTTGGCGTCATTTCTTAAAATTCCTCTCTTCCTCTTTCCGCTCGATCAATCACAGTCCGAAATTTCCCTTCTTAATGTTAACTCATAATGGCTCTGTTAATTCTAGTGAATGGCACTTTTAGTGGTTAACATAGTATTGGTATGCCATCAGCCTACTACAATACAAAGAGTACTTTTCATTATTTTAATTTTAATTTTAAAGTGAATTAAAAAATGTCAAAAACGCGTTTAAGTGAATCAAAACTTCCTCTGTTAACTAGAGGATAATTGTCTGTTAGTTAACAGTGACATCGTTCAAAACACCAGCTATAAATGTTAACTCTAACAGTTAACTGCTGTAGGTTAACTAGCTGTAGGTTAACTGATTAACAGAGTCCCTTGTTTACTTAAACTGTTAAGTAACAGTCACAGCGTTTAAAGCATTAGCTTCAAATGTTAACACTAACAGTCGCTGTACGTTAACTGACTAACAGAATCCCTTGTTCACATAAACTGTTAGTTAACAGCGACAGCGTTTAATAGTACCAGCTAAAAATGTAAAATCTAACGGTCGCTGCATGTTAACTGATAAGGAGAATTCCTTGTTCACATAAACTGTTAACTAACAGAAGCTTCAAATAACATATTATACTAATGATTTAATATTAAATCGCTCTAAATTAAAAATGAATTTAAAAGTTTTTAATCCCCATGCTGACTATTCCAAACTGCAATTTTCTTGTCCTTCGTCTCAGTTTAATTTCCTGTAGCTCAACTTGCCGCCTACATTCATAAATATGCTGTTTAAATTTATATTTGGCTTAAATGCAAATTGTTTTTGTAATGCCAATGTCACAACTTGGCCAAGTTGATAATGTGACAGTGGGCGGCTGCCTGTTTGATAGTTGGCAAATGTAAACTAAAACAAAAAGCAGCAAACACATTGTTTTATTTGCCAGTGTTGTGGATGTATAATTTGCATAATTTTATTACATACATTTTTGGTGGCATAATGAGTCTAGACATTTTGTTTCAATTTATGAAATTGTTATTTTATGCAATATGCTTGTGATTAGTTGACTTTTGCATAAATATGTTATTGTTGAGGGCCATAAAGTTCGTGTGGTTGGAGTAACAGATCTGGAATTATTTTTGCGATACGAACATAAAGTTTAACACAGAATCAAGTTGAATGCAAACTTTATAAAAATTACAGAGTTGTAAAGAGAGAAGGAGAGAGAGAGATAGACAGAGAGAGGCAACTTAAGAACTTGCCTCACAAACATTAAAAACTAATCAAACTTTTAAATACACTTCAACCACAGCAGCCGACATCTTAAGGTGTCTACGCAGCTAAAGGAGGCGTGTCTTTATCGCCCCCGGAACAATTCGACAGGCGTCTTAAAAAGCGGCTACGACTTTGATTTGTTGTCCCCCTCTTGCCACCTGGGCCACACCCCCTTGGTCGCCTACAAATCGCCTTGTCTTTTGGCCTTAACTTTTGCCGGACTTTTGCCTTGTTGTCAACGTCAACAGAAATTGATTGCTCACCAAGCGCTCTTCCTGCTCGCTCGCTTCCCACTCTCCTCTGCCCCTCTGCCCCTCTGCCCCACTCGCTTCTCTATGTGCCCCTCTCCCATAGGGGCTTTTGGTTGCCTCTGTGGCATTTTCATTTCATTCAGTTCCGTTTACTTTGCGCAAAAGTTTTGAGCTGGCGGCTGCCGCCAGTGAATTATCCTTAGCCAGCGGACCAAGCAGCGTTGTCCCGCCCCCTTCCCCCACTTATGCCCCCTCTGCACCCTGTATGCCCCCAGAGTTTGTGCCTGTGCCCAACTTTGACACAGTTTAGAAGCCAAAAGTTTAATGGAATTTGTCTATGGCGTCTCCTTGGCGGTCGCCGGAAATATAAATAAAACAGCATTCAACTTGTTTTTGAAGCAATTAAAAATTCTTTAAGACGCCAATTTCTTCTTCTTCTTGGTGTCGTCTTCGTCTTCATCCTGCCTTCGAATTGAGCCGTCCGCTCCGATCGACAGCTTCTTTTGGCCTCCCTTTTAAGCCCACTCAGTACATTCCTTTCAGCCACGAATGGCAAGCGGCGTTTGCAAATGTAATGTAAACACAAGTCAAAGTAATAACTAAAGTTTTTAATTTTAAAACGATTTATGTTTGTGTACAGATTTCAGAGCATAGTTCTTTCATTGGATAAAGCCGTTCTCATTTTGTATTGAAACGAAGATTTTATGGCACACCGAATTGATCAGATTAGTGTGTGTTTTATATAGAATTTAAACAGTTGATACTATTAAGTTTCCTTATCAATTCGTATACGTTACTACTACGTCATCGTCTCAATTGAGCAGCGCTAGTTTAATTTACAAATAATTTGTGGCATTTTCTAACACTAGTTGGTATATAAATATACATATAAAGTCTGGGTGCTGAGTTAAGTTCTGTTTATTTAAGCATTTGAATTGACTGAGCAAAACAATTGAAATCAAACAAACAAATTTAATTTGCTGTCGCTTTCTACTTTCTATTTTCGCAGCGTTCACATGGCGTATGAGCAATGCGGCTTGTTTATTGCCTCACGCTTGCTTCCCGCAGCGCAAGGCGCACATAAAACGCACAGTGCTTCGCATTGTTGTAAACACACAAACACACAAACACGCACACACAGACACATGTACACACAGAGCAGCAGCATCATTATCAGCACTTACACAGCAAAAAGGAAAACGATGAAAGTCGTAGGAAAAACTGGTCTTAACTACTTTCTGCACGTCTGCAGATAAAATCGATAAATTCTTTTTCGCAAAACGAATTAGGAAACTAATTGACTTGGATTTCGCTTAAAGAATCTCACATAAATCGTGAGCTTAAGCGTGATTCTGGCAGTCGCCGCAGTTGGTATTCGCAACGATAGGCAACTGCGGTGGGGTAGCGGAGGGGAACATAGTTCTCACCCTTTCTAGGAGTAACTGGGATTGAAATTGTGCTTTGGTGAATGTAGAGCACTCGTTGGAGTTCGCCTGTATTACACTATATATTTATTTTGAATTTTAATTATGCCTGCCGCCTGTTAAATGTCATTAAATGTTTCAACATCAACCGCTTCACTTTCCATCTCCTTCTCCTACTTCACCTATTCCCAGCCCCACTTGGCTCTCCTCATTCAGAGCCATCGAGGCGTTGACAAACTAACAAGGCGCAAATATTATGCTCGCATTTCCTGCAATGCCTTTCAATTTAATTTACCACACATTACATTACATTTCAGCGATGCCAACATTTATCCCTACCTGCTTTCCACCCTTTCTTAACCAGGCTCTAACTTAGTGGTATCTCTGCAGCTCTATGTACACGGCATTTTATGCTCGGCTTATTTGTGTGCGCGCCTGAACGTGCAACCACTTTGAGACAGGCCTGAAAAATGCACAGCCTAACAGAGGGGGGTGGAGGTGAAGAGAAGCAGAGACTTTGGAGTTAACACCTTGACAGTCAAGTTTCAGAAAGTCTTAACTTTTGTTGGCTAAGAAATATGGTTAGAATTATGATGCCCTTACAACATTTAAAGTCACGACTATAATTAAAGAATTTATGCCCTAGATTTTTTAGTAGATAAATCAAATTTTGTTTTAAAATAATAAATATTAAATAAGTTTTTTATTTTAAAAATCCACAAACCTGTAACTGATTTCTGGCTTTGCTTTGCTAATGATGGACAGCAAATTTCATGCCTTTTCCCACTTTCTCGAACGAATCAAACTTAAGTGGCAAGTTGCAAGTAGAAAGTTGCGAGTTGCAAGTTGCAAGTTGCCAGTTGACAAAATTGCGTTTCATATTTATAAATTCATATGCAATTGCAATTTTTACAGTCAACGTTTGCCGACTTCGTGCTTCACTCAAACATGCAAATATATAATTTTAATAAAGTCCTGGAGTAGCTCAAGCTACTACCACTACCTGTACAGCTAGCTGGAATGTGAAGTGGGTATGTTGATGGTGTGAAGAGAGATGTTGGAGGTGGAGGCTACGTGCTGTTCGCTCATCAAAAATGCCAACCGACAACTGCCAAGGCAACTCATTTGGCAACAACAACAGGAATCAACTAAAAATTTCTCAGCTCTCTTGTGCTTGTTGTTGTTTACTTTACTACGGAATGGTGGAAGGTGGCATAAAAAAGGGGACACTTGATATGCTCCAAGAGGGAGGGAGATACAGAGACACAGGGGTAACGGCGGCTGCAAAATGGGAAATATGAAATTTATGTAGTACCTACAAAATATTTTCATGTAGATTCCTTGCCGTCAATGAGTGCAATTTATATGCAATTTGTTAGCCAACAACAACAGCTGAAATACCAACAACAACAGCAACATTGACTGGCAGTTTTTTCTTTGGTACTGGGGACTTGTAATGAGCAACCAAATAGAAATGTGAAATTCGTAGCAAAACTTGGGGTGAAATCTTGAAAATCAAATCACAACAAATTAACCTCATTTTAGGGGAACAGAAGAACATTAAACGCCCTCTAAGTAAAAGTTTTGACTAACTTGTTAGAAAGAACAATACTCAAGAGCAATATTGAGTAGGAAATTCAGTAATTAAGTTTAGAAATTCAAAAGACTTTAAGGAAATATTTTCTATGAAAAATTGTAAAATCAAATTAAATTTATGTGTGTTAATTGAAAACCATTTGAGTCTAGTAGTTAGAAACTGTACAGGTGTTAACTCACCATTCCAAACCCTCAGCGAATAAACTTTATTAAATGGAGACTAAATACACTAATACTTAAGTAAACACATGAGCCTGCTACTTTCCTCTTAATCTAATTCAGAAGGTCAAAAAGATTATACTCAAGTTCACACTATTTGAAATAAAAATGGGTACATATGTAGGTAAACTCAACAAAAATTTGTACACAAATCGCTGCTCTGTACTGCGATATCATTTACTCAGCATTATTTTGTTGATAATGACACATTCTCTGGCTCACGATCGTTCAAAGCACATCAGTTCCCTCTTTATCTCTCTCTATCACTCCCTCTCTCTCTTTCCCTCTCTCTCTCTCTTAATCTCTCTCTATCTCTCTCGCTTTCTATCTTTCACATGATCTTGATGTTCAGTTTTTAAATACAGATACTTTTAAAATCCGACCTTGAAAAGAATTCCGTAGATAAATCATAAACAATATAAAAGTTTAATAAAATAGTTCAAATTAATTTCTAAAATATTTTTAAAGTGTTTAAAATATACTTGGGCGTTGGTAAATTTAGTCCAACAAACTTTACAAGCCAAATAAAAATCATAAACTGAATTTCAAAATTCTATTCGAATAGAAAATATTTCAGTATCTGCATTCGACATCCGGAAGGCAAGAAAACTTTACAGACGAGTCATCATTTGAAGTGGTTGAACACAATAAAAATCGGTAACTTTTGCACGGCTTTCGACACATTTTGGGGCCAGGTCAAAGACACCTCGCACTGGACACGGACAGTTTGAGCGAATTTATTGTTTCGAAAGGAAACACGCAGCATATGCAACGTGTCAGCAAAACGACTGAGCAGCTGCCGAGAAGTGGGACAAGGCGAAAGACAAAAGGCGAAGAAAGAAAATAATAGAAATTGAATTTCTATTAAACTTTGGCAGCATGCAAACGACCAAGTTTACCGGCCAACTTTGGCCACGGTTCACACATGAGCCCGAGGGCCATACGAACCGGAATTTTCAGCTGAGAAGTCAAGTTGTCAAAGAGTTAAGTAGCCCATCACAGTGCTTTCTCTTTCCTTCTGGTCTGCTACTTTCAGCACCCGTTATTGAAAGAGTTTGGGTATTTCTCACTGGTTGTGCTTGCCAAAGGTTTTATTCATTTTAAGCTAGCATTTATTCTAGCCCTAAAAGTATGCTATGTTTTTTTACAATATTACAAGCAGGTAATTAAATTACAGATATTCTATAGTCGAGCAGGCATTCTTAGTGTTTTTTGTGACTGCCACTTGGCACTCATGACTCCACAGAGGGCGCTGTCAACACGTCGACTTCCGTTCGACCGTTCGACTGTTGAACGCCGCTGTCGCAGTCGACGTAGGCGACGCCGTCGCTGCTTTTGTGCTGTCAGCAGAAATGTCACATCTTGCACATGCATTGGAATTGGCCTTGTCCCATGCAGAAGCATCACTGGCAGAGGCATCGGCAGCGGCAGCGACAACATGTGGCGCCCTCTGTCGTCAGTTGAATACGGTTTGGTTCAGTTTGGTTCGTCGTCTGCCTTTTAGCTGGCGCATTATTTGCTTTTATTTTTTGCAAGTCAATAGCTTTGGCTTTTAAATTTATCGTCTGACGTTTGATACGCTTCATTTAACTTGGAAACATTTTTCAACTCTGCCCTCAATGGACTCCTCCCACCCCATCCCCATTCGATGCTGCACACACACTGCAACCACACCCCAAAAACTCATTCCAATGTTAAACTAGTTTTAGAAAATACATTGGAAACTCTATACATCTCTATCTCACACTACTCTTCTCTCTCTCTCTCTCTCTCTTTGTTTTGCTCTACACACTCGATGCGTCTCGCTCTGTCTGCATAGATAAGTTTTGCAGAATGGCAGACGTTAAGTGTCATTAAATTCTGTCGCACAATTGTTGCAGCTGTGCAATATCTAAAATGTGAGTACAGTCCAGCATCATTATAAGAAACAGCAAATCTTAAGCCCATCTTAACTTGAATATATAAAAGTTTTGAATAATTACATAGTTTTGATAAACAAAATAATATATCATTTTTATAGCTTTATAAATATGTTGATTAAACTTTTATAAAACTTTCCTTATAAAGCAAATTATTTAATGAGATTTTAAAAAGCATTCAAGACAAAAAAGGAACTAATTTATCTTATAAATTTCCCTAAAATAAATTCTTCAAGTAAAATATCTTAGCCATGTTTCGAGCTAAATAAATTTCCAGTCATTTTATGAGCTAATAACTTTTATATATAAAATCTTTAAGCTTATAAATTATTTCTATATTCTTGGGTTTAGCTTTGAGATCTTGAAGTCGCCAACTTTGACTTGAGGAAGCAGTATTCCTGATATCGACAACCCTAGTGATTAAGTATATGTAATATTTGTTAGTACTCAAACAAATCATTCGGTTTCTTTGCAAAGTTCTTCAACTTTTGCCACTCTTATATAGTTAACATATAATTATAGTTTTGGGCCGCATTAATTTAGCGACTGTTTGGGGAATTTCTATTGTTATATTCAACCAAGTTGAAGGGTGCTTATCAGGGAAAATAACTAATTCCCCATTACATCACATCAGGCAGCTAGTTGGTAGTTGGTAGTTGGCAGTTGGCCGTTGCCAGGCTCACCTGTAAGTGGCCTCGACTTTGCTCTGCTTAAGTATTAATGTATCAAAGTAGGCGGGTCAGAGCTGCTAATTCCACGAGTAACGAGCACTGTCCGGCAGTGTCGATGTCCGTGGCAAAAGTTTCAGCAGATAGTGAGAGAGGGACAGAGGGAGATGGGAGGTGACATGGTTGACTGTCTGGCGGGTGGAGTGTGTGTGCTTGGACCTGTTCTATAAAGCAAGTACAGTTCGTATACAAAAACTGAATGGGGCTACTTGAGCGCGAGGTGCAGAGAGGGTGGGAGAGGGGCGTGGCAAGGGCTATGTGTGTCAGAGTTGACCAGCAGCCGTATGGGGGCAACGTGGCATCCATTTGGTTATTTGCCAGACCAGCCGCACTTCAAAACATTTTTACAACCCATGCACAAACACAACAGCAACAAAAACAACAATAGCGCGAGTGGGCGAGGGCAGTGGGCTGTAGGGATGGGGGGTTTGCGGGGGCGTGGCTAGGGAATATGAAAGAAATGTTGCTACAATAACCAAAATGCACTGAACTGCAAAACATACAACTTCACGGTTATTTTCTCTTTAGTTAACTGCAATATTTTTTTACTCTCTTGCTTTGGGCAGCCATCGCTTAGATAGAGTACAGGGCGGAGAGGGGTTGGGTGAGGTGGGGTGAGCAGGGGTACAGTGTACGGTTGGGCGTATCAACTGACCCAGCATCCACTTAACAAATATCAACTAAAATGGCTTTATATGTTGAGATAATAAAAATCCCAGCTGCATCTGCAGCAGCAACAGCAGCTCCAGTTTCGGTTCCCAATTCCAAGTGGACAACAGCTCTCTTGCACTTCCTCTTACCCTACCCTTCCACCTCCAACAGAACCTTAACCGAAACCATGTTCGCCTGAAGATGGCTCGGATTGGAGCTCTTCTTGGCTCAACTCGAGCATTGGGCGTTGAAATTGTCAGATTGCCAGCAAACGGAATTTAAAGCTCAACAATGCATTTCAGTTCGGTTTAGATATTTTCATTGTTGGGGGGATTGAATGAAATGTGTTATTAGCTAATTTTATATAAAACTAATGAAAACTTAAACTCAGTAATTTAGTAGTATAATTTTAGTTAATTTGTTTAGATAAAAATATTTGTAAAGCATAAAATCAGAAGTTTATTTGGGGTCAAAAATTAGTTTAAATCTTAAATATACCGATGTTCTGTGATTTCCACTTTATGGTATTTTTTCTGTAAGATATACGTATAAAAAATTAACAGAGTTTTTAATTTAATTATTTAAAAACCTGCTCAACCCATAATATATTTAACTAGTTTTATTTTTAAACTTTGAAACTGAATTTTTAGCTATTTTTTAATGCCTTGAACGATATATTTGTTAATGCTCCATCCTTCTGTTAGCATTTCCCAATTTATAGTCTTAGTTTCGTGCTTTGTTTTATGGCAAATTGGTACAGGGTATTAAATAGTTTTACACATTTATTTGCTCGTTTTATTGCTGGCAGTTTAACAACGCTCATTACTTAACAATTTCAGATGCTTAAATATTTTGCCAATGCCAAACGAAAATAAGCCCAAATTGGCCAATTGAAATTCAAACCAAATTGGCAATTACCTGAGTGGCGAGGTCAGTGCGGTGGATGAAGCGAGCTGTGGGCCAGGTAATAAAAGTATTAATAAGCATAAAAGTTGCATAAACTCTAATTAAACAAACGAACAGACAGACAAACAGCAAAGGAAGCAGAGAGTTGAAGAGGGAAAGAGAGAGAGAGAGAGGACAAACATTGCAATTGGAAGCGAGAGAAAATGTCCTGCGTCCTTTACACCTCTTTTGCTGGGCAGAAACGGTAGAGCAGCTAACACTTCCGCCAGGCACGGCACACACAAACACAGACACACGCACACATTTACAGAAGCACTGTTATAGTCACCAGAGGGGGCCACTTCAGGCGTCGTTTTACTAATGAACTTATTTCGCATTTTGAATTCAAATGCAGACTCGAAATTGGCTTATTACAATCAACTGCCATTAAACAATCGATGGGCGTTAATTGTAAGTAAAATAACACACAGCCAGCAAGCAGGCGTGGCATTGTGCAATTGGGCACGAATCGAGTTCAATAATTAATTAAAGTTATTCGCATTTGCAAATACAAGACACTAAGAGAACAGTCGCCATTTGTATGCTCTGCTTGGCTTAATCCCGTGTTGGCCATGTTAGCTGCAGTTACACAAGTTTTATAGGAAATCAAAATTGTTCATTCTCCAGTTTGACGACAGAAACAAACTAATTTCTAACCAATGCTATATAAAACTGTAAGTAACTGCATTAATTCTACTTTAGTTTAATTAGTTTATCAAAATTTGTGTCCATGCTTTATGCTTTCAGAGGATTTTTGCCTTAATTGACTTCCGGGAAAGCTCATCAGTGTCACAAATGGACAGCTCGATCAAAGGAAGAGCTGATTATGCCAGAAACACAAAAGCCGTTGACAATAGATAAACCTTTGACTTGACTTCCTGCCGCACTCCGATTGCCCCCCAAGTGCCCCCCTTTTCCGATGGCTGCAGTTACTCTTCAGCTGCAGCTAGACAATGGCTAAGCTACGAGCAAGGCGTATGTATGTGTGGTTCTATTGGCGTCGCAAGTGGGCGTTGGCTGGGCGTGGCTGGCTTGTAATAACTCACGCCTTTTGACACAGATTAAACCGGCATAAAGACAATGCCAGATAGCAAGCCAAGAAGTTAAGAGAGTGAGAGAGTGAGAGAGAGAGAAAAAGGGAACACGGCAATGAGAACATTGACGATGACGAGAACAAAAGCAAACTTGGTCAAAGGATTTTATGACCCTTCTCGGTAAGTGTATGTGTGTGTGTGCGCCTGTTTGTGTGTGCACGTATGTGTGTGTGTGTGCAGCTTGTGTAAATGTTATCCTTTATTGTTTGCCAGGCTCTGCACATGTCACTAGGCGAGTCTACTCCAGAGTCCAGAGTTCGGGAAGAGCATCGCTCCATTGTAAGTGACAGCATCCATTGTCCTGAAATTGCAGCAAACTCCTTACAACTCCTGCCACATTTGTCGGCTGCATTTTTCGGCATTGGCTTTTTCGGCGTCATGTTGTGCACACCCGCCCAGCCAACTGCATAAAGTATAAGCCAGGAGTCGAAACTGCAACTCCAACTCGATATGCTCATCTCATAAATTCCTGGCATCTCATGTACTCTTGGCTTTCATTATTTTAAATAAATACATAA
The DNA here is from genome assembly GCA_018152125.1 of Drosophila dunni. Lineage (NCBI taxonomy): Eukaryota > Metazoa > Arthropoda > Insecta > Diptera > Drosophilidae > Drosophila > Drosophila dunni. Next base: position 120,928 of record JAECXC010004138.1, on the reverse strand, counting down.
ACTTAATTTATGTAATTCTGCAGCTAAGCATTTGCCTTAAAAGAGACACCTTCGGCCGCTTTTAATTATCACTTGTTTTAAAACACTTGTGTTTAAAAAGATTTGTTTAATTTCAATGTTAAGAGTAGATGGGTGTTAATGATAGTGGAGACTACAACCATTTTGGAACTCTAATCAATTCATGCTTAAAAGTATGCAACAAAATATTTTTGAACAGCAGCCAGTAGTTGAAAGTTAGGTATTCCATTTAAATAAATTAGATTCTATGGTAGTCTGATATAAAAAATAACAGACTTAATATTTGCTATATGAATGTTTTGAAAGTGTATTCAAAAGTCGTTGGTTTAGTGTGTTTTTTGTCGCTTTTTGGTTAGTTATGCCTCGTGTATGCAATGTGTGCACTGTTTGTTATTAATTAAATAGATGAATGAGTCTAGCTTTTTACTGTTCTTATTGTTGTTGTTGTTGTCTCTGGAGTTGTTGCTCTTGTTATTGTTGTTGATGCTGTTTCAGTAAACATACAACCACATTGCACAGCAGTTGCACAATAAATAAAATAGAGTTGAATGACTTGCATGCTTTTGACAAACACAACAGCATACACACATTACACACACTCATACTCGAAAGGCACAAAGACAGTTGTTGGGCTTGGGTTTGGTTTTAAGCAATATGTCAAGGCAATTTCAACTGCAGTTCGCGCTACTGACCCAACTCGACGCTAAAGCAAACTTGGCTAACAACTGCAACAAAAACAACAGCAACAACAACAGCAACTACAGCAACAATATTTGTTTAGTTCTTCTTCAACTGTGGGCACACAGTGCGTATGCGCAATATATTTGGCAACAAATTTATGACCATCAGCATTACATATGATGCGCCGCTCCGTTCACAGCTCGAATAAAGCTTTGTATTTATTTGCATTCCATTTGGCAAAGCTCAAGTTATCATTCAACAAACGAGCTCAATGCAAGCCACATGTAAAAATATTCAAAGAAAATTTGGAGCTAAGAGAATATTTACAACAGATATCTGTTTGGTTGGAGAAATAAATAAAATATATATAGTATATATAAAGTAATTATTAAATTTAATATTTATTTAGCAAGTTATGCACGATATGTCACTGCACCCTTACACACATGTGTAAAGTGTTTGTTACTGATGTCTTTTTGCAGTTACTGCTATACAAAAAACATTAAATTTGTTGCTGCCTCTGCGTTGCTCTTTTGTCGCAATTCTGCTTTAGTCGCAGCATAACATAACATAAATTTGCCTCTAAATGCATAGAATAAAGGGAAAATTCTATGCATTTTATATGACGCGACTGCCAGTGGCCATATAAAGTACTCCCATAACCAACCCCAGTCTCTACCCCCACCTCCGCCTTCTTTGCTCCCACTCTCGCTACAGCTAAAAGAAGTTTGCATGCAGATCTATGTTGCATTTGGCGCAAAACGCATTCAGGCATCTCGAACATGCCGTGACGCAGATACTCGCACATTTGGTTACATAACGACACTCGTCACTGACATTTGCAATGCTCTGTTAATGCCACCCCCTCCTCTAGTCTCCCTTATCTAAATGTGCACTCAGCACGCGCTCATTTGATTCCTGTGAGTGGAAGGGAGAAAGAGTGCTTAAGTAGACGCCTCACTATGAGTTACCCGTTAGCAAAGATCAGCTCTGATTTCAATGTCCAAGAGGAACAAAAAGTGTTGCATACTTTTCTGCATGTCTTAAACTTCAGCCGAATAAAGTTGCCAACTAAATGTTCAGACTGAATATTGATGCAGATCGAGATCAGAGCTGACTCCATTTAACTATATACCCTGACTCTACATAGTCGTTACTACGGGTATAGAAAAGAGAAGAGTTCAACATGTAAATAGCTTGGATGCGAGTGGTATAGCAACTGGCAGCCAGGAATGGGAACTGGTTATACGAGGGCGTGGTTGGTGGTCCACATGCATAAAACATGTAACGCCCTGCAGAGATGGCAAATTTGTCAGTGTGTATGTTGTGGGGACAAGGTGCGTGGACTGCGTGTCTTCTCGAACTTTGTATCCACACAACTGGCCAAGGAAATAGAAACGAATGCCACTTCCGTCTCGTTTTCAATAAAAACTCACAAAACAATTTTAATAAACAAAAGAAATAATTTTCAATGCACTTTGTTGCTCTTCTTATTGTTTTTTCTCCTCCCTTCTATTTTTTGAGTAGAAGGCAAGCAAGCAAAAAGCCAAACGAGACACATGCGCCCACATTTTTGATATTCCCAGAGGGACACAGACAGAAAGTACTGCGAGGGAGAGACGGCAAGACAGGGGAGATCAAACGGGGTGCGATGAAGCCAACAGAGAGAAGCAATACTACATTTCACATAGTTGGCAGCAAAAGTTGCTTTGGTGTTGCCCTGACCATGTAAAAGTTTTAGTGCCAGTCAAACCAGCACGACAAATACAAAAAAAATTACACAAAACATTAAAAAAATAATAAAAGTAAAATAAATACGAGTAAATGATTTCAAATAGTTGACTTTAGACATACACTACTTTATATTTACTTGAAGGAAATGAATTGAATTTTTGTTGAATGTGAGAATTTTAAATTTAAGTCCTCTACTTTATAAGACCGCCTACAGTTAAGAATTAAAATGAGTGGAATCAATTGGTGTTTTAGTTTCAGAGTATCTATAAGATACCTTTTAATAAATTCACCTTTTCCGTATTGAAAATATATTTAGTCTTTGTATTTTAGCATCTTCCGTTTAAATGGGTTTCATTCAAAAAGTTGAAGGTCTTTTGTGTTCTCAAAGCTAATATGCTTTCCACACATGGCACATTTTGTATCCCCTTCACCGATTTCCCGCTTTTCCATACACTTTTCTCTGCGAGATGGCATTGAAAAAATGGCCGAACTATGGGAAGCTGCTCCGGGTTCGGTTTGTCGGGGTCGGAGAGGGCAGTTCGAGTTGTTGCAGTTAGTTCTGTTTCGAAATTGGCTTATTTGGTATTTTTATGCGCTCGACACACACACACACACACTCTCAAGCATATACAGGGTGTTCCCGCTGCTGGTCTTTGTTTTGTAATTGTTTTGAAAGGGAATGAGGGCAATAGTAGGCGGTAAAAGTTAATATCGTTGTCGTTGTTATTGTTGCAGCGTCAGCTGGCGGGGGGAGCGTAAGGAAGGAGGTGGAATGAGAAGAAAAAGGAGTCGACGTTGGAGGAGGTGCAGCAGCTGTAGCAACAACAGAAGGACGACGTCCTGGACGGCGCAGTACGACATTAGCGGCAACTGTTTTGAGTGCTCCTTCCGTTGTCGGTCCGTTCTTTATAGTCAACTCGCCCTATGCCCGTTCGAAACCCACTCCTTTCCCCTCTGGCTGCCCCCTAGTCCGCCGGCTTTCAAGTGGCATTCGAGTGGCTGCCATTGTGCACATTATGACGGAACTTTGTGTCGCAAAATGCAAATATTTGAAAGGTAATTGAATTTGAACTTTCCCGCTCGAGGTTGCCCATAGTTCGCCTCTCGCTGTGTTGTGTTAGTTGGGTTTTGGTTTCGGGTTTTGGTTTGCTCGAGGACGGAGGAGTGGGGGGCGTACCTTTAAAGCTGCTGTATCGCGCTTAAAGCGATTCTCTCTCAAATATTTGCCAATCGGTTTACATGCTTTATTTGCATGAGCCAAATGGTCAACAAAACAAATCAAACTCAACTGTTTCCACTCTCTCGCACTCTTTCGCTTTCTCTCTCGCTCTTTCACTCACTCTCTCTCTCTCTCTCCTTCTCTCTCCTTCTGTTTGCCATACAAATTATACGGAATTTACATTGGCAACAACAATAACAATTGGCATATTTTCGAGTCCAAGGGCAAAAACATTTTCAAAGGCATACAATGTGCATGCCAACACCCTGCCCCTCCCGCCTATAAAACGCTCCCCTTTCAACGCCGCCCATGTCAATCTTCATTCTGACCATGCCGCAGGTGCATTGAACAATAAATTTTGTTGAAAATAAACAATTATGTAGACATGAATGACTTTGTCTCTGGCATTTCTCAGTCTGCTCACAAAAATCATATTTATGCCCTGCTGTCGGCTCCAATTTGTTTTCGGCCCTTAAAGACAATTGGAATTTGATATATGAACAATTAGCTTTAGTTAAGAAAACAAATATTCATTTCATTTTAAAGCAAAATTAATGGACAAGTTTTGTATGACCAATTTTGTCTGGTAGGTTCAGAAAAGGCTATATTGTGAAGTTAATATTCCAATCCAGTCAACACTTTAAACTATAAATTTATATAAAAATGTTCATTATGATTATAAATATTTTAAAATAGCTTTTCTGTTTAATTTACTGGATACCATTTTGTTGCTTTAATAAAAGTCTCCCCAACAAACTCAACAATAAATCGATACTTTGACTTATTTTTATCACTTATGTGATAATTACTGTCTAGTCTGACGCCATTTTTAACTGACAAAAATCGAAGGGGGCATAATCTAATTGGGCTCTTGTAAAATTGACAGTTGAGTTGACGGGTTGAGTTGCCTTTGAGCGACAATGTCGCGCAGATTTAATGGCTGTGCATGTGCTCTCTGCTGTGGGAGTATGTGTGGGTGTGCGTGTTTGGGGTGGGAGTGTGGCAGCTGTGGCAAGTGGCGCTTCAAATGGCGACACATTAGTCAAAACATCGACAATGTCTGCCTGGGACATCATTCAATGCGAATCCTTCACTCATTCTCTCTCAACAAAAATTTTGATTCAATATTTTGCTGGGCTGTGTGCTTTAGTTTTTTTTTGGCAGCTTCACTCACCTCCCTACTCAAAGCAAAAAGCAATTGCAACACGCAACGATGTCGTGCCACGCCCATGTCTACGCCCATACGGCACACCCACTGCAAGCCAGCAACACTCGCTGAACGATGAACGAACAATCGAAGCGTTGAGCATCGCTAGATTGCAATTAAAATCGATTTTCTACTTTGATCGGCGCACTTTGATTACCAAAAGCTGTCGGCCACCATCGACCACGCCTCTTTATCCGAAAAACGCGTTAGCTGCACCACTCCCTCACTCCCCCCACTCCCTTCCACTTCCATTTTCAATGACAGCCTCTCATGTGTTGACGTCTATTGTCGATTTGTGTCTGTCAACGTCTGGACGGGCAACGTTACACGGCTTTTTTGATCGGTGCTTGGAACAAATTTTAATGAAATTAGAAATTTGCACGCACCGAAAGCGTCAAACAGAAAGCGCGAGAGGAAGAGAGGGACAGAGAGAGGGAGAGCGAGAGACAGTGAAAACGACCTCTTGACCTTCTCCTTCTCTTTTACACTGCCAGTTTGTCGCAGCCTCATTACATGTCAATTGCAAACATTTTGTGACTTTGATTGCCGTCAAATTCGACAATTTTCCCGCCCCCTTCAGACATCCCCTTCCCTCCAACTTCCCTTCCCTCGTCTGCTGCGTTGCCATGGATTTAGTCTCTGTTACTTTTAATCAAAGGCCAGTTCTTGTCCATCATGCCAGCCAAAAATCCGCAGCTAAACTTTGACGTTAAATGAGATTGTCACCAAAGTTCAAACTATAAAGATGCTTGATTGCACAATTCTTGAAGTTGATTTGATTCCAAGAAAGCAAAATGCAAAATAATAATTATGCGAATTTTTGCAGCCAAGTTCACTGATTTAATATTCCAATTGGCTTAATTTTTAATTGCCAGACATTTTTAAGAACAAGTATTTAAACTTTGTAAAGGAAGTAAAATTATATCAATTCGATATAAAATTTTATAGAAATGAGGACATTTTGTACACGGATTTATTAAGAATAATTCTAATATTTTAATTGAATTAATTGCTGCCTTTGAAAAATATTTTTCGTCCTTTTTTTAGTTATTTTATTAATATATTTATTTTCAAACACAAAGATTATCTCCCCATTCATGTAATTTAATTTTAATTTACAATACAATAATAATAATAAAAATACATTTTTTAGTTTTATTTATTAAGAATAATTCTAAAATTTATATTAAATTAGTTACTGAATTTTAAAAATGTTTTCCTCATTTCTTTATTTAATTTATTAATATATTTATTTTTAAATCGAAATACTAACTCTCTATTCATGTAATTAAATTTTAATTTATAATACGCCAATAATAATAGAAGTATTCTTAATAAATCAACCCAACAATTCATTGTAATTATTAGTGTATTTTAAATTAAAGTTAAATTTATTAATTTTATAATTTTTAATACATATTTATATACCAACATTTCTGACATTTCCCCAATCCTTTCGATACAATCGCTCTGTTCATGATTACTGCCTTTAGTATTCTTGAAAATTTGGCACTATTATTTTATAATGGGGATTGAAAACAGGAAGTGGAAACGGAAACGGAATCAACGTCTCGTAAAGCGATGTCTGACAGTTTCGATTTTGAGAAATGGCTACCTGGGCAACCAAATAACCAAGTCAAATCAATTTCAAGCGTTTTGCACGTTTTTCAAGTTTCACATTTTGCATTTCCATTTCCACAGCAGCTTCGCTAGGAGAGAGAAAGAGAGTGAGAATCAGAGAAACGGAGAGGCGAAAAAAGAATGAAAATGGCCAACGACCAGGCCAATAAATTCAGCTAAAGCGACGCATCAATAAACCGTTAAATAGCGGTAACAATTTCTTTGGTTTCGTTTTGGCCTTTTGAAGTTGCCGCTCTCTGATTTATGTGTCTCTGATGTCTGCGATTTTTCAACCTCTGGTAATTTGATTTTTGCATATTTGTAGCCAACTAACCATGCCCATTCCCACTGCCATTCCCACTCCCATTCCTATTCCTATTCCAACTCCTATTGCCATGGCCAAAACCCCCTGCTATCAGCAGCCATTTTGGCAATTTGATTTGTATCTACGTAATGGAATTTGGTTGTGAGCATTGTTAGCTATCCCATCTGCAGATACATGAGCATTTCTACGGCTTTACACCTGAACTCATACCTTTTGACACACATGCAATTGCAAGTTGTCACGCCATCTGGCGGTCAGATTGGATAAATGTCATCTCATTGATGCGTTAACAGCAGGGCATCAGAGAGATAAAAACTTGAATTCTTTGCTTAAAATTTAAGTAGATAAGTTACTGAAAGTAGTCAAATAATTGTTAGATTTTCTTAAATAAATGTGGCCTTAGATCAGATCCAAATTGCCATGGCGTAGAATTTCAGTCAAGTTATGGAGTTATAAATAAAATGTTAATTTCTAGCCTTCCACTTCAACACCCCATGATCTTATAATCACAGCCAAGTAACTCATATATTTTACTTGTTTGGCTGTTCAAAATAAGCAAAATTAAAATAGAAAACATTCGAAAGCTGCAAAACATCGATCAGCCATATCAATATGATATTGGGTTCAGTTTCCAACGTATACAGTGACGATGAGCAAGAGTTCAAACGCCCAAGTGTCGGTTCAAACTGTCCAATTGTTCAGGAACCTAAAATTCATCTTTCAAGCTACTCAAAACGCTACACTGATCTTGCTCGCCTAATACGACTCAAGTTTATTGCACAGGTGTGTCCCAAGCTGAGAGTTAAGGCACTCGAGTTGGCCATAAACCACGTAAAGAGCACATACAATGTCAAGATGTATGATGAGCTTTACCAGACACTGTCCAGGGAAATCCAACGCGGAGTTCGCATGTCCAAGACTGCATCCACTTCCTCTTCGGAGGCAGGTCCCAGATGTAGTACATCCAGACCGGAGACTAAATCCATTAAGTCATTGACCTATGACTCGTATTGGGTAGAGGATAACACCATGGAGGCGACTCTGTTGCGTCAGGAACTGGATGCTGAGCTCAATTTCAAGAAATCCAATTCGGGCAGCACCTATGTGCGTCGAATTCTCGAAGAGATCGGTGATTACCATGTGAAGAGCGGCAATCTTAAGTTGGCGGTCAAGTTCTATGCTCGAGCTCGTCCCTATTGCACCAGCAGCGATAATGTCATCGATATGTTTCGTAATCTGATCAAGGTATCCATCTATATGGCCAACTGGTGGCATGTGCTCAGCTATATCGATGAGGCCACACAATATGCAGCGGGCTTCCAAAGTCTCGAGCGGGAAGTTCCGGCTCGTTTAAGCTGCGCTGCCGGTTTGGCCAATCTTGGCCTAAAGATCTACAAAACAGCCGCCCAATGTTTTCTACTAACACCTTTTGAGCATTATGATTATGATAAGATTGTGGCGCCACAGGATGTGGCATTCTATGCCGGTCTCTGTGGTCTGGCCACCTTGGATGTGGATATGTTGGAAATAAGCTGCCTTAACCTGGAATCCTTTAAACCATTTTTTGCTCTTAGCCACAAAATGTGGGATTTGTTAGCCAATTTTATTGGTGGTAATCTCGATCATTGTCTAAAACTTTTACATGACATTGAGGGTCATGTGAGATTGGATGTTTACCTCGCACCGCATGTGGACTCATTGTATGCAAAGATTAAGACCAGAATCCAGGACAGACAACACGCATATTCTCCACGCTCAGAGCAGAGCTCGTCTACTTTGGAGGATGAGTTGGAAGTAAGAGGCAAAGCAATTAAATATATAACAGATCAGTATATGTAATGATTCAGATTCGACTACATATATCATACACATATATATTTCATTAAGAGATATATGCTTTAAATCTGATATGTATGCAACTACGCGGTATAAAAGAGACTCCAATAAAATACTGAAACAAGTCGAACTTAAAATGTATTTCTTTTGGATAGGAGTCTGAGCTCAAACATTTATCAAAACTTGGAATATAAATTACTTTTGGGTAGGAGTCTGGGTAATACATATGATATACTATATCTTATGTCTATAAACAGATTTCATAGCTCAAACACTTACCAAAACTTGGAAAATAGGTTACTTTTGGGTATGAGTCTGGCTACTATATCTTTATATACCTTTTGGGGTACTGGGTACTATATTTATATTATTTAACATGGAGAAAGAGTTACTTTTTGGTAAGAGTCTGCGTAACACTTATCATATAATATATCTTCTCATACCTATGAACAGATTTCACAGCTGAACCACTTACAAGTTCTTGGAAAATTCCAGTTTTATAATTTAAAAGTAACTTTTCTATTACAAAATTTAGCAAACTATGCATTTTGATAACTTGAGACTAAGAACTATTTGCATATATTATAACGAGCGACTTACTCAGAATATAATACCAAGGGACTGTCATTTATTTTCATTAGTTGTGCCTCCAAAAAATGAAGCAAAAAAGTAGTGAAGAAAAAAAAAAGTATTACGTTTCCAACTTTTAGCAACAATAAACAAACAACGTTGTCAAGCAAAGGATATGGAGGCTGCTGAAAGGGATGCAAACTTTTTTAGCTCACTGTGCGTTTTTCTTCCTCTCGTTTATTGTTTGTTGGTGCACCTTTAACAGTTTTTGGCACTTTTCGTGCCAAGGAAAATTGTTCCCTCCTCGCTAGATTTACATAGACATTCGCATATTTTCCACTGCCGCTGACAGAGAGTGGAAAGTGGAAAGTAAGCCAGGCAATAACTATGAACAGGAAAGCAAAACAGGCAGAGGAGCAGCAGTGGGGGATGTATATCCAAAATTTTTTCATGAAAAGCGTGTGATTTTCATGCTGCTTTTCTTATGCGAATATCAGTCGACTTGCGAAGATGCTCTTAGTCAAAAGTAAGAAAAAAGACTACGAAGCTACACATGATTTTCTAATTAATTTTGCTTAGCCGAGCAGAAGTTTGATAATCGTTTTAATTTTATAGATTTTTTTATTGCAACAAAATTAATAAGTGTAAAATATTGATTAAGATTTTATTGCTTTCTTAATCTTTAGAGGGGAAAACTCTCGTTAAAATAATAGACTTTTGAAACAAATAATAAAATACTTAATGGAATACTCATGATCCAACACAACAGCGTATCTAACAGTCGAGTTGACTTGCTTTTAATAATTTTACCTTGTTTTGTATTATTCTTTTCTAACTGTGACAAAAGTCGGTGAGTGAAATCTGCTTCAGAGCCGGCAGCCAAAAACGACAACAACAATAAAAAACATAATTAAATTTTCGTGTGCTCAGTAGAACGAACGAGCGAACTTGGCGCTCACAAAGAGCTTGGAGAAAGCGCCATGAAGGAGATTTTGCAGCCACGCCTACTTGTCCCCCCATCTATCCATACATTTGCCCATTTGGCAGCAGTCAGTGGGCCTGTTCTGCATTCCATTGAGGGATGCTCAAAAGATTGACGCAAAATCATGAAATATTGCACAGTTGAAGTGATTTTTATGAACTCTTGAAAAGTAGCTGAAGACAGTGAAAGAAGTCGACTCAAAGCTGCTTGTAACGAGCTTTAAGATAAGGCCAAGAAATGTACAAAGAAGTTGTCTAGCAAGTCACATTTGGGTAATGTCTGTCCTTTGTGTCGCTGGGAATGCAGGTGGGAGGGAGGGAGATAAAGTACTTAAATCCGGAAAATACTAGTTTTAAAGTAAATTAAATTTTTAATAACATTTTCATGATCTGAATATTTGATTTTATTAAGTTTTTCTCACACTGCAAGCAGGCAGATAAGTGGCCAAGTATCACAAATTTAGTCAAACATAAAGCTAATCGCGTTTAATCTTAATTGCTGCTTAATTTAAATGCTTGAATGTTATTAAGATTATTTGTATGCCTTTAAAATACACATAAATGTATGCATATATTTGCAATAATTTTTTAAATAATTATTAGCCAACTAAACTCTGAAGAAAAGTGCTCTGAACATTATTTGACTTTGAGTTCTTGACTCGTTAATAAAATTCTGCTTGCCACCTGATCAAGTCTGTGCTGACTTAGCAAATATCCGAGCAGCAACGCAACTTGGCCAACCTTCTGCCAGACATTTTGTGTTGAGTAATTCTTTTGTAATGCGGAAGGAAGCGAAAAACAACAGTGCACTGCGACTTCCGCTATTTGCGAGCAGTTTTCAGAGGGGGCAAGGGGAAATGCAGGATATGACTTAAAAAAATAAAAACTGCTTAAAGCAAAACTGACCTCGGCTTGTTGACTGGACCCGAAGGGGTAGCTACTTCTTGGCGGGATGCTTGCAGGGGGGGGCTGAAGGAAGATAAATTGCTGCAGTGTTTAGTTAATACTTGTGCTTCTGACCGATTCGCCCTGCGACTGCTTTTGGCCCTGAATGCATTCAATACGCCCTGAAAAACAACAAGCAGCAGCTGGCTGGACAAGTTTATATTTTGTTACATTGACTTCCGCTAAAAGATGCTAAACTAGGAAAACATTTTTTTTCTCTCTTTTTTTTTAACTTGGCCAGGAGCAGGTCGAAAGACAAGAGCGTAGTTAAAGCGTCTAAGCCGGCGAAGGGAAATCAGGGTAGAACAGGAAAAGTTAAACAGAAATTAAGCGCAGCTGGGAAATCTTCACAACGGGTACACTTAGAGAAATGCTGTTGACTTGTGGCATTCCTGAATAAAGTTGGAAAAATATAAATAAACAGTTTGCTACATTCTCATTTACTTTTTTAGAGTTTAGCCAAACGATTTAACAACTGAACTGTCTATAAATAAAATAAATTTATTTGAGAAGAATTATTGTATTAAAATTTGAATATTTTTAAATAATGTCCTTTTGTTTCTTTCTTACGACGTTTCCTTGTGTCAGCTGTCAAGCTGTCTCATTTTAAAATTGATATATTTGTACATATTTCCCTTTTTTTTAACTAATTGTTAATCTACAATGGAAGCGGCACACATTTCAGGCTGCCAAATTGTGACGCAGCTGGTGAGAATTGGCATCGTGGCAGCCGTTACCTACTTCTGTGCCAAATGGCTGGTCAACTCGATGGATCCCACCAACAAGGCCAAGAAGAAGGCCAAAATGATGGCCCAGAAGCAGCTTAAGAAACTCAATGAAATGTTTGACAAAGGCGGCAAGTTAAAGCTAAGTGATTTTAATAGCTACGAGCTAATGATTGCCTCCCACCTGGTGGCACCCATGGACATTGAGGTGAGCTGGTCCGACATAGCCGGACTGGATGCAGTGGTGCAAGAGTTACGTGAGTCTGTTGTACTTCCCGTGCGACACAGCGATCTCTTCCAGCACTCGCAGCTGTGGCGACCACCCAAGGGTGTGCTGCTCTTTGGTCCACCTGGTTGTGGCAAGACACTGATTGCCAAGGCAATTGCCAAGGAGGCGTGCATGCGTTTCATCAATCTTGACGTGGCCGTGCTCACAGATAAATGGTATGGGGAATCCCAAAAGTTGGCCGCTGCCGTCTTCACGTTGGCCCACAAACTGCAGCCCTGTATTATATTTATCGACGAGATCGAATCGTTTTTGCGTGTACGTGCAACTGGAGATCACGAGGCGACTGCAATGATGAAGACCCAGTTCATGATACTGTGGGACGGTTTAATAAGCAATCCAAGTTGCTCAGTTTTGGTGCTCGGAGCAACGAATCGTCCACAGGATCTGGATAAGGCCATTCTACGACGCATGCCGGCTCAGTTTTATATTGGGCCACCACTAGAGCGTCAGAGATTGGCTATACTTCAGCTAATACTGCAACATGAGAATCTCAACTCCTCGGTGGATCTCAAGAAATTGGCAACACTCACACAGGGCTATTCGGGCTCAGATCTTAGGGAACTCTGTCGCCAAGCCAGCATTTACCGCATGAGAGGTCTGTTGGATCGGGAAACCAAAAGCGTTAAGGATCAAAAAATGATTGAGAATGAATTGGTCATAAGCATGGACGATCTGCTCAGATCTCTCACCACAATGAAGCTAACCAAGTTACATACTGCCTGCACTATTATCGGTACACATCTCGATCTTGACTAATAACAATCCTTTTTGTCTACGATGCTTTTTGAGATTGTGAGATAAATTTCTGTGTGTTTTGCGCATAAGTCTATTCCAAATCTCAGCCATCAGACAATGATCAGTGTACAAATTGTCCAATTTGTTTATTTTTTCTTATTTTAAAAATTAAATTTAAGTGCTTCCAAAATATCAGTTTGTTGTATTTATCATGGAGAGAAGTGAAGTATTTAGTTGTAGCCAGAATAGTTCAGTAGATTATGCAGATAATTCTTTTTGGGTTACTAATAAGATAACGATATTAAATCACAGTTTAGCTCTAGTCAAAGTTTTCTTAATTATACATCAGATAGTTTTGTAAGTTTGAATCTTTAGCTTAAACTTTTTAAAATATTTTTCAGTGTAAAGTTGTTGCCACTTCGCTGGATTATTTGCCTTCCAGCCTATGCAATATTTTTCCCATTTCATAGCATGAATGAAGTGTTTTCGCCCATGAAGCGTAGACAGAGAACGCTAGTAAGAAACCAGCTGACGGGAAAGAGAGCGAAACTGAGAGTGAAAGAGCGCTATAGACCAAGAGAGAGAAAGAGAGCGACGAGCTAAAAGAAATCAAAATAACAACAGCTACGACAACAACAAAAATCTTTTATGTAAAATTGAATATTCATAAGTTGTTCCACACAGCAGCGGTAAGGAAGGTAGGGAAGCAGGATGAAAACAGGAGCAGGATAAAGCAGTAGTAGATGCCTAACTGTAGTAGTAGTGGTGGTAGTTGTAGTAGTAATTGTTGTAGTTGTTGCTGTTGATGTTTTTCCTGCTCTGCTCGTCGGACGACAACACTGCCAGTTGATTGTTTTTTTGTGTAGTTTTGTTTGGCTGAGTGAACCTGCAGACGCTCTCACACACACACACACACCCGCACACATGTACGCTCTCTTCTCCTGTCTCTTACTCTCCCACACGCCCATATGCAAAAGTTGCCGTTATTGTTTGCTATTTTGTCATGCAAATTGTATTTATTGCGGCGAAAAAGCAACAACAACTGAGAGACAACGCCGCGTAGTTGTAATTGTTTGCTATTTGTCATAGTGTGCGAATGAATGTGTGTGTGTGCACGTGTGCGGGAGAGCATGCATGTGTGTGTGTATTGTATTGTAAACAAGAAAATTGACTGCCGTCGGCAGCGTGGCCTGGGAAACACGCAATTCTCGCATTTCTATGCAGCATCCACAAAAACGACAACAACAGCAACAACAAGAATAGTTCCATAGCTGAGCTTTAACACAATGCCAAGTCAAGATGTCCGCCGGACGATCAACTATGCAAAATTCAACACATTCGACGCCGAAAAGTATGCTACAATCGGCTGCAAGCGGTCAGACAACAGCCGAAGGCGAATAATTACATTAATATCTCAATATGCAAACCAAAGCAGTTAAAAGTGCCCCCTTAGCGGCATTTTGAATTCGAATTCGAATGAAGCTCAAGAGGTAGAGAAAGAGTGGGAGTAAAAGGAAGACAGAAAGAGAAATTAAAAGAGGAAATCAAGGACAACTGTTAAGAAAGTTACTTAGATGAAAATAAAATATGCAAAATAATTTTTATGAGCAGCATGGACTACAAAATTCGCTTTTAATTATATCAAAGGTTTAAAAATTGTATGTTAGGAGTGTGTAAAAACAACCAAATTATACATTGGTTATTTAAATGTAAATTTAAAATTAATTTTAAATGAGCTAACTATATTAAAGCATAAATATTTCTAACAAAATTAGTTAAAATTTAATGTTTTGCTACATAAACATAGCTGCACTAAGGGCATGCATATCTGAAGAACATTTTCTATATGCTTCCCCGGAGGTGCACTAATTTGATTTGCAGTCACAAAATTTACGATTGCATTGTGGCCACTTTGGGTTTATGTCGCTGTCGTAAAAGCCTGGCATATACTGAGCCACAACCCATTGGCCAGATGAGGCCACTGAGTTGCCTGCTAAAAGTCATAATTGTGCCAAGACAAACTTTATGGGAGTTACCCCACAACCTCATATTACTCGCGGCTTAGCCAGGAGTTACAATCAATTTACATACGGCGCAATCATATAGACACTCAGTCGATAAATTTTAATGCAGCACACGCAGCGAAATGGAGATAGAAAGAGAGCAATGGCGGTGGGGGGAGAGAAAGGAAAGAGAAGGGTAGGAAATATCCTTTGCAGGCTAATTCCAACTTGACTATTAACATAATCCTCCCCGTGGTGCACTGTCTGTGGGAATGGGGCATACGAATCCATCAAAGTTTTTGAGTATCTTGTGCTTGAAAGACAACTGATGATGCTGATGAGAATTGCCATGAGAATGAGTTTCAGAATGAGTTTCGAAATGGCAACGAGAATGTGAATGAGAATGAGAATGGCAACGTGTGGCAAATAAAACGGAGAATCGTAAAACGAGCCACGAATCCTGTTTAGAAGTTGCACACTGACACGAAATTTATGAGCGCATTTGAGGATTCATTTAGAGGAATGATGATTTAGTCTTGGGTTTAGTTTATCCACCATTCGACTGTCTCCAGTTACAGTTACAGTGGCAGTTCCAGATCCACTTTATTGTCAGCTATAAGTTTTCGATCCTTTGGCAAATTGAGTTTAAATTCGAGAGGCGTGTGTCTTACTTTGCTTATCTTTGCTCTATTTATTGAAAAACTATTTATTCTCAATTATACAGTAGTTAACATTTGAATAACTCTAGCCTGAACTACATTAATTATTTATTCGCTTTCGTTTTTAGTGTTTTGCGCGTTGACGACAATTGTTTCAAATAAATGTAAGTGGCTTTTTGCAGAATTTATTGAATTATTAATTAACTGCAATTGCATAATCAAATTGAATATTACAGCTGTCATCGAGTGGCCAAAAGAGCACTGTCATTAAATTATTTTAATTACATTCATAATTTAATTGATTTTAATGTTGCGGCTAAAGTTTCCCCGCCCCTTTTCTTCCACTTGCCAATACCCTCAATGGCTTAGAATAATTGCTGACAGTTGACATTAATTAAGCATCGTTTGTGAACATTCAAAATATAATTGTTAACGGCATTTACTAACTTCATTTTTTCGTTTCCCACTTTGTTATTTGTTTGTGCGTTTTTTGTCGAGCTGCTTCCTATAACTAATTTTATTATTGCACATTAATCATGCGCCGTCTGTTAATAAATATTAATAGCCAATAGCCGCTCGGCCAATTGCTAATTTAAGCCATAAAATTGCAACAACATTTGCATTAAAATGCCTTGATTTATGGCCTACGCTGCCAACAACCACGAATGCAACAAAAACACAACAATAACAACAATAACAAGTTCATTTTAAAAGTATAACGAGAAAAAATTGAAAACATTTTACACAAAAAATATAAATAGCAATTAATTATTTGGCAGTTAACGACACGTATATTCGTTTGAGTCGAAAAATATATACCCTTTATTTGTACTTATAAAGAAAGATGTATTTTAACTAATCAGCTTAACTATTTAAATTACTTAACCGTCGAAATAATGGGTTTAATAGACACTTAGCAGCTAATAAAATATTAAGTTAATTCTAATTTAATTTATGATAAAGCAGTTTGGTTTAAATGTATGTTTAAAAATATTTGTTTGACTTTTAAAAATAAGACAAACTTTCTCTTAAAAGCTTAAGTATTTCATTTAATAAAACTGTGTATTTGTTTCACTTAAACAGAAAATTCTAACTGATTTTATTTCAAGGAAAACTTCATCCTAAAAACTGTTGATTAAAAGGGAATTCGTCTTTGAAACGAATGCTAAAGAAAGGCAAAATTATTGAAAACCATTTCTTTATTTTCTTTACCCATTCAATGACTTTCCCACTTTATTTGCTGCTTTGCTTTGCTTACATTTAACAAAAGCGTCAATGAATAAATGATCTTATATTTATAGAGTATTTGAATTTCTCGTTTGAATGGTCCATTGGCCATTTACTGCATTTGCTGCACGCAGTTGGAGACTTCATGTCCTTTGCTGTTGCTGCTGGTCATTAAATGCATCTGTGTGCAGCGCACAAAAAAAAACGAGAATTAAACTAAAAAATCGTTTGTAAAGATACAAGAGACCATCAAGTGGGCAGACACACACACAGAGGCAGAGAGGGAGAGAGAGTGTGAGAGAGATTGCAGAGGAGGTGCTAGTTCCGCTCTGACCATTTCTATTTCCTTTTGGCCATTTCTAGAATTTGCATATTTCATACCACAATGTATAATATTCATATTTATAAATCTTTTAACTGCACAAAACACAAACGGGACGCATCAAAAAGCCAAAGGACAGAAGTGAAAAATGTGCAAATAGGAAATGAAATTGCAAAAAGAAAAACCCTCTCCCCCCTACCAAAAAGCAGGAAGAAGAGGAAGAAGAAAAAACTGTGTGTATGAAATATAATAAAATATTATACAAGAGCAAAAGAGAAACCAAAAAATTCGCATTCACACTTTGCACATAAAAAGGAGACATAAAAATGTGTTGCAACTCCGAATTGAATGAATGAATACACTCATGCACTCACACACTCATACACCCAGGCAGTCCAAGAAGCACACAATAAAAATACTTGCCTCGTACAGTTATGGGCAAGCTGAGCAGTTTCTGGCACGGCGCTGTGATTTTTCATTTGGTCACCAGCCAGCGACGCCTCCTTTGGCCCTTCCTACCATCTTCATTTTCATCTCCGTCTCTGTCTCCATCTCCGTGTCCGCATCCGCATCCGTCTCCGTCTCCGTTTGTGCCTGGCTGTCGTCTGCGACTCCGTCCGGGGCAACAGTTGTGTCAACGGCGAGCAGGGCTCAAAAGCCAAAATGGCAACGCGTGCCGCATGCAACTGCAAAAGTGACCAAAATCACGAGAGCAAAACGAAGAGATGCAGCAGAGAGAAGTAGAAAGGGTATAGAGAAGTAAAGAGCGGAGTAACGTTGGAGTACGGCGACTTTGCACGGCATTGGACAACGGACAACGGAGCACGGAGCACGGACTACGCTCCGTTGCATTTATTAAAAATTTTGTTTAGCTTTTTAGTTGCATGCAACAATCTCAGTTAGTGCTGCTTCTTTTTTTGGGCATATGAATAATAAATTAGTTTCGCAGCTTGAATTTATTCTAGCTTTTTCTAGCTTTTTTTGTTACGTTACCAAAGTCATTTACGAAGCGGACTCGTATGTGAGTTTGGTTACTTTCAGATACTCTTTGTATATATAATTTATTTTTGAAACTTTTTTGAGCTGTTGAATAAGACAAGTGTTTTGAAAGGTTAAATATAAATTTGAAGCTTAGAAGTTAAGCAGTTGGAGTACTCATATATTGGATAATAAATCCATATTCCTATAAAGTAACATGAAGATAAAATCATTTTCTTATCTTTTCCAAACATGAGTAAACTAGATACCTTTCCAAAGTCGTTTAAATTGTTTTCCAGTCAGTTTAAACACTTGAAGATTTTTTCTACAATTTCGAATTGAAAATACTCTGCCTACCGTTGGCTGAGCGGAATTACACATCATTTGAAATGCATAAAATTTAATTGCAAAGTTGCACTCAGTTTTGTGGCACGTTGCAGTTTTTTGTTCGTGATGGAATTTTCTCTTTCTTCTTATTTGATTCTCGTTTTATTTGACTTTTGAATAAGCATTAATTTCAGACTGACACGCGTACTCAGGAGCTGCGTGTGCCTCACTGTTTGCTGCTAAAATTAGCATGACATTTTAAGCAAATACATACACAAAAACACACACACTCTCACACACATGTACGGAAAGTGGCAGAAAGCTAAATTGACTGGTGTCTATGTTTAAGGCGTTTACGTTGCACTTTTCTCTGCTCGCCACGCCAACGACTGAGGAGGCAGACGCCCCGCAAAATAATAAAAACTGCTAGACCATGTTGCAAGTTGCACGTTGCACGAGTTGCGAGTTGCGAGTTGCCTCTGCAGCCTGTCATCAGTTGCGCGGGCTACAAATTTGCCTAGCATTGCACATGATGACGTGAGAGTTCTTCCTACCCTCCTAGTCACTAGCTCTCCCCTTTCCTTCTCTCGGTGACACCCTAATTAGCATCGACTTTGCCGCTCTTTTCGCATGTTGCAACTGCAGTCGACGCTTCGTTAAGTGCGCGTGCGATGACATTGTCTGTTTGAGGCAATTATGCAACATTTAAGCGCACTCAAAACATTACTCAAAGTTGCAGCTACACTTTTAAATTGGAATCAAAAAGCCATGAAGGAAACTCTTCACTTTTTTATTTATTTATAGATACCGCTATTTATTTTGTATTAATTATTTAACGACAAATGAAACAATTTAAATAAAATATTACAAACCTTCTTGAGTTTAATTCCCTATTTCCTACTTGACCATCACACTCGTAGCTAGTTTAATTAGTCATATTTCATAATTAATGTCAAGGGGGATTTCAAAATCGCAGGTGTTTTGATTGAAAGCTAGTCTCAAAACTTGCTAACAGGAGAACTTCGTGAATATAAATCTGCAATTGCTCATTTGCTGTGCACAAAAGCGAATCAGATTCGAATTAGCAGTTCACACAAAGAGAAATTAAAAATGAATTGCAAAAAATCGTTGCCAAATAAAAGTTTCCACTTCTGCTACCCTTAGATGTGTTACGCCCACCGCCCACCGCCCCCCAATTAAAGTCGCCCACACAGCGAAAAAGATTTTTGCGCTGACTCCATTAAAAATACAAAATAAAAAATAAAAGAAAAAAAAGAAAACTAAAGTAAAAATTGCAAGCAAATTCCCAACTTGGCGAAATGAATGAGTCTGGACAAGGATCGGTACACAGAGTGCCTTCGATTGAGTTCAATGATGAGGACGGTGGGAAGGAGGGTATTGTAAACTAGCCAGACCATCAGCTAAGCCAATAATCAGAGCTGGAGGGGCGAGGTCTGTCTGTTCCCCCACCCCAAAACCGACTTTGACTGTACGCCGTACTCCATAGTCCGTAGTCCGTACTGGACTCCCGGTAGCTAATTTATTACGAGCATTTAACAAGCATACTCCTGGGAGGCTTCATGGAGGCCGCTTTGATTTATTAGGTGTGTGGTTGCTTTTTTTTTTCATTTTCGTTTTCGTTTTCATTTTCTTTTTATTTTTTATTTAAGGAAGAGTGCCGAAAAAAAACTGAAATTGTATAGAAAATTGGGGAGTCTCGAAACAAGGAGAAGGAAATTCCGAAACACTAATGTGAATGTAATTTGTAGTTAATGTGTTGCCTAGAAATGTGGACAGGGTGATTCATTTTTTTCTCTTCTGCCGCTCGACGGGCGTTTTAATTGCTTAAACAATTTTGGAGGTGGCTGGCAAACCACCGCACAAAAAACTCATCAGAATGTCTTAGACAATTTATGCACTGAAAATCATCGATTTTAAATAACTGAGAAGCTTTTTAGGTGTTACTTGATTTGCTTTAAAAATGCCTAGAATTAATAACCCTATAGAATATAGTAAACTAGAAAAGAATGTTACGACTATGTATCGTTCAATCGGTAGAGATTCTATGATGCCCTTTTCTAAGAAAAAATGTATTAAATTATAGTCTACCTAAATTAATTTAGCTATTTTTAACTCTCAACTATGTAAGTAACTTTTATTAGGACAATACATATAGGCTATATATTAAAAAATTAATGAAACTTTGCTTTGCTTATTTAATACATTGATGGCGCTGCTTTCATCTGCCCGATGTTAAATGTTAAATCGCATTCAGCGATACGGAAGTCGTCAGTTTATTGTAGCTGCCTCTTATGCTCCTCTGTGCTTCTTCTGCTTCTCCTTCCTGTTGATTCACTCAACGAAGGACAACGACGAGGCCATTAAAGTCCATAAATCACAACATAGCATAGAAATAAATCAACCCTTTATTATCAACACTTTGCAATGTTTGTTATCGAAAGGGTTATTTATAGTGCTCCTGGGAGCGACGAGCCACGAGCTATGGGCTAAAAGCGAAAGCCACGAGCCTGACTGCAACTTGTGTAATTCCCAATCACCGTACTGTTTTGTTGGCTTGTTAATAAGCACGAACGGAATTAAAAGCCGGCTCAAAGTTCAAGGTTGTCTCGTGACATGGTCGCTGACCGCATTGACTAATTTTCTACGGGTTAGTCTATGCTGATTGTCTATCTTTATGTGTGTCTGTATGTGTGTATGTGTGGGTGTGGGTTTATTGAGCTCATTAAGCAAATCGCATTATTTGTTCATAAGAATACCGAATAGCATTTACAGTGCACTAACCTGACTCGAAAGAGTCCCAGAAGTGGCAGCTTCATTTACTCGCAATTGAATGGTTCTGAAAAGACTCTGACACTGTCGAGAGCTTACACATGCCAAATGAATACATCATTAGCTGCATGAAAATGTCCTTATGCAGCACAAACACACACACACACGCACGCACATACGCTCACACACTCGCAGAGATAACAACTAGCACAAGAGGCCAAAGCCGACTGAATGGCAAAGAGAACAACAAGAGAGAGAATGAGAGCAATATATACTTAGAGGCGAACTCATGTCAGCAGCCCTGTTCGCTGCTCTGCTCGAGCGTTACAAGTAGCCCTGGCTTAGCTACTTTAACTGCTGCTTAACTTGCAAGCACTTTGGCTGGTTTATAAATAATTATGTTCAAATCAACCTAGTTAAAAATAAAACTATATACTTTTCAGTTCACACGTGATAACTGCAAGGGATCTAATCGAGTAGATCCGAGTTCTTAGGATCGGATTGTTTTCATGAGACTTGAGTTAATTTGTGTGTCTGTATCTAATAGTATGTCCATCAATGTATCTGATAGTTGGATCGTGGACGATTGGATCGCAATAGTGTAGCCGATCAAATAATCTCATCTTAATAAAATTAGCTGAATCTCCATAAACAAGAGGCCACGAAATTAAGCTAAATATCTGCCTTCTATATCGCATATATACATATATAGTTTTTAAATGTGTTTAGGCAACAAAAGCTTATAATAAACTAAATTAAAATAAATTAAATACTTTGGTAAATAAAATGATTTTTATCCTTTTTGGTAAAGATACAAATTAAACACATATTTAAATGTTTAAAAATGGTCGATTTTATATTGAGCTTTTCATTAATTAATAATATTATTTTATATATGATTAAATTAGTCATTTTATAATTTAAAGTGCCCATCTAAATTATTCAACCACACAGGTTCAACAGTAGTTATATCCAAACTTTATTAAGTATCTGAAGAGACCTGTTATGGTATGCAGACGACACTGCGGGTAAGAGTATTAAACATGAAAAGATACTAGTCAAATTGGCACGGCAAGTGTTTGATAAGAATATTACCATAGAAATGGCTTACGTAAGAGAGTGAGAGAGACACACACACACATACGTATAGACACAAAAATATACCACACACATATACACGGAGGAATTCACAGTTGGAAACCTTTTGCCACAGAAATCTCATATGATAATTTACCGTGTTTGTTTTATAAGACTATTAGAGACTCAAAAGCAATTAAGGTTTGCCAAAAGGCAAGTCAAGTGCGACTGTGAATGTGAGTGTAGGAGTGTGTCTGTGAGTGCGAGTATGAGTATGAATGTGGATATGAATATGAATGCAAATGCGACTCTGAGTATGTTATAATTTATGGGCATGGGGGGCGTGGCTTTGGTGATTCTACCAAGTTTATCGGCACGTCTCTAAGCAGCTTGTTGACAAGCAAATTGTGGCATAAATTGCACTCGCCAAGTGCTCAAATTATTTCCAAGAAGTCTATGAGAAGTTCATTTTTATACCACTACCAATGGGGAGTAAAGTATCTAAGACTTCACTTCAATTTAAAACAAGAAAAATAAAATGAAATAAATGCTTAACTTTTTAACTTTATTTTAACTTTTAATAATATATATCACTTGAATTTCTTTTCAAAAATTCTTGTTTAAGTCTTTGGTTTCTGAAAGAAGATTACAAACTAATAGTTGACTACTAAAAAATATTTACAAAAATACAAATACTATTCAAATTAAAATAAAGAATTTTAAATATTACATACCTCTTTAACAATGTTCTGCCTTTAGTTCCAGGGTATCGCCCTGTCGACTCCAGCGTAAATGCTCAAATTTTGAGCTTGTTTGTTATGTTGGCAGTTTAATTTCCTCCAGGCGCGCATTTTAATCAGTGTGCATCTAAAATGAATATGATTCCGGAATGCATAAATATAATTAACAAGCTGTGAACAGTTTATTTATGTTTTTTTTTTCTTTTTTTTTGAGAAGAATCCCCTTTATAAGTAGCGCGATAAGTGAAATTAAAATTGATATCGAACACTTTAATCAGTTTGGCAAACGAGTCAAAAAAAAAGTAATTCTCTATCCACGGAAATGGCGCTGGTAAAAATATTTAATTAAAATGTAGCCTCAAGTCATATTGGAAGACGACAATAGTGTGACAGGTGTTCAATAAATTAATTTCCTATATCCCGAGGGGCGAGAGGGGATAGACAGACACGGAGAGCTGCAAATTTGTTTTAAGTTAAGCATTAAATTTGAGTTAAAAGTTCTTAAAAACTATTAACTTTATCGAGTTTGAAGTGCAAGATGGTAAATCAATGTGTTTGCTAAAAACATTTGTTTGCGCCACATTCAATCCATTCAGATGGCTAAAATCAATTGTCATTAAAGCCAGGGCAGTACAATTAATTGGTAGCAAACTTTGAACCCTTTTCAATTGTTTAACGATGCTAAAATTGAAATTTTCCCTAAGCATTGAAGCAAACTTGGGCTTAATTTAAATGCCAATTGCTTTACAGGCGCCAAAACAAAAAAAACTTTGCAGACAATTGAAAAAGCAACGGGACGAAATGAAGTGCAAATATAAAAAAAATGTTGACGGGTTAAAGAAAGACAATGGACGTTTTGGAAGGGGTTAAAGGAAGAAAACAAAAACCTAAAAAGCAATCCAAATAATAAATCACACCTTTGTCACTCAATGCGTCTCGTTTCGTTTCTTTTATTTTTATTTCATTTTTTCTTCCTCTTTTCAATTAAAAGTCGAAATGCCACCTTAGAAATTGCTTTTGCTTTTGCTTTTACTTCTGCTGTTGCCTCAGCTGCTTCTGATTTTGGCCTTTCGTCGACCGTCGACGCTTTCTGGAACATGTAATTAGTTGACAAAGGTGTTGTCGGGGGCTTAATTGAATTTTTATCTCAGCTTGTTCTTAGCACCTCCCGGGAAAGGCTTCAATTAGAACTTGAGACTTACAATGAAATACTTTCGAAGGCACTGAACATTTTGTGAAGTCTTTTTTCGGTAGCATATAATTTAATGATTTAAAAATAAATTTTGTATAATTAGATAGAGTTTAGCTAGGTATATTTTATAATATATCTATTCCTTATTTATTAAAAATAATATTTTATTAATAAGCAGTACGTGCAGTACAAATAAATATTGTATTTAGTTATTTTAATTAAAAGGCTGTTGGCAATTAATTTATAAAATTGAAAAAAAGACAAGAAAACAGCTTCAAAATAGCCAAACTTGGTTTTAAAATATAGCTAAAAGTAGAATGTATCGATACAATTGTTGGTCTACAAAAAGCTTATTAAAAACACTTTCAATGAACTGTTAACTTTAGAATAACATTCTTCTAACAAAATAGCAGCCCAAGTTAAAAGAAATTAAGAATTACCAACTGGTGTATATTTATTTCTTTACTAAAAAATCCTTTCATGAAAAAGAAGTCCACTGTCCCTACACTGTCCCGCTACTCAGCCCATTAAAATGCATATTCCCCAGCTCTTTGGCCTGCAGAAAGCCGATAGTTTGCATTATTTGTAGTCTGGGCAATTTGTTGGGAATATTTGTGTGTGTTTGGGCCCATAACAAGTTAAGGTCGTAAACTAGTGTTTTTATTGAATGGCCAACAAAGAGGAAAACACTTTTAATTGCTATTACTAACTGACTGGAGACGCCCTGGTTCAGTTCAGGGAATACGAATTTCAATTGAACGACCACGCCCACTCGCACAGACAGAGTTGTCAGAGTTGATGATGATTTTTTTTTTGCAATGGTCTTCATTGTTTCGCTTTTGTTTGTGGTCGGATTTCGATGAGTGTTGTTCAGGGGGTTGACGGGGTTGTGGGAGTTGTTATTGGTGAGTTGACAATTGTTGTTGTTGTCGTAGTTGGGGCTTCCGACCACAGCAATGTCAGCATAAGCCGATTGCGTGGAATTTCCATTGTCCAGCGTTTGTTTTTGCCGAGAATCAAATGGGCGAATTCTACGGGGGAATTACGCGTAACCTTTACCGCACAAAGTCGAATGATAAGTCAATTGTTGTCTGGTATTCGCATTGTTGTCATCGCAAAATAATGAACATCACAAGTGTAGCTCTGGTCAGACAAACTTTAAGTCGATATGCCAGTTGATTTGACTCAAGAAAAATAAATCTTTTACGGGAGATGACTCCACAGAGGCTGAAAATTACCCTGTAATAGTTGTAGATGCTTTTAATAACTACATGCGTTATGAAGCTAATTTTCTTTGGTTATTTTCTGCTATCAAACTAGTGCCAATAGTTTAAATTCCACTTACAAATCTTCAGTTACCAATTGATAACATTTCTTACAAGCATTAAAGGTAACTCCTCTCTCCGCACACCTAAGACACCTTTTGCAACATGAACTACTGGGCCTAAAAGCATAGAAAGTTATAGAAATAGCAACTAAAATGCAATTGACTGCAGCTCTTGGGGGCTCGAAGCTTTGGGACTCTATTATTGACTGCAGTTAGTTTCAATTTGTGGCCCAGTATCTAATTGGTCATTACGGTCTTTATCCTTGTCTCCGCTTCTGTTTGTTCAACGCACACATCGCTGCAATACCTACAGTTACTGCCACGCCCCTGCCCCTGCTGCTATCCCTGCTCCTGCCTTTATACCACACCAGAGCCTAAGCAGACCGAATCGAGTTTTATGGCCAACAATTGCGCTTAAGTGGACCCAACTTTACGAGCCTTCGTTGTGGCACATATTGACTGCGTCTGACTGGGACACACTCCAAGGCGTGTTTCATGTTTTGGCCGAGCACTGAGAGCGTAGAGCCAAGAACTGTGAACTGGGAGCTGAGAACTACGGAACAATTCAAAATAGCACGCAAACCAAATCAAGTTATTATGTTGTTGTTGTTGTTGACTAATGTGGGAGGTGTGCGTGTGTATGTGTGTGTGGTGTCCTTGTGTCTGTGTGAAACGTCTTCTTGTCGCCACTTTGATGTTGACATGCAAACAGAGACTCAGTGTGACAACAAGTTAGTAAAGCTCACTTAAACTGATGAACTAACACATACCACTTGAAAGATCAATATAAATTTCAAAAACAATATTTGAAACCTCCATAAGAAAGACAAGAAATAAGCATAAATTCAAACAGATCTACCATGAAAATATCTACCAAGTTTCAACAGTTAATACACCCATTTGGAACGCATAAATTTAATGGCCAAAAGCAGCAGCAAGGCGGCCGCAGAACAAACAGTTGCCATGGGAAATTATTAGAGACAAATAAATTAAATTTTATAGCAACGCGCAGTGTAAAGGTGCCGACGATAGAGGGCGCCAGCGAGCACGCTTCACTTTGGGTAAGCCAATATTTTATGACTACTTAATGCAGAGACGGCACACACCCCGCCAGCAAGACGAAAGAGGGTGGGAAACGAGTGCCGGGAAATGGGTCGAAATCGTCAATACAATTTTGATTGTCGATTGTTGGCAATTATGGATTTAGTCGCTTATTTGGCAGCGCTTTGTTGTGTTTTGCGGTTGTTGATTTTGGGTGTTGGAAAAATGGAAAATGTGGGGGTTGGAATAGGGGGAAGTGTGGGCGGGACTCAAGCTATATAGTTCTATTTGTGTAGGGCCAATGGCCAAGTGCACTCAAATTTCTTCAGCTCCATTAATGCCGCAACATGCAAACTAAAAGTTAAGTTTCAACCCGGCCAGCCAAACGAGCAGCAGCAATAAAAAGTGCTAAAGAGAGCAGGCATGAACAGAAAATACCCTGCTTGCTACTGGAATTGGAGTGAAGTGTCTACATTGATACTGCTTTCAATTAACTCATTATACTCCCCATACTGGGTATAAAAACAACGCAGAGCGAACAAAGCCCGGCAGCAGTATTTAACAAAGTTATTGGTTGGCAACACCCTGAGAACTCCAACTCCCATCTTTTGTTGCAGTTGACCATCATCAACACCAGAGCTAACGCTATGTCTTTTGGCCAGTTCACCCCCGCAGATCGCCCTCTCTCTCTTTCTGTCATCTCCTTCTCTCTCTGCTCTGTAGTTTCCTCTTCACACTCCTCTCGCTTCCTCGCTGCATCACCTTTTGTTTTTTACAAGCATTTTGCAAATATTTATGGCTGAAAGCAGTGAAAACAATAAACTCATAAACTGCAGTGATGCCAACCTCGCAGTCGCAGTCGCCGTCGCCGTCAACGTCGCAGCAGCAGAAGGCGAACAAACAACGGGTAAATCGATTTTGAAAATGAATTATGCTGCTGTTATGCAATATACACGACGATATAATACATTATTTACTGAAACCGCACAATCTCAACAATCCATTAATAAATACGTTGTAATAATCTATAGTCGTGTATGGCATGCATCAAACATAGAAAAGAGATTTTTTTTCAGAGAAAATATTAATGAAAATTCTGTAATTTTACTTAAAATAGATCGGAAAATATACTCAAATTAGTTAAATATTTTATTTCATTTTTTAGGTAACATTTCTGTACTATAAAATTACTAAGGGTACTTCTAATTCTTCTGCCTCAATTTAATTCAGTGATAAAGATTGCTACGCAGAGGTTTTAGTATTTGAAGTATTGAATAAATATCTTTATTTTATTTTAAATTTTTAGATAATATCTTTAGATAATATTTTTAGATAATATCTATTATTAATAGGCAAAACTATCAAATAAATTTATTTTAGTTATTATTATATTTATTGTTTATTTTTCTATATTTTATTTACTACTAATTCAGAGAATAATATTATTTAGTTGACCTCCTTTATGTAAACTGAATTAAATGTAAGTGTTTTGATTTAAATAAAATTAATAAAATGAAATATTTAAATATATAAATATTTGCTGCTCAGTCCTATTAACTGGGTATTTAGCAGTCAGTTATTGTCTGCTTAGTTTGCATTTTAATTTTAAAACCGAGCCGAGAACGCTGCAAAGAGCACAAAAGTGCGTTAATGTCGTCACTTTTCATGTTGTTTGCTCTGTGAGTTTGTCATGTGTCAAAGACTTTCTGCACACACACAAGCAGACACACAAAAACAAATACACACACATACAAACATACAAGCCCCGACTGTGTTCCGTTGCAATTGCATTTCATAAATTAGCTAAATATTTTGGCAAGAGCCTGTTTCTCTTTCCTTGATCCTGCAGCATTCTGTTGGCAAAACAAACGAATGCATTTTCCACTCGTCTGTTTACTCAAAATTGCGAATGAGAGAATTATGTTGTTGCTGTTGTTGTTTCTGTAGCTGTTGCTGTTGTGCAAATACACCTGCACAGGCACTAAGGACTGTGAGTAACTGATGTAATGAGAAGGCGTTGCAGCGTAAAATATTACTGACAAATATGAGATAAACATTCAAGTGACGCGACCCCCAAAAACTTGAACCCCTCAAAACACGGAACTAATTAGAGAAGTAAACATCAAGCGCTTGTCAAAAGTGCGAGGGTATTTATAGTAGACATTGAGAATCTAACGAACCGAAAAGCATAAAAGCTAACTAAAATAACCAAGTAATGCATAACCCCATGCACATATATTTGTAATATCAAAGTCATTAAACTGATTATGCACTTGATTTTAAATTCGGACAACTCAGCTGACTTTGTGCCCTGCAAAGTTCGGAACATAAACTGATTTTCCCCAAATAACGCATATTTGCAACAATTTGTGGAGCATAGAATTTATCATGGGCAAATACAGGTGGACATATGCAGATTTATATGCTAAAATCATGCTACTAACACTGCCAATAACATTTTCAAATTGCTTTTTCATGTTATTTCAATGTTGAACACATTTTGAATACTCTTTAGAAAGGTATAGAATTTCTGAAATTTATTTTATTAAGTGTTTAAATAAATTTACCTTTAGTAAACAATTTTAAACTTGTCCAGAATATTTTTCATCAAATATTTTTCCTAGTCGGATTTAAAAAAAGGTCTGTATAATATTTAGAGACTTATTTTATTTAACTAATTATGATTTTAATAACTCAATGTATTTTTTTTTTTGCCCCTTGACCCTTTTAAAATTGAGTTTTTTTCTGTTTGCCGTTTCTAAAATCTCTTTTCAGCTCTCAACATATAAATTATTAATAGAAGTTTCTGTTTAAGTTAAAATTATTGCATATTGCTGATCAGCAAATTATAGTGGACCTAATAAATGTATCTACTTTTGACAAAATGCATGGCCCCAATCACATTTACATGTCAACAACGAAGCATTTGGCGTGCCCTAGGCTAGACTGTAGTTCGGTGGACAATTGGTAGCATGTTCATTCATGTTTCGAAACGTGTGCAACTGCTTGTTATATATACTCGATGATTACCTACAACAGTTGGTCCAAGGATCGGTAATAGACTGAACCATCACTCAAAATGGCGAGACCTAAGGATACCTGTCGGTATGCGTGTCTGTGTGTGTATGCGTTTGTGCGTAAGTGTGTGTGCGTGTGTGTGTTGTGCGATGTTGTAATCCTAATGAATCCTGCACCTATTTATTTTTCATTGTGGGAAATTGTGCAAATGCCATGACAACATTTCGTACGGTGGGGCAGCTGTCAGAGACTATTCCCTGCCTCTTTCCTCTCTCTCCCTGCCTATCTCTTTCACTCTGTATCTATCTCTATCCTCTGGTTGCGTTCATTGACCATATGTGTGTTCAATTGTTTAAATGTGCTGTTACAACAGCAACAAAAAACACGACAAAACTCTGGAATGTTGTTGTTTGTGTACAGCAATGTCCTAGATTTGGGAGTTGGCAAAGCGGAGAGTGGGGAGAAACAGTTAGTATTTGGTAGCAGCTTCATTGGCCTCGTTGTTGTTGCTGTTGCTGTTTCTGTTGTTGGCTGTTTGTGTTTTACATGAGGCATTGTCTCTCATCAGTTTAATTAGTCGCTACGCTTTTGCTTTGCTTTGGCAAAAGCCTTGCCAACAAAAATAATAAATGTTGCTGCTTTGTTGTCGTTGCTGTTGTTGTTGTTGTGGTTGTTGTCCCTGTTTTGTCGAGGCAGCCTCAACTCACGGCTCCAAACTTGGACCAAGACATAGCGCATCTGGTATGCGTATGCATATTTTATGGTCCTGTATCCTGTTCAATGTATGCCAAGCAGTCGGAAAAGTCCTTGATAAAGCGTAGGGACTTACTGAAGACACATACAAACATGTTTGCAATATCCCTACTTAGTCTCATGGATAAGGGTAATAAACTGAGGCAGCAACACAATAAAAACTTTGCAAAATTAAATGGAAATAATTTAAGCAGCTTTCAGTTGAAAAATCTTGAAAATTCAAAACAATTATAAGCACTTGATATGTGAAGCATGTCAGTGCATTTCTAATCACTTGTTTTTTATTCACTTTTCATTCACTTTTCATTCCATCAACAGATATTTTTTCCAAATTGTTTTTGACGCTTTCTCGTTGCTGCTTTTAGACCTCGTACTCTTTTTTTAATGTCTATGATGACAGATTAAAATAAATTTCGATCAGCTGAAATATTTGTTTTTATGCTGTTTCTGTTTGTGTTGTTGCTGTTGTTTCGTTGTGCCAGCAAATTGGGAATGTGTTGTGCATTTCTGTGGCAAATGCCACGCCCACAACGCTTTACACAAAACCACTCAGCTAATTGCTTTTCCAATGAATTTTCAATTGCCATGCAGACAGAATTTTTTAGTTTTAGTAAAATTCTATGGACTAATTCACCAAAAAATTTGCCCACGAGTTCCATACAATTTTTGTTTAATTCGATATAGCCTGACAAATGTTATTTCAAATGAAATTTAACGAGCAGTGCATTGACTAATTAAATATATTTGTTTGTGTATAAACAATAGTTTATTAATGATACAAGCTATAAATAGAGCAGTGTATTTAAAGGTTGTTCAAAGTCTTCAAAGGAGCTCCACGTCTATTATAAGAACCAATTGAGTTTGTCTAAATCTGCGCATTTTTTTAATCAAAATTTTAGACTAGAATATTTTTGGCTATGTTTTTTTATCGCTTAGTTCATTTAAATCAAGCAAAATAGAAAAACGCCGGTGAGCATAAAGATCGAATTGGCTGGAGTCGAAAATGTGCATTTAATGGAAGGCGATTGCAGTGGCGTCAAAAATGCTACGGTGCTTCCTTTTAACAGCCTCGTTAGCCCGGCCATCGAAGGAACATAAAAATCGTACGCTGTTTGACTGAAAACGAAAACGCCAAAACTCCACCCCCTCTCCCTTGTCCACCCACTCACTATCACCCTACTCCCCCTTAGATTTATCGCTTTTATGCGCTGAAAATCACATTAGCCGCGCATAAAACCAAAGAAGCGCGTAAAAATTCTTGCTCAAGAAAATGCATAGATCTGGCAAAGCAACACTTAAGCAGACTATCACCTATATACAGGGTGCTCAGACTGGAGAAAGAAGATTTGAAAGGAACGTAATTAATCGAATATTGAAGTGTTTATTGGCAGAGGTTCAGAATAGTAATTAACTATTAGTTCCAAGCAAAATTGGTAATAGTAGAGATAAGGTTTCTAAATTTTAACTAAATTTTTTAATATTTTTCCCATAAAATAAACCAATTTTAAGGAGCTAGTTATTGATTGAGATATAATTTATACACAAAACATGGAAATATTTGAATATTTGATAAATTTCTCAGATAAATACGTTTTTAAACATATCTATGGTAGAAGATTAGTAAGGATGACTAAGTAAACATAATGTAAATCAAATATTTGTGCTACGAAACGCACCCTTTAATGTTGTATCTGCTCGAAAGCATTGAGTTGGCAACAAGAGAATGAAACGAAAGCGAAAGAAAGTGGGATGTGTTTGAAATAATAGGAGAAAGTTTTCTTAGCTGCTTGCCGCCGTTTCTTCAGTTTGTTTGATGTGAGGAGAAAGGCGGAAGAATCGAAGTAGGGGAAACATTCGACGGGGTCACGGTGCACTTTTGCCAATGGTGCACATGAAAAATGAGTTAAGGAAATTGATGACAAACATTTCAACGTTTATTGCATAAAATTACCATAAAATATTGCACACAAATATTTTTTGCTCGTTATGAAAAAATTCTCTTGATTTTATGTAACAAGCAAACGAATCCAGCGATCGACAAAAGTGAAAAGCAGAATAATTGCAGCAGGAATTGGCCCTAAACACGATAGATGAAATGGAAAGTAATTTAATACGTTGTGCTCTTAAAGGCCTTGAAGCTAAATGAACTTTCAGCCCATTAAATTGGTTCAAAGCTTGTTAGCCATAATGCAAGTGTTTAAGTATTGAATTTATAAATATAAATTTAAGTATTTATAACAATGGAAACTGTTTAACAAACAGTAGATTATACAGCCTGTGGTCACGAATCAATTGTGCTTTATACCTGCTGGCAATCGTTTAATATTTATCTGCAAAATAATTAAATATTTAAGACTGGTTTGTTGGGAGTTAATTTAACAAGTATTAACCACATAACTCAGTTGGTTTAAGTCTTCTAATAGTAGGCAAAAAGCGTGCTTTGATGTGTTTAAGCAATACAATTATTATTTTTTATATGTTTGGCATTAAAATTTGTATATTTTAGACTGTTGTACATGTGTTTAGAAATTATTCATTTAATAGCTACATTTTTGACATTAACTGAATTAGTTTTCCCCTCGGGAGATCTTAAGTTCATTCAACAACTTCAAAGACATGAAATAAAATATTTATTTTACATTTCGCATCAGTTTATCAAGTCTTCCAAGCTGAAATCAAACTTGTAATCAAATTAATTATGTGAAGTAAGTTGTACTCATTTTGTGCTTAGAAATAGAAGTTGTGGCAACTCTTTTGCGATTGTCAAGCAGTTAAACACCTTAAAAGAGAATGTCTGCAATGGCATAATTAAAAATATTACCACAGCTGCCTTATTGCAGCTTCTTGTTGCCACTCCTTGTGCTCCTTTTGCTGCTTTTGCTGGTCATGTCATATTTATCACTACCTGCACTTTATTTTCCAGCCACTATAAATTGTTGGCTGCTGTTGCTGCTGCTGGAAGATGCGGCCAGAATGCAGGCTGACGATGTCCTCGCCCTGTCCCCTCAGCAACGTTGTGTCCTTCGTCCTCGCTTGGCACCCACAGGCAACATTATTTGACGTAACCAAAGTAATTTTAATTTTCAGTTCCCAGCACTCAGAATGTAACAAAGTGGGATGCACAGTGGAGAATAGCTTGGCACTGGTAAATGAAGGTACTGGAAGGTGCTGGTGAACCAGCAAGTGGCACTACAATGCACTCAGAAGAATAAGGAGGCTGACTGAGAGATGGGGGGCGTAAGGGGGCTGGACTGAGAACTGGTTGCTTAAGCATATTGTAAATAGACTGCATAATGAGCTGCGTTTGCTTTTTGAGACTGGCAGTCGGAAATTGAGGTGAAAATGGAATCTGACAAGGCATCTCTACCTGTGCAAGGTATAGCTATAAATTAAAGTGTCTCTCACCGGAAATCAAATGAATTGCAACCGAAAGCTGCTAACTAAAAACAAATTGGGATGCTGGTGTATTAGCTGACTAATCAGGACTCAGATTGATTAAAAAGTTTCTGAGATAGAAATTAACCAAATAGATAAATCATTTCCCAATATATCAGTTAAATAAATTACTACAACAAAGCAAATATTTTATGTTAGTTTATTAATGATTAAATATTTAATTTGAGTATTCGTCAAACAAACCACTTTATATTTTATATTAAAATAAATATTTTTAAAGAATTAACTTCAATTTGTATACAGTTACAAAGGTTAATTAGCAATTTAGTTATATTAATAGAAATCACTTTGTGCAATTAATGTAAATATTAACTAGACCGATTTATGAAAGACAAGTATTTAGAATTCAAAATTGTTTCGCTTTAACAAATTATAAATCAATTAATGTAGAGCTGGAAACACCAAATAAAACTATACCAGGCTAAGGGAAAATGTGTGGAGTGGCGGGGGCGGAGGGAAATTTGGGGTTTTGTAGTGTCCTAAATTGAAAACAACAAATGTCAGCAATTTTATGTACTAAAAAGCAACAACAAAAACAACTCCAACAACATCGAAATCAACGAGCAACACAGACAAATACAATGTATAAATGATGATGTGGCTGATGATGGATGCATGTGTGTGTGTGTGAATGAAGGGACATCACTGTATCTATCTATCTATGCATCCATACAAGTATCTGTGTGTTGGTAGCAAAGTGAATACGAAATTTGCATACGTTGGCTTTACGACAGAGCTGAGAGCAGAGCGCCGAGAGCTGTGAGCTGAGCAGAGTCTGCCGGATTGTGTCCTTTTACGGTCGGAGTGTGTGCACGGTATGAGTTCTAGTTTTGGATCACTTTATTGAGTGCGGTCTGTACTATGTTTGTTACCCTTCATCAGTTTGTCCTGTGCTCATTTCAAACTTTTGCAAGCATTTAGCAAGGCAACATTCTGCAGCTGAGAACCACTTGATTGCGGCACTAAATTACATTATGGTCATTACTGTAAAAGTACATGAGTACATGAATACATTGTGAATACTCACTCGCACATACTCATGACATTTTGAATAACGAATATTTTACTTATTTATGCAGAAAGTTGTATTCGATGTAAATGCTTGATGTGAGTTTAGACATTGATTGAAATACAATTTCTGTTATTTTTGGGGACTAGACTTGAATTTTGAGGATTTGTTTATATAATAATTATGCATAAAGTATTGATTACGATTTAATTATGTTTTCTAGCTTAAATATGCTTTCTTAGATGAAATAACAAGTATGCTTCCTTTACTTATTATTGCATACTGTTCACAGTTTACCAAAAAAGTCCTTTGTCTTGTGCCATAAAGTTTGAAAAGCAATTGAACTATCCAAAGTGTCTAGAACTGCTTCTCATTCTCTTCTCCTGACATGGAGAGCAACGAACGGAATACATTTGCTTTCTGTTCATCTTGATTTTACCCACAAGCTGCTGCAACATATCTGCAACAATACAAGTTGCAAGTTTGCCGCTTTCTTCGCACAGTCAGAGGCCACAAACTGTGCTAATTAGCACAGACAAAGAAGTACAAAAAAAATAGGGAATGAAAAGCGAAAAAGAAAGAAAAATGAAACAGCTGCTTTAGCATACAGTGAGTGTATGTGTATGAGAAAAGCAGGCGCAATAATTACAACCGTTAACACACAAAAGCCTTCGAGAAAGAAGAAGGGCGTACATTACGCATACGCCATGTTGTTGCTCAAACAAAAGCCGCTGCATGCGCTGCATACAATGATAATACACAGAGACTGGATTTGGACAATGTGTCTGAGTCCGTGTGCCAGAGCGGATAAAAGCTTATTTACAAGGATTGTGTTAATGCAGCTCGCGGCTATGCAGCACGGACTTTTGTGGCAACTTTTTCTTTGCTCTCTCCTCCTCCCATTTTTTTTTTTTTGTTGTAGCCACGAAGTTTCCGTTAGACATTCTATTGATGTAAGCGCTACGCGGTAGCTAAAATGAAAGGCTAGCAATTTGAAGTTGAAGTTGTAAGTAGATAGTTAAGAGACTTAAAGTTGCTGCTACTGAGGCAAATGCGACTGTCTCTTGCCACAAATTTGTTGTTGCACAGTGTGTATAAA
Source organism: Drosophila dunni (assembly GCA_018152125.1). Taxonomy (NCBI): domain Eukaryota; kingdom Metazoa; phylum Arthropoda; class Insecta; order Diptera; family Drosophilidae; genus Drosophila; species Drosophila dunni. The sequence goes on along the minus strand of JAECXC010004138.1, from coordinate 85,025 downwards.
TTATGTAGGATGCATCCATAGAAGGTAGGAATCATATTGCCTCTGAATTTGCATTTGCACCTGTAAAAATGGCAAAGCAGACCGAAAGGTGCCACGACGAATCACGTTCTCAGCTTTTGCAATATATATGGAGTTGCATGCCACTACGTGTGTATTTGTTTGTGTGTGTGTGTGAGTGCCAAGAGATGCCTAAGCTTAAGTGCCATTAGGCACTGAAGTCTCTCTGTCTCAGTCTCTAGCTCTAGCTATTTGTATGTGTGTGTGTATTTGTTGGGCATGTTTCACAAGCAGCATAATGCATATTTAAAGAGTTGGCTGGTAAGTGCCAAAAATCGAATATTTTAGTCGAACTTCTCCATAGTGCCATTGCTTACAGCAGCAGTAGTAGTAGCAGGACCAGGCGTAGCAGCTGCAACTGCTACTGCAACTCAACCTAAAGCATTTTGTCCCCGTAGACTAAAACTTGCCACTCAGAGGCGTCGCATTGGAAACTCATCGGTAAACTGCTTAAGTGCCTCTGGCCTAGGCTCGTTTATCGATTGTTGTCCGCCCTGGGGAGTGGCCGCAATGTACAACATTCAATATTACCCGAACTTTATATTGAGCTATTAAATAAACCCTCACAGACAATCACTCAGACAATAAATTTGACTCAACCAATGAATTGTGGCTTATTGAAGTCATTTACAATAAGCAGTATCATGCTAAACTTAACAGCACAATTATTTAATTGATAATTTAGGTTGATAAAATGTCTTCAAATTACATAACTTTAATTGTAGGTAAATATTACACAAAGCTTCTGGTAACTAGTTCAATTCAAGTGGCAGACAACTACTATATGTAGCAAATTACATATATTAATTGTGATTCAAGTAGCTTTGTTACTCTTGGAGTTCAATAACCTGAAGCTTTAGAAAATTAAGCAGTGTACAAGGGAGAACACATGTGGGGAATATATGATATTTGAATAAAATATGTTGAAATTCAAAGGGCTTAACAATTATACTGTTGTCTTTTTGAATACTGTAAAAGCACCATTAAAATTGGTTAAAGCAGTGAAATTTATTTTCAAACCGCTTAAAAGTATGCAACACTTTTTGTATCTCTGTCACTGTCTACGTTAGCAGCGCTTCTGCTAAATAACAGTTCGCTGTAAAAGCTTCCAACAACTAAAATTTCTTTACTAACAGTTCACCCAAACGCCAGTCCATGAAATGCAACAGATCGTTGTCTTAACGAAGTTGTTATAAGAATTTCGTTGAATCATGTCTGAAGCGCCGATAGTTCCTTTTGAAATAATACGCATATATAGGCGAATAACTTTGCGATCTCTTATTTTTTATGTTGTTTTCGATGCGAACCACAATTGAATGCATTTTTCGTGGGTCTGCTATAAATGCAGTGTAGTCGTATAACCCATTGCTGCGGCTACTTTGCCTTTTCGCCTGCAACTTGAGTAATTAAATTCAGCAAACGCATCCTGACGCGGAATTGTGATGGGCGTGGCATTAACGCTTTGTGGTTAACATTTTTGTGGTTAAATGAATTTAAAACGTGCAACGTGCAACGTGTGGCAGGTGCAAAGTGACAACAACAAATTGCCGCCCCGTTTCTTGTCCTTTTTCAGTCCAGTACTGTCCATTTCTGTCTTGCAATGGACCGAAAGGACGCTGACATATGGAAATATACTGATGGATGCTGATGAACGGCGGTGGCAGAGGCGCTGGGACTAGCGGCGACAGAGTGCGGAGCACAGGGCATGGCTGCCAGAGACGAATTGCTGCCCATTGACATGCAAATTGTACGAGCAACTGCAACAACAAGTGTAGCAACAACAGTAACAACAACAACAAGACACAGTTGGATTTGTTGTCCTTAAAGGCCACTATTTGATGCTCTAACTTTGAGCAGTAAATTTGAAAGGTAAAGGGGAATGTTTTTGCATTAAAAACGTATGTAAAAGATAAGTTAATTCAACATGAGTATTAATATGTTATATTTCCAAATTATGTAGTATCCAAAATATAGGTTTAAAACTGATAAATGTATGAAAAGAAGTAAAGTAAAATCAAAAAGTATTCTTGATATTATTTTGTTTTTTTCCGAATATCAACTATGTACCCTTTCCCGAGTCTCTTAGGTAAACAGCTCCTTTGAACATTTGTAAAGCTCTATAGCCTCTTTCAACAATCATAGAAGCAAACTCTTAACAAATTTCAGTGTACCCATTTAGTTAAAGTTCTGTGTGAATTTACAAGCACGCGTGTTTTTATTATTTCAATGCGTTTTTCTCTGGGTGCGAATTCGGTTTTCCCTTACCCCACTCAGCTCTCCTTCACTCCCTCTCTCTCCCTCCCGTCTCTCTCTCAGTTCAGATGTATTTTTATTGAAAATAATTTCAATTCGTTGGTTCGACGCTGTCCATCGACTGATAAACTTAAATTGACACTCGCCTCGTTTTGTTTTCGTTTGCTTTTTAATTTCATTTTTTTTACTTACGCACGACGAACAGTTTTCTACCTATTTTAATGCAATTTATTTGCTGTTGTAATTGCTGTTGTTCATGTTGTTGTTGTGTTGCTGTTGTTATTGTCACTGTCGTTACAACAAACATGCGTATGCAAATTGTTTCTTTAATTGAATCATTTTGGGTTGCATTCGGTGCAGCATTTTAATGATTTGCTCTTATCTATTGAATTTGCAATTAAATGCATACAATAATTATTATCATTATTATTTTTATTATTATTATTAATTATAGTTATGCATTCGGTGTGCAACAAACAAATTTTGAAGATATTCTGCGCTAACCGCAAATAAATTGATTGTTTTATTTCTTCCTTTTTTTTTCTTTTTTATTTAATTACACATTTTACACAATTTATATTTGTGTCCATTAAATACAAATGTTTATTATTAAATAAATTATGAAAGATTAAATTATTTCCATATTTCTTGCAATTACGTAAACTGGTTTAAATGGTTTAACCTAGCGTTGTCCGAGTCTTGCGTGTATCCATTTAATAACATAATTAGTAATGAAATTATCTTTTAAATACAAACTTTAATCTTATTAATTAAACCAATAACTATTCGTTTTTTATTGGAGTTTTAAAAGGCATTTTTTTTTACATAAACTTTAACAGATTTAGTGTAGTTGAAGGAAAATTGGGAACAAATTTAGGTAATCTGCAGCTTGGTAATCCAAGTTGCTAATTTCTAATGCTTAAGGGAGACACACAATTGGAAAAGACAACAAAGGAAAGCACTAAAATTACCACAACAGCAACTACAACAACAACAATAGTAGTGGGATAAACAACAACAACAACAACCAGAACTTGACACAGGAAAAGCAAAAGACTTTTCCCACTACAATGCGTTGCTGTTGATGTTTTGTGCTTCGGCAAGTTGTGAGCTCTGTATGATAAATGCAGCTTTTTGATGGACTCCTATCCTCTGTTTTCACTCCCTTTATTACTCCCGTTCATCCTCCCCTTTCTTGTTTTTGTTTGTGTTTCACATATGCTGGATTTTCCGAGAGTAGTTTTGTGTGTATGAAAGCTGCTTTCAGAAACTGCAAAGCATGTTGGCCAACATTCGCTTCACACATCATTTGGGAGCGCTGTCAATGTGCCTAAATGGAGTTTATTCAACTCATAACTCTGCCCGAGACATCTGCTTCATAAAAGTATTCTTAAGCCTGTACATTACTGTAAATACAGTTTATAGAACCTTTGGTTAAAATAGTTATTAATATTGAAGTTTTTAAAAAGATTTTTCTCAGAAAAGTCACTAATTGTTTTACATTGCGGATATAACAAATTAAATAACTTTAGCACTCTATTAAGTCTCTTACTCAACTTAGCACTAAGTTAATCCCTAATTGCGCTTAATTTTTCAAATTAGTCGTCTAATTAAATATCATAGTTGTAACACTTAAAGGCCTCTCCACATTCTTGAAGTCGAATCAACCGTTTCAGTTGCAACATTGCAACATTGTGTGTTGCAACAGTTTGTGGTTGTTGTTCTACGTTCACATTTTCTCCGTGTTGTTACTTTTGTTATTGTTTCTCTATATTTTTTAGTGCTTAAGTGCATTGGCGTTGCATGAGGGCGTTGCTCTTAGCCGGGCTCTAAAGTTTGTGGGCGTGGCAGGCAAGGCAGGCCAAGCAGGCGACAGTCAACAAAAACAATGGCAACTTTGAAAGCGCTGCCATAACTTGACTTTCAATTAGATTATACGAGTAATGCAAGTATAGTAAACTCGGATTACGCGACAAAACGGATGCGGGCTAAACTCTGCGTCTTCTGCAGGAAGTCGCTGTTTTGATATGTTGAGTTGTTCTTAAGTCGTTTAAAATTTTATGATGTATGAAAAATATAAATATACACTATGTTCCAAGTATTTTTCTTTAAAGTGGTTATTAAAATACAACGTATGATTGGACTTAGAAAAAAGTAATTTAATATTTTGAAAATATTTTAATTCAATAGGAAAAATAATTTCGAATCCTTCTAAAATTACTCTATAAAATCTACTTTAAATAATGGATAGTAAGTAAATATTACTCACACAAAAATTCAATATACAGGTACACACATTACTCCGTGTACCACAAACTATTTAAGCTCGAATTTTCTTCCTAAAACTAGAGCTAGTTACCGCATTGCCACACGCACTAAGAAATGCCCTGGAAAGTATGCTACGATTTACGAATCACTTTGTCGAATGCAGATGTCATGTGGCATCGCTGGCTGTCAACACGTTGTACCGGAAAACCGAATCCGGAACCGTAACCGTTGTCCCGAATTGAGGTTTACCTCAAACCCAACATTTGACAGGAGACTGGCAACAGGCGACACGAGACAGGAGACAGGCAACTGGAGACGAGAGACTGGCTGCTGTTCAAGCTGATGGCTGTCAAGGACAATAATGTTGGCAAATTTGTTGTTTGAAAATTCTCAAGTCTTGCTGCTGCTAAGAACCACAAAAGGCTTTAGAAGAAAATGAAAAAAAGTAGTAAAGTAAAGAAAACACATCAAATTATTACTTAATTATGCTTAAACGTCGATTACCGCAAAAGGACACAGCTGCTCTCAATGCTGTCCTGTGTGTGTGTGTGTGTGCCGTGTGCCGTGTGCTCTGTGTGTCCTGTCGTATTGTTGTGGATGTCCGCACGTCGAATTCATTACAAAATAAATAACAAAATATTTGTAACTTGGCTAAATTGGTCACGTCGCTGTGCACAGGTATAAAGCGGATATTGTAAAATTAAATTGATTCTCTACCAATTTCTCTTCTCTCGTCTCCACTTCGTTTCTACTTCTGTTGTTGTTTTTTTTCTTCTCCTGTGGCTTTCATTTTCCATCGAGCTTTGGGAACATCATGGCAGAGGCATATACAATGTGCATTTATATTGTGGAATAAATAAATCTAATGCCTGTTCATCATTTTCAGCAGGAAAACGTTACAAATTTACGTGACAGATTAGGGAGAAATACAGAGACAAATACCCAGCGCACAATAGAAATATAGAAAGAGAGGGAATACGAGGAAGGTGTGTGAGCAAGACGGAAATGTGCTTGGGACTTTTAATAAATTTCAAATGAACCTCAAAGGCGGCCACAGCATTAAAGCATCAAATTGAATGCACAATAAATGAAAAAAAGTATCAGAGTGAATATTATTAGGAAATATAAAATTAACTTGAAATTCAGTTTTTTATGCATTAAATTGGGAATATTATTGCCCAAGTGCTCGAATCGGCGTAATTAGTTTTCCTTGAAAAGCTTTTTTTAAAAGAACTTGACTTTATAGTAAAATGGTAATATAATTTTATTTTGTAGATATTTTTGAGTCAAATAAAAATAACAAAATCCTATAAAGTAATGTACAAAGTCTTCTAGATTTAAAGATTCCGCTTACAACATATTAAATTAATTTTTCATATATGCTAATCGATTATGCATGCGCATATCTTGAAAAAGCATAGAAAATATCATCTCTCAGCCAATTGGGAATCATTTGTAGACTGTCAACAAAAGCAGTGATAACAAGAAAGCATCAAAAGTGGAAATGGCGACCGATGAGGAGTGTAGTATGACGAGGAAGTGCAACAATATGTTGCAATTGTCAGCTAGCAACAATGACAGAACATCATCACGTAGAAACCAGAATCAAACAACAACGCGTACCCAAAACAAGGAACAAAAAGCAGAAAACTGTAAACAAAAATGAAAAGCAGACGACGGCGTTAGTCGACATTCGCTGGCTTCGGATTTAGCCAGAGGATATGAGCGTTGCCATCGCAGTTTCCATAACAATCGCAATTGCAATCAGAATCACAACATGAACACAAGTACAGGACACAGCGAATAACAAGCTACAAGATACACAGATACGTATACGGATACAGATACCGAAAAAAAGATACATCCACTGCGAGTATCGCAATAATTGCTGCAATAAGTTTGATGAAAACTCCAAGACTTTGAATCATCCGCAAACTGCTAAAATCTACAGGGCATACGTACGGTATATCACACAATTAAATACCCTGGTTAATTAAAAAGATCCCTTTGGAAAAGTTGGACCAGCTTTAGACAATTATGAACTCGTGTTTTTAATTGCTTTAAAAAGTTATCTGCAAATATTAAGTATACGCCTGTGTGTGCCCAACAAACTGACCAATGCAATAACTTTGCCATTGCCGCGACAGAGTTTTAATCATTTTCACACTTCGCCTGACTTTGGCTGGCAACATGCTCGTTAATCTGTAAGTCATCAGCATTCATTTTGTGGAAACACAGCCAAGTGGCAAGTGCCAGGTGGCAAGTGCCTGTTGCCAACTGGAAACTAAAAACGCAGAGCTGGAAGTTGCCACAAGCAGCAGTCGCAGACTGTGTTCAAATTCCCAATGGCTGAGAATTCTCTTTTGGTTTTTGGCTACAACTTTTTCGCTAAAATTTAGTTAAACAAATTTAAGATAGATTTTAAAAGAATTTACTTCAATTAGTTTTCAGTTTACTACAAAATATTCTAAACAAAATAGTTAAAGTGTTAGTAATAAAATAGATTAATTTACTAGATTTGTTGAGCTCATTATTGATTTTAAAATCTGATAATTCCTTGGCTTATCTTCTTTTTGGGCCAAACTCTAAGAAATAAGCCAAGTATTCAAATAGTTTTTCTTTTAGCTGTTTTTTTGTGTTTTGTATGTTTTCCCAGCTAATTTTGCAACGTCAGGAAAATTGTTTGTGCATGGCAAAGCATAAAAAAAGAAACACACAAAGGAAAACGTCTAGTTTTTTGGCTCTGGCTCAGCATTTCTATGACCACAAAACACTGGAGCTTATTTTCATTTTCATTTCGATGAGGCTCCTGTGGAAAATGCATAGAGTTTCCTTTGGCTATTGTTTTAGACTTTAGACAATGGATGACATGAACTACCAATTTTGAGGTCAGAGTAAGCTGCTCTGCATTTCAATTGCAGACTCCAGCCGGAAGTTGTTTGGCCAGACATGCTTTATTTTTTAAGTTATGCGATGGAAGGAGGTGTATGAAGTAGGGGGATTCACCTCTACCCAGTTCTGCTCTATGCAGCCATTCAATTAACATGCATTCAAATGCATGACACTCGATTGCTCTTTGCCTTTATCTCCATCGATTAATCAGCGCCTTTGTTTGTAGATTCATACTTTCATACTTTCACTTGCGTCTTTTTGTTGCACGCTGCACTTGTGACTCATTTCAATGGCACTTCTTGGCACAAACACACACAAGCAGCGCCCACTCGAGGGTTGTTAAAAGCAGTTTCCAACAATCCTTTCGCCTTTGTCTGGTTTTCGCCTATTTTGCACCTTTTTGCTGGCAGACATTGTCAAAATTCATAATTGAACAGTTTAAACCGAAGCATAAGATGGGAGGTGTATCTATATCGAGTGTGTGTGTGTGTGTGGGTGTGTGTGTGTAGTCAAGGGCTTTTCAGTGCGCAATTGCTAGTCGAAAATCTTCGTTAATAATTCAAGAGCTTTTAATGTCATGAATATTCATAAAATTTTGAGCATGATTTGATTTTATTGCGTATTTTACTCCTGCTCTGTCGTCAACAGCAGCCACAGCGTCATCAGCAACAACAACAACAACAACAAGAGCAACAACTGGCACAATATTGAAAAAAATACTATACTTGTAAATCATTTGATGAGGGATTGTTTTCAGAGATATACGACTGAGATTTAGCCAAATTTCAATCCACAAATTTATACACAAAGCTCAAGTAAATTGTAAGAAAATACAAAATATGCAGTTTTAAAGAAGAAAATTATTTTTAAGCTTTAGTAACAAATATTAAAGGCTTTATTTTAAATGGTTTCGCTGGAATTACTACATAAAAAAGCGATTAGCTTTTCTGCATAATCGTATTAACTAAGCCATTTTATTTGCTGGCAAATAAAATAAAATAATTTAAAATAATATTTACAAATTTAATTCACAGCAATACAACTAAATTTCCAAGATAATTTGAATGGTAAAGGTGTCTACCATTTGCGACTAATCGACCTAAATAAAATATTAATTAGATATATCAATCAGAGTTGTGACCACATTAACATTTATTATTCTTTGCCATTAATCAAACTAACGACTATTAAAACAGTTTGAAAATGTGCTTTAAAGGTTAAATACCTTTACTAATTTCTTAATTCAAACATTAATATTTGTATAAATCAGTTTTGTCCAACAAAATGTCTGCAAAGAATAACTACACGTTATTGCTAACAATAGAGAGCAAGACATGGCTAGGTAAAAGGCAGAACAATGTGACTTAACTTAACCTGTTCTTAACCGATGTGTCGCTATCCTTTTGTCCCACTGTACCCACAACCCTTTTGGATTTTTTACGACCACACGTGCGTTTTGTTTGCTTCCCCCTTTGCCACACCCCTTCCGCCTGCTCTTGTCGTCTTGTTTCATACTGACATAGTCCGCGAATTTCTTTTAAAGTTTCACATGGCAACTCGTAAATTTAGTGGAAAATGTGTCGTAAATAAACGTGTAAAGGTGTGTGTATGTGTGTGTGTCTAGAATTCCAAGGGGGTAGTAGAGCAATGGTAGGGGCAGCGGAGTGAGGGGGAGTGAACTTTATTGAGGTGCGTGCCAGGGGACTAGAAAATGCTCAATTTCTTATCGATTTTCATAATGCTAAAACGTTAAACCTTTACCGTGCGAATGGGGCGGGGCGTGGTGGTCTTAGCCAGGTTGGGAGTACTCATTCGCGGCTAATCATTTCAAGCACTTTTCTATTCAGTTCAAGTCCATTAAATGGCTATTTGCTTATCAATTTTGTGTCAATTTTTGTTTCCTTTCCTTTTTTTTTTGTATTTTACTTTTGTGTGTGTGCGACAACTCTGGTCGTCCAGCTATTGTCTGGTGCGGGAGGGGGAAACCTGTTCGAAGCAATTGTCGCATTGCATTGTTGTTGTTTATTGTTACGAATAATTTCGGTGCTAGCATTCAGAGTTGTCCATGCATGGAATACGTGACAGCCGCGTCTTTTGTGTAATTGCACCCCGTCTCAGGGGTAACGGGGTTACGGGGTTACAGGGTCGTGGGGGAAGAGGATGTGGAGAGGTCGTTTGGTTAGTTAAAGGGTCCCTCGAAATGAAATCAAATGATTTGCCGTGCAACTGATTTATGTTTAATTTATAGAGCTGCCCGACGGCCTGACCGGCATGCAAATAAATTTCAAATGCGACTCTGCAATGAAGACATAAACTCCAACTCTTGACTCCAGCTCCCGACTCCCGACTCTGGACTCTCAACTCTCGACTAACGACTCTCGACACCCGAATGCCGCGTCAAACTACAAACGAGACCCATAAAAAGCTCCGGGAGAGCGAAAGCGAGCCGTATACAGAGCACTGAGCACTGAGAGCGCACGTGTGTCTGCCTAAGAGAGCGAGCGCTGAATACTAACGGTTAGCAAAGAGAGCATACGAAAGCGGCTCTCGAATGTTGACCAAGTTTTTGCTTGCGGTAGGACAGGACTCGCTGCAGCTCTGACTTAATCCAGTTGGAAACTGGAGCAACAGCAAGTTTGGTGTCAAAAGCCGGCAAATATGTGGTATAAGAGTCGGTATAAGACAATTAGAGTGGGTTGGTAGTAAAGCAGAGCGTGACAGACACAAGTTGTATGCGGTTTTGGGTAGTAGGACAACTACTACGAAATATTATTGTTAAAATTTTAAAATTTGAAATGTTAATATTTATATTGATTATTGAATTCGTTAAGTTTTTTGCTATATAAGAGACAAAATGTATACACATACATACATATAAGTGATTAAAAAAATTGTTTTATAATATATACTAATATAAATATTTGCTAATTTAAATAACATATACCAATTTTAAATAAAGCTAAAAACGAATAGTTGTGCCTCCAAACAAGTGTCACATGATTTGCTAAGTTCGATTTCGACCTAGACGGACGCGAGGTTTGTGTCCTCGCTTAGCTTATACACTCTATGTTGTGCCTATGCTATTCAACGCCTCATTTAATGCTCATAATCTATAATTCTTATTCATTAAAAATTCAAAAAATAATTATTAATTTGATTAGTGTTTTATACTTCTTTAAAGAATTCAAAATAAATTCCTTTTTGCTTCATGTATTTAGATACATTTACTGCACATTTGTTTGAAAAGGAGAAAGGAAAACAGGGAAATAGGAAACTAGTAGTTTGCATGGAGGAATGTAGACGGAAAGAGTGAGTTTCATGGGAGATATGTCAAATCAACAGCAATATATTCAATTGCAAATAGTGAAATTCATTGTTCTCATGTCTCACTGTTTCGTTGACAATTTTTTACTGTTTTCCCAAACAAAACGAGAGAGAGGGAGAGCGGTGGGAAATGGAGAGTGAGAGGGAGACAGGTAGCTGGGGATTGCGCTCTGGGATTTTATTGAAAATGCTTCGATTTATGTTTAGAGCGATATTTGCATTTTGGCTGACGAACAAAATGTGGATTGCGACAAATGCATCCAAAATATGCACTCAAGAGAAAGAGAGGCAGAGATAGGGGGAGAGTATTCACTCTGTAGACATTGAATACAATCAGAGTATACGATATTGAGTGTTTAAGCCTTGAGCTAAATACTGGCGTAACAATATAAAAAAAAACATTTACAATACAAAATAAATGAATAGATAATTGTTAAAGGTTTTCCCAGCTGAAAACAGCTTAGAAAGAACAATCTTGGAAATGCATATGTCCAGGTAGGCCATGAAAACCGATTGGAAATGCTGTGGAAAGCTCCAAATACAGTGAAAACTGTGTGAAACTAAGGAAACTGGTAGTTAATCTTCTTAAGTGTGACAAAGTCTTCTCTTTCCCAATCCTCTGCCTACTGCGAGTCCTACAACTCTGTAGTCACTATCAGAGCACAGCTGCTCTGCTCCAGCCAAGCCATCATATGGTTTATGACCAAAGGCTTAACATTTGTTGTTGGCCACTTTTTTACGCTGTCAATTCGCGGCCAGAAAGTGTTAACGGAAATCCCTTTTCGCCTTCTTTTGCTTAGGACTTGCCGAAACCTCAAGCGAGCAATGAATTGCACCAAATATTTAATAAAATTCAACACAATACATTTTAATTCGTTAACAAAATTTTTAACCTTTCAAACTCTTGAAAAACCCTATAAATTTAGAATATACAAGTTCAAAATCAAAGCGCTCTTCAATGTGAGTATACAAAGTATCCAAACTGTTTGCAATCTCGGGAGAGTTAATTATCACTAAAACAACTAACGGAAATAAAATTAGGCCATAAAACCAGGGTAAAACATCTTGGAAAATCTCAAACTCTGAGCGAAACAAGAGCCTATACGTAGGAAGTGTCACATCTTTCAGATCAATTGCAATTCGCTGGCCCATGACTGGTGCCGGTAGAATCTCAACTTCACTTGGTGTGGGAAAATCAATTTGCATAACATTAATTTGATGATAGACCGGTTGTGGCTTGGGTGCAGGGGACCATTCCGTTTGTTTAGTAGATCTAAGGGCTAGCAGTACGCTCAACTGATCTCTGGATATCTTGTAACTATACAGACTCTGGAGGTAAGTGCTTCCTCCACTCTCTAAGCCAAGAGCTTGTGCAATTTGTTCCACACTTTTCCTTTGTTTCCTTGCCACGTCACATAACAATTCTTTACGCATATGATGAGTACTTATTTTTCGCATTAGTTTTTTCAACTCTTCAGAGCGTAAAGTTGGTAAGGCTTGAACAACGCATTCCATAAACTTAATGAGAACATTGTAATGAGATATTTTATATTTATCCAATCTTCCAGTTTGTATATTGTTATTAAGATATTTAATCAGCTTCAAAGCAAATCTTTCATTGGGTGAACAGAACTCAAAGCCGAGAAACTTTTCGAATTTCTTTCGTAGTAGAGCAAGTTCCAGCACGATTATAGTTTTAGAGAGAAATTTGATCTCCAGTCCAGCAACGCCGTCTTCATTTTGTTCAGATTTTTGCATCTTTCGTATTTTCAACGTTTCAATGTTTAGATGCAATTTGAATGAACGCCAACTTTTGTAGGTCTTTGAAATCATCTTTATAATTTTATAAACACTTTTAAGGTTGGGATTTGTGATTCGCTTCCGTTTTAGTTCCACAACGTTTGCATTCATGTAATCATACTCAAAACAACTGATTGTATTTATAAGAGATTCGATGGGAGTTTCTTCTAGGCTTCTTTCTTCTTCTGCTGAGGGTGATGAGTTGTTATCGGATGAGGGATCGAAGCCTGTGCCATCGTGTGGTTCTGTATCGCTTTTCATTTCTATTGGGTGATCATCTATAATCGACTCTGGAATTAAATCATTAATGTAACTCTCAGTTTCCCCGATTCTGTCATCTAGGGTTATTGAATCACTTTCCATTTCTATAAGACGATCTTTAATCGACTCTGGAAATAAATTATTAATGTCACTCTGAGATTCTTGTTTCTCAGTTGCGAAGGGTGATGACTTAATATCGGGACAGGGTTCGCTGCTTGTGTCATCGTGCGGCAGATCATCTTTAATCGCCTCTGGAACTAAATCAGTTGCGTTTTCTTCTACTTTTTCGATAGCCATTTTATAATTAAGATTCTCCATTTCAATAGTTTCCACTTTTATATCACAGTTTATAGCTTGTTCACTATCTTCACGAGATGCGTTACACATGTCTCGCACCTCCGAATCATAGTACCAACATACCGCAGTATCCAACATACATTCATCATGCTCTTCGGTTATTTCGTCATTAACTTTTTCAATTATCTCATTCTCCTCGTCTTCGCTTAGTTCCCCGATCACTGTTAAAACTTCATCTTTCTCCTCTTCTAAGATATTCCCAAGTGCAGCCGATCTTAGTTGCATTAAATAAAGCATTTTCTTGGCATATTTTAGCCTGATTTCTTCATCTATCTCTATTGAATTTATAAATTGCTCTTCTTTCGAAGAGCTGCTCTCACTTGATGTATTGGTCTCCATTTCTGAAACACTATTTTCTGCCGGAACCTTTTTCCGCTTTAATTGTAGATTTCTCTTGGGACGATTGTTCACGAGCAGAACTTTTTTAGTGTCTAGTTTCCTTTTCTTTTGGGATGGATTCCTTTTGACTACTTTGCTTACTTTCATGGGAAATTTCGGTCTTGAAGCCTTTATAATGTTTTTAAGTTCTCGGCAAGAAATCAGTTGGATATTTTCGTTGGTCAATATTTTTTCCTTTTGCTTGGTTACCTTTTTGTAAGGAACTAGAGTCCTTTCGCTTGCCACAGTATCCAGGGAGCTATCCGAATAGCGTGATGGCCTTAAGAATGGAATTTCATTTATTAAATCCAGCATAGAATAATCGTGTTCTTTATCTTGACATGGGTTCAGAATCGGTTCAAAATCGGGCTCATAATTATATATTTCCATGCCCAACATTTCGATATATTTTAATTCAATTCCAATTTTTTGGTTCCGAGTCGTTAGCCACAAAGTTTTATTATCTTTGCGAATCTCATAAGCTTGACCGTTTAGACGTTGAGATATGCCAAACAATAAGTTCTTTCTGGCCAATCCATATTTCTCTACCTTAAATTTGGCAGCTACCAATTTTTGAGTGATTTCTTGTTTCGCCTAAGAAAATTGTAGCACAGATTTCTAAAATTTCTTTGGGCCATAAAGTATTTTTTTAATGCTTACCATTTTTCATATAATTTATTAAAATAATATATATTTTTGGTTGTTTACTTGGACTGGTTTCTAGCTACAATGAATATTTGATATGTTTGGAAAAGGCTTTTCAGACTAGTCCCCAAAAAGTAAAAACCAAATGATATTGTGATTTAAAAATTGCTTGCAGATGTTCTATAATCTAAGTCCAATATGAAGTTGGATGTCAATTTAAAATCGCTTCTTTCACTTTGCCAACAGCTTAAGTTTGCTTGGACTCTGGAAAATCTTTTAAGTCTGATTGAAGCTTTAAGTTATGGCCATGGATAATTTTGTGGGTTGCACAATTTACGGCAATCTGTTGATGTTTTAATGCCTTGGCCAAGTTTAGTGTTTGTTGTTGGAATACCGTGTAATTTGTGTTCCACATCGGAACGTAAAACTTTCAAAAAGTCATCAAAAGTTTATGTGTAGCCAGGACCACCTAAGTCGAGACATGATTTCTTCGGCCGTTACGTTTTTTGCATATGTTTTCCATACTTTTCTTTTGTTTTCTCTGATTTTTATTTTTTTTTTTTTTGAAGGGAAGTAAGAAAAACATTTGAAACTTTCTTTTCGGCGACTTTGAAAGTTTTTAAAGCCTTTGCGAGTTCATTTAAGTGAGCATAATTTTATGTGACGCGACTTTAAGTATGCAGTTCTGCTGAGTGTGGGCTAATTAGCCGATGCCAAAGTAAAAAGCACTAAAAAGAAACTGATTCGATGCTATCGAGCTGCGCTTTACACTCCCAAAAACTCTCCCCGTGCAATCCCAAACACTTTCAACTACTCGCACCTACATTTACTGGCTCACTCTCTCTCTGGTCTTGGCCTGGTCAGCTCCATCAGAGTTGAGATTCTGTGCTTTGTATTTCTGCTTCGTTTGCGCCGCGTTGTAATTGCAAAAGTTTATCTTTATCTGGGCCACGGGCAGCAGCAGCAGCAGCAGCAGAAATGCCGGCAAATGGTCACATTAAAGTAATTACATTCACTGCTCCGACAAAGCTGCTACCCGAGCCCAATCGTCTCCTCTTGAGCCCTTTTTCTTGTCGTAGTAGTGCACAGCGGGAGAGTGAGAAATAGAGAAAGAGTGAGAGTGGGAGACAGAGCGATTGAGTTCACAACGAGACGTCTTTACGCTAATTTTGCAATCCGTTGAATAGAGTCCGGTTTAGTTTTCTCAAAGCAAAGGTGACTAACAAGCTGAAGTTTAAGCACTTCGGCTGATTTCCCTTATAAGTTATTAAAGATTTAAGAAATTTTGTTTTGGGACCATGAGAAATTTCAAAAGCTTGGAAAAAGTAGCATTAAATAAAAACTCCTTTCTCAATGTGTTTAATAAAGGGCCAAATAACATTACACGATACTTATATTTCATCAATAAATATCAATTAATTTAGGGGAACCCTGAAGAAACTAGAGTTTTGAACTAGCTTTATATATTTATTATCGGAAGTATTTTTACAGATATAAAACATTTTTATTTATATTCAGACACGTATAAATAAAGATTATAGAAAGAAATATATTTACCAAAGAGATTTGGGCTTCTTTTATAAACTATTTAGTTGCTGATTTGATGAATCAGACCTGTAACTGTGGAAAATCTATTCTGTTCTGTCGTATACAATTACAACTATAACCTAGACTCGAAGCTTCATAAGTTCTGCAAACTTAGGCATCGGAAAGAAGAGTTTTATGAAAATAAACCTAGATACCAAGTCGGAGAATAGGCATGCAAATATCGGCAGCCTTGCAGCACTGAACAAACATTTTGTTTGTGCAAAAATTTTGTGTAATTTCCCCACGGAAATTGATGATGGTGTTTGCCGAGTCGCAAACGTGTTGCAGGAGTTAAGCAATGCGGCCGAGAACCCATGAGCCCAAGAGCCAAATAGCCCAATAGCCCACCTACAGTGAATTTGTCATTTCCAGTCTAAACGTGCGGACAAACAGAGCTTCAGGCAGCTGAAGGCTGTAGGGATGAGGGAGGAGGAAGAGCAGTTGGCGAGGGGAAGTTGAGTTTCTGGCCAGTGCCATTCGGTTCGTAGTGTGTTCGATGGTTCGTTTGTTTGCACGGATGTCAGCAGCCATAACAACAAGAGAGAGTGGGAAGAGTGGAGAGAGTGTGTGTGAGAAATGGTGGGAAGGGGGTGGGAGGGAAGTCGACTGGGACGCGCAGTGCGTGTCGCTTTAACAAACCGGAAGTTACATGCGATGTAATGAAAAACGACAGAACGGAAGTAGCAGTGGGGCACCCAACGCTACATACATTTCATAGGACAGTTTGTGCGTAGTTTATAGGGAGTTGGGTAGGGGAAGGGTATAGGGGACTGAGTATGGGAAATCGAACTTCCACCTCTCGTTGTTAGTGCGTTTGCCTTCACGTTGCTGGTATTTATAGACAATTGGTTCGAGATTGTTGACAGCGTCCAGCATCGCGTGGAATGCCATGAGTATCATCAGTACTCTCTCTCTCTCTCTCTATCTCTTCCCACTCTTGTGCCACTGCCACTGCTGCCTGACATAAATTTCCCCCACTGTGCCGAGTGTGCACACAGTGCGTAGACATTTTTTGCATGCCTCATAAAAATGCTACGAAATATGTTCGAACTGCATGAGTTTGGAATTGGCAGTCAGGAAATAGTGCGCAGTTCTCTATTTGGCAATTGATTTAGCGCTTGTGGCAATTGCAAATAGACAAATTCCTTTCGAGTCCCGCTGCAACTGGAAAAAGAACAACAGAACAAACCGAAACAGGGTGTGATCGATGCTGGGGCACTTCTTAAATATCGATTTAAAAAGAAGTAAAGAAAATTTAAACACTTTTGTGAGCAGTTATTTGAGTATAGAGCCAACTAAAGCCAGTTTGATACAGGGTATCTTCCTGTCAGTACTGAATATGGATTAGAATTTGTTGGAAACTCTATCAATTCACGCCTAATGAACTTAACTTTGATAGAGACTGACATTTTCATACTAGTTTATCAAAAAAGTGTGCTTGCTTTAAGCCTGCATTTATTTTTAAAAGAAAATACCAAGTAGGCCCCGAATATATTGAATTACTAAAATTCATATCTTTCCTAACGTTCACATTTTTAATTGCAACTGAGAACACAATAAAATTCTTCGTTAAAATTAAAATTAAATAATCTTAATACACACTTCTTTCAAATACTTGGACTAAATCAAAGAATGTCGGACCAAACACCCGTAGATTCGCAATCCACACCCAATAAACTGCAGTCCTTGATGAATATAAGCAGCACTTCAGATAATACTTCAAACGCAGATAAAACGATACGAAATCAGGAACAAATCCAGCGAATTGTGTTGCAGACTTTAGAACAACTGCAACCCAAGTTAAAGTTTGGAGATGTAAATACGTTGACTAGTCTAATTGTACCAAAGGTTCTGTACGATCTTCAGAGCTATGATAAACTAGTGGAAGAGGTGGACAATATTAAGGAATCACTCAACTCTAGTGTACAACACTCCAAAGTTGTCAGCGAGGATATTGCGGAAATTTATCTGGATTTGCATAACATTTACTCCAAGTTGGAAAAGTTCGAAAAGTGTCAAAAGTTGAAAGAGGAAACGAGTAAAAAGTTCCAGAAACGAATTGTGGAGGCAAACAAATTCCTTAAATCGACCAAACACTATATCACTAATGATAATTGTTCGGGGGCAGGAACCTCTGGAACTTCTCAGTCCACATCCACTCCCAATGTCTCATCCTTGAGCCAAACGGAGGACACTGTTTCCAGCACTGACAAGTTGAAGGCTGAAAAACGCGCTTTTATCTCCAACATGATAATGGCTAAAAAGTCGGATTTCTCACTGAATCTTAATCGCCATAAGCAGTTCTATACGGCAGCCGAAAAAGTTATAAATTCAAAGACCACAAAAGAATAATTCTAATTTCGTATTTGATTTGAATAAAAAAATGCACGTACTTTAAATAATTGTATACAGTTATGTAGTCTCGGAACTTTACTCACTTCTTTCGAGTAGCATTTGAAGTGGTATCTCAACAATACAATACAAAAGTGCAAATCTGTGTTGTAAACCACTTTAAAGCAGTGATACTTTGATTTTGTTGTCACCTGAAATGTATCTGTATCTATAGCTGTAGCTGTATCTGTATCTCATGCTCTTATGTGTGAGCATTTGCATAGCGTTGGCAAAGTGCAAGGCAATTGGTTTGGTTTTGTATTCTTCCATTCCATTAGCTGTTCTCACAAACAGATTACAATAAAGTGCTCAATCGGGGGTACATTTTAAAGAGCATTACTTTCTTGGGAAGAACCTGACAAGGAATTAACTTAATTTTAAGCTAATTGTTAGGTAAACTCAAATCGGAATGTAATTCTCCCTTAGTAAGTCCAACAATACTTACATAGACTCACTTGTTTGAGTAATTTAATTAAGCAGTTGCCTTTCATGAACTCTAACTTTAGTTGTCTATTATAAATGGTCTGCAATTAATTCATAGTTTTCTCAACTATATTTTGAACACTCTTCATTGACTTCATACTCCTTCTATCTTTTTCTACAATTATTATTGTAGCTTATTAGTTACACACCCCTGTACACTTAATACCACACAATAATACGTTATTTCTGAATTTCTGCTTAGCACAGTAAATCTATATTAATACCGAATTAATATAAGCTAATACTAGGGTGACTTGGCGTCAATAATTATAAGTTGAAATCGACCACAGCTAACACTGAAATTAACCCAAGTGACATACAATTTTCGATCACTAAAAATGTTGGTTTGAGATGCAATTAATTGCAATGAAAACTTTTGATTACAGTACTCTTTATAGCAAACCCAACTAAATTCGATTTAGTGTCTGTCCAGTGAGATTAATTCGATTATCGATATCAATCGCAGTCGTAGGGCGATAATTGATTTTAGCCAACGCTCTGCTAACGATTAATTGTCACAATGCCTAGGCCATTTCTCCAGCTCCTCTGGGTCCGCTGGGTGAAAGGGGGAGAGATGGAGACTGAGACAGACACTGATATAGCTAGAGAGAGCTCTTCCATATCACATTTATTGCCAAACAATTGAAGCTCGAATGCTGGGTGCTTGGCCTATTCTATTGTTGTCTTTTTTACTGCTGAGCCAGGCAAGTTGTGTGCACTCAAAATAATAGCATAGCACATAGAGGCCAAGTGGCCCGGTAGGTAAAAAGGGGGGAAAATGGGGACTGACTGCAGCCCTGTAATGGCAGCATTTACTCAATTTTAGTACATAGTAAACGTATTTCTTTTATGGGCCCGAGGTTATTTGTGCACTGTTCTACATTCCCAGCTCGGTGCCCATTTCTCAGTGTTCAGTACTCAGTACTCGGTACTCTGTACTCTCCATTCGCATTCACAAACATAAAGCTACTATATATCCTGACACAATATAAACGAACTTCGTTTCCTGAGTGGCCATTTAACTGCAAGGCTTTTCATATGTCTGACCCCAGTACCCTCTACTCCACACCCTCCCTACGTCCACCCACTGACCCCCTACTCTTAGAGTAAAAACCTTAGCAAATACTCGCAGACAAATATGATAAAGTATTCGTTTCGTTGGGGTTTGTTGCTTCAGGTTCTGCTCCTGGTTTGCTTTTAATTGCTTTGATGTGAACACTGAGAATGCTTCTTGGTCCATTCATAAATATAATTGCCATTCGGCCAACAGAGTTCTCTCCTCTTTACTGCCAAACTTAATGCCACGCCTCCTGCAGGCATTCAAAATAACATAAGGCATTCAGTTTACAGAGGTGTTATTTAATTTAATGCCATGATTTGTCAGATTGTTTATTTACTACAGCAATTGTTCAGCTGTGCTTTCCACTTAGCTATATACATTAATTTTGATTTTTCTATGATGTACGATTTGCTAGACTTTTAATTCAGCAGAGTTCTAATAATTGTTACAAACTTGAAACTAAATTTGTCATAAAAATTAAACACAATTTCCTTTTTTACAAAAATAATTCACTTTGTGTAAATGAAAAGTTTACAGAGTCTGTGGCAAGTGGAAAATGTGGAAATGCCATCTGCATTAGGCCATAAATTTCGCCGAAAAGTAAACAGTAAATAAATGTTTATTGTTATTGTTTTAACAGTTTTTGTTAGCTCTCGCCACAGTTTCCCAATAATTATTTAACATTTTACATTGTTCAGTCGCGTTTTTTTATTTATTTTTTTTTTAAATAAATTTCTACCGTCAACTGTTTGTTGTAAAGATTTGCGCGATTTGCATTTGTGCAAACGTTTCATGAATGATTCATGAGTACCCAAAAAGCAGATGCTAACAATGAATCGATATGTACGAAAGTACTCGTAATACTGCAATGACTGGAATATGTGTCGCGATTTATAGGTGAAAACTGTGTGATTAAGAGATGTGAAAGGGAGATAAACGAAGCCCAATGCATATAGCAGCATTTGTCGGTTTAGAGTAAAAAAAAAAATTATTTTTAAGTGTTAAAATATTTGTCGAGTGTTTTGTAAACTTTTTTCAAGGTTTAAATGTAAAATCCTTTTGATTTTAGTCTAATTTAAAAGGCTAATAAATAATAATCATTTTGTAATGTTTGATTATATTAAACTTACGCGTTTTAATTAAAATTACTTTAAATATTTAATTCCATTTTAATCAGCTCTCATTTGCCCAATGATTTCATCTTAATTTACTTACCAAATACAAATATTTCTCTACTTTAGCAAATCTTTGGCTTATATTCAATGGACTAGGTATCATTACGTTGCGATGTTTGTTAGCCAAATAGGATGAATAAATTCCAAACATAAACTTCCACTTGGCAACTGCTTAAATATTTAGGAGAGCAGTTTTCTATTGAGGATGACTGAAAATTGTTTTCTAGCAATCGCGCCAGTCAGCGTCAAATGCAAATTTAATGGTCTATGAAAAAGGTAGCTGGGCAAATGCTTTTAACCACATCCGCTGCCATTAGATGAACTGCGAGCGATGCTGAAAAAACAGCAATAGCAGCAAGCACAACAACAACACCAAAAACAACCGCAACAACAACAACAAGAATGGTAAATGATGCCACGGGAAAACGTAAAAATCAATGCGCA
Organism: Drosophila dunni; assembly: GCA_018152125.1. Classification (NCBI taxonomy): domain Eukaryota; kingdom Metazoa; phylum Arthropoda; class Insecta; order Diptera; family Drosophilidae; genus Drosophila; species Drosophila dunni. The sequence goes on along the minus strand of JAECXC010004138.1, from coordinate 63,650 downwards.
TTAGTGGCTGGCGTTATTTCATCTTATTCTGTTCTTTGAATGGCAGCCACATCGCTAATAGCATATCAAATAAAGGCTGTTATCCACCTTCCTCCTACCCCCTTTCCTTTACCCAACCCTCCCACTCTAGAAGGGGCAAATGTGCATTAGATGGGACAACGGTAACTTGCCTCAAATCAATCGCAAATCAACCGCAATTCCAATAATACAAGAATAATTGAAATACACAAATCTTAGTCAATTTCTTGGCTATGCATAGTCGACTGCAGCTCAAGTACAGTAGAGATAGCTAGAGGAGCACCAAAGCTAGACAGGGAAGTCTTTTTTAATAGGGCACATATAGTAAAATATAATTAAATACTTGATAAAGGCTTAAAAAACTGATATATCTAGAAAAATTATTTACTTTATATTAATTTTAATATTATTAGGACTATATATATATTCAGTAGCTCATCTTTATTATATAAAATCTACATAGTACGAGTATTTGTAGACTTTAACTTAACACGATGGCAACTGAAATGAAAATACTCGTAAAACAAACTTTATGTTGATAATTTAATTGAAAATATCTGCAAGTATTTGTTATATTATAATCTCTATACGGACAACAGACTGTAATTAAATTGTTTTGCCCTGTTTTGCTTTGCTGACATGCAATCCAGAATGACAACAACCTCAACCAAGTGCAGAATGAGATACTGATTTCCTTCTCTCGTACTAAAAAACAAATGCTGACTGGGCGGACATGTTTTCGTCCAGCTTTGGGGAATGAAGTTGTGCTGCTTCTATGTCATAGACTACAGTGGGATCGCCTATGGTGTCCTGTCATTCGTGCATGCAATCCTCACACACACGCACACACGCACACTCACACACTCACCCACAAACACACAATGCATTGAAGCGCAAATTAAGCTTGACAAGCAAAAATTAAACTGTGCATTTGTGTGTCAGTTTGTATATGTATCTCATAGATACAAATGTGTGTACTGGTACTCGTATTTCGTATTCGTTTGTATCTGTCTCTGTCTCTGTCCCAGTCTCTTTGTATCTACTGCCTGCTTGTTTAGCAAAATATAATTTCTTCATGTGCAGTTCATTAAACACAGAGCAAACCGAAGACTAAAGCCCCAAATACAGATATGCAAATCAACAAAATGAAACGAAACGAAACGAAAACACAAACAAATTCTCAAAATTTCGGTAAAAGAATGTTTTCACAACAGTTTGCCAAACTGTTAAGAACTATCCGAGTCTGAAATAATTAGTGTCGTTGAGAAAATGATTGCTTTATCAATCATTGAAACTGTTGTGCTTGTAATTATCAAATGATTGACTAATAAACCAAGTAGACAGCAAAGTTTATTGACATCATGAGTTATAGTTTCAGCTGTAATGCGGGCTTATTTAATCATCAACTTATTGAATTAGAATGCAGATAAATCCATGTACACTCAGACAATGGAGACATCAATTCAGTCTGCCCATAAATAAAAACCACTGCAACATAATTTTTATGGACAAAAACAATAGAAGCGAAACGAAATGAGATGAGATGGAATGGGGAGAAAAACAAACGAATACGGAAAAGCTGACAAAGGATGAATCAAAAGAAGCTCTTGTCTGTATTGTTTTTGTTTATGTTTAGAAAAAACGGAGAGGGGAGTGGGAAAAGGCATTCGAGAGGCTATAGGCGTCAAAGCACTTAACCGCTAGACACAAAGACAAATCCATTCTACTTCTGAACTCAAAACCCCCAAAAATTTCATACCAATCTCGATTTCCGACAATGACAGCCATAAAATGTCTAGTCTTTGTTTTTGTTCGCTTAGAAAAGTCTAGGCCACACAAAATCAGGGACTTTTTCTATTCATATCTGTAAGTATATCTGTATATAGACAAATCTTTCCATTTTTCTCGTCTGTCTCTTCAGAATTTGACATTGAAGCGCATTAACTCTGACATTCGCGTGAGTTTCTTTGCCCAGTTCCATAATGATTATGATTCTTGAGAGTTTGCTCACACTTTCAGCTTCTTTTCTCCCTTTTTTTTTTGCACTTCTTTTCTTTTCTCTACTTTTTCTTGCCATGACTTTTGCACTTTGCGCCAAGTTGAAGGAATTAATATTAGCGACTGGCGCAGATACTTTTAGTAAATTGCAAGCTCATCGCATTCTTATCATTGCAGCTGTTCCAGCTAAGTACTAAGTGCTCTGCATGACTCTGGATCTGTGAAGCTCTCAGAAAGTAAGTATAAATAGCTCACGACTGAATGACACTCATTATATGTCGCTTGCCATGAATATGTGATAATCATAATTACTCAGCTCTAAGCTGACTTCAAGATAAAACTATTTAAAAGATATTTTTGTAAGTACTTGTGGGGGAGTTGAGTGAATTCCTTCAGTTATTTATAGCGTGAACCTCAGATAGGTAAGTAATTTAAGAAATATATATTTATCAATCCTTAACAACTTTTCACTCCCAATTGACACTGCTCTCTACATTCTATTGAGCTCCATTGACACATATTTCAAATACACGTTTTAAATGCTTCTGGTAATGTTGATTTATGTGCAGAATTTGTACAATTGCCCGCATTGCACAAAATGTCAGTTGAGGCTACGAAGTCTGTAAACAGTTGAGAAATTCAAATTCTATCTATATGCAATCAGCAAATATGCTCAAATGGGTATTCTTCATAATGTATTCACTTTTGCCAGGCAAGTGGAAATTATGTCAAAACAAAAACGACAACTCAAGGCATTCACTCACTCAATCATTCAGTCAGTCAGACAGTCAGCCAGCCAGACAGTCAGTCATTCAGTTGAGCTAAGAAGCCATTTGAATTAAAGGCGGCACAATGTTAAACTAATATGATATGCAGTGGAAAATTGTGGATAAGTGGAAAGTGTGGGAAATGAGTCTTGGTTTCCACATGCTCAAAATCGCGTCAAAGACACGACTGAGTGAGATGCCATTTATCAGCGCTCAAGCAATCTGCAAATTTCCACGATGCACGCTTTTTATTTATACGCCATTTACATTTTGAGGTATGGGATTAGGGGTTGGAGCCGGGACTGGGACTGAGTTTACTTTGTGCAATTGCAGTGAGAGCAGTGCATTTTCTACATATGTCTGCCAACATTTGTAAGGATTTGCAATGTCTCTGACTGAGCTGCCTTTTTCTTCTCCGCAAAGTTGACTTCATTCAAAAAAGTTAATTCATAAATCGCACAAAGCGCGCCAGATACGAAAGACTCACATGATGCACCCCTCAAGTCCCTTTCCACCCATCCCTGAAATCTACCCTACCTGAGCCGTATGTAAAACGCATTTGGACTCTAAGATAAAAGCTCGCCTGCAGCGACTGCCTCAGTAGCCGTATTTGCACTCGCAGAGTGGAAAAAAAGTATTTATATTAAAAGGGACTCTCGACTACGAAACACCTGTTACTTAAGTATATGCTTGTATTACAAAGTAGCAAAAAAAACTGGCAGACTGTATGAAGTTTGATTAAGAACTTTTCGTTCTTCAGTCTGGTTTTTAAACTATTCTATTAACCATTTTTTCGAGCTCTAATATACCCTAATTACCACAAACGGGTATGAAAGCTGCTGCCAGAATGCAGAATATAGAAGAAAAGTGTTCAAAGGGGAGGAGATCTGTTCAAATAAAAGATTTCTATCAGGTGGCTCTTATGGCGCATGAAAGTACTTAAATTTGTTTGACTTGCATTTGCCGTTGGTGGTGATGGTGGTGGTGCTGGTGGCTTACATTGGGTGGTGCTCTCATTATGCTCTGATGAAAAAGGCATCTATGAGTGTAAAAAGAGTCAAAGGATTTCCAACTCACGACATGTTTAACTTTTTACTCATCACTGCACTTTTTGTCTCCTTCCCTTTCTTATCAGACCAAGCGACGCTTTGTTTACGAATGCGTTTAGTAGATTATCACAATAAGGTATGCTCACAAAACTCCTATCGTTTGCATATCTTCCTATCGGCTTAAGTACATCTTGTACGTGTTGTTAGCCAATTTAGCAAGGGTTTCCACAACAGTTGTGAGCAGTATTTTTAATAGAATAAGAAGGGAGGCTTAGTTGAGCTTCTTGAAGATTTGATAAAAGACGAGAAACAAAAAGTAACGAGCTTAGAAATTATTAAAATAAATAGTTGAAAAGTAGTAAAAAGTTATACAAAAAGTAGTAGCTAAAATACGGAAATAGTAGTAGATATTTTACAATTTTATATTTTGTTCCATGATTTTAATTCAATAATAATAACTGTGTACAGTTTACGGGTTATCCCATTTGAATATTTATTTAATTTACTTCTTTTGTTTTATTTTTCACTTAAAACTTATCTCAAGTTAATCAAAAAAGGTAATGAAGTGCTGTCGACCGTATTTCCATTTAAATATTGAATATTTTTTCCATTATTTAATTTGTAAATTTGAAGTTAAAAGACGTTTGTATTGCCAACAGTGTCAATCAGGCATGAAATCGAAGTGGAATTTGCATAAGTTGCTGCTTGGTGCTAAGCATGCATGAAATGATGAGATTTTATGGTTTTATCTATCTATTTCAACTATGAACAGCAGACAGTTGTCACATGTGTGTGACTTTTCAACCAGACAATGGGGAAGTGTATCTTTAACAACAACAACAACGGCAACAACAACAGCACTATCAACAGCAACAACAATGGGCACATGAAAAGCATCATCAACACTTGAGGCGTAGAAACAAAAAGGCGCAGTGTTCTTTGTGGCGCATTAAACTCAAGACTTCAAGCCCTTTTGGAGAGTTCTGGCCAGAAGCTGTACGTGATTATATCAAAGAAAAGCAAAAACGGCGAAAATTCCCCTCCCCCCTTCCCTTTCACCCTTCCATCCTTCACTACATTTCCTTACGATTCACCCACTCGCCCCCTCTGGTCTGTCACTGTCTCAGCTGAGTGCCCAGAGGCTGCGTCAAAATATGCCGCAATCAGGCTGCAAAGCATTTTCATTTATATTTAAATACAAGAAAAGCAAAGGCAACAACAATATGGGCAAAAGCAAGAGCTAGATTGGAAGTGAAAGCATCTAGCAAAGCGGAGTTTTCGATTATGTTTAGATGCTTTTTTTTTGGGGCCCCGAAAAAGGGGAAAGAGGCGAAAGGGGGGCAGCTTATCGACGCCCACGCACATGCATAAGCGGCGTAGTGGGAGTTGAGGGGCTGAGAGGAGGTGCTATGTGGGCTCCATATTTATTGCGCTCCATGATTTATTATAATTTTATGCATGAATCTGTGCAAAGTGGTGGGCGTGGCCCTAGGTGAAATGAGCTCAGTAGCCAACCTTTTGACATTGCCAAGTGAACGCGTTCTCAATCTCTCAATCTATCTCTATCTCTCTCTCATTTTCATTCTATTTCCATATCCTCCACATCATTAATATGCTACTTTGTTACTCTGGTCACACTATGTAGTCGCATAGTACACAATTCATTGCATACTTTTGTGCGCACAGTGAATTAAACATAAACGATTCTAAATGGTGCTTATTAAATACCCATTTGATCAGAAAAAACTTTAATTTCAATGAAAAATATTAAAATAATATATTTTTTTACTTAATAAAATTATAACCCATACAATTGCATCTTTTCTGCTCTACTCTAACTTCATTACATAAGTGCACATCTTACAGTTTATTCCATTACCTTGAATCTTAAAGAAAGGTGTCCCATCCCCCAGAAACTTCCGATATTTTGCAAATAAAAGAAGGAGACATGAAAATTGATATCCTGAACAACCTGAAACACGACAATCATTTTGGCAGGCAAGCCATTCTATGAACACACACATACACACAGATACTCACACACCCCACACTCGTATGTACACTTCAAGAGCAAACAAGAAGCAACACATGTACATGAATATTTTACAGGATCACAAAAGGCGAAGGCAAATGCAAAAGTCCTGCGGATTATCACACTCCATAGGGCCATTGATAGTCGCATGTACGCGTAGTCTTGAGTCTCGTTAGTATTGTTGTTATTGTTACAGGGTCTGCTCATTAATTCATATGATGGCACTTTTGTCACCATTGAGGCAAACTACTTGTATCACTACACCACGCACCCACACACACACACACACACACTTGCAGTAAAAGGTTAAGTGCCAAGTTGCACACTTATAGCCAATCTCCAGACTCGATTGTTCATGCATAATTGTTTACAACCAATTACTTACAGTGCCATTAACGTGATGCGATTAGAAGTTACTCAACTTATAAGCTCTTTCCACCACCAGAAGAATTTTTATTACACTTTTTTAAATAATTTATGGAACAAATTTAATGGGATTTAATTGCAATAAAAATTCAGAAAATTATATAAGTTTCTGTTTTATTATTGACTTCAAGTTTTAACTTCAATAATTTCATATTTCAGTAATTTGTATAATTGATTTGTAAACTTTCCTTAAGTGAAACTTGGTGAATCTTAATTTATAAATAATATTTTTGTAGATAACGGACACGCGTGTCATGGAAACTGTTTACTGGCAATATGCCTTCACTTTTCTTGAAGAAATGTGCGACAGTTTGCAACAAATTTTCTTTTGGCAAATACCAAATTTCAATTTGAATTTTGTTGCAATCTTTTCGGCTTGTTAACGACCATTTATGGTGCCAGAAGGGGGAAAAAGCAAGAGATTCGGTACCGAACTGAAGGAACGTGAAAAGTTTTCCACTCACTTCGACTTCGTTTCGAATCGGTCTATTTCAAAGTGTTTATGCGGTTACAAAATAAAGCAAAGTCAAAGTTTTTGATAAACTTTTAGCCACAGCAGCAACAGCAGCAACTTCTGTGCTTGTCAGTTTTCCAACGAACGGAAAATTGCGGATGTGTGAGGGGTAGAGGTAGTACGGTGGATGGGGTCAAAGGGGAACGGTGCTGAGCTTTTTCATAAATTGAAAATTGCACATTTCAAAAGCCTTTGCTCACAGCTTTAATCAAGACAAACATAAAGAGAAACACAGCGACAGCGACAGAGAAAGAGACGGAGAGAAAGAGAAAGGACTCAAGTCTGCGGGTCCAATCAATAAGGCACAAAACAATTGTGTCTCTATATATATCTGCCTGTGTGGATATGTATGAGTGTGTATGCGTGTAGGTGTGTGTGTATCTGTGTGCTGGACAGGATATTAGATAAATAGGCGCCAGGCACGAATACTGAGGTTTGACCGCACGTCCCATTGCGTTGGCAGCAACTTGGGCAATGTCTTAATTGATTTAACACGAAATCAGTCAAACGATAATCGAAAATTGCTACGCAAACTGTTTGATTACATGCAACGTGGCCTCGGCTCAAACCCATCAATTGACCATACGCCCAACCCCATTTCAGGTCTCCAACCCAACTGCAACTACACTGATAAAGACAAAATTATTTTGAATTAAGATTTGGATCTTAAAACAATATTAATTTGTTATAATAGGGAAATAAATTTGATATTCAGACACTTGTTCTAAATAAGATAATAATAATATATGTTTGATAATAATAATAAAATTTTTTATGAGTGGTTAAACTACTAATTTAATTTAATAAGTTTATTTTCATATTTTCAGGATTATTTTTTTTTAGTCTTATATTTTTTGTCAGTGTTTCAGTGGGCATAGGGCATACCAGCTCCAGTTCCAATACGAACTTGAACTTGAGTTGCGACCAGTTCCACCTGCCATCCGGTTTAGCAACGCTTCGTTGATTTCCTTCACAAATGATGGGACACGTTGACAAAGTTGTCGCTTAGTCTTTTGGGGGCATAATTGAATTTCCCCAAATTGCAGCCTTGCCATTGCTTTTCCATAGGCTTTCCAAGGGCTGGAGGGGGAGCGATTGTGGGATTGAAGGAGGAACAAATAAACGTATGAGCAATTGCTGTAATTGTGAATGTTTGCTCATCATTCATAACCGCAGACTGACTCGAATTGATTACATTTGCTTTCGTTTCTGCTTCTGCTTCTTCTCTTACTTCTATTTCTATTTCTACTTTTGTATTTGGTTTTGCTTTTACTTTTGCTTTTCTGTTGCATTTACATTCAATTTGCAACCAAGTCCTTTTGACAAATGTCATTTAATTAGTCAACTCGTCTCTGTTTATATTGTGGTAATTTTCTTTGTCCCACATTGTCTGTGGAAAACCCACACTTAATGCTAAATAATTAATATTTATTTTGCCTCAGGCACATCTCAGTCTATTGGCTGCCGATCGTAGACAGTAAGTTCGTAATGGTCGTCTCTGGTAAATATCTGTGCAGTTCATTTCTGTTAATTAAACCTAATCAAGTGTTTAGTGCCCTTATTTATTTATATATTTAGTGCTGGAGTTATGGGACAAATAAATATTTCATAGACAAAATAAATGCAAAAATAATGTCCATTAATCTTGTGGGGTATAATTAATGGAGCATAAAAATCGTCATGGAAACGAAATTTAATAAATAAATAGGCAAAATTATTATATAGAAATAGTTGACTTTTATCTGTAAATCTATATTCAATTAAAAGTAAACTCATATAGTTAATGCCGTTTTTTTTAATCAAATTAATAAAATTAAAGTGTATATGAGATAATAATTTTTATCATTATATAATGCGCCATATTTAATTGATTTAGTCACCAAATAGTATTTAATATTTACACACTAATATCATAAACTCCAATTATAAATACTGTCTCTCATAAATGCCAAAAGTAGTCCCGTTTATGCCAGGGGCGACAGCTGTGATATATATGACCTATAGTTAATAATGAAATCGAATAACAGAATGAAAATGTAGCTTCCCATCGCTCACCATTAAGATAAAATGTGTCTCTCGTCTGTCTGTCTGACCGTATGATATGGTACCATTAAATGTGTTTGGTAACTTGCAAGAAAACATGTATGGTTTTTTAAGCAAACTTAACTCACTCACACATTATGTGTATGACAAGATTCTTAGTTCCCTAGACGATCCAAGGGATCTGACAACTATATACTGTAGCTCCTATAAGAAAACGGTCTAAAATACGATATTTTTGCTCATAGTCCATCTTACTAGTTTATATTAGCTAAATAAATGATTCATTAAGAAACTGTCAAGTTGCCGTTGCCTTAAAAATTTTTCGATCAAAGGAGGCATTGATTTACGAAATTTCGATGTATTAAACACAGTTATGTGTAGAAGTTAGTTTAAAGGCTGTTCTTCTCTGCTTAACAACCTTTGCTCTCTATTTTTGCTTTTTGGTATTTTATTTTTCCAAATTTTAGTTCTTTTTTCATTATGCTTTCCTTTACAAGAAATTCATGTGCCTCTAAATTATCATCGTTCGTTCGGTATGGATCACTCGTACTTAACGGTCGTCAATTTAGCAGTTGCCCTCAAGCCATAGGAAAGAGCTCTTTGTTGCCGAAGATCATTTCGTCTGAAACCGAAGGTGTCTCGTGTAAAAAGCAGAAGAAAAACAAGCCGATTACCAAAAATTTATTATGCAAAAAGCAAAATGAAGAAAAACATTTTGCTGGTGAGCTTAACGCAGCCAGCTTTGGCAAACACAGCTACGAGGAGAAGCCGTATCTATTTGATTTGACTCATAAAAAGCTAAATGAAGAAAAGCCAATTGCTGAGGAGATCCTCGATTTTATCCGTAAGCCAAGCGCCAAAAACTATTGCAAGAAGCCAAAGGATGAGAAGCCTCTTGGTCAGATCAAATGCTTTATCCGTAAACCTTCAGGATTTATCCGCAAGCCAACGGGATTTATCCGCAAGCCAACGGGATTTATCCGCAAGCCAACGGGATTTATCCGCAAGCCAACGGGATTTATCCGCAAGCCAACGGGGTTTATCCGCAAGCCAACGGGATTTATCCGCAAGCCAACGGGATTTATCCGCAAGCCAACGGGATTTATCCGCAAGCCAACGGGATTTATCCGCAAGCCTACGGGATTTATCCGCAAGCCAACAGGATTTATCCGCAAGCCAACGGGATTCATACGCAAGCCAACGGGATTCATACGCAAGCCAACGGGATTCATACGCAAGCCAACAGGATTTATCCGCAAGCCAACAGGATTTATCCGCAAGCCAACAGGATTTATCCGCAAGCCAACAGGATTTATCCGCAAGCCAACGGGATTCATACGCAAGCCAACGGGATTCATCCGTAAGCCAGCAGGATTTATCCGTAAGCCATCGGGATTTATCCGTAAGCCATCGGGATTTATCCGGAAGCCATCGGGATTTATCCGGAAGCCATCGGGATTTATCCGGAAGCCAACAGGATTTATTCGCAAGCCTTCTGGATTTATTCGCAAGCCAACCGGGTTTATCCGCAAGCCAAGCGCCGAAAGTGTCAATGACGTGTCTTGCAAGAAACAGAAGGATGAGAAGCCTCTTGGTCAGATCAATTGCTTTATCCGTAAACCAACGGGATTTATCCGCAAGCCAACGGGATTTATTCGTAAACCTTCAGGATTTATCCGCAAGCCAACATCATTTATCCGCAAGCCAACGGGATTTATCCGTAAACCTACAGGGTTTATCCGCAAGCCAACGGGATTTATCCGTAAACCATCAGGATTTATCCGTAAACCATCAGGATTTATCCGTAAACCATCGGGATTTATCCGTAAACCAAGAGGATTTATCCGTAAGCCAATGGGATTTATCCGTAAACCAACGGGATTTATCCGTAAACCAACGGGATTTATCCGTAAACCAACGGGATTTATCCGTAAACCAACGGGATTTATCCGTAAACCAACGGGATTTATCCGTAAACCAACAGGTTTTATACGCAAGCCAACAGGGTTTATCCGCAAACCAACCGTCGAAAGTGTGGGAAAAAAGCAACAGGAAGAGAAACCATGTGTCAGTGTGAAATCTTGCGAAATGCATAGTGAGCAAAGGCCACGCGCTGTGGATATAGAAAGCTTTATACGTAATCTAACCGCTGAAGGCAAAAAACAGCAAGAAAAACCCTTTGTTCATGAGATCCTCAACTTTATCCGCAAGCCAAATGCCAGTATTGATTGTAAGAAGCAACAAGAGGAGAAGCCTTATCTCTATGACGTGTCATGCAAGAAACAGAAGGATGAGAAGCCTCTTGGTCAGATAGAATGCTTTATCCGAAAGCCTACAGGATTTATCAGCAAGACTACAAGGTTTATCCGTAAGCCGACCGCTGAAAGTGTAGAAAAAAATCAACAGGAAGAGATATGTCAGTAACGTATCTTGTAAAAAGCATACAGAGGAAAGGCCACGTGCTGTGGATGTAGAAAGCTTTATACGTAAGCAAACCGAAGAATACTATGGCAAAAAACTACAAGAGGAGTGACCATATTTCTGCGACGAGAAGCCTCTTGTTGGTGTGCTTCATTCGCAAATCTACCGGATTCATTTGTAAACACTCAGGATTTTCCACTGATTTTTCTGCAAGCATGCTGGGGAAAAGCAAAGATAAACCAGACAAGATCTCAAGCTTAAAACAATAGATTGTATTTATTTTAGTTAAGACATTATAAATTTAAAAAAATTAATGAAGGCGAATTTGTTTTTAATATTTTTTATGGTGGGCTTTAGTCTGTTCTAGATATGGGTAAAAATATGGTCAATCGGAAAGACTCATCAAATAAAGGTAACCTCTTGCTCGACTGTAATATGTATTTAATTAGACATGCTCAAGATTAAGTTATATTTTTCCATGAAAACAAGTAAGGCTATAGCCGACTGTAAAAGGATAGTAAAAGGATATGGTATAGTTAACACATACATATGTGTGAGTTTGGTTGCGGTACCTCAGCGAACACTACATTTTCTATGTTAGCTATGATGCATATATGCATACAATACATATAATACATTTTTTGTTTACAATTTTCGGGTGGCGGTAGGGGGCGTGGTAAAAAATGGAAAAATACTTAACCTGCCTGACATACAGTAAAGACTTACTTTCATTCCAAATGTGGTGGCTCTAGCACTTGTGGCTTGAAAGATGAAGGTGTTCTTACGGACTAATAGACGGACATTGCTATATCGTCTCAGCTGTTGATGCTGTGGATATGTACGGTTATTTAAGCCATTATAAATCACACACATAACGTGTAAAATAAAATTCTTAGTTCCTGGACAAATATCGTACGGATCGCACAACTATATCCTGTAGCTCCAATAGGAAATCGGTCTTGGGTATTTTTGGTCATAGTCCATCTTACTAGTTTATATGAGCTAAATAAATGATTAATTTAGAAATTCATTTAGAAATTGATTTTCAAGTTGGCGTTGCCTTAAATAAATTTGGATCAAAGGAGGCATTGATTTGTGAAATTTCGATGTATTAAACACAGATATGTGTAGAAGTTAGTTTAAAGGCTGTTCTTCTCTGCTTAACAACCTTTGCTCTCTATTTTTGCTTTTTGGTATTTTATTTTTCCAAATTTTAGTTCTTTTTTCATTATGCTTTCCTTTACAAGAAATTCATGTGCCTCTAAATTATCGTCGTTCGTTCGGTATGGATCACTCGTACTTAACGGTCGTCAATTTAGCAGTTGCCCTCAAGCCATAGGAAAGAGCTCTTTGTTGCAGAAGATAATTTCGTCTGAAACCGAAGGTGTCTCGTGTAAAAAGCAGAAGAAAAACAATCCGATTACCAAAAATTTAGTATGCAAAAAGCAAAATGAAGAAAAACCTTATGCCGGGGAGCTTAACGCAGCCAGCTTTGGCAAACACAGCTACGAGGAGAAGCCGTATCTATTTGATTTGACTCAAAAAAAGCTAAATGAAGAAAAGCCAATTGCTGAGGAGATCCTCGATTTTATCCGTAAGCCAAGCGCCAATAACTATTGCAAGAAGCCAAAGGATGAGAAGCCTCTTGGTCAGATAAAATGCTTTATACGCAAGCCAACGGGATTTATCCGCAAGCCAACGGGATTTATCCGCAAGCCAACGGGATTTATCCGCAAGCCAACGGGATTTATCCGCAAGCCAACGGGATTTATCCGCAAGCCAACGGGATTTATCCGCAAGCCAACAGGATTTATCCGCAAGCCAACAGGATTTATCCGCAAGCCAACAGGATTTATCCGCAAACCAACGGGATTTATTCGCAAACCTTCTGGATTTATCCGTAAACCAACGGGATTTATCCGTAAACCAACGGGATTTATCCGTAAACCAACAGGATTTATCCGTAAACCAACGGGATTTATCCGTAAACCAACGGGATTTATCCGTAAACCAACGGGATTTATCCGTAAACCAACGGGATTTATCCGTAAACCAACAGGGTTTATCCGCAAGCCAACAGGGTTCATCCGTAAACCAACAGGATTTATCCGCAAGCCAAGCGCCGAAAGTGTAGGAAAGAAGCAACAGGAAGAGAAACCTTATGGCTATGACGTGTCTTGCAAGAAACAGAAGGATGAGAAGCCTCTTGGTCAGATCAATTGCTTTATTCGTAAACCTACAGAGTTTATCCGTAAACCATCAGGATTTATCCGCAAGCCAACGGGATTTATCCGCAAGCCAACGGGATTTATCCGCAAGCCAACGGGATTTATCCGCAAGCCAACGGGATTTATCCGTAAACCAACGGGATTTATCCGTAAACCAACGGGATTTATCCGTAAACCAACGGGATTTATCCGCAAGCCAACGGGATTTATCCGCAAGCCAACGGGATTTATCCGCAAGCCAACAGGATTTATTCGTAAGCCAACGGGATTTATCCGTAAACCAACGGGATTTATCCGTAAACCAACGGGATTTATCCGTAAGCCAACGGGATTTATTCGAAAACCAACGGGATTCATCCGAAAGCCAACGGGATTCATCCGAAAGCCAACGGGATTTATCCGAAAGCCAACGGGATTTATCCGAAAGCCAACGGGATTTAGCCGAAAGCCAACGGGATTTAGCCGAAAGCCAACGGGATTTATCCGAAAACCTTCGGGTTTTATCCGTAAACCATTGGGTTTTATCCGAAAACCTTCGGGGTTTATCCGTAAACCAACGGGATTTATCCGTAAACCAACAGGGTTTATCCGCAAGCCAACAGGTTTTATTCGCAAGCCAACAGGGTTCATCCGTAAACCAACGGGATTTATCCGTAAGCCCAGCGCCGAAAGTGTAGGAGAAATGCTACAGGAAGACAAGCCATTTGTCAATGATGTGTCTTGCAAAAAGCATACTGAGGAAAGGTCAGGCGCTGTGGATATAGAAAGCTTTATCCGTAAGCTAACCGCTGAAAGCACAAAGCAAGAAAAACCCTCTGTTCATGAGATCCTCAACTTTATCCGTAAGCCAACTGGATTCATCCGCAAGCCAGCCGGATTTATCCGCAAGCCGACCGCTGAAAGTGTAGAAAAAAATCAACAGGAAGAGATATGTCAGTAACGTATCTTGTAAAAAGCATACAAAGTAAAGGCCACTCGCTGTGGATGTAGAAGCTATATGCGTAAGCCAACCGCAGAATTCTTTGGCAAGAAACTACAATATGAGAGACCGTATTTCAGAGACGTCTTATAAAAGGCAGAAAGGTGAGAAGCCTCTGGCTGCTATGCTTCATTCGAAAATCTTCCGGATATATTTGTGAGCACTCCTTATTTCAAAATGGTGAAAAGCAACGATGATAAACCTGGCAAGATCTCATGCTTAAAACAGAAACTAAGAGTAAAAATAGATTGTATTCATTAAATTTTTTTTATATATGAAATTATAAATTATAATAGTAAATGTTGGCTTTTTCTTTCTATAATATTGCATAGGGGTTCTTTTGTATAGTCTGTTCACGATATGGGTGAAACTTTAAGCTATTGCGATCGAATTTACACATGTGTATGGACCGGTACGACCGTCTCCCAAAAATTAACCCGTTTAGGCCAAAGGCGACAGCATTGATAAATATGAGAAACTATAAATAGTTTATGGTCAAAGCTATAGCTATGGACTACCCAAATATTGATACTCATATATACACGGAAAAAACAATTTCACGCTGACCACAGTTTTGAAATGCTTGGATGAAAATTAATGTTTTTTGCACATAATTCACAGGCAATTTAAATGCAGCCCCAAAACATAAACATCACCAACATCTCTCTTTCTCCCTTTATTCATTGTCCTTCTCTTTTACTCATTTCATTAGCACCTCTACCCGTTTGACCACAAAAATATTTATTCTTTTTACTCTACGATATTTTTATTCTCGACTGTCAAACGATTTGCAAAACCAACTGCAATCCGTTCGCAATTGTATTTTTATTGTTGTCACAATTTCAGTTTGGTTTCTGCTCTGTTTGCCTGGTCAATTTTTTTTTCCTCTTTGTACGTTGCGTTGTTTTAAGCGTTAAATTTAATTACTATATCCATCTATGGCATAAAAAAATTGAGTAAGGCTTAGGGTGGGACTGTGAACAGTAGATATTTAAACAGCTGCTCAATGCACAAACATCACACGATGCTGATCATAAAAAAAAAATAAACAAATAAATATAATTAAAAAAGTTTTTCCTGTCGACTAATTTGACCTCATTCTGGCTTTTTCATTCACCTTTCTGCGTTACCATTCCAGTTAAAATATGGTAATATCAATATGATAGGATTATGAGCAAATCTATACACATATTTACTAACTAAAGTTATTCTATGTGATATACTAATAAATATACCAATATAAAGGGTTTGAGATGTAGTCTTCTAAATGGTAAATTAAGCTATTATTTATATATATTCTATTGGTAAGATAAAATTTATGAAGAATATTTTTCTCAGGTTGATTGAATGCCTCATTAAATTAACGACTTTATCGGTTGCGATATTTCTTTGTCTGTGATTCATCGAGTTCGAAAGTCTTAATTGGCAATTCGAATTTGTACTCAATGAGCTTAATTTCCGATTAAGATTATTTAATTACACACCCACACATACACACATACCCTAATTGCTAATTTTGACTGACGAAATATTTCAACTACGGCTATCTGTATCGAGATTTATACGACCTTTGTTTGCTTTTGGCCACTTTCTTTACAAATATATATGTATGTTTATATATATACAGTATTTTTTTTTGTCCCAAAACACCCTCGTGGCATGTCAATAAGCCATTTCGTGAGCTTCTCGCTTAGTTTCGGAAATATCGCCTCAATGATTTTCGTGTTAAATTAATTAAATTCAATGCGTGCTCCACAAACATTTGACCAGCATAGCCGATAGAGCAAATCTAGCAGCTCCTTCCTGAAACGTTTGCGAAATCAAATCGTGCCATAAATTCACCAGTCCTTGTAATTGGCAACTCAATGTTGCCAGTTTGTTGGTTGTTGGCTGTTGGCTGTTGCTTTGTTTTGTTGGCACAGGTTCAGCCGAAAGGCGGGTCTGGATATAAATTGTACATATAGTTTATTTATATCATAAAAATGTGGAAATATATGTAGTGCATATAATTTAATTAAATCATTTACAAGCCTTTATGATATACGTATTAACAGAGGTATGGAAATAGTTTTAGTTAATGTACATCACTAATTAAAGTAATTTAACTTTCTGTAAGCTATTCACTATTTAAAAGCTGTAGTTCTCTTGACTAGCATGATTATATTAAGTAATTTTGAGTAAATTTAAATTTTATGCAGATCGACTAAATAAAATTATTAGTACCATTATTATTATTATTACCATTAAATTAAAACTAATTTTTTATTTTTTTCCCACGGTTTATTATATTTAATTTTTCATCATTATATATTCCCAAGTAAATCTGTCACATTTGGTTCTTCGTACATTTATACTTTTAACTTACAGGAATGTGTTACCTTCTTTTTGATTAATATTCCCTTTGGCTTTTTATTACTCTTCGAATTCGCTCAGTTATGTAAGAACTGCCCGCATCGACTGGAACTCATTGCTAATTGAAAAATCGCAAATAACTGCGAGTTTTACAGCTGCTCAGGATATTGGCCTGCGATATGTACGTGAATGCATGAGTATCCTCTTATTGTTGTCGTTGTCGATGTTGTTGTTGTTGTCGTGTTGGCATTTGTCGCTTTTATTGCATTACATAAAAATCATTAATTACAACAACTCGTCATGAAATTTAAATGCCGCTCGGCCATACAACAAAATAAGTGAGACAAATATTGAAAAGCAAATTGAATTTTCATACGCAATGCAAAGGTGAAGCTCGCGATACTCGGTATGTGCAGGGAGTTACAGGGTGGTGTAGGGTAGGTGCATGGTAGGTACAGGGTGGTGCTCGGTAGTGCTTCGGTTTGGAGTACGGCACAACTTTGTACACTTGGTAAAAACAACAACGAAGAAGGAAAAGGACAACTGGTCGAGGGTCCGCCCGTTTTTTTCATTTTTTCAACAGCACAGCACTTTGTACCAGTATGGGGCTGGCACACATACGCACACCCACACACATACACACACAGAGCACACATGTGTACATAAGAGCGCACCTACACAGTTACATTTTATGAGGGTGGCAACATTTTTGCTTTTTATGTTCGACAGATTTTCGTGTTGGTATGTGAAACATGCTGATTCCCAGTGATTACAATTGTTGTGCTGCTATGCTGTGATGCTGTCCCCTGTCCCCACATCTCACAACTCGCACCTCACAGCTCACACACCTCAATCCCGTGTAGCCCCCTCAACCGTCATGGCCACAGCACTTGGCCTGATGCCGTAAAAAGCACAACGAAAGCAGATAAATAAAAACGAACAACAAAAACAACAACAACAACAGCAACCGTCACAATGACAACAGCAACAGTCAGTCGTGGCAAAAATTTTGCACACAAAAATAAAATGTTAAAACAGGCAGGAAACAAATACATAAAAGAATGAAACGATTTAAGAATACCCTTTTTTTTAAATGTCAATTTTAGGATCATTAAAACTAGTATCAATTAAATCTTAGTATCATTGAAAATGTCTTTTTTATCCTAATAAAAAGTTTTTTGTATGATTTAAATTATATTTAATTAATTATATTATTTTCTTGCATTCATTTTTGCTTTCTTTTTATATATATAATTTTTTTTATATAAATTTTTTTTAAATGTCTAGCGACTCTTTGATTTTCAGTGTATGCAAGAAACTTTTTTTATGCCGCTCGTTACAATTTTCGTGATGTTCTGCTGACAACTCAGCAGAGATCAAGTTATTACGAGTATGTGTGTGGGTCTGGAGTATGTGTGTTTTTATGTGCGTGTGTGTGTGGGTGTGTGTGGGGGTCTCGAGCTTTTGGCGTGGTCGGGCTGATCTGTGTGCAGGACAAGCCTGGCTCTGCACACACAGTCCCAGACCCAAGTTTTGGTTCTGGTCAGGCCGTTGACAATTAAGGTGAATGAATATTTTAATATTGGCAAACAGATTACACATATGGGCAATGGCAATGCACAGAGCAGCCATGACTTGTCCGACGACTGCTGCATGGTTTATTTCAATGTATGTATGTAGATGTGAACATGGACCTGGGACATGATGACGCGGACGAACACTCGAGTAATGGCGTTAAATTTAATTCAATTGAATTGAATTGTTGTTGGCACAATGCATCACAAGCAAAACCCAAATGCAAACGAAAACGCAAACGATAAGATACGAAAGCACATCGAACATACTTTTTATGGTATTTTCCTGCTTTTTGCCTTTATTATAAATAATCAAATAAAAGAAATCAACAGAATAAAATACTTGCAATTGAATGTGCATATTTTTTGCATTGTTTTCACAGTTACAGTCACACAAATGACAATAATTAAGCACAGTCTGTTCGGATAAACGGGAAAAGACAGAGAGACTGATGGACAGACTGACACTCGGTCCCTCGTGCAGTCGACAGCCGATGAAGAAGTTCATTTGCTCGCATTTTAAATTAAAAATTATGCAGAGAATCTTTAAAATAACTAATTGGATCTGAAGTGAAGGCAATTCCTCTTCACTGCGTGTCTCATTTAAAAAATGTTGAGAGTTTCTCTTCATTACGCTGTTATGGGCTCATCACAGTGCGTATGAGTAATATACTCTCGAAAAAATTCAGTGCTTTGTACGGTGAGTAATCTGTGCTGATATATATTCAAAAAAAATATATATATATCCTTATCGGCGTAGAAGCTCGAGCTTTAATAATAAATATAAACATTATCTATATATGTTTGTGCTAGGTATCCAATCTTACGCAGGAATAGAAACATATTGAATAAATAGACTTACAAGCAGTTAAGTACTCGACTCTCCACTGTCATCATTGCTTCTGATTAAACTAGGAACCTATTGAATATAATTGAATGATTACCATACTGCATAATTTGACTTATTAACTGCTGCCCAAATCTGTTGTGATTATCAACGCAGCCAAAGAGGCGCTGCAGCTGCCAATGAACGATAATAAGCCATTGTCTGGACAGAAGCAGAAGAAAGTCTAGTTCATCCTGATGCAGAAAATGCTAAGCCCAGATTAATTTGCCAAAATGGCAAGAAATTAGAGGGACGTAGGGAGAGATCGAGAGAGGGACAGAGCGACAGTCACTGACTGAGGGAACGTGCCAAATTTCTAATCAAAATTGCCACAAAACAGCAGCAGATGCAGACAAAAACTGATTGTTGGTTCGAATGTTTCCGCGTGTGTGTGTGTGTAAGCTTTTGTATGGGTTCACCTATATACCATTCACACACACACACATGCACAGAGACACCAATACATTCGTATTGGTGCTGAAATCTAAAGCGCTTTTTGGCCAACAGTAAAGCTTGATGAAAATCGATTTTAATTACAAAGTCAATGCGCGTAATTGCTTTGCACCTAACTCAAGTGGGCAGCGCACTTTGATGTTTCCATCCAACTCGACACGGACATGCAATTTGTAACAAGTTGGCAGCACCAACTGCAAATAACATTAACCCAACTTAAACCTGCTGGCAAAAGCACACAAAGTAGCAACTAAGTAAATGATTCTGAAAATTAAATAAATTGTAGTAACACAACATTAACTAACTTTTACCTGCCAAGACAATTTTTCCAACTTAACTGACATTAAAATCTTGTCTTTACTTCTTAATTTAAAAGCAAAAAAAAGTGTTATTCTATTTATAGAGTTCACTCCATGCGAGTCATGCCTACAACGAAATCATGTTTAACCCTTCAATGAGTCGCAGGGTTAAAGGCACCACACACTGGAATTTTTCATTGCATAATTTTGTGCGCCAATTATTGTGCAATAAGCGGAAGTGGAATGTTTGTATTTGTATTGCAACCAGTTGCAATCAATGAATTTCATGAACCTTCAGCAAACTTTCCAACATCAAGCGGGCCCAGAGAATTTTTGTCGTTTGCGGTTGCCAACACGGTGTGCTCCAACTCTATCTCTGTCACTGGTGTCCCCCTCTCTCTCTCTCTCCTCTCTCTCACTCAGTCACTGTGCGTGTTTGCACAACATGGCCAAATTTACTGCACTGTTGCATGTCATTAAATTCTGCGTTTTGGTTTGAATGGCGGCTTAGAAAACGATTTCGCTGTAAAATCGCCAAAAGCTTCAAGGAAAATTTTTAAATATAATTTAATATTTTTAAGAGCTAAGAGTAAAGTTGTGTTTTGTTGGTAGATTTGATTTTTGGAATCGGTTTGTGCCAAATTTAATTAAAGCATTCTCGAAACTCACACACACCGAGAACTTTTAGCTGCAGCAGCCACATTATTGTTGTTGCAGTAATAGTTGTTGTTTTCATCGAGTTTGTTGTTGTTGCTGTTATTGTTGTTGTTATTGCACTGTCAACAATAAGCAAAATGCGCACGACTGCACATTCAATGCATAAACAGGCTACACATCGCATTTTCATTCCCACTCCCAATCCCCTTTACTCTACCGATACCTCCCACCTGGCATTTGCTTGGCTGCGCACACAACAAATACACAAATTGCTGGCAAATTTTTCTTATTTTCTTATACTTATATTTTTATTTTCATATTATTTGTACAAACTGGGGACTGCGCTTAAAGTTAAATTCAGCTGCGTTTTAGGTAAAGAGTTAAGACACAGTCAGAACATCAAGCAGGCAACATCCGACGCAAGACCAACAACAACTTCAACAAAAAAAAGAATAACAACAACAACAACAACATTCAAGGCAACATCCGCAACCATCTTGATTTAAATGAAATTTAACTTTGTGCATATTAAAAAACTTTTGCATTTTTGATGCGAAATAAGAAAAGTTTTCGGCCTTTCTTTCTATTTTCCTTGGTTTATTTTTTGAAAATTTTATTTTTATATTTTTGATTTGTTTTGTAGTTTTTTCATCCCAACTGAAATTTAGATATGGCTTTACAAATTTCTCGTTTATTTCTACCATCAATACGAGTTCACATTTTCATCTCGAGTTGAACTTTTAATTCTATGATTGCTATTTACGCTTGGCCTTAAATTCTAAACTAAACTACCATTGTTTAGTTTACTAGCAATTGCAAAACAGAAGAATGAACGAAAATAAAACAAATTTATAGCTTAAAATAATTTGTATATAGTGTAACTATGTTTTTAATTCAAGTAAATAAAAGCATAAAGTTTATCTATTTGACAAGTTTATTGAAAAGCCACAACGATTATTTAAGGGCAACAATTTAGAGAGTCTTTAAATTAGAAATATGGCCTTTTTCCATGTTCAATTTATTATATTCCATAAATATACTGATTTTTAAAAATTTTTCTTTACTACTAGTAAAATGCCTTAAAATTTCTTACTGAAAAAAAGTGTAAACTAAGTAAATGTTCCTGAAGTTGCTGCTCCTTTTGGCCAGGTATCTGCATTATTTTATGTTGTATTATGAGGCCCATTGTGAAATGCATGTGCTTGTGGCAGAGTGTGTGTGTTTTGGTGTGTGTTGAGTGCTGGTATTTGTGTAGGGGGTGTGCCATTTGCAACGTGTTTTATTTACAGGTAAGAGCGTGCAAAAAATTAGCAGAAACCGAGCAGCAAAAATTGTGAGGGAGAGATAGAGGGAGTGAGTTGAAGAAGAGCTGCAGAAAAGGAGCGCAAGGAAAAGTGGAAATTCATGGCAGGAAATCCAAACCAAATGGCTGCACAGGTAAGAAGTAAACTGGAAGAAGTAAACTAAGATACGATAACCAAGAGGCTGTGGTTCCACCAACTTGCTTATGAAGATTTATGTGATGTTGTTTTTGCATCCCTGCCACAGACAGACAATAACAGCAACAAGAACAATAAACAAACAACAACAAAAAACTGCATCAACAACAATAACAACCACCACATAAGTTCACAACAAGAATAATAAGAAAATCACCTACCAAATACGTGAGTATTGAGCAAATTTCTTGTGGTAAAGGTTTTTTATGCTCAGGCTTGCTATTTAGTAGTGGCCAAAGGGTTTGGAAGGCTTTAAGGTATCTTTAACTAAGGCATCTTTAACAATAAATGTTAAAAGTTAATTTATTCTATACTAAATTTTGGTTTCCATATCTTCAGAAATATAAAAAGTATTACTTACATAAAGATTTACCTTTGTAGTTATTAATAAATTAATTAGCTGCTTGACTGAAGTAGTCACTATTTCTTTTATTGATTTATTACTATTTAAAGCTTAGTAAATGTCATAAAAATGTTCAAGTGATTTGTAAACTTTAAAAAGCTAAACGCGGAAGAGATTTGAGCTTTTGTTGTGGCAACTTTTAGCAGTTTTCAGCTTTACACTGGCAAATCAAATGGATACTCATTGTCGCCGAGCAATTGATGTTGAAGTTGAAGCTAAAGTCATCGGCTTTAGCTTTGGCTTTGGGTTTGGCTTTGCCATCAAATGGCTAAAAACTCAAGCACAACTCATTGTGGCACAGAGAATTGAAGTTCTCATTGGTTTTGGGTGGGGTGGGACTTGTGGGGACGGTTAATACTCGAGAATGTGCGATAAGGAAGTGCAATTGTATGGCTGTCGTCAGCTCACAACAATGGGTTTGGTGCACTTTACCGTTTAGACTCGGCACTCAAGTGCATTGGCTTGCCATTTTTCTTGCAATACCAAGTAGATTGCCTTGCAGCCTTACCTCCTTACCTCCTTTATTTTCATTTTTTTTTTTCATTTCATTCTTTTTCTTTCTCTCAAGTGCTTCGAGTGGCAATTTCCATTGTAGCGCTTGTCTCAAGACACAACGGAACGCGACGCTTGGCAAAGTATAAAGAATTAGCTCAGAGGAACACTTTATCAAGTAAGACATACTCCCATCCTGCCATTCACTGCCGTTCACTGACTCACTCGCTCACTTTGAGTATGCTGTCATAAGTCATTCATCTGACGTCACTTTATTAATTCACGATTAGCACAAAGAGCCAAGAATCGATTGCAATTAACTGTCAACTAGAAGTTGTGGCGCCCTCTACACTCCACACTCTGCAAACCTAAATCATTTTTAATTGCAATTTGAGTATTCCTAAGTGCTCAACCTTTCGCTGCTTCTCCTACCAGTTTCTGATCTACCTTGTCAGTCATTTGATTCACCAGCGATTACTCATGTGACATTTGGAATACTCGTGAGCAGTTAACAAGAAGTATGAGTAATGTGTGGACAGCTGGTCTGCGATTCGCGGTGTTTCCCCATTAAATGTGTTTTTATTGCTACTAAATCCAATTAACGATTTCAAATGTTTGTGACTTTAATTAAAGAATGTATTTTTATTATCACTTTTTATACTCATTTAACTGGGTATTGTCTTAGGTTTTTTTAAATTTTTGTCTCTAAAAATTTTATACTTTATTTGTGTCTCAAATTTAAAGCAATCGAAATACCAGAAAATTTTGCATATACCTTATGTTAATCTTTCTAAGTTAACCGATAATCTGAATTTAATTCTTACAAATTGTTAAGATTTTTCTTTTAAACTGTTGTGCAGCTCACACTTTTCTAAGCAATTGCATTTATTTTTTGAAGTCTAAGCATTTTTTTATTATTTTACACAAGTATCTAAACACCGTTTGGTTTAAATTAACTTTGGGATTACCTACAAGTTGCAATAAAAGTTGTTGGAAAATTCAATTTGATTGCACTTGAAGTTGAAGTGGCAAAAGTACACAGCCAAATGGCTAAAATAAGTTTCTTCTTATGGAAATGTTATGCAAAAGTGCAAATGGTTTTATGGTCTTCCTAGTTAGCTTGGCTTACTTTTGAAAAGCTTTGCAGTAACCGCAATTCAAGTCAATTTAGATGATTTCACATCCCAATTGAGCTACAACTATTTTAACAAATTTTACTATAAATAATTATATTAGTAATAACTTTGTTTGCATGTTTTAACTTGTTTTAATGAATGCAAAATTATTTAACAATAACCTTTTACAGATTTATGCCGTTTGTTTAGTGTTAATAGGTGAAATAATATTAAATTTATTACACACTGTGTATTCACAAATATTATAAATGCTGATTACACGAGACAATTAATTGTATATAAATATAAAATAAACAATGATAATACATTTTGAATAAAATAAGTACAAAACAATATATTTAGTACATATATTAAATTGTTATAAAAGTGAAATTGCCAAATTAACACGCGTTCTGCGAAAACAGCAAAAGGTATTTAAATATTTGTGGCACCCACTCAGTCACACACACACACGCAAGCACTCTTGCTCAGAATGAGCAACACTGGCTGAATTGTGGGCGTTCATAGTGGGCATGTCGACGTGATCAAATATGCAAATAATTGCAAAATGAAAATGTGTGTACAAAGTCAAACGAAGCGCAACGCGCAAAGTATCTCAAACATTCTTTTTTTTCTGGCTTGGCTTTAAGCATCAACAACATTTTGGCAAACAAGCAGCAGATACACACACACGCACACACACGTATATACCGCTAAAACTCTCGCTGTGAACGCCCCTATATGTGGGCGTGTCTGGTGCCATCAATTTATTTACACCACGCACGCGAATGCAAACAAATTAAATTGCAAATCATGATTAGCTGCCTCACAGCTCACAGTATTCTCTCCCCCAACGAATCCACTGAAAACTCGATAAAAACAACAGCAACAAAAACAACAACATCGAGAACAACAAAGGGCAACAAAAATGAGCCATATGAGCAGCAACATGTAGGAAAAGCACTTCAAAATAATCATATATTCCCATATCTTTTATCACACCACCAGAAATTCAACGGCTTCTGTTTTCAGCTTTTCTTTAAATTTTAAACCATAGCAGGTATTCAACAGAGTTTTCATTTTACTCAAAAGATACTCTACAAAAGTTGTGGATAGATGTTTTGCCAGATAAATTGGAAAACTTGAAGAAAATACGGAGTTTAGGAGCAGAAAGAGTCACGAAAGTTAACATTAGTTTAAAAGAATGTTAAAAACTTTTTAGAAACTAAAATAAATCAAACATATCTTAATTAAATGAAAATATTTTTGTTCAATATGGGTTGTAGAGAACATTATTTTTTATATAACTATTTTAAAAAATAAAATTACAAAATGAAGCTTCTGTAGTTTCTAGTTTAATTCTCAGTTGACAAAAGTTGACTAGTAACTTATACAAAATTTAAATTATTATCGTACAAACTTAAATCTGCTTAAATATAAATTTGATTATTGAATTATAATCATTAATCTGTTAATTAAAAATGCTGCTAGAGTATTAACATATCTGGGATTTTTTAGCTGCTTAGAAACGATTTATGATTTCCACTTTCTATGTATGAGCGCATTGCAATAACTTGAAACCCCAACGAAAACAACGTGAGTTTTCCCAGTCGACAATTTCTGCCACCCAACAAACACCTCGGAAAACTCCCCAGTGTCTTTTGCGCAGCTACGTGCAGGGAAATAGTAGAGTTGGGGGGATGTGTGTGTAGCGTGTGACACGTTTGATAATATGGTAAATAATTTAAATAAAAAAAATAACAGAAGAGCGACAAATAACGACAACAAATGTTGCTGTGTTGCTGTGTTGCTGCCTTCAACACAGTCAGAGTAACAATCGCAGTCACATTTACATTCACAGTCGATGTCAACTCTTTGTTAAATTATGTGTGAATTATTTAGCATCAATGTATCGATGCGATGCAATGTGATGTCATGTGAAATACAGACAACAGCAAATTTGTTGTGGTTTCGAGTACAGCGATTGAATTGAATTTAAACTGTGGTTCGTGGTTTTACTTATTGCAGATAGTTTGATGTGTGGTTCACTCAAGTTCTTTCAGCTTGGCACACGACATTTGTTGAGCATTTAATATTCATATTATGATAATATTAATACAACTGTCATTGGGTACTTAAACACAAATTGCAAAGTTAAACAGCATATATTTGGCTACATAAGTTGGCAGTTAGTTAACTCACAGTTTAAATACCTAGTTTAAATACTTATTAGTTTAAGCTACTTAGTTTGTGCCCTTTTTATTTTGTAGCTAAAATGTGACAGCTGTTTTGAAGTGCATCTCTTCGTTTGAGATACAAAACACGATTAGACTGCTGTGCCATTGAGTGTTTGGAGTAAAATGTAAACTTTGTACAAATTGAATTAGCAGACAGACAAATATAGATTATGAAGTGGACTGAATTGGGCCTACAAATGGCTGTTGTGCTTAACCTTAGATAAATATTTATACAGGTCCCACACACACACACAGACCCACAAAGAAAATAAGGTGAGCACGTCTCAAAACAGTCAACATTCGCATTCAAATTGAGACCAAAGAAACTTTTGCAGCTCTAAGCCAATAGCAAACCGAATCCCTATACCAATTTCAATACTTCTTTCCACATGCCAAACATCTTCCAAGCACTTTAACATGACCTACGCTTCAGTTATTTGTTTGCACAGTGTGTCCAGTTATTGAATTCCACTTGTTTAGCTTGATTTTCGAATCGTTATTGTTGTTGTTGTTGTTGTAGCTCTGTGTAAACGTTGCGAAAAAGTTTTGCGTGTTAACAACATTTTTCAATATAAGTTTGTAAACTTTTTGCCTCACACACACACACACACAGAGGCTCTCACCCGCACACGGGGCTGTATAAATAGTAGTAAGAATATTGCCATATTTGCGAAGCCAAAAGTAAAAGTCTATGCGGCATCAAGTCAAGGATGTCAGTCAGAAGGTCGTCCTGGCCAACACACACACTTGAGCTCACTGTTTGTCTGTCTGCAATACACTTGTAGGTCACTAAGTGTGTCTGTGTGTGCACTGCAAGTGGCAGCTAAGATGATCAAATAAACAGAGAAAAAATGAAAAAAGGAGAAGAAGCCAAGGCAAGAAACGAAATGCGAGAAAAAAGAAAGGAAATCTCAAGGGTGTTTTAGTTAAAGAAAATAGAAAAGTAACAAATTTCGACATTGCTCTCTCTGGCAACCAAACGAATCGCAACGAAACGAGACGAGACGAAACCAAACGAAACTTTCGCTTGATGAATTGAATTGTTGACAAACGAACGAAGCAGCAAAACAGAAGAAAATTGTGTTTATTCAGTCATGTTACAGGTTGGTTGGCTTTTCCTACCTCTTACCTTTAGACAGCACCCACCTGCCCTACCTCACCGCACCGCACCACCAAAGAATATGTCCAACATCACGTTAAGTTGTATTCGAAGGTAAGTAAAAGCTGATCTAATGCGAGGCAATCGCTGACAAGAGTTTACCTTATTTTTGTTTTCTTTTTTTTTTTGGGCATGAAGTGTGTGCTTGGGATTGAGAAACTCATTGAAAGATTAGCATGAACTGTAGCGTGTTGCCAACTAATGTTCTATTCATACAGTAGTTGGATCACAGATTTCATTAGCTGTGCAAATTTCCAGGAATTATTTCTATAAAACTTGATTAAATTTGCAGTTGGCAGTGCTAGAGTTAGAGATAATTAAGTCAGAGGATTCAAAAGGACTATTTGATGAGCTTAGTGTCTAGACTACTAATGTTTATTTAATTTAAATTTATTTTTATATAAAACATAAGTACTTCTAATATAGTTTCGCATATTTTAAAGTTCTGTTTTAAAATAAATATTTTAATTATATTTATTCTGAAATTTATGGCAGAGAGTTTTAAAAATTACTTGAAGATACTTCCGAAAGAAAGATTCTCAACGGAAATGTACACACTTTGCTGTTTGCCAACCTCTTCCTGGGTGACCGTCGAAGTGAGCGATTCATAAAAAGAACAACACAACAATGTTTCCGCACTTTCCATTATTTTAGCATATATACATATACATGTGTGGGGTATATATACAGACATGAAAATGACAAAAGATATTTGCACAAATATTTCATATTTCTGTGTTGTCACTTGAATATGAACGAGTACATGAGGTTGAGCAACTAAAAGGTTAAATATTTACACTCTACTCGTCTGCCAGTTGCCAGATACGAGTTGCCAGATGCCCACGCATGCTCATACAATCACAACTGGGCATCTGGGTACCTGGGCACCTGGGCGAACCGACAAATTGTCCAGATGAAGTGCACTTTGAGACAGTGTGTAAGTTTGAACTGCTGCCCATAAAAGTAGACTACAAAATATGCTTAAATATGCATTATGCGCTTATGGAGCTGGTTGGAAAGCAAAAGCGAAGCAAAACTGCCCAACGCAAAGCACAAACTGAACTAAACTGAACTGAACTCAATTCAACTTCAACTCGATTGCATGTAATGGCACTTAAGCTTACAACACACAATCTTTCAGACTCTCGGCGTCTGTGCGGGACACAGGTGCAAATGTAAATGCATCAAATCCGAATTGTATTGGGGATATAGATGTAGGAAGCGGACAACTAAACCAAGCCCAACCAGGTGTCTACCTGCCACCTGCCTGGTTTGTTGTTGCCACTAAAAAGCATTCCAATTTTTTCCATCCATTTTTTTCTACAGTTTCTTACTAATATGCAAGCAAAGCCTTTTCTTTGCTCCACACGCCTCTCGCCGCTGGCAAACATTAAAAGCATTTTCCCAGAGCGAGTGTTAGAAATGGATATACAAAAAGAGACAAAAAGGAAGCAGGAGAGAGCCAGAGAGACATAGGAAGACTGAGGTTGACCCTTTCACTTAACTTTTTGCAAAATTGCAACACATTTGAGTTGGCATTTGAATGTGTCTCTGAAAGGAATATTGCAAAGCACAAAAATTGTGCATTTGGCCATTGTAATTGTTTCCCAATTGAAATGGGCTAACAGTGTAAGAACAGGTGATTAGCGGAAATGTTTGTGGAATGTTTTCTAATCTTTTTCACTATCAAATAGCAACAAATTGGAGTAGAGTCTTTTATCAGATACATTTAGAATGTATTTAATATTAAAATATATTTTTTGTTAAACAAATACAATTTTTTGTTTACTTTTACTTGTTTTGAAACCATCGCTCATATCTAGACTACTTGTTTGAAAATTTTAGCTGTACGTTAAAAAAATAAACACTGCATTTATTTGCTAAGCATCAAAGGTTTTATAAAAGTTGTGTGTATTTAATAAGCAATTGATTTTTGAGCATTATTGATTAGCTTTTTAGCAATACTCTTCAAATAACCCTCGTGAATATTCCGTTATTTGAACCAACCGTTGTTATGTTTACCAACATGTTGAGCATATTGCACTTTACCCACACAAACACTCATATCCATGCACACACCTAAATACTTGATGCGTGGGTGTTGGATTCAAGGCGTGGCATTCAATATAGTTTGTAGCATCCAATACTAGAGAATTGTACATATTCGAGTACTGCGTATACTCAGTATCCGCATGTGTACTTGTATCTGTAACTGCATATGTATCTGTATCTGCACTTGTATCTGTATCAATTTATATACGCGAGTGTTTGCGCTTCGAGCAGCACTGCCAATTTTTTCCGAGCTCAAAATATGTTTTAATTCGTATCGGTTATGCAAATAGTGTGCTTTATGTTTAAAATGATTTACTAATTGGGATTTCTCAGCTGTTAAAAACACTATTCAGTTACGTTACTTAATTGGTTGAGCTTTTTAGATGTGTTTATCTCGTTATGCCATGTCGTTAGGTAGTTCAAATGAGATTAAGCTATCAAAATAAATATT
Source organism: Drosophila dunni (assembly GCA_018152125.1). Classification (NCBI taxonomy): domain Eukaryota; kingdom Metazoa; phylum Arthropoda; class Insecta; order Diptera; family Drosophilidae; genus Drosophila; species Drosophila dunni. The sequence goes on along the minus strand of JAECXC010004138.1, from coordinate 33,546 downwards.
TATTTTACTCAAATAATATTAAGTAAATATTACGTTTACGTACATCAAGTAAAAACTAATTTATCACATATATTAAATATAAATAAATTGTAATTCTTTCATTTTAGAGCATAGTCAGGCCTCAGTTAAACCAAACATTCGATTTCTCTCTGAGTATTGTCTTTATATTCAGTTGAAGATGCGACAGCAGTAAAACACTTTTTTATTTGCCATTTTCGTAGAAGAAAAGTCTATTGATTAAAGTGGAAGTTTTATCTATGCAGTTCGAGTAACGCTGGACCAAACAACTAACCTCACTTTACTACCAAATGTGTTGCAAATTCAAGGCTTGTAAATCGTTTCGGACACCCGGGGCTCGTGTCTGAGTCAAGCGACAAACAATGAAAGCGACAACAACAACAACAATAACAAGAACAACAAAGGAAACTAAAAAAACAAAGTGCTGCCATAGATATCTTCATTCTTCATTCCGTTGGTGCAGTATGAGTAAGGTTGGCTGCGAATACGATACTCCGGAACGGATACTGAGACTTGGCAAAAAGTTGGAAGTTTTTGTGGCACAGCGAGTGCTGAAGCTGTAGCTGAAGCTGTTGCTGAAGCCGAAGCTGGTTGCTATTTTCATTTGTCCGAAACGTGTTTGGAAAATTAAAAGTTTACTCCGTTTCGGTGTCTCTGGGGCAACGCGTAGGAGTGGAAAATGAAAGTGGAGCAACTTTTGCCAGCTCGTTTTATGTTGCATATTTATTGGCGCGTGCGAGCGTGTGTCCAGCTTCAAATCATGCAATGCCCCGGCCCCTTTGTCCCTTATATGGAGGACCAGACCACCACATGCGGGCATCTCTCATTGTTTGTTTATCATAAACAATAAAACTTATTTTGACAAGTTGGAAAAATGAAACTGCTACTCGGCAAATGGCGGCAGCGAAGCATAAACTTGGCCAACAACTTGTTTGCCTTATTAGTTGGGTTGCTTTTGTTTTGCGGGGGCGTGGCATCCGGACAAGTGCAACGCCTACAATGGGTGTGTTTGTGTGTGTGTGTGTGTGTGTGGCCAAAAGTTTCATAATTTGCATGACATGCGTGGCGCCATCTGCCGGCACCGTTTGTCATATTACAAATTACCAACACTTGTGCAAATTTCAAAGTCCTGTGATTAATTTTGCAATGGGAAAGCATCTGAGTCCCGAGCTCGCTATTTGGTTGCCTAGAAAAAACTAATATTTGACTTGGCCCGCTGTCAAAAATGCCCTGAGCGGAAACAGACGCAGATTGTGTAGATAACTGTGTGTATCTGTGTGTTTGTGTTACGCAAATAACACCAGATTTTGTCAGCCACAGAGCAGAAAATAGTTCTCAACGTGTTGACCTAAATATAGATTAGAATATCCCATTTGAAAACTATTTGTTATTTAAAATAATAGTTATACTAACATGTGTAAACTATTCAGTAGCATATTTGTATTTAAAGAAATCAATATTTTTAAGGCCATTAAATTAATTTCATAAATTAATATACAGCCCAATAGATTCAATTTGAGAAAAAGTTCATGTTTATTGCTCTTTTTAAACTAAAGAAATATTCTTTCTGCTGTTTTCTTAACAAGTGCCATAAGTTCAAACTTTTTGAGTAGTTCATAGTATAAATTGAATGTTTATGACTGCAAAATATTTTCTTAAAAATAATAAATTACCAGCACAGTTCTGTCATGCTTATAATCTATAATCTTAAGCCGTTAATATAAATTGGAATGAGAAATTTGAACTTGATTTTAATAATGTTGGCTTTTATGAGATGATATATATACAAAAATAAAAATGATATCTGGCACTCGCACTGATGGCAAAGCCATAAACATAAATCTCTGCCATTTGGCTGCAGAAATAAAATTGGGCAGCATCCTGCCAACAAAAATCGTCTAAACACTGGATTACACAGGCCTAAAAAGAGATGCGAGGAGGGAACGATGATGAAACACGGCACAAAATTCAATTGTTTTCAGCACAACAATTTAATTTGACACGTACTTTTAATGTGGGGCTCGTCAGCTAATGCCAGCCCAGGACCAGGGCCAGCACGAGTAACGGCAACGGCAGCAGGATACTGAACGCAGCATAACCACACAACAGACACACACACACACACAATCCGGACACAACAGGGACACACATGTGGCTGGCACTTTGAGGGCAGGTTTCAGGCGCATAAATTGAATTTAGATACAATTTCCTGTGGCTGCGTGACTGCCTTTCAGCTCCACTTTCCTGCATCTTTTCCCACTCCACTTGCAGTCAAAATTCTCCACTATTTTGTGCTGGCATTGATTTCGCATTTATGCAATTAAAAACTATCTATGGCATTGAAATTTCGGCAGCCGTTAAAGTAAACAATAAATAACCAATTTATATGCGCATCTATATTTATCGGGCGTTAAACTCACGTCTGCTGGGAAACACTGGAAAACGCTTTGTTGTCTGCTATTAATTATGTTGGTCTATCGATAAGCGAAGCGTAAAACTGCATTTCAGTTTAATATATATTTTTAAAGAAGCGAAGCCTTTGAAATGTATTTTTTTCTAAATGATATAAAAACTTTTTGAATAATATATTTTAATTGCAACTTTCCATTTATTTCACTAGCTAATAAGTTAAGTCAATTTAGTGGTTTAAACTCAAATGTTAAAAAATATGGGTTAACATTTAAGCAGATTATTAAACCGGGCTTAAACACTTCCTTTCGAGAGCTCTGTAAATAATATTATAAATAGTTGAACTTCAAACTGAATATGTTTTATCGCGCATCTTTTAATCCCTTTTTTTGCTGCGACGACAAAACAATTTAATTTTTGACTAAAAAATGTCAAGGGAGGAGGGAGGTTGAAGGGGTTTGAGAGCAAACACAGACTGTATGCAAATCCTGGACATTTGCGTTAATAATTCCTGCATTGAGTAGCCGTTGAGTCGCCATCGGTGTCGCTCCTTCAGTCATGAAAATTTCAACACCGATTTTCGCTGCTAAAAAATGTGCGACCAAAAAATTCAGGAATGATTGAGAGGGGTTCAAAAGAGGTTAAAGTAAAAACAGATATTTATTAAAATATTCGCGAAATGAATATTAACTCTAAGTAGTATTAAACCGATTGCCAAGTGCACTACAGTTAATACTTTAGTAGGAAAATTAAATTGCCTTATAAGTATTGAACTGTTTGAAAAGATTAAGGGGCTGAGAAATATCTGATGGATTAAACGTGTAGATTACATTAACATTAACCCCAAACTCCAGCATGAAGTTAAACATGAGTTTTGTAGGGAAATCAAATGTGTGCGTGTTCTGATCAGAATTTGTTGTGTGAGATTTTCATGTTAATTACTCACGTTTATCGGTTGGGGAAGTGGAAAAATTGATTAAATACATATAGGCAATTGAGTTGAAAGCTCTTCAAATGCCGTTGAACTGGACTAATTAAGGTTGTGTTAAGGAAGCTCTGTTTTTCTACCTGTCCAATTGTTAATGTTTGTCGGCATACTTTCAGTAATAAATATATTATTTAACATTGATTTACAGTACAACAATCACAATGGTTAAATGTTTAAGCTACAGTTTCTGTTTGCACTTATTCATTTAAGTTTGATGAAAGCCTTTTACCTTTATTCGATTATATTTAAGATTATGTAAAATAACATTTTCCATATGTATCAAGCAACTTCCATAGTTAAAGCTCATTTTTTATCACATTCCTTTTTACTGGCAAAATCAAAGGCCAACACTCATTTCAGTTAACAAGGAAAACTCAGTCGTTAAGCTGTCGCAGTTGCAGCCGTAAAATCCGTTTTGTCATCCAATTGGCAAGTATCGAAAATGAAAACAAGTTCGAGTAAGAAACAGGATTGCAGTCGCAAAGAAGGAGAAACACTCAGCTGACAAAACGTGAGCAACTTTTATCCAAAAGTTGTTGACAGATAAAAGCAGGCCAAGGGTCACCAGTCAGCGCAAGTCAGAGCAAGAGAGTGAGAAGAGGAACGAGAAGGAGAGAGAACAAAAGAGAAAGAAAGGAAGGGAGACAGCAGGGGAGATAGCACATGGTCGCCATTGTTATTGGTGAACCATGGGACATGGGTAATTATTGAGACAATGCGAGCAGGGCTACCAAGTTTGGCAAGTGCCTGCTCCCTGGTATGTAGTTATACCTGTTAGTTGTAGTGGAAGGTTATGTTCCGTTTGTAGCAATGTATATTGGAACTAGTAAAATAAATTTAATATAAAATAATTATTAAATAATTATTTAAGCAAATGTTAAAATGATGGAGCTTAAAAATTGCCCTTGAAAAAATATATACATATTAATTTATGTCACTAAAAATTTTAATAATTAGTGGCAGCATCTAAAATCATGCTACAAATTTTTTCTCCATTCAATTTCTAGAATTGACATTAATGTATATGTTGTAACGGATATGTTGAAGTCGAGCGTCGCTCATAGCATTCTTACGTGCTCTGCTTTATGTATGTACGTGTGTGTTTTTACTGTACAGGAAGTGCAGTAAATTGTGCAACACACAAAAATAGTACCTAGCCAAGGACAATGGCGTTGAAAATGCGCCATGCAGCGAGTAGATGGACTTGATAGCTGGCAGTGGTGTGAAAGAGGAGTGCGACTAAAAGAGAGTGAGAGAGAGAAAAAAAGAAACTATGGAATGAAGGAACATTCAATATGGGAGCCATTTGGTAGAAGCACAACAGACGCTTGTCAGCAGCAGACGTGACTAGACGACAACAACAACATCAGCAGCAACACCAAAGTGGCAGCAAAGACAAAACATGTTGAGGGTTTGTTGTGGCGCTGCTTAAATAAGAATGAGTTTGTGGGTGTCGGTGTGTGTGTATTACCCATGGGAGTTGCTAGAGGAGAGAAAGAGAGAGCGACATACCCCGCCCAAGCTGGATAATGGTCGCTCGACTGTTTCTAAAATAAACCCAAGCAATTGCGCATTAAATTGCACTAAGCCAGCTGATGTGGATGCCACGTACTGAACTATTCATAAAACTATCTGCATTGAGCGACAAGTGTGGCAGTTGTCTCAGAAACTAACTAATTTAAACTAATACGACAAGTGGCAGCAGCAAACAGAATAAAACCTAAGTGTGTTGGCTAATAAACTTGGGCATTAAAAGCAGCACAATTCCATTTCTAAACGAAAATAACAATTTTTACCTAACCTTATTCTGTTTCTTAAACAAAAAGTTGACTTCACTTACCTTTATTTTGTATAACAGTATAAACCAACTTATATTCCTTTAAGAAATTCAGCTTTGGTTGAAAAAAGTCTCAGTGCTCTCACTACAAATGTTTATAGAAACCAATTAAGTTGACTTTGTAGGGCCTGAAAAGTTCATTAGACTCTTGCACAGGGAGTTTTGCTACTTTCCAACTCTACTACACTAACGGGGACAACCCTATAAAAAAGCTCGTCTAGCAACCCTGAACTTAATGTGTTGATTTGTGTAAGTTGATCCACTGAAAAAGGGGAAAATTAAAAAAAAGGAGAGAAAAATAAAATCATCTAAACAAAACGGAAAATGGCAACAAAAATAGAAAATAGAAAATAGCAAAACGAGTGAAATGAATTTTCAATGTAGGAGACAAAGCGAATGACAATGACAACGAAAATGGCGAGAGGAAAGCGAAGTAAGAGAGGAAAATCGTTTAATTAGTTGAACAACAGCTGAAAGCAGACAACGGATTGAAAGAAAGGGGGAAATTAGAAACTGGATAGTTGCATAAACAACAGGCATTAAGTTTCACAGAACACTATAACTTTGAGTCAGCTTAAACGGCTTTGAGCTAAGCGGGTTTTTAAATTTTATCTAATTTGGTTTTGGTAAAAATTCTGACTGGTTTGTGTGTGTGTGTGTGTGTGTGTGAAATGAATTCCAGCTAACGAATTGATAACAAATGGTTTGTAGTTTTTGGTCAAATGGCACAGAAGTAAAGTGTTTTATCAATAAATTTATGATTATCAATTAAGTGAAGCGTAAATGTGGAATTCAGCATTTTCCACTTTCCATTATCACAGCGAGAACATTTTGGAATTTCGTAAACAGCACAGAATTTGGCTTTTATTTGTGCGCGTCGAAACGGAAAATGAATTTAGTTCCATATACAGATTGGTCTACATAAGTATATATCTGTGTAAACGACTGAATTGAATTATGTGGATTGACATCCGGCTAATAAATTACATAGCGTTTGCACTGACTATTCTCTAAGAAATTTAGAGCTTGTTAAATATAATATTTCATACACAGTGTTTAACATTTACGATATACAAAGCTTGAAGCGAAAGTACACATGTGATTGACTAAAATATATGTAGGCTCTATATATTTGAAATATTGATCAATAATAAGTAATAAAATGAGGGGTTTCATGCTTAAGTATTCATTTAATGATAATTAGGGCTTGAAGTCACTTACCGCTTAATAATTTTAAGTTTAATCTGCGATGCGTGCGCTAGTAGGAGGAGCTGAAAGATAATAAAAAAAAAAAAAAAATGGATTAGAAACTAAAAATTAATAAAAAGCAATAATATAATCGAATATGTTAAGCTGAAGTCAAAATCAAAAAAAATCATATTTTAGCTGAGAATACAAAATAAAAGTAATGGTTTGTGATTAGTCAGAACTATGTATATAACACTCACATATAATTAATTTTCAATAAGAATGTTTTGTTCAATTTCATTTTTTCACTTTAAACACTACATTCACTTCACTTGTACTTTTTTTATTGCACAAGACAGGATCACAAGCCTGGCATAAGCTACAGGGCAGCCACGTTAAAAAAAAAGAAAAAAACTAACTGTGTGATATTCAATACAGAATATCCATTGGCAGACTCTGTTGCACATTAACTGAAGACTTGAGAGAAAACGAGACAACAGCTGCACTTTTACACTTCACCTTTTACACACACTTCTGAGACGCTCTTCTTGCACACACTTCTTCCACGCACTTCTTACTCTGCGCCTTTTAACACACACTTCTTCCAGGCACTTCTTACTCTGCGCCTTCACACGCACTTCGTAGACTGCACTTTTATTTTCTGCATTACACTATTTGGACTGCTTTGCATATTTTAACTTTTACTTTTAACACAGCACAATAATTTCCAATGCTACATGTGGCACCAACTTTAAAAAAAAGAAGAAAAAACTTATTAAGTGATATTCGATTGTGAATATCCATTGGCAGGAGCTGACACTGTCGCACATTAATATAAGACTTGAGAAAAAACGAGACAGCAGCTGCATTTTTACTCTGCGTCTTTTAACACCCACTTCTTCCACGCAATTCTTACTCTGCGCCTTTTAACACCCACTTCTTCCACGCACTTCTTACTCTGCTCCTTTCGCACGCACTTTTTACTCTGCGCCTTCACACGCACTTCGTAGACTGCACTTTTATTTTCTGCATTATACTTTTAACACAGCACAATAATTTCCAATGCTACATGTGGCACCAACTTTAAAAAAAAGAAGAAAAAACTTATTAAGTGATATTCGATTGTGAATATCCATTGGCAGGAGCTGACACTGTCGCACATTAATATAAGACTTGAGAAAAAACGAGACAGCAGCTGCATTTTTACTCTGCGCCTTTTAACACACACTTCTTCCACGCAATTCTTACTCTGCGCCTTTTAACACCCACTTCTTCCACGCACTTCTTCCACGCACTTCTTACTCTGCTCCTTTCGCACGCACTTCTTACTCTGCGCTTTCACACGCACTTTCGTAGACTGCACTTTTATTTTCTGCATTGCACTATTTGGACTGCTTTGCATATTTTAACTTCACTATACTTTTAACACACGATCATTTTGAATGCTATAGGGCACCCACGTTAAAAAAAATGAAAAAAAAGCTTATTAAGTGATATTCTATTAAGAATATCCATTGACAGGGGCTGACTCTGTTGCACATTAATGAAAGACTTTCGAAAAAACGAGAAAGCAGCTGCACTTTTCTCTGTGCCTTTTAACATGCACTTTTTACACACACTTTTAAATCTGCGCCTTTCACACGCACTTCTTAGACTGCACATTTATTTTCTACATTACACTATTTGGACTGCTTTGCATATTTTAACTTCACTACACTTGTAATACTCCACGATAATTTCAACGAACCACTTTATTTGATTAATATATACAAAACACAAATGCCTATCATAAGCTGCTGTTTAATAACAAAATATGCCAATTTACTTTTTACAATTCCCTTTGCTTTGCTCTATCACACAAAAAACACACGCAGCGTGGCAAAAGAAACACGCGCGAAACAAATTCTAAGCGATCGAAAGAAAACAGGAAAGAAACAAAACGAAGCTGCGCAGGCATTCTGACGCACAAGTGTGAGCGCGAGCGCGTAATAGTTTACAACAACAACGTTCACCGACGCTAAAAAAGAGAGCAAAGAAGGAGACGCGCAAGAGAGTAATGCATTGGACTGGAGCGAAGCGAAGACGTGCAGACGACACCGATGCACAAGAGCAACTAACGATTAGCGATTATCGATAGTGAACTTCCTTGCGCTGAAAGCTTTTATTATCGAGTTGAGTTCGGTGGAGTAGAGCTCGGAGGAGTAGAGCTTTTGCTCAGTTGAGGATCTTGAAAAGCTTTTGTCATTTATATGTAACTAATTAAGTAACAACAGATGGAAAGGGATAATGTGGAAAATATGGAAAAAATTGTAATAATAAATTTTAGTAAAAATTTTTAATAATCAACATAACTATTTTATTAGAGTAGTGTAATAAGGAGTGGAGGTGTGGTTCGTGTATGCACTTAACGAGAGTACAGGGGTGTGCTAGGTTTGCATCTGACCAACCTAAAATACCCTGTACTTAAGAATAATATAAAATAAGATTAGTCAGAAGATCAGTTTAAAGAAAAACTGTGGTTTATCAATTATTAACAGTTGATTATTGGTAACCGTTCATATGAAACTCATTTTAATAGTTGGAACTTAATATACAGCCTTTTAATGCCTAATTAGTGTTTTGAGAACTCACACATAAACCTCAAACCGGAAAGTAATAGTAGATCAGCTCTAATTGATTGCTTCTATGGTAACTACATTATATAACTTTTGAGAAATCACATGAATCTGTGTAAAATGCTTAGCAAAATTACTCAATTGAGACTCGTATCGCAACGTTTGAAAGCGGGAGAAGTTCTGAGTATTTGCCATGAAAGCAGGAGCCAGGAGCGAGGAGTCAGGAGCAGGGAGACAGGTGCTCTCGTATTTCGTTCTTAAATTGGCATTAAAAAGTATTTAGCATGTTAACAAGTCATGTAGGAGGGGAATGTGATGGGAGGGAAGTGAAAATATCAAAATAATAAACAACAAAAATTGACATGAAGCAAAGTTCACAGAATATTGCAGATACTTTTGAAAACACACAAAAACGCACACACTCACACACTACACACATAAGTATCTATACTGTACTTGTGTGCATCAGAATGTATATGTTATAGAAATTGCCTTTATAATCGGCTTATATTCTGATATGGGGACAACAGGCACACAAACAAGCTTAAATTGAGTCTCTCATATGTACAAAAAACCAAATAGCAATAACAAAAATTTACTCTTACATACATTGTATCGTATATTGTATTTTGTATATTGGCAGAGACAGAGTTGAGTTTCGAGTATAAATAGCATATTTACATTTTGCAATAATGCTAATTGGAATATCTACGAAAGTCGAAAGTGAAGCACAACAGATTCCATCTGAACAAATTTCCACAACAAACTTGATGAGAGGCTTCCCCTGCCAATGGAATAACAAAAACACAATTTAAATACCAAATGCTTCGGGAAAAGGGGAGGGAATGTAAAGTTCAGAGACTGTTTATTTATAGTTTAAACAAAATTTAAGCAAATTGTTAATGAAATGCGCTCATTTCTTTTAAATAATTGATTGGGTGTTAATAATTTATTATTAAATTCTTGAAGGTATGTCATCAACACCAGTTTGAGTCTAGAGAAAGTAAACTAAGTAATTGATAATAGTTCAAATTTAATTATTTATTATTATTTATATAAAGAAGTTTGCTACGACTTGTTACTACGCCTCAAAGTATGCAACGCTTGATAAGACGCAAATTCCAAAGATGAGTCGACGAGCTGAGCACACAGGACATGCAGCAAGAGCAGCACAAACAGGACGAGAACACGAGAACCATTTATAACAGAGCGCACTTCGAGTTGACAGACTGGGAAGCGCTGAGGTTCCATTGTGTTGCTGGCATCTTCAGTTGCTGTTGCTGCTGCAACAAACAACAGCAACAGCTACCAGCAGCAGCAACAGCGGCAGAAGAAGTGATGGCAGCAGCAATGCTGAAATTAATGCACATTGGGGCAGAGTCGCGATGGGAAGCTGTGGAAAAGGCGCAAAACCCAAAGCGGTTGTTGCTGCACTGTCAGACACAAAGGACACTCGCAGCGGGACACCAAAGGGAAACGAACGGATGCACAGTGGGCTACACACATAAACTAACAGCTTAAAAATTTAAAGCTCAGATTTTTCAATCGACCATAGTTCAAATAGCTTCAAGATGTCTACATATCAATTATTTCTAAGCTAAGTTTTCTATATAGATACTATATAGATCGTTCTATGTGCAGATTTGATCAGTTTGTATATATCTCTATATCTCTATATAAGAAGAACTTTATGCTGATTTTTTACAGTTTTAACTTATATTAAATTATGTTTAACTGAAGCAAATTCTATAAAAATTCTAATTAGACCCCGTACTCTAAAAAAGAGTAGAGGGGTCTATTAGGTTTGTCAGAAGCGAAATGTGCGTAACAGGCAGAAGGAGGCGTGGCCGACCCCATAAAGTATATATATTCTTGATCAGCATCAACAGCCGAGTCGATATAGCCATGTCCGTCTGTCCGTCTGTCCGTCTGTCCGTCTGTCTGTCCGTCCGTCCGTATGAACACCTGGATCTTTTAAACTACAAAAGCTAGAGCCACCAAATTTATAATGAAAGTCCGTTATTATCTTACGCAGGTTAAGTTTATTTCAAATTTTTGCCACGCCCCTCACCGCCCCCGCAATTAGCAAAAAACCAGACACACCTCGAAAAAAAATGTAGTTTTAGGCAAATAACTCAGTAACTATGGCACTTAGGAAGACCATTTCTGGTTGCTAGAGTTGCTAGAGACAGCCTTAATGCAATGCCATTCAAAATTTTGGCCTGCCACGCCCCCTTTTCTCATAAAAGCTAAAAAACTTTCAAAATTTCAAGCTCAAAATTTGCATGATTTAGGGCATTTAGTCAAATAGTACAGTGTTTATAATTAATTATTCGAAGAGAGGAATATCATATCAAACTATATTTCAAGCGCCGTTAAAATCCGTCAATTAACAAAAAAGTTATTAGCTTAGAAAGTTTATGTAATTTAGCTGCAATTTCGCCGCCTGTGTGACGTCAGCGTCTGCTCGCAGACGCTGCGTCGCTGCGACGTTGCGACGCCTCCGTGCCGACCAGTGCTAGGCACGCATACATACATATGTGCATACACATAATTTCAAATGAGTGTGTACTTGTATGTATAACATGTAAATGCGAATAAGCGGAACATGCTTGAAAGTAGCGCGTGGTGCGAATGGTAGAGTTACGGCGCGATGTGAAATCGTTGCCTGAGGGTCGTGGGTTCGAATGCTGGCAATGAGAATTGCTAATTTAATTTTTTTTAAATATCAATTTAAAATATACATATAAATTTTAATTTTTAAATTTCGTTATAAAATTTTAATTCAAATTAAATACAAATGCGCATTATTATGGGAGTACGGGGTCTTTTACTGTCGGCCCGCTCGACTGTAGCCTTTCCTACTTGTTTTTTATTTTTTTTTTCCACTTTTTGACCTAAATTACCCACTGTTAGCTCAACTGATAGACAGCAGGACAGACTGAGCCACACAAAACAAACGATGTGGTTGCAAATTAGTAGTAAACCACCAACTACATCAAGCGTGAGTCCAGGGCTGGGCACTGAGCGAATGCTGGTGGAGCCTGGGAGCCAGGGAGTCGTTACACTTAGGTGCAAAAAATATGCAGAACCTTCAGCGCTCTCACTCCCACACTCTGTGGCAACAAGCCCGAATGTCAGGCTTGCGAAATAAGTCAGTCAGCCAGTCAGGCCGAGTTGGAAGGCAGGCGAGCAGCAGAGAAGCTTAGCGGGGAGTCAAAGGGCGGAAGTGGTGGGTGGTACTCTATTGGGTGTTGAAAATGGAAGTGGAAATGGAAATGGAGTTGCAGCTCTCCCTCTCTCTCTCTCTGCCGTCTGATGAAAGGACATCGTATGCATAGCTAACAAACAGAATTATTTCGTGCATCCTGCAAACGGATGCATGACAGAGGCGACCGGAGAGACAAAGCAACAGCGACTCCTAGAAGAGACATCTCAAATTGGCTTAGTACCGATAGCGGAATACTCTATGTTATGTAAGATAACACGCTGAAATGGCTATAACTTTTTAAGGAGTTACAATGAGTAAAGTTTGGAATATAAATTAGATAATAATTAGATCGTTTATAACATTGTGGACAAGTCTGCCCTAAGCCACTTAACCAAAGCTTAAAATAAGTTTATTGTCATAATCAAATATTGGAACATTTATATACATACATATCTTTTGGACCTTTAACTGTGCTGATACTATAACAGAACTATGATTAATCTGTGGCTACATGTCTCTAAACTTATTCGCTCTTTTGATGGGTTAGACAAAAAGTTAAAGATGACAGAATTTATATTAATTTTATTTATTTTAAATTTATAACATTAGTAAATATTTCACTACCAATTAATTTTTACCTAAACACATTGCTGTTTTATTGTTAAGACAGCTTCCCCACTAAACACCAATTTGTTGATAGAAAACTCAACAAAGATCAGATGACTCAGATGAAGTAATCAAGCTCTTTCTTGAGCGGATCTAAGAATGCAGTTGAATGTGTGTATCTTAGTTTTCATGACGCCACCGCAAAGTGTATTTAGCTGTCTCTTTTGCTCGCTGTCTCTCTTCCTCTTGGGCGTCTCACTCTGTGACTGTGAGTAGGGGTGTATGAGTGGGTGTGTGTGTGTATGATCTCGCTCTAGCTTTCTTTGTCTATGGCGCGATAGTGTTGCCTTAGCGCATAAACTATGATGTGGCCATTGTTGTTGGCAGTTGTTAGTGGCACGGCAAACGTGTGACAAGGCCACTGGAATGCTGCCGGCTGCAATAACAACAGCAATAGCAACAGCAACGGCAGCAACAACAGCAGTAACGGTAACGGTAACATCACGACAGAGGCAAGGCAGGAAATACCGGATGTCACCGGATGTGGAACTGTGTGCGCCGTTGTCGTGTGACTTTGGTCATGGTTATGACTCAGGTGTATGCCTCTTGACTATGCCTCGCCGTTGTCTCTTGCCTCTGGCCACCAGCCACCCACCTTCCCTCCCCCTTCCCCGTCTTGCCCCTTTTGCTCTGCTCAGTTCCCTGTTGTCTCTAGCCAACCCATGTCGTCTTTGTGCAGTCACGCTGTCAGTTAAATGTCAACAGGATATGTGACTATAATAATTTGTTGGCTTCAGTCGAGCCAACATCGCGTCATTCTCTTCTTAACGCCTTTGCTATTACAACATCATCGTATTAACTGTTTTCTGCGCTTTTATTGAATATACAAATGGATTTTGCTATCAGTATAATTAAATTGAGCACTCAAAAGTAGGCAACGGATTTTTAAATAACGTTTATGAGTCCTTACTTGCACTTGGAACTGTTAAAATATAATGAATAATTAAAGAAATATAATTTTAAAAGAAAGTCTATAATTCTACAAGCATCAATCCATAAATTTAATCTCAAAGAAGTTTTAAACTTTACCCACAAATAGCTCTTGCTATCAGTATAATTAAATGGAGCACTCAAAAGTAGGCAACGGATTTTTAAATAACGTTAACGAGTCACTACTTTCAGTTGCAACTGTTAAAAAATAATGAATAACTATAAAAATATAATTATAAAAAAAATCTATAACTCTACATGCATCAATACTTCAATTTAAGCCCCAAGATATTTAAAACTTCACCCACAGTTTGAGTTATACTCCTCCCAACTAGGGAGATGGCACTGGGAATTTCTGTAGTTGTTGTTGTTGTTGTGCTTTATGGCTATCATCACACTCAGTGTACTAATTAATTAATCATAGGAAATGAAATGCCGCAAAGTTTCTCACCTAGCGCATAATTTCAAAATTCCAATTTCCCACGCCTCATTCGGCAATTTGCCAAACAGCAAAAATCCTCCTCCCCTCAAACCCCATTTTGTGCCCCTCTAAATCACACAAACCGAACCGAACTCCTCTATTATTTTTCAAATGTATATTTATTACCGGAAATGTAAAACAACAACGATGATGGGGAATAGCGTTGGAATGGGCTTGAATGTGGGCTGAATGACAAAAGCGGTAACAGATGCTATGAATGTGTACGCTGCGGTTGCCTGTCGCTAGATGGCGCTGCTATTGACAATTTTTAAAAGGAAATTATTTTAATTAATTTTTGTGTAGCAGCGTAAATGAGACAACGCTGTGCTTAAAGTTTTGTAGGATCAGTGAAGTATAGATAAAGTTGTGGAAAATATTTAATACATTCTAAGACTTTAAACACTTAGTTTGCTTATAAGAAAGCAAAGTGCTTTATTTTTATATTCAAATAAAATAATAAAAGTTAAATAGGAAATAAATATATTTTTTAATATAATAAATTTAAGCATTTTAAAGACAATTTCTTAAATTAAATGTATAATTAGCTCACTTTAAATATATCCCACTAGATTTCAATGCCCCACAAAACCTTTTGCCAAACTATTGGCCTAAATCTAGCAAACGGCCATGGTGATGTATGGTAGCCTGGCCTAAAAGAGCGAACGGAAATTGGTTCGCTGTGGTCTCTTCGTGCTCTACACAATTCTCATTCCAATGCTCCTTTGCAGTGGCCCTCGAAACCAAATCTGTATCCAAACTCAAATTCAAATCCAAATCCGAATGCGAATGCGAATTCTTGTTTTGGTTATTTGTTCAAACAGATGTTGCCAATATTGCTAGTTGTTGCTGTTGTTATGCTGCTGCTGCTGTTGCTTCTGTTGTTTGTTTATTGTGTATTGTTGCTACCGTTATTTGCTTCACTGTGGTCACCCCATTGGGCTGCTCGTTGCGGTGAGCGGGTGCTGCGGGGATTTAGGGAATTTTCGAAAACTTTGCTGAAAGTGCGCACAATTGGCGGGGCGTGGCAACTTTTTTGGTACCTTGTGCGCTTTTTCCTAAATAATTGTACTTTCTGCTGAAGCACAGTACTCGCTGTTGTTGTTGTTGTTGCTGTTGCCAATTGCAACAGTCGCGCAAAATTTAATATAATTATTGCTGCTAAAATTGTAGTAAATGTAAATGTGAATTTCATGTAGTACATTAAACCGCAAAAACCTCGAAAATAGTTGCCGTGCTTGCCAAATTTACTTTGTTGGCTAATAGAGCGCTTTCAAAAAGAGAAACAGTCACTGAAAAGTGTTGTGTAATTAAAAACTCGAATGAATATTTAAATTAAAGTGCGAGCAAAAAATACAGCAATTTGATTTTAATAAAAATTAAGTAGTTCACACTAAAAATTAATAAAATAAATTTAATTTTCATTCAAATTATTTTTATTTTAAGTACTATTAGTTCATTACCTCTACCATTTTTATGACATATTTTAAGTACTTTACTTCCCTAGACCCAACGAGGTACAGTGAACACTCCCTCACTGGCAATTAACAAAAGCCATCGATGCGAACCACTGCCAAAAGTTTCAGTGGTTTGGCGCTGTACAATACAAATTATTCTAAACCATTCGTTGCTGAATTTAAGCAACAAACCACAGCCCATTTATAAATATTTACCAGCATTTGCACACACAACACATACTACAGGGCTGCTGTTGGGCCACTATTGGGCTGTGGGCGAATTTCATTGGTTGCATATCCGCTTGCGGTGCACCGCAAACGCTGTGGCAGTCCCTCTAGTCCCCTACTGCCCCCCACCACCTTCGCTGGTCTCAGCTGACAAGTGTCGGTCATTTGCTTTTCACTTTAGTGACCAAAAAAATAAAAAATAAATACAAACGTCAATGGCATTGAACAATCAAATTCATCAGCATCATTTATGCTCTTTACAGTTGTCAGTCTCCTATACCGAGCTATCTTTTTTGTGTTTATTATTCATCTATTAAACGCTTAAGCAGTGAAGCATTTATTTAAATTTTTAGCGTTTAAAAAATGTGTTTATTTACTTAAAAAATAATAATTATAAGTCAAACTAAAAAAAAAAATTTTTAAAAATAAATAATAATATCTTAATAATTGTTGTATACTAAAAACTGATTTTTTATTTAATAACATTGAACTTAAAGTTGGTACAAAAAATAATTTTAACTAATTTATTTACTTAATAAATAATAATTATAAGTGAAATTTAAGAAATAATTTTTTTTTAAATAAATAAAAATATAATAAAAATTGTTGTATTTTAAAAACTTTTATTTATTAACATTGAACTTAAATTTGATACAAAAAAAAATGTTAACTTATTGCGTATACGTGATATTAAATAATAAAGACTTTTCTTAATTGAAACACATTTTAAATAACTCGCACAGTTAATAAAAACTCCTAACGAAAATTAACGATATATGTATCTGAAATTTAAAATCACCTTCCAAGCATTTTATAACACCAAATAATTTTATTTTAAGCGCCTGACGAGGACACCTCAAAAGTTCAAACTTTTCTTGCGCTTCGCTGTTTATTTTTAACTTGAAAGGATTCAGTGAAACAGTCAGAATTTCGTCGGATTCTCTTGGCAGCACCTTTTTTAATTGTCTTACCCAAGTTGAGTGTGCAAATTGACACCGTGCATACCTTGGCAAAGAAGCAGCAGGGCCAAAAGGTTATTCAACGATGAGGCAAAAGTTACGCATCGATGACACTTGACATTGCCTTTGATGAGCAGCTAATTAGCGACAAGCCGTTATATATTCTCAGTTAATTAGAAAATTAAAGACTTTATAAGGAGTGCAATACATGTATTTTTAAATCAGTGTTTCATTTCAAATATGCTTTCTTTTCTCTGTTAGTTTAAGCTTAAAAGGATTTGGAAAATGGAAAATGAAAATTGATTTTAAGCCTCAATAACACTTAACTGCCAGAAATGCTTTTAATTGAATATCTCAAGTGCATTGCTGCAGCACTTTTGCTGCTAAGAAGTGAAAAATTCTTTCCAGAAATGCAAAAAATTTACAACTCAATCGCAAATAATAGCAGCTATGAAGTTTTGTATACAAGGCTCTATGAAAATTCAATTACTCTATTTTTTTCTGCCAGCACACAAGCGCCATCTGGCAGCCACAAAGCAAACACACACACACAGGCTCACACACACGCACTGGGCTGTGCCTGGCAAGAGGATATTCATGTGCATAGTGGCATCACCTGTCAGCTCCTCTAAGCACCTGGCATTCGGCAACATTTTCGCGCCACGCCCACTCGCTAAATTACATAGAAATTTTCACATTGCTAAAAAACGATGAAGGGAAGAGAAAGAAGAGGAAGTGATGGGGAGAGGGAGGTAGTGAGCCTGGCACACACTAAAATACAGTTAGCTGAAAAAAGAAAGGCGAGCAAGCATTGGAGAAACAAGAGTCTAAAAAGCACACACTAACACACAGGCACACACACCCACACACACACACATCTTTCGTACTCCGCACACATTTGCGGCTATTCGCATGAGCGCGCAACTTTTCTTGCAAGCCCCGAAAATGCTGCCTTTCATTCCATGCTGGTTTTGCTTTTAGCTGCAATCTTTTTATACCCAGCAGTCGCTCAGATAAGCCAGAAGGGTATATATTTACTTACAAGGCGGTCAGGTATGCTGCTTACCTGTGCCTACTTGCTACAGGGTAGCTGCTAACGAGCATGCCCGCCTACGCGCTGCAGACTTGTTTATTTAGTTTTTTGTACGCGCTGCTATTGCAAGACAAATGCCTGCGCGGGTGTTTGAGCGAGTGAGACAGACGATAATCAAAAAAGACAGAGAGGAGAGGTGGGGGAGACGGTGGTGGGGGCGGTGGGGGCTTGGAAGATAAAGAGTGCGAGTTGAGGCAAATACAGCAACAGAGAGCATTGCGCATTCTTTGTACCGAAGCGCTTTTTAGCTTTTAGTTAAATAGAATTTTATTTGGATTGGCTTTGCCTGCATGCGAGTGTACTCATACAGCGACTCAAACTCTTTCGAGTACCCGTACACACCTCTATCACTATTCGTTTGCCATTGTGTCCTTCTTGGCCAGCACTTTTGTTTGTCGCTTCAGTTGGCTTGCAACTTGTTAGTCGATTAAGACAAAGAAAAGTCTTTGGACCACAATGCTCGAATTGAATTCGCATAATGAAAGGCGCCTGTAATTCTGGTTTGTAATTACTTAAAGAAAGCACTGTATATATATGTGAATAGTGTATGTTATAGATATAAACATACTTATGATTACAATCTACTTACAATCAAGTCAATACTATTTTTAATTAAACAAGAAAAAACGTTTATTTTCGGCCCGCCGTAGATTAAATACCCTTGCAGTCATGAATATTGCGTTCATTTGGTTTCAATCACCAAATTTTTCTATGGTAGCTATATGATATAGTAGTCCGATTTGGCTGAAATTTGGTCAACAGATGGGGCACGATTAGAAATTGATTCTCTGTAAATTTCGTTGAAATCGGTCAATAGACACCGAACATTTTCCGATTGTTCCTATGGGAGCTATTTGATATAGTTGTCCGATTTGGATGAAATTTGGTCAGCAGCCGGAGAACGATTAGAAATGCATATCGCGTGAATTTGATTGAAATCGGTCAATAGACACCGAAAATGTTCATACATTTGCATGCATTTCGACCGATTGTTCCTATGGAAGCTATATGATATAGTGGTCCGATCTGTCCGATTTTTTCAAACGATCTGCGTGCAGAGAAAATACACATCTGTATCAAATTTTATGAAGATAGCTTTATAACTGAGAGACTAGTTCGCATAAAAACAGACGAACAGGTGATGCTGATCAGGAATATCTATACTTTATTGAATCAGCCACGCCTCCTTCTGCCTGTTACATACTTTTGCACAAACCCAATATGCTCTTGAGTATAAAAATATTATCCTCAAACTAAAACATAATTTAATTCGTTCCTATAACTAAACTCATAGTTAACTTTAAAGCTAATTGTCAATAGAAATGCCGTTAAAATATTTATAACTCTTCTGTATCAAAATAACTATTGCTCCGCAAATCCCTGATAAACTAAAACTCTTTGTTGTAAGAGTTAATAAAACTTGAATTTAATTTATGCACTACAAATTCATAACACCCCAAAAAAGAGGCGAGGAAATTCAGAAATATGTTTTATCTGACTGCATAAACAAGAAAAGAAATAACATAAAAATGTACCACTTTTCCGGCATTTTCCTTTTGTTTTTCGTTTGGTGGAGGAACAAAGCTTAATTATATTTCATGTATAATGTGAAATAAACCTCCTGTTGCCTTTCATGATAATTACGGAACAAGAAAACACAACAAAGACTCGCGAATGAACAAAAAATACGAAGAGTTTTCCACAACCGAGCATCAGCAACAACAATAATAATAATAATCTACAGTAACAACAACAACAACAAGAACGAGGACGAGAAGTAACCGCAACTACTTAGCAACATTATACACTTCCGCGCAGCATCCAAAAGCATCCAAAACGTAATTATTGTTGCGGTAAACGGCAAAGCCACGCCCCCAAATGAGTCACCCAGTCAGGCAGTCACCCACTCGGTAACCACAGGCCGTGCTTTTTAATTTCTTCATAAAAAACAAGAGGGAGACACAGAGAGAGAGCGAACTAGTGGCAGTGGGTGTGATAGAGGGAGAGAGAAAATATGACAACGTGCCGCGAAAATTAATCCATTTGCTGTGACAATGACTTTTATGCGGTTTCCAGCAACGAGACGGCTATCCGGACACGGTGCGGTTCGCAGTCCGCAGACCGGAGTCAGGAAGCCGGACAGTCGGAAAAGTCAAGCCGCAGGCCAAACGCGGGCATAGAAAGCAGCAGGCAGAAGGGAGATAGAGAGAGAGACGGGAAAAAAAGAAAATTGGAAAAAAGGAAAACTGCTGGGTCGCTTTACAATGCCGCGACATGTAAATATTTGGCGACATTTATACAGCATCAAAATATATAAAAAGTGAAGAAAACTCGGCTGCTGCGTGTCCTTATCAAAGCAATTATCTCCCAGATGCCAGCGAGGCGTCTTCTATTTCGGCTGTGAATGTTTTTTTCTCTTCTGCTTTGTTTGAGCCGAGAACCGTCGTAACGGAGATAAAGTACACAACATTTCTCTTGACTTTGTGCTCGACACTTTATCGAATTCCAAATTGTCACGGCGTTGGTCAATTTTGTGGTCAACAGGCAAAAGAGTGAGAAGCTTTCGTGGTTTTGGTAAGGGATTGTCTAGCGAAAGATTTAACTAGAAGGTAAGAGATTAGGAAAGCAGTAGAAATGGAAATGGTGAAGATTTAGATGGCAGGCAAAGGATAATGGACGAAAATATTAGACTGACAAGCAGGAAAGGTGAGGAATTGATAAGAGCAGAAAGAAAGTGTGGAGAAGGAGGAGGGAAAGGTTTGGCTAGTTGGGAAGGCAGAATATTTGGCATAAAGAAAATCTTTTTAGATTTAAAGATTTAATAAAAGAAAGAGGAGAGACATAGATACTTTGGTAGGTAGTACTTTCATAGTTCAGCAGGAATTTCAATCCCAAATCCCGATAAGTAACCAGTTTATAGTATAAATTAGTTACTGAAAGGCACAAAAGTCCAGATTTGCTTTTCTTTACATTTTATTGGCATTCTTATTAAATATTATCTCAATATATCTCAAATACTTTTTACAGCAACTACTTTAAATACACATAACTGTAGCTGAGATCTTGTTACTAACCAAATATGTTCTGCTTAATGCTAGCCCAGAATCCCTTGCCCCTTTTTGGCGTCAGTTCGTTTTCAATTTCCTTATGGTACTGCTCTCTGAGTAGTGGATCCCTGGGTCCCCAGTTCTTCTTGGGACGGAATGCGCCGCGTATCTTTTCGCCCAGTGTATGCCCGGGATCTCGCACGATGGCCACAAACATCCAAATGGGTAGCTGCATAATGCCAAAGGCAGTGATGGCCCAGCCAATGCCTGAAGGGGAAAAAATAACAAAAAATGAATTAATAATCAGCTGATTAAATGATTCTAAAGAACTTACCATAAGCCCAGGCAGGGAAGTACTTTTCGTTGTAGGTGAGTGGCTCGTAGGTGGCATAAAAGTATATCAGAATAATGGTCATGATCAGAGGCGTAATAATACCCCAGCAGAGACGCCAGTAGAGTCCCACCTTACGGCCCAGCATGAACTCAATGTCCTTGCAAAGCCGATCGGTGCCATAAATCCAGCCGATCGTATAGAGCTCAGCTATGCCCAGCACTAAGGCAATCATAGAAGCGCCAAAGAAGTCCACCAACGTGAGCATGTACTGACCGCCCTAGGGATTCAAATATATAATTTAATAATGTATTCTTAATTAGTTTAATTAAACTACAAACTTACCGGCGTTATGTACATCAAACCGATGGCAAAGCTGATAACAGCGATAAGCAGCGAGCATTGCCACTGCTTAAAGTTGGGAAAGCGATCACGAATGGCAGTCACTGTGCAGGAAGTCATCGCTATGTTGGAGCCAATACCCAGCACAAATAACATGAGGAAGAACAGCACCGAGAAGATTTGTGGCAAAGCTTTGAACTTGGCAATGGCATCGGGATACGAAATGAAAGCGAGTCCAGCGCCGCCCTTCACGACCTTGCCAATGTCATCGGTGCCAATCTCATGAGCCAAATGACCCAAAATGCCAAAGATTGTAAAGCCAGCCAGTAGGGAAGTGCCCGTATCCAAAGCAGTTACGATTGTGGCATCTCGATGGACATTGTGGCCAAATTTGTTGTACGAGGCGTACATGATGATGTTGCCAAAGCAAACGGAGAGGGAGTAAAAGCATTGGGTGACAGCTGCATACCAGACCTTGGGGTCAAGAATTTTACTCCAATTGGGCTTGATGAAGTAGTAGATGCCATCCAGTGAGCCAGGCAAAGTTACAGCGCGGACTAGTAAAACGCCCATGATCACATAGGGAAACAGAGCGAGAAAATATGAAGCTTTTCCAGAGCTCTTAACACCGCGACGTATGATGAAAAAGACGCACATCCAGGACACGAGCAGACCAATCACCAGCTCCCAGTTGGGCAAGCCAATGCCGTCGTCTATGTTGTCCTTTTCCCGCAGAACTTCCTTACTAAGAAAAAGGGAGAAGTAAATTAATTATAGGAAAGGGAGTTAAATGAAGCCAACACCGATTTGGGATTAGTTAAAGAACTACAACCAATTTAATCCAGCCACTTACACATAGTAGTGCTCCGAGCTGGATATTATGCGATCTGAATCATTAGTACTTTGTCCATTATTCCCATTGCTGTTGGGCGCTGAGTCGATGCAGTTTTCACCCCATTCAGTGCGACACGTTGCCCAGGGCAGTGGATTGTGAAAGGAGTCGACGAAATAGCGACAGAATATGGCCACCAGGGAGGCATAGTAGGAGCTTAGCATAAACACCTGGAATGCCTGACCGATGCCCACACCTTGGATGAATTAGAGAGATCAATGAATGAGTCGATTATTAGTTGATAACCTTTTAATATTGTTAAAGTGGGAATGGAATGCGTGCGGTATGGAAGTTATGGAAGGAAAAATTCTTAATTTTGGTTAGTTTGTATATTAATTTATAGATTTTAAGGGGTTACTTACTGACAATTTTCTGATCAAATTTTCTTAACTTATTAGTACATTAAAAATATTAATAAAATATTATAAATAGTATATTTAAAGTGATTAATTGAATCAAGGAAAACTGTTTCAAGTTTCATAAATTTATTATTTACTTAATTTATTCTCCACTACCTTTTTCTCGCAGTGTAGCAAACAATTGAACTGGCCTTGCAACAAGGCTGTTGCAATCGCCTGGTGGCTATTGCAGCATTTCTAAGCTCTTTTAGTCTGCTCAATTGATGTCAATTTGGGCAGAGCACGAGGAAGAGGAGTTGATTCATACGTTTTGACGCGAGACTCATTCAATTAACGTCAAAAGCCAATAAAGCGAGCATTGAACGGTCATAAACTTGACTATGAATCTGGCACTCGCAGTGGACTAGACTGTGAGTGCTCTCTGATAAGATTACAAACCAAATCACCTGGACTAAACCAATCCAAACCGAACCAAAAAACTACATGCGACACACCACCAAACAACGAGAATTATACAACACTGCGGAACGCTCTACAGCTGGGGTATTCATGCATTAACTAACACTACATATAAACCACTTACAGGAAGTAAAGTTCGGCGGATACAACCGATTGTGAATTTACTGTTGAATTCAAAGTGGACACGATACTCGAACTCCCACTGGAACTGAGGGTAATGTTCCCACGACTGGAAGGCACACATGGTGTGTGCCAGCTCTCTTGGCACTCGGCCCAGGGTAGCGACGAACTGAACGAATCGAAGAAATAACGTGTCGTTATGCCCATTATCCCTACGTAGTAGGTGGTAACGAGCGATATCGATATCACCTGTCCAATGCCGACGCCTGGAGATGTGAGTTGGAGCGATTGAGATTGTATGTTATGATTATGTTATCGAGAAAGCAAAGGAGACGTAGGATAATAGTTAATTTTCATCATTAAATGTATACATACTCTTAACTTATATCTATAAATTATTATATTATTATTATTATTATTATTATTATTATTATTATTATCATTATTATTATTATTATTATTATTATTATTATTATTATTATTATTATTATTATTATTATTATTATTATTATTATTATTATTATTATTATTATTATTATTATTATTATTATTATTATTATTATTATTATTATTATTATTATTATTATTATTATTATTATTATTATTATTATTATTACTATTATTATTATTATTATTACTATTATTATTATTATTATTATTATTATCATTATTATTTTCATTAACATCATCTTTATCATTTTCATTACCGTTATCATTTTGATTATCGTTATCATTATCATTATTATTATTATTATTATTATTATTATTATTATTATTATTATTATTATTATTATTATTAGTATTATTATTATTATTATTATTAGTATTATTATTATTATTATTATTATTATTATTATTATTATTATTATAATCATCATTATCATTGTTATTGTCATTAACATTATCATTATTATTGCTATTTTAAATACTCTTAACTCCATAATTAACTGAATCACTTATGAAATGGTAGTGCATAGAAATGTCGATGTGGAAATACAGATTTGGCCAAAATGCCAATTGTGAACTTACCTTTCATGGCGGGACACAAATCGAATACCTTTACGGAACCGCGACTGGAAAACTGTCCAATTACCATTTCCAGGTAGTAAATGGGCTTGCCAATTAGGAAGAGGACAATGAGATATGGAATGAGAAAGGCACCACCGCCATTGTCGAGTGCTGTGAATGGGAAACGCCAAACATTGCCCAAACCGACGGACATGGCAATGCAGGACATTAGGAACTGCACACCATTGCCCCAAGTGGCACGTTCTTCCTTTTCCTCCGCCTGCTGCACCCTGCCCAACTTATCCACAGATTCCGACTCAGCGTCGTCTCTTGACTCTGCCGTTTGTCCTGGCAGTGACTATTTTTTTTGGGGGGAGGAGAAGGCAAAAAGCAGCGATTAGTTGAGGTCATAGATACTGGGACATCGATTTTGGCCACTTACCGACATGGCCAATGTGCTGGTTGTACTCTGGCCATCGTCGCCCACAAAGCCGGGATTGTGCTGCGATGTTTGCATATTGTTCACGTTCCCGTTCTGTTTCTCGTTGTTGGCCAAATATTTTTCAATTTCTGTAGAATCTTGTATGAGCTGCGAGCAGTCGGCAATTAACACTGACTGCTGTCTTTGGGGATTTTCTGCTGAGTTGTGATCGTGCGCTGTAAAACTGACAATCAGATAAACTGAAACCACACAGAAAGATAAAAATAAGCGAAATGTTTTATTAAAGATTAGGTCTGCATGACAACTGAATGCTCTTTCGTAAGTTTTAATATGGGAATCAGCAAATAAGTGTGACCTGAGCTTAACTAAGACTGATTTTCTAGCTTTACTTTCATTTTTTATGCACTACAGGGTGTTGTAAACACCCCATAATTACTCACTATTGACATAAGGATAAGAAGCCCAGACAAAGCATGATATAATTTAGTCTTTGCAGTTCACAAGAGTTGCATCAGTTTGTGGTTAAAATTAAAATTCTTTTGATAAACGAACTTGAAATTCATAATCGTTTCTGACATAACAGATTTTATACACTTAAGTAAGTGAACGACGTTGAAATGCCCTGCAATTAACAACTGATTTAATTTAAATTAAACAGTGTTTTTTTTTTTTTTATTTAATAGGAGTACAAAAAAAGTATTTAGATATTTAATTGAATTTTGTATTATTTTATTTATAAATTCTGGTATTTATAATGATTAATGCGCTCAATCGAATACAAAAACCGGTATCTAAATAAGTGTTTTATTTTCCAAAACCCAAATTAATAAAAAATAAAAAGTAGAAAAATTAACAATTAAATACGAGTTCAATAAGCTTTAGATATTGGTAACAACAAAAGAAAGTAAGCAAAAAATTTGTTACTCAACTCTGAGTTAAATAAAATATTTGTACAACAAAAACCAGTCGACCACAAAATTGTGTATTTATCTGTTATAGTCCCCACTTGATCGATAACCAGACAAAGGAACTGCAATTGGTTATTCGACGTTTGGGAATGTCATAAAAATCACAAAAATAACAACAGAATGCAGCTAATTGTTTTATTGTGCCCACAAAAGTGCCTAATAGTCAAATTAATGATATTTGCAACACGCAAACAAATTCAGCAATCACCGATGTGGACACTTCTATATACTCGTAGATAACGATCAAAACGACCCGAACGAGTTAGTGACAACGGCGCGTATACGTTTAAAGCATTGTTTTGAAAATTAACACTTTGTTTCATTTATTGACAGCCATTAAGTTATTAGACAAATATGTGATAATATGTGTTAAATATTATTTAAACACTTTAAACAGAAGAAAAGTAAATTTCATTGAACAATCAGCTCAAGTTCAAGCTCAATCGAGTTTTATCTCAAGTGTGAAACTCTTATCTAAATATCTGAACAGCTAATTGATTTGTGTGCCGTTATCTACCATGGATGCTTGCAACTCAGATATAAAATTAAACATACTAATTTGGAGTCAGTTTTGAACAGCTTTTCATGCACTCCCAACTAAACTTAAACTCCGCGCTTTTGTAATTATCTAGTTCCATCTGAGTTCACATCAATTGGCCTATTATTTTATAAAAATTCTCAGTGGCCTGCAAATTATTTTAATACAGTTTGGCACTTATTAAAAAGCCATTTGTTGAAAAACAAAAAATAGTTTAATCATCCCACAAATGTCGCTCAAAGAAGTCAAATAAATCTCTTTTGATTTAAGTACTCTACACGTGTTGAAGAAAGCCAAACAAAAGCTACAAAACCGTCAAATTATAACTCATTTTCTGGCCAAAAACTGGTTTCAAATGCTGCCTTTGTTTTAAACAAGACGAATAAGAATGAAAAAACCCAATTGTGAGTCAGCTAAACAAATTTCTGTTGAATTTTGCGAGTGGATGAGTAGAAGATCTAAATACTGACGTCAGATTTGGTAACACAATTGAGCTAAAATTTGTTTTAGCTGGTATTAAATTTGAATAACATATTTGGTTTAATAAACAATTCTACAGACGGAAGCTTTGCCTCAGTTGTCTTAGGAATTTGCACCTCGTTTATGCTGCTTATCTTCACTGATAACTCTTTTATCTGTGCTCCAAGGTAACTTTCCTTAACTGCTCTGTTTTTGGGCCATTTAAATAGTTTGTGCTGTTTTTGTCAGTCAGTAAACCAGTTCAATTGGTAGTTGTAGTGGCTTAAAAGCCGGAACATCACTCGCATTTGTATGCAAAAACGTGTTTCACGCCGTCGACAACTTTAAACTGAACTGTCGACCGATCGACTGCTAAAGATTCCAAAAACTTTATTAATGAGTGCTGTGTTTATGTTGCGTATACGTCATTAGACAACATGAGATAAATGCAAAACACACACTTCAAACTATCAAAAAATACACTTGGATACATCAATTTGTTTGGTCGCATAGTAAATACTCTTCAAATCTTTTTCAGATTTGCATTGATTAATTGTTTAAAGTGGAATTTGCAGTAGAGTTTTTTTTATGGGGGGCTTAAATGAAACTAGTCCTTGAGATAATCAATATGAAAATTGTTTGTCATTATACCGTTTTCTGTTTAATGGTCAATTAGGTTGAGGTACTTATGATTTGACCATGACTTTTATGTTTTTCGTTCTTTTAGTTTCTGTACGATTTTCTTTTTTTAGTTTTATGGTTTGTTCTTATCGAACACGTAAAAATTAATCATGCTTTGATCAATCCGATATCTTTCGTAGAAGTGCTCTCTTATCACTGCCCTTTAAAAGTGTAATTTTAGAACTGTTAACTATGTTGACTTAGCCCGGTACTCAAGCGCATCAAGGGTCAATTAGGTTTGATAAAAATGCGGTTTGTAGGCTATGCAAGGTGTTTTGGTTTTATATTAACAGATTATAAGTATTGATCTTGATCTGATTGAAATTGAATAAACTCTTGTGATTATCGCAATTATAATTGGGACTTTATACATTTTTATCAATTTATTCGAAATATTAAGGTTATTATATAAAAATTTAAAATCGTTTCTGAAATGTAAATTTTTACAAAACTTCCACTTAAAGTGTCTAAAGTGTCTAAATTTTTTCTTTCTAACAGTTTTCAACGCAATCTTTTGAAAATCATTCACTTAAAAGTGTCTAAATAAATTCTTTCTTTCTAACAATTTTGAATCCAGTCTTTTGAAAACTTTTATATGTTCACTACAGAGTCTTTTACAGTCGTTCCGCCTCTTATAGTTGCCTTTCCTACTAGCCTAATCTGTAGCGTAGGTTATGGTAAAGTTCATTGGTTGCCCATAAATACTCTAGCAAGCTATTGAGCCAAAGCTGCCGCGACCTTTAAGCTTTGTTGATCGCCTAACTCAGCCACTTGTCTATCTCCGTCCCCTTCACACCCTACACCGGCTCCCCCACCCTAGAAAGCCGTGCGCACGAGTCACGCGCATGCGCAGCTACTGCAGCTGCTTAGCGAGAATTACTGCGCTTTACCTCTGCGTTAACGGTGAACTGTCTGCGTCGGCGTCAGCAGCGTCGTCTGCTCGCAAATGTTTACTCGGCAGTTAAGCTCTAAGACAATTAGCTTTATGTTGATTTCAGTTGTTATTGTTGGTTTTTATGTTGCTTTTGGTGTTGAAACTGGCAGCCAGTTGGAACCACTTTGAACCGGCTAAAACTTTGACTTTAACTTTAACTTTACCTATAGGTCTGTACTTTCAAGGCCTTTGCTTTTAACTTTGGCTTAAGCTGCAGTCGTATTCAAATTTAATTTTAATTAAATTAATTTAAATTAATTTGTTGCGCATCTTTTCTGTGGCACTTCCGTTATTGAAATTGTTATGAAATGAAACCGAAATTGTTAGCACTGAACACTCGTTATTATTTTTACGTGACAGCGGCGTTAAAACTCGTTAAAAGCAACCGACCGCTTGGAATGCCAGCAGCCAACTGACAGATCCGGCACTACCTCAGAGGTTTATATTGTACTTGACAGTGGAGTTGGTTAAGCACACTGAGCACAACGGCTGTTTAATGTGTTTTCCAATAAAATTTGATATGAATCATACTTTTTTTGCATCGATAAATCACCGTCTAGTTGTTGCAAATAAAAGAATAAACTGAACTTAAAATATTCCGTTTTAGTTACCAGAATTGAAAAATTATAATTTTAGTTTTTAAATGATGTAAGCCGATGTAAGCCCACTGTACATTGGCGTCTTTGTTGTTATACTCTCTGCAAGAGTATATTGGGTTTGTGCAAAAGTATGTAACAGGCAGAAGGAGGCTTGAAGACCCCATAAATTATATATATTCTTGATCAGCATCACAAAATATACCGAATATTTAATAAGTCAATGACGCAATGACGAAACAAGAAAGCTAAGTACAGTCGAGCACGCCGATCGTATAATACTCTCTGCATTGATTTCATTATTAAATTATTATAATGCAAGTACTAGATATTCTAATATCTCGATACCGATTTAATTAATTTATTCGAGAAAAGTGCAGAGAGTATTATACTGTCGGGCGTGCTCTTTCCTTTTGTTGGTGGCTCGTAACGCAACATCAATATAGGTGAAAGCTCTGTCTCAAAGAGCGTAATGGTGCGTGACTTGGCTAAGCGATCTTATATTTCAATTGGAACTTTATAACTGGGAACCAGCAAGCAGTGCTAACAAAATATGGTTAAAGAACTGGCTAGCTGATCTTGAAAACTAACACTATGGAAATAAAATATTAGTAGGCCGGCTAATATAATTCGAAATAGCGAAAAGAGGCACTTAAGATTAATTGTAAAGAAGTTTGGTAAAGAAAAAATAAACATAAACATAAACATAATAGTGAGTGCATTAAATTTGGAGAAGTTTGGAGCACCTGAAAGATATTTTAAATATGTAGGACAAACTGTTGAAAGAAAATTCCAGCACACATGTTGGAACTGCTTTAAAGTGTCTTTGATATTTACACAAAGTTTAACCAAGTCTTGGGAGTGTGTGTTTTTCTTGTTTCAATTTCGGTTCAATGGAAGTTGCACTTACACTTTTCTCATTAGACGCAGTCCACAACAGGAGCGAGGAGAGCGAGAGCAAGATGGAAATGAAATGCCAAGGAACCTCGACTATGTGATAGTCTTAGTCCATTGTTTAAGGACCTCAGAACAACACAAATTGTTATGATAAAAGTTTTTATCAAGTTTTTCGTTGTAAGTATTCGTTTTATTTTGGGTTTTTGTGTGTGCATCGTTCGGCGACGTTCTTCTATGCGACGTTGATTTTCCATATAAGATAACATAGAGTTTTTCCGGAGAAAAGGGGGGAAATAGGTAAGGGGGATTCAAGTAACTGGGCAGCTGGATGCAAAAACAATGCCTTAAGGGAGGCGCTGCCTCATAAAATTTTAACTACTTGCAAAAATACTGCTAACTGGTAAACTTTAAGCCAAAAATCATTAAGTCTGCAGCCTGGATACTGAATACTGTATACTGTATGCTGAATAGCACTAAAAGAGTTTCTCTCCAAGACAGTGTAGACAGTGTACACTGGACACCAGACAGAGCTGGACTGAGAAAATGGAAAAACGGAAAACAGAAAGCAACTTGACTTGGCTTTACTTGTGTCTGTGTGTTTTATGCCAAGTATGAAATTTGTTGCATGGCCATTTTGTGGTTCCTTTGGCGAGGATTGACTTTCCTCTACACTTGCAGCTCCTTGCTGCTCAAGTAATTCTCCTTGGCATTGTCATTATGACTGCCACTGGACCTTGGGAATACTTGCAACTCGTTGCATGTGACTGTCTGTTCTTGCGGCTCTCGCAACTTTTTAATTGCAATTAAAATCTAAGCAACAGACTTCTACTAGCCAGCAACTATTTGCTCCTAACAATTTGTTGGCTTAGTCACTGCACAAAATGCTCAATACTTTTACTTTGTTAACAAAGAAAATCAATAAATTTAAACACTTTTTTATAGTATTCACCACAGCATAAGTACCAATTATACTTGCTTAAGCTTTAACAATAAGATGTTACAATACATTGAGTGATTTGTTCTACTGGAGCTATAGGATATAGTTGATAATGGGGAAATTATAATAGTACCATACACATTATGTGTGTATATGGTCTGGATAGTTCTAATCGTTTTTATGTA
Source organism: Drosophila dunni (assembly GCA_018152125.1). Lineage (NCBI taxonomy): Eukaryota > Metazoa > Arthropoda > Insecta > Diptera > Drosophilidae > Drosophila > Drosophila dunni. Next base: position 2,274 of record JAECXC010004138.1, on the reverse strand, counting down.
ATTTATGAAATGATTTAAACAGTTTACAGGAAGCGTAGCATCAATTTGATATGAACTTTATTTGCGTACATTCAAGACGTACTTTCACTTGCAATTTGGTAGATCTAGCTCTTAAAGTCTCCGAGATCCAGTTGTTCATACAGAAGGACGAAGAGGCGGACATCTCGATATCGCTATGCTGATTAAAAAAGGAATCCTTTATGTGGTCGGAAAAGCCTACTTCTTCCTGTTACGGTAATTTCTCTTCTGACAATCCAAAAAAGCCCAATAGGCTTGTTGGTATAAGTAGTTGGCATAAGAAAAAGAATGAAGCTATTGTATTGTCCAGTATTGTAAGCAAATCTCTTATACTTAAGCGAGTGCGTACGTTCTGTGTATTCGGCAGCTTAGTTTGTATTGTCGTCTCGCTCTAACCGCACACACTTGCCTGCCCAACAATAAAGTGTAACGTTTCTGATCTTTTCCAAGACTCTTCTACTATTTGTGAGTAAAGGCATAAGACATCAGGTACCCTATGTGTATATTAGGTATCCGTAATTCTCAATTTCTTTAAATTTTGTTATATTTTAATTAATCTTCTTGAGAAGCACTCTTCTCTCCTTGTCCTGCTCCCCTCTGCCTCCTTCACAATGTTGCAATTCAGCCTTTTCTGCACTCTCAGCTGCATTTTTTACTCAAAGTCGCTTCCATTCAGTGATTTCGGTTTTTGTGGTGCAGGAAAAAAAGGAAATATATATAAAGATATATATAAAGCTAAAATTTTGAAGGCGACTCTCATGTTATGTGTAGGTAATCTCTTTTATTACTGCGGCAACTTTTTGAGTCAGAGACATAAAACAGGATTTTGTGGGCCAGAGTCGTCGGGCATTTAGAACTTTTGCATAACATGCGAGAAAAGACAAACTGTGAGCATTACGTAAATGTTTATTTTGCGGACGAAACCGAGGCGAAGCCACAAGTCGTAAAACAAAGTTTTCGCCCAAAATTATATTGTAGATGTCTCATAAATACCATAGAGAATCAGAGAGCGAAAGAAAGTGTGAGGAGTAGCAGGAGACAGCAGGCACGCTAATTGAAAATGACTTTGGGCTATAAAATGTGCATTTGGCTAATGAAAATGTCCAAGCCACTTAATTGGGCCAATTGAAGTACTTGGCACGAGTATCTACGGATGTTTTCTCTACTACCAACTCGAGTTTTCCAGCCGAAAATTTTCATTTTTCTTGGGCTTTGCTTAAAATTGCCTCTACAAATGGGAACAAGCAGAAAAACTCACCAAAAACACGTTTTCCCTTTTTCGCTATCCCTTTTCTGTCCATCACTTTCTCCCTCCCTCTTGATTTTCATTCTTTATTTTAAACATTTGCTTTTTATTGCCACACGCGCACGCCTCTAAAATTTTATGCTATTCTGCTGCAGCGAAATTTTCTCTTAATGGATTTATAATTTTTCGGCCAAAGGGAAAAAAAATTCACAACACCAGTTAAAGGGAGAAAACTTGGAAGAAATTTTGCATTTCTTTTGCTTACGTTAAAAAGATGGAAAATGTATGAACGTTAAGAATTGTATAACAAAATAAAAAGGAGATTTAAATGCAGGAGATTTCTTTAAGTAGCAGCTAAAAATATTTTAAATAGTCGATCTGTTTTAGTATTCTAAATCGAAGCTTTACTTAATTTAGTTAATAGTTAAAAATCTATTGGAGCTGGAGACTCAAGGCTTAAACTTGGCCAAAAGGTAAGACTAACTTGCCTACAGCGCATTTCCAAGTCTAGCACACTTCCCTGCTGTCGCTTGCTGCTCTGCCGTTTCCTGGACTTTTCTTCACTTCGTACTCCTTGGACACAAGTTTTCTGTTGTTCCTTTGCCAACCCAACAAATGCGGTTTCTCACTGACTATTGTCCTTCTTTCTTTGTGCCGAGTCCTCTCAGCATTTGTCTGCTGTTCACTTGAGTTCATATCCATTCGTTCCATTCGTTTCCCGCATCGCGTGTCTTTAATGACGCTCAACGGTGGCTGCGATTTTTTGGGTACTTCCCACTTTTTGCATTTCGTATTGCATTTTGCCAATGCAGCTGCCATAAAATTGCAGCCAACTTGGCCCTATTGAGCTGTACTTGGCCATTGCTAGCGGCTAAATGAGCAGTCGCCTGTGTTGGCACTCGAGTTGTGCAGTTTATTGGCTCAGCAATTGCATTTCACTGTGCATATTGGAACATTACAGCAGCACTTTGTATATCAGGTCAGCTGATAAAAAGCAATTGGGTTTTTGA